>CM019074.1:45218183-46418183 GCA_009667805.1 Leptobrachium leishanense | reverse complement strand
CGCTTAGTGCTGTCGCGCACATCCCGGGGCTTAGCGCCCGGTAACAATGCAGGCAACTTTTTAAGCGCCTGCATTGTAATGTTGCGGTAAAACGGGGCGCTAGGAAAAAACCTGCAGGCGCAGGTTTTTCTCCTTTGCGTCCCCGTTTTACCGCGATGACTGTAATGTAGCCTATTTTTTGACGGTTCTTCGCTTTAGGCACATTATCTGAAAATTCTATTTGAAGAAAATGATGTTGAGAAAAGATCATTTAAAAGACATATATTAATATATTTTTCATCATCGTTTTCTATACGGCTATCCTAGTCAGACATGTTTTTTTTTTTGTTTGTTTTATATGAAGGAAGAACTTGAAAGTTCCAATTTCAAAAACCTATTAATTTTAAGAAAGCATTAATAACACATTGGTGGTTTAAAATTATTTATTTAGAACATTTAAAAATGTCATAAAACAAGATGTAAAAATTGTAAAATAAAAGACAAATGGATATGTTATCTCCTGTTTACAACAACACGTGTCATTTTTATTTTTTGTTACCCTGACACGTATAACTGACTTTTCTGCTAGGTTATTGTAAGACTCAAACCCCCTACTGCTTAGTAGTCCATTAAAAGCTTAAAAGTAGGGATGTGCGTTTCGGGTTTCGGAATTTCGGAATTTTCACGAAATTTCCCGATTCGTGTTTTCGGATGCGGCCAATTTTCCGAAAATTTTTAGATCCGAAAATGGCAGATCCGAAAAGTTTTCCGAGCCGAAACGAAATATTTTCGGAATTTTCGAATGGACTTGAAATGTGTCAAATCGAAATTTATTGCTTTGAAACGAGGAGAACAGACGTTCCAAAAAAACGAAAAATTTCCGAAATCACGAAAAGTCGATACAAAAAACGAGCAAAGTGACACGAAAATACGAAAAATGGTCGATATTCCGAAAACATCTACAATTCGGAAAAACGAAAATTTCCGAAATCACGAAAAGTCGATACAAAAAACGAGCAAAGTGACACGAAAATACGAAAAATGGTCGATATTCTGAAAAAAAATGTACACAAAAACGAGTCGAGCCGAACTGAATCGAAACAGAAATCGGTCGAAACGAGCCGAATCGAAAAGTTTGAAAATCCGAAAAATCGAATCGAATCGAACCGAAAAAAAAATCGTTGCACAAGCTTACTTAAAAGCACCAATAGAACTCCTGAATACACATGACATGCTTGGTTGTTTACGGCTGGAACAATAAGGCAGGAGAGTTATTACAGCTTGATATCTGAATTTAATGTGCATGGGGATAAGAAATATCAGCATTTAATGTGTTTAGTTCTGTATTCTTGTAATTGAGACAATTTTAAAACGGCACTAATTATCCTAAAACAGAGGGAGGGGGTGGATTTACAAAGCTGTCTGCTTGTATGTGTGTGTGTGCGTTGGCAACACACCTTTTGTTCAATTATCCCAGAAGAAAAGATAACACTTTGGTTTTGGAGTGTAGTTGCAAAAGCCCTTTGGTCACTGAAAGTTAAACAGGTGACATAAAAAACGACTCATTTAATGGATACGTAGTGTCAGCCATTTGGCCTCCTAAACCCGCAACCCGCTACCTTTCCTATAATTACATTATCAAGTAGAAGCTAAATAGGGCCCTTTGGAATGTCCATTTAATTACTTGTTTCCCAAACACCTGAGTTAAGAGCGACAGATCAACCAGTTAAAAATATATACAGTTAAATCATCTTTATTTATATTATTTTCATATAGGTAAACAGGTAGAATGGTGGTGGAGGGCACAGATAAAGAAACCGCCCTGGAAATGTTCCTTCCTATCTTCCCTCCTCTTCAAGAAGTCTACACATGAAGGAAATGGATTTCCAATGACGCCACCAGGTTTGGGATAAGGACCGGAGGGACAGGAGGGGAGTTTTACTACTTCATAGTTTGCATTAGGGTTCAAAGGTTTACAGAGGTGTGTTGGGATAATGACTCAATTACAAGCAAAGGATTTTTAACATATCAAAGGTTTAAAGACCTTTAAAAACCTGAATAGCCCTAATATGCTGGGGCATTTTATTGGAGAGTAAACTAGAGCCTGGAAAAAAATCGTTAGGGGATAATAATGGTAATATAGCTTCAGGCCCTTCCAGTCCCCCAGGTCAATGACTGCCTTAAGCTAGTTGGTTTATGGTCTTCTATGACTGCCTGAGACTACTTGGTTTATGGTCTTCTTGGACACTGCTGGGTCTATACATCATTGATGTCACTGCTGCCACAAAGGAATATCTTTAACAATTGTTCTTAAAGGGAGACTGGAGCATCAAGGATGATTAATAATGAATAAAGGGATAGTCTACATCAGTGTTTCCCAAACCTGTCCTCGGGACCCTCAACCAGGCCGGATTTTGCAGATCACCTTGGAGAAATACAGACTGAATCCTGCAATCACTGAGCAGCAAATCATATCACCTGTGCTGTGCTTCGGATATCTGATAAACCTGGTGAGGCGGAGGGTCCTGAGGACAGGTTTGGGAAACACTGGTCTACATAAATCATTGTACTGTGATATTGAAGGCCAGCGATACAATCAACGCTACTTGTGCTACCTAGAAGGATACTCTAGAAGAGGAGATCGCAACCTTGGCAACCTAGATTTGAAACATTTTCCATACTGCTCAGAAAACTCTTTGAGCTGACTAGGCATCATGGGATATGTTATTACAAAATATCCGGTGTCGGCCCTTGCTCTAGAGCAGGGTGCTCAACCTCGGCTCTCTAGATGGCTCTCTAGGTGTTTCAGAACTACTTAGCCACTCATTAAGTCGACAGAGCCATGTGGGAGATGTAGTTCCAACTTCCAAAACATCTGGAGGGTCAAGGTGAGCAGTGAGCACCCCTGCCCTAGAGCACTAAAAATGTCTGGCTGCCCACCGCTATGTGACTGATAAATAGACACCACAGAAATAGGGAAAAGGTTGATTAGGCATTTGGAAACCTTTACCAAGTTAGCAAATGGAGCCAAACACTTTACTTTGATACGTCGCTGTGTCTATGCCTGTTTATATACGTTAGAAATGATGTACAAACTGTGAAACAAACTCAAACAAAGTGTATGTTTATATTTTATTGGCAATTAGGCACTTTCCTCTCCATTTGCCTCATATTGTTAAAAGAAATAAGGTCCAAACTGGAGTTTTTGTGGATTCCCGAGAACACAGAAACACTTTGGAGAGTAGGGATTGAAGAGCACAAGCTTTTGAATAGACTCAAGGCAGGTTCTGCGCAGCCGAATGCAAAGCTGAAACGTTGACTCTTAGATCCTAGTAAATAAGTACACCCTGATCCTGGCAATGTGACCGACCTCTGCTTTGTTCAACACAGAAACGTGTCTTGCCTTTGTTGTCTATGTGGAAGGACATTATAGTTGAATCCTTCCAGACACAATGCACAAATTAAAATACAATCGGACAATTTGTTGAGTCTTTATGTCCATGCAAGTCCCTCTTCTCACTGCTCACCAGGAAGGATACATTGAGATTTCTCTCATTTTCAAGTATGTCCTGGGTAGACCAATGGTTTAATGCAAGACAGGGTATGCAATGCAGCGGAAATCAACACTCACTCTAGCCAATGCTACTCAACAAATTACCAAAAACTAACATTTAAGTTATCTATAAATTGATATATTTTGGCCCAGTACAAACAGGGTTATTCAAAGAGAATCGAAAAGTCACCGCACGTTCGGTGACTTTTCGTTTGGGATGTGCGTTTCGGGTTTCGGAATTTCGGAATTTTCACGAAATTTCCCGATTCGTGTTTTCGGATGCGGCTGATTTTACGAAAATTTTTAGATCCGAAAACGGCAGATCCGAAAAGTTTTCCGAGCCGAAACAAAATATTTTCGGAATTTTCGAATGTACTTGAAATGTGCCAAATCGAAATTTATTGCTTTGAAACGAGGAGAAAAGACGTTCCGAAAAAACGAAAATTTCCGAAATCACGAAAAGTCGATACAAAAAACGAGCTAAGTGACACGAAAATACGAAAAATGGTCGATATTCTGAAAAAAAAATGTACACGAAAAACAAGTCGAGCCGAACCGAATCGAAACAGAAATCGGTCGAAACGAGCCGAATCGAAAAGTTTGAAAATCCGAAATATCGAATCGAATCGAACCGAAAAAAAAATCGGTGCACAAGCCTACTTTTCGTTCTCTTCAATTCGGTTAGATTTGGCGATCCCATTTCGGCGACCCTGCGGTGCAGGCACCACGGGGCCGTCGTAGTGCAGGGAAAAGTTGCCGCAAACCCGACAAACACTCGCCGCAAAACCCGGTGAAAGCACACCAAAACCCGCAAAAATGTCTGGATTAACCCTGCCGAACACGCCGGAGAAACCCGAGCAGGAGGCGATCAGAGAGCAGAGCAGCTGCCGGAAAAAGCCGACACCGCAGACAAATGGAGTGAAAAAAAAAAACAGTACGCTTGAATGTTTGAAAAGTGAAACGCTGTTTGCAAAGAAACTACTGAACGAAGATGTCTGAAATTTACATATAAGATCTGATGCATGATAATAAAAAGGGCTGTTACAGAAAAAAGAAAAAACGTTTAAAAAAAAAACGGGAAAAAAATTCACAAACAAATCCCAAAAAATGCCTAAAAGATCCTAAAAAATCTATACATAAAGAGACTTTATACTGTAGAATATTATAATCAATGGTTTATTAGATATTGCATTAAAACTGGAATATTTTTAACATTGAAGCCTATGGGATTCGCCTGAATAAACCTGTCGAATGAAACCACAGAACAGCAGGGCAATTCGGCAGCTTTTCACTGCTGGTTTTTGTTCTCTGAATAGACAAAGCATTGCTTCTCTATGGGGATTTCACTGCCCTCGAACAGGCAACGAACAGGCACCGTATGTGCAGGCAATTCGCCAGGATTTGGCGAACTGCCTGCTCTCTGAATAGCCGAATGGCCAGGAAAGGAAACCTTTCGCCAGCAATTCGGATCTCTTTGAATAACCCTGAAAGTTTTTTTGTTGCAATTTCGATAAACTCTTGATTTCAGTCATGAAGTCCACATAGGATCTGATCTGCACATAGGCACGGAGGTTACCTATTGCTATAATATGTCCATTAAGAACAGCGAGTGCGACATACAACAACTAAAATGTATATTTAAGTATTTTTAATAAGCCTCCGTTATTCTTTGGAGCCTTTTTATTTAAATGAAATGAGCTTGATGCCTAAGCTGAGATGATAACATGTTCATGATCCAAGGAGCACAATATAAGTAAGAAAGTGCTTTTAATTAAAGCACGAACATTACACTTCTACTATTCTTTGTCTAATGTGAGGTATCAATTTTTTCAGAAAGAAATAGAAGCAAAATGCTTAATAACATGAAATGTAAAAATAAAAGGAAAGAATCATGGGTTTGGAAAAATCATCGAAGAACTCTCTATGAATAACAGGGAAGAAATAACAATATTCTGACATGAAACGTGAGAAAATACAAACCCGACAATCATCGATAACAGGGAATTTTTGGCATGAGCACAGACATTAAGAATACCATAGCCCCCCCTCCTTGATCATCCACTGGAAGTCCAAGTAGACAATGCAGCACACATATACCGGAAGCAATAGCAGCAGTGTTTATTCACCAAACCGAATAAATAGCAAAATTCTGTTATTTTACTAGTTTGGTTATTTGATCCTAAATATTATTATTGTAACAGATTTCCTTAACAGTGAATAAAGTAAATAAACTAATAATGAAAATGATACAGTGTTTTTCACACTACTCAAATTGATGACTGAAACGAAAGACACAGTCCCAAAAAACATACGTCACAAACAAACAAAAATAACCATCAAAAGTCACCATTCGTTGAAGGCGACGTCCGTTATAATATGAAAGTGCATATGTTTGACTTAATCTCTATGTACAATAAAAATTTAAAAGCAGCCAATGATTCTGTAGATTTGTATCCGCACCTTGCGTAAAAAAATACTTAATAAATTAGAGCTCGCTAAATTGATGTAGAAAGTGTCTACAGTGTAAACAAGGAATTAAACAGTCCATTACAATGTCGCAAAATGGTCATCTGTTCTGTCCTCTGGTCTTTCTTCTTGGGTGGGAATTACTAGATGGTTTTTCTCTCTTGGAGCAGTAGTGTTTCGTCACAACATGCTTGCACTGTTCACATTTGACTGTGCAACACCAGTGGAACTTGCAGTTGCAGCTGCTTATGCTCTCGATCCTCCGTTCCTCAACTTTGAGTCCGCACTCTATACAGAGCCTTCTGCAACTTCTTTTCTCCCACTGTGACAGGTTCTTACCACTCTGGAGGCATTCCCGTCCCTCGGTTCCTTGTAGAGCCAGGCTTCCGTTTTTCAAGCAATAGTCCGGAGAATCCTCCAAGAAGACCAGCTCCGTTCTCGCCACAGATCCGAAAATATCAACTATGGCTCCCTTGTTGTCTGCGCTGTTGCCCGACCGAATCTTTTTCTTGTCCATTTCCAGTTTGAGAGCCTGGTCATGCTTCACTTTTAAATGATTCCCGATGTCGCGAAAATCGGCAAGCTGCAGCCAGCACGTTTGGACACTGCAACTTCCTGAGACTCCGTGGCATTTGCAAGTTCTCTTCATTGTTGATTTTACAGCCTTAGAGCAAAAAGAGAATAAAAGGAAGAAGTAAGAAAAAATTAATAATTATACTAAGGAGTGTCCAAAGTAAATTAATCAGAGGAGTTCATCAATTAAATGGCGGGCTGTAAGGCTAGGGTCAGACGAACGCATTTGTCACGTCTACCGTCAAAAAGTGCGTTGATGCGTCTGAACGTATTTTTTCACGGAAGACCCGATAGCAGTCATACGATGCGCAATTTCGGCCGTATTTTTTACGGATCCAAACCAGGAAAACGTTGCGCGACCGAACTTTCTTGCGGCCGTACTTCGCGTGTGGGCCTACGTTGGATGTCATTTGCTGCTACCACGGCCGTAATAAAGTGCGGCTAAACGCACGTTCGCACTGCGTTCGTCTGACCCCAGCCTAAAACCTAGACCAGGATAATGTAGATCAGTCGCAGTTCTCAATATGTCGACAACTGGATATGTTATTTCTTAGAATAAAGAGGAATCGAACAAACCCAGAATATTCTACGTTAATTATTATCTTAAAATGCCCAATGCCAATTGACCTTCTGTGACGGTCACTAAAAACTATTCAGAAAGGATGGCTGACTGTCATAGCCCGTCATCGGTCAAAGAGGCTTATACGTCACATCAGACGATGTGACCATCACTGCCAACTGCATGCGGAGTAAGACAGGTCAGCAAGGCTACTCCCTGTCATAAGGTTATTATTATTATCATCATCATCCTTTATATAGCGCCAACAGTTTTCGCAGCACTTTACAATAACCAAAGGGAGTGAGATACAGATAAACGGACATGGGCCCTGCTCACAGGAGGTTAAAGTCTAGAGGGATTGGGGTTGAGTAAGACCAGAGGAGTTTTACTGGACAACAGGATCATTAGTGCCAGTGGTTCGGGAATGGTGAGGCCATTGTAGCAGCTTCAATCATGTGTGAGTAGATGAGCCGAGGGATGAGTTGCATCAGTGATGTGGTACACTAATCTATAGAGATGGGTTTTGAGGGATTTCTTGAAGGACTGAAGAATTGGGGAGAGTTTGATAGGGTGAGGCAAGTAATTCTACAGGACCGGAGCAGCCCTTGCAATGTCTAGGAGGTGAGAGTTGTCAGTGCAAGTGTAGACAGAGGACAGGTGGAGATTGCCTGCTGACCGGAGTTGTCTAGATGGGATTTGCTTGAGTAATGAAGACATGTAAGGGGGGTGAAGTTATTGAGCGATTTGAGCGTGAGCCTCAGTATTTTAAACTGTATAATGATGCGTACAGGAAGTCAATAGAGGGGCCGGCAAAGGTGTTACGCGAGGTGCGTCTGGTGAGAAAAATAAGCCTGGCACCTGAATTCATTACAGATTGCAAAGGGGCAATATGGGCATTGGGGAGGCCAATAAGAAGCAAATTGATAAGATTGGTTGTCACATGGACCACATGTGTATAGACAGGTCCGGATTTCCCTAGGCCGCGGCCTGGGGAGGCAGGTGGTAAAGGGGCATTTGAACACTGACTCGATGGGTATTCTATAAAAAAGATGCGGGGGAGGGGGAGTTGCTAAAGAAAAATTGCTTCATTTCAGTCGCATTTGGACAGTCTGAATTCAACCGTGGCTGATTTGGATACTTGAAAATGAAGACTGAAATGGAGTGTGATTTTTTAATAGCTAGGATTAGAAATTAGGGTTAGGTTGGGGTTAAAAATTAGGCTTAGAAATTAGGTTTAGGGTTTGGGTTAGGTCACTATTTGTGCATGTTTTACTGTTGGGGATAACATTCTGCTCCATTTTTGCTTTATTTTTATGCACCAGATCCTGTCACTTCCTTTGACAAGAAGCACAAATATTAAACTAACCCTACAGGAATGGGGTGTACTTTGGAAACTGGCCTTGGGGCAGCATATTGTTTAAATCCGGTCCTGGATACAGAGACGTAAAGAGCGTTCTCTTCAAGAGCACCATATGTCATGAGGGGGTTTCCTATTGGTAGAATCAGGGGCAACTGATAACTAATGGGGCCCCCGGAAAATAGGAGATCATCCTCTAGATTGTAAGCTCCTATGAGCAGGGCCCTCGACACCTTTTGTTTCCATCATATGTCCGTTTATCTTGTTCCCTTTGGTTATTGTAAAGCGCTGCGAAAACTGTTGGCGCTATATAAATGATGACTATGATAATAATAATAATAATAATGGAGCCCTCTTGTGCCACGCCTGCAGAAGGCCACACCCATACAACGTAACACCCACATGTACATTGTTGCGTTAAAGAATTTTTTTCTCCACACCATTTTCAAAATAATTATTTTAACCACTTGGCTGCTAAGGACATGCTCAGCGTGTCTTGCCAAATGGGCCTTTGTGCTATGGACGCACTGAGCATGTCCTGTCATCGCATCCGCGATCGGCCGGTAATTTGGCTGAACGCTGCGACCTCCCGGTGCGGGCTGACATCTTAGATGTCAGCCCAGTCTCCGGGACCCCAGCTGGCTCAATAGTATCATCGCCAGAGCAGGGAAAGTGCCTGAAAGTGAAGGGTCGGGTCCTTTGGACCTCTCTCCGTCCCCATTGGTAAGGGCCACAGGCCAAAGGCAGGCACTGCTTGGAAGTGCAAAGTCTGCCCTTCAAAGCGGTGCCTGCCTTTAACCCCTTAAGGGCTGGATCGCGATTCAGTGCCAATCGGCGTCGGATCGCAGTCCTTTCCCGGAGGTGGCATCTGGGATCTCCCCCGCCTACTGACATCATCATGCATGGACATGATGAAGTCAGTTCGGGAGTTAACCCCTAGCTGCCACCTATGGTGGAGAAATGGAGTTCCAATGAGCCCCATATCTCCCAATTTGTGGCAGCTAGGGGTTAATGTTTGGTATCATTGGAAATGTCAGAGCATGGCCTTTCCAATGATATGAAACATGACCATGTTACGTGTACAGAAAAAATAATAATAAAAAATAAAAACTGTTTTTTTTTTTTATTTGTGCAGCATTATTGTTCATATTTCAATTATTACGTGAACAATGAGGCTGCACTAACAATTTTTTTTTGGGGGGTTCATTAAAATCATGTAATTTCTCAGAAAAAAAAAGTAACAGGTCCCAGTTCTAATTTATTTTAACAAGCGTCCCCCATAGAATAAATAAACGCAAAGGCTCGGATGATAAAATGTGAAAAAAAATCTTTTTACACGCTGTAGATGATTGGAAAATCAAATTTTTTTTACATTTTTGTTATAGCATTTTGGAAGGACATGACGTATACATATTATAATGATATATTATGAATCTGCCGAGTCTGCTGAAAATAATGATATATAATTTGTCTGGGTCGTTTAATAAAATGTGACTTCAAATCGCCTTTAACCTGATGAGCAAAAGCGGTAAAAATGAGCTCAGCATCAGCACACAGGGGTGAAATGGCTCAGCAGCAAAAGGGTTAATGAGTTAAGAAAGTCAATTTGGGCCTACCATGAATTAGGGAATACATTGGGCCCCCTCCCAACTTACAGATGGACAACGCTCTGCTGCGTTATTTAACTATATGATTTATTGTATTTTATCTTTAATGTTCTTATATTGATTTTTTTGTTGCATTGCGTACACGTAAAATAAAAGTAAAATATGAATGAATTAACACATTAAAATACACAGGTTATTCAGAGAGAATCAAAAAGTCACCGAACGTTCGTTCGTTCCCTGCACTTCGGGGCGATTCGGCGATTCCTAGTTGGCTGACCCTGCGGACTATTCAGCAAGCACCGCAGGGACCCCGTAGTGCAGGGAAAACTCGCCGCAAACCTGCAGAACACTCGCCGGACACTCACCGAACACTCACTGTAAATCCTCAGAAACCGCCTCAAAAACCCCCTGAACACGCTGGAAAAACCCGACTAGCCGCCGATCACAGCGCAGAGCAGCCGCCGGAAAAACCCAACATGCAGCCGAACGTGGTGGAAAAAAAAACAGCATGCTTGAAAGTTTTGAAATTTAAACTCCATTTGCAAAAAAACAACTGAACGCAAATGCCTGAAATTTACATATAAGATCCAATGAATGATAATAAAAAGGTCTGTTAAGGAAAATTGAAAAAAACATTTAAAAGACAAAACGGAAAGAATATTTTGCCGAAACAAATTCTGAAAAATGCCTAAAAGATCCTAAAAAATCTAGAAGTAAAGAGTCTCTTTACTGCAGAATAAAATGATAAATAGTTTATTAGACATTGAATTAAAACGGGAATATTTTTAACAATGCAGCCTATAGGATTCACCTGAATAAACCTGCCGAATTAAACCATTGAACATCAGGGCATTTCGGCAACATTTCTCTGCTCTTTGGTGTCTCTGAATAGATGAACCATTGTTTCTCTATGGGGGATTTCACTACCCTCGAACAGGCACCGTACGTGCAGGCAATTCGCCAGAATTTGGTGAACTGCCTGCTCTCTGAATAGCCGATTGGCCCCGAAATGTCCCCGTTCACTGAAATTCAGTGTCCGGTTACATTTCAGCCATATTTCAGATCTCTCTGAATAACCCCCCAGAGTGTTTTAACCTCTTAAGGACCAAGGGTCTTTAAAATCAATGCATTTATGATGTAAGAGTTCCATCGTTGGTCCTTAAGGGGTTAAAAATAAAATGCAATGGATATAACTAAAATAGTCTAAGCTTAAAAAAAGATGTGGTGCTCTTCTATAGTTGAGTTATTTTACTTTAACTTAAACTATAGGGGTTATTCAGAGAGAGCTGATCTGGCCCCGAAATGTCACCGAACAGGGAATTTCCCCACACGGTGACATTTTGGGGACATTCAGCTATTCAATAAGCAGGCAGTTCGCCAAATTTTGGCAAACTGCCAGCAAGAATGGTGCCTATCCGATGGCAGTGAAATCCCCCATAGAGAATCAATGGTTAATCTATTCAGAGACACCGAACAGCAGAGAAAAGTTACCGAAGTGCCCTGCTGTTCAGTGGTTTCATTCCGCAGGTTTATTCAGGCGAATCCCATTGGCTTCAATGTCAAAAATATTCCTGTTTTTATTCAATATCTAATAAACCGTTTATTATTTTAATCTGCAGTAAAAAGTCTCTTTATTGATTATTTTAGGATCTTTTAGGCATTTTTAGTGATTTTTTTTCGGCCAAAAAAATGTTTCCTTTTTTATAAACCACAGTTTTTCTTTTTTCTGTAACAGACCTTTTTATTATCATTCATAGGATCTTATATGTCATTTCCAGGCATTTTCGTTTTAATATTTTTGTTTGCAAACTGTGTTTACATTTTGACACTTTCAAGCGTATTTTTTGTTGTTGCTTTTTTTATCCTGTTCGTCGGCTTGTCGCCTTTTTCCGGCGGCTGGTCTGCCCTGTGATCGGTGGCTCGTCTGCTTTTTCCGGCATGGTTTTTGTGGTGGTTCCAGGGGGTCTTCCCTCCACTTTGGGGACCCTGTGCGGTGAATGCTGAATTCACAGCAGGGTGAGGAACTTTGATTCCCCGAAGTGAAGGGAACTGCGGAGGAACAAGAAAGCACCGAAATGTCGCCGACATGAATCGCTCTCTGAATAACCCCCTATTTGTGTTTTGATTTGTTTTATCATAGCCGAGTTTTACGTAATTTATTTAAAACGCATACAGGCGTAATGTTGTTTGTCCGCCTGACAAATCCCTGTAACAGATACCCCAGGTGTAAGAGAAAGTGATTCTCTCATAGACAGCACTTAATCCTTTAAAACCACAACAATGTCCAAGTGTTAAAAGTACACAGAGACTGGAAAAAAAGCCTAAACAAATGCTTACATAGTTATTAAAGGAGAATTGACTTAACAATTCATTGTAATGAGGTACTCTGTGAAGCTAAAAGGGATAATCCATTAAAAAGTGTGAAAGGATGAAAAAAAAGGACAAATCCAGGGGAATAATTCGATAATCATGTCTGGTGCGAAAAAAAAACCATTTAACAATAAATATTCATTAACATAGCAAAAATTTCAGCTCTGATTATATATAAACATGCAGGGTTATTTAGAGAGAGGTGAAAAGCAGGAGAATGACTGGAGAATGGAAAATTCTAGGTCAAAATAACCAAACCAGAAAAATTCTCCCATTCATCTCACTTTCCAAATCGGCTATTTTGACTTAGCATTTTCCATTCTCCAGTCATTCTCCTGCTTTTCACCGCTCTCTGAATAACCCTGTAAGTGTTAAAATTCACCGGAATTCAATGAACACCAATTAACTTACAAGTCTTCCAGCTTCGTTGTTGTGCAGGTTCATCAAAGCTCGGGCATCTTGTCCTGTCTCCAATCCATCCACGAAGAGTTTGGAAATTCTTTCACCGAATTCGACATTATCGCTGCAGCCTCCCCAAACCCACCCTCTGCCACCTTTTAAAAATATGAAAAAGGAGAAATAAAGAATTAGACGACCTAAAATCATAAAAATGTAGGGACATATGCTAATCCGAGCGGTAATCTGAAAGCATGTGTTATTGCCGCTAGTCTAGCTAGTATCTCAAGCTCTCCTACCGCAAGCGGTGACATTCACAGCTCGCGGTATATTCTCCCGAATCCACTGAGTGCTACCTCGGAAGCAGTGGCGTAACTAGGGTACAGTAGGTGTGGCACTCTACCATAGCCACCACTTGACGCGGGCACAGTCTGGGACCTGGCTGGCTGCATTTCATTAGGACAGTTGCCGGGACCCTAAAACGCGGTCTCACCCAACGCAGCGTTCTGGCAGAAGGACACCAAGAAACTGTTTCACCTGGGTGTTCTTCCTGTTTCGGCATCAGAAGATGGCTAAATGGTGCGAGTAAGGGGGGGGGTTCCCGGAAGGTAACTATGAATGGAGGGGATCTATTATTTTTTTTGTCATGCGAAGTATTATTAATAAACATGTAAAACTACAGAGATGGAAACCCCCCCCCCTCCCAAGATGGTAAAACGCACGATAAAAATAAAAGAAATTAAGACAAATAGAAGAGAAACGCAACGGGATAACATAATTCAGTCACAAAATGCACCACCTGGGCATACAGCACCCCAGAAAATATGAAATGAGCATGTGAGTGCTGCCTCAGGGTACCATAAAACAACGGATAAAGGGGGGGAAGGGAACATTACACTTGACTCTGCTCTTTCCTTCATCCCCCACATCAAGTCTCTTTCCTCCTCCTGCCGATACCAACTGCGTAATATTTCCAGAATTCGGCCATTTCTTACCGCTGTCACCACAAAACAACTCATACACGCCCTGGTAATCTCCCAACTCGACTATTGCAATAATCTCTTATCTGGCCTCCCTCTGTCCCGCCTCTCCCCCTACAATCCATCCTGAACGCCTCCGCCAGGCTAATTCACCTCACCCGCCGCTCTGTCTCTGCCGCTCCCCTCTGCGAATCCCTTCACTGGCTCCCCATCCACTGCAGAATTAAAGGGATACTCTAGGCAACATGACCACCTAAGCTATTTTAGGTGGTCATGATGCCCGGAGTATACCGCCCTTTGTCCCCCCTCCCTCCGCTCAGCCGATCTGCAGAAAAGGCTGAAAACAGCTGAGAGAGGCGGAGGACTTTACTCCGCCCTCCCAGCTGTCAGTCAGCAGAGCGGGAATCATATTTCCCGCTTCTGCCGACTTTTGCCGAGTAGGAGACGTCATCGCGCTTTCAGCGCGATGACGTCTCCTACTCCCCGCAGAAGCTGGCGGCTCCCTCTGAGGGTTAGTGTTGCGCGCATCCTCTTGCGCGCAACACTAATCCTCAGAGGGAGCCGGGAGGAAGCCTGCCGATTGGCTGGCTTATGTGAGAGGCGCGCATGCGCGCCTCTCACGTAAACCAGAAGCCAAGACGCAGCAAGAAGAAGGATGGGAGCGGAAGAGGAGGGAGGTGAGTATAAAAAAAAAAACGCCGCTGGAAACAAGAGGGTTTTAAGGTAAGTATTACAGTTACAAGAAAAAAAAAAAAAAGAAAGTTTTATTAAGGGAATAGGGATAGGTTAGGGAGAAAAAAGGGGGGGTGATTTTTTTGTTGGAGTGTTCCTTTAAGTTCAAAATCCTTATCCTTACCTACAAAACCCTCACTAACTCAGCGCCCCACTACCTGTCCTCACTAATCACCAAATACACCCTAGCCCGCTCCCTAAGGTCAAACAGTGACCTGCGCCTAGCTTCTCCCCGCATCACCTCTTCCCATGATAGACTGCAGGATTTCTCACGCGCAGCCCCCATTCTCTGGAACGCTCTCTCTCGTACTGTCAGACTTTCCCCTAACTTCTCTTCCTTCAAACGCTCCCTTAAAACGTTCCTATTTAGGGAAGCCTACCACCCAACTCACTGACGCAACCATCAATCACTCTCACCTTACAGTCCTCTCCTCCTGTTTCCAACCCCAACCCTCCCAGATTGTGAGTTCCTACGGGAATAGGGCCCTCATCTCCTCCTGTACTGTTTGTCAAATGTTGTTCAATGTATTGTAACCCTGTCTACACTGTGCTTATTGTACAGCGCTGCGGAATATGCTGGCGCTTTATAAATAAAGAATAATAACAATAATAATAACATCGACAGAAGACGTTGAGAAAGGAGAGCCATGCGTTAGAAATTGTGACATAGAAATGAGTCTTAATCAGGAAGAAAAAACAAACGGTGGTGTACTATCACGGGGGGGCGGGTGTAAAAAGACTCAAAGCGAGGCGAGATGATCCTGCAGGTCATGTGACCAGCAGTGGAAGTCCTATGCACTCCATGGAGGGGATGTTCCGCGAGCATCCTGAGGCCTAGCGCCATGTTACGGTGCAGGCCGCTGGTTTAGCGCCTGCACCATAATATCACACTATTAAAGGGCTCTATTAAATTCTTTGCGCAAACATTTGCGCGCGCGCAAAAACGCATTAACGCAAGGGGAAAAACCATTTGCGCTGAACGTCGTATTACAATGTCCGCACAAAAAATGTGCGTTAACATCTAACGCGGGTGAACCTGCGCGAACGCTGCACGAGCGTAATGTACGTAACATTGTGAGCGCAAATGCGTTTGTGCGCTGGTACGCAGATGGTATTACAATCTATGCGCAAATTTTAACAGGCAACATTTGCGCGATTAATTTTAACGACTCCTAAAAGCTGGTGTTAATGGCAAATCTGAACGTCCTGGCCGAAACCAAATACACCAGCCCGAAAAAAAAAATACAGCAACGTATCGTTACACATTCTACACATACCCAAACAATAAAATTGAGAAGTTGTGCGTGTTTTTATTATTGCTGCAGCATATATACTCAGATCGATTTTGACAGGCGCAAAAACTGAACGGGAGACAATTGTGTTTCTTAATTCTGATTGGCTGAATCGCGTGCTGAAACAGTCCGCACATCGATTTCTGCACGCAACGTTAATTTGCGCGTCTTTTTTACACGCGTTATTTTTTGACTGATGACAAAATGCGCTCGGATTTTAATACCAGCGTTAATTTACACGCGTTAATGTCTAACGCTTCGCGCACAAATTAACACTCTGTGCGAGCGTTTTTGCGCAGAGAATTTAATCGAGCCCTAAAACGGGGACGCTAAGGAGAAACCTGCAGGTTAAAATAAATAAAGCATAGACTAACACAGACAAATATCAAGAGGATGAAATAGTGATATTGAATACACAGATGCCAGGGTTAAACCTCCACTGCTTCATATTACATCTAATCGCTGCGGTACTACTCCAATAACGCTGTCTCCAATAGCTCTGCATGTGTCAAACCCAGTGACCAGAGCAAAATAACTAGCACGCTTCTGAATATACTTGGTCGCTGTGCTCATATAAGCAGATACCTCTCACTCCAAGTATACCCTATCGCAGGGCTCAAAATTTCAAGTCCCAAGCTACTAACCAGGCCGTAAGAGGTACTCGCCACCAGTTGCTCCACCTAACCCCTACTCAGCCCTTAACTGTGCCCCTAAACACACCCCCTTTAAATTATCTTATGAAATTACACTGTTAATGGTTTTATTTAGAATAAAGTTATAAAAATAACATTAATACCCAGACATCAGACCCCAGATACATGTATACCCAGACATCAGACCCCAGATACATGTATACCCAGTCATCAGACCCCAGTGTGAGCAGAGCGAGGAGGCAGGGAAGCTCCTCTCTAACCCCCTGCCAGTGACAGAGGCGAGCTTGAGCAGGTTAGGCAGCTGATCCCTGCCACTGTGCAGCCTGGGGAAGGGGGGGCTGCACGGTGACACCGCCGGAATATGCAGCATGAAATAATTTATTGTGCTGCCTGCGTATGCATTTCCACTCGCCCTCACTTGATTTCCACTCGCCAAATGCGAGTAGGCGAGTGGAAATTTTGAGCCCTGCCCTATCGGATCATGCAACCCCCCCATATCCAATTAAATAGGGACACCTATATTATGCTCAAAGATGCTCAAAGAATTCTATACTTGGCCTAACCTTGAAAAAGTAGAATTGAGTGTTAGCCTCCAAGCTCAAGACGCAAGTGATTTTGCTCTTGTGCAATGGTAAGTGAAGCCGCATTGATTGCATGATGACGCGCTCGTTAATCGCCAAGCCTCATGTAATGTTACCGTTCAACTTGGAATACTGCCCCTAGATTTACAGTTTTAACATTTCTAGATTGCAAGCTCCTTTGATCACTTGTATTTAGGGGGTTATTTAGAAAGCGCCAGCGTTTGCTGAAGCTGGGGAAAAACACTGCTGTTGCAACAGCGAGAAACAAAAGGGATTCGCAAAAGAAAAATCCAAACAACTGCAGGAGAAACTTCACCGTGAAGCTTCTCCTGCGGCTGTTTGGAATTTTCATGTCATCAATGCAACAGCAGCGATTTTCGCCAGTGCTTGCAACATTTGCAAACACCGGCGCTTTCTGAATAACTCTTTTTGACGGCTACATTTCAGTTGTAACAAACAGTGGTAATATTGAAAAAACACTCACAAGTCACAACCGATGACATTTACACCGGCCGCCTTGCATGCTGTCTTGCTCAATGCCCATCATACATGCATGATGGCCAGCTCTTGTGATCATTGCTGCCTATATTGGATAAACTGTTTGTAAACTCTTGTGATCACCGCCGGTACATTTGTACCGGCTTTGTTGCAAGCTCTGCTGGCATTGATGCGGAAGCATAAAATGTATCTGTAAGCGTGAGATTGCAAGCTCTCATGGTCACCTTCATTCGTTAAATTCCTAACTTGACTTCCAGCACTTATTTAATTCATACTTCGATATCCCACTATCCCTGGCATTTATGTTCACTAAACTGCAAGCTCTTCGCCGTTTTAGATTTTTTAGGACATGTTGTATTGCAGTCCCAGTTTTTTGGTCCTGATCACTGGCGGCGGGTATACTGACAGGCATTTATAAAGACAAGGCTGCCATCCCTCGTTACATCTGACATGTATACAGTTGTCTTTAAGTCTTATATTTTACAAAGAATAAAAAATAGAACAACTCACCGACTTTTCCATTTCTAGATTCATCACAGCCACAGTTATCAAAATCTCCCATGCTGCAGTTTTTGGTCAAAGTGTACATGACACCGGCGGAGCTGACTGCGTGCACAAAAGATGTTTCTCTGGTAGCTGAAAGCCAAGAGACAACATGTGAACCTACGGTAAAGAAATGATAGTTGGTAATTGGTTTGTTGACATGGGCGTGTTTGTTTATAAACATAAAGAAACCTTTTGCTGAACATATTTTGAAAACAAAAACCTGTGATGACCAAGTTAAGTCATACTGTATCACCTTAATCCCTCCAGCAACCCTACCATTGACACATAAATTATGGAGGGAATGGTCACCTATTCCCCTTAAACCCCTATTCTCCTATGAAACACTGCATGACATTCCAGATCTGTCATCCCCTCATATGTTTGTCCACAATAACCTGCACGCAGAGCAACACAATAGGACCTATCTCTTGTATGTATTGTAGAATTGTCCTGTCTTTACCCATTGCACCTTTGTACAGCGCTGCGGAATGTGTTGGTGCTTAATAAATTATAATAATATGTTAACATGGCCAGTTGTTACCCACTTCGGGCTCTATTACAGTCTTTACGCAAAAATGCTTGCGCAGCGCTATTTTTTTGCGCGCAGCGTTAAACGTTAACGCGCGTAAATTAACGCTGGTGTTACAATCCGAGCGCATTTTTTAATCCGTCCAAAAATACCGCGTGTAAAAAAGACGCGCAAAAACGCGCGCATTAACGCTGCGCACAGAAATCGGTGTGCGGACTGTTTTCTCACGCGATTCAGCCAGCCTGAATTACGAACCACAATCGTCTCCCATTAAGTATTTGCACCTGTCAAAATCAATCTGTGTATATCTGCTGCAGCAATAATAAAAACACACACAACCTCTCCATTTTATTGTTTGGGTATGTGTAGAATGTGTAACTATACTTTGCTGTATTTTTTTTTCGGGCTGGTGTATTTGGTTTCGGCCAGAACGTTCAGATTTGCCGTTACCACCAGCTTTTAAAAGACGTTAAAAATATGCGCACAAACGTTGTCCGTTAAATCCGCATACCAGCGCACGAACGCATTTGCGCTCACAATGTTAAGTATAGGATGTGCAAAGTACATTACGCTCGTAAAGGGTTCGTGCAGGTTCACCCGCGTTAGACGTTAACGCGCATTTTTTGCGCGGACATTGTAATACGACGCTCTGTGTGAAGGGTTTTGTCCCTCGCGTTAATGCGTTTTTGTGCACGTGTTAACATTTGCGCGTAGAATATAATAGAGCCTGTAATGTTTCCAATTCCCCCCTTTTAGCATTCATTTATTGTTTCTAACGCACTCCTCCAACTGAATGACCACCGTCATATTCTGACATCATTTTAGGTCCTCATCCTACCTGCGATCACCACTTCTTATCCCCAGTTTCAGTAACTTACTGCTCCCATTCCTCTACCCACTTCCCAGCTAACAAGCCAAACCTTCCCTCCGTTAAGCGCTAACAAGTTTCGTAGCGCTGTACAATGGGAGGCAGAATAACAAATACACATACAAGTTAAACACACAGAACAGTAGGAGAGAGGACCCTGCTCGAGAGCTTACAATACCTTCTACTATCAGGGTAATTCAGAGAAAGTTGAAACCCAGGAGAATTGGCAGGAGAAGAGCACAATCTAGACCAAATAGCCGATTTGGAAAGTGAGATAAATGGGAGAATTTTTCTGGATTGGCTATTTTGACCTAGAATTTTCACTTCTCCAGTCATTCTCCTGAGTTTCACCTCTCTCTGAATAACCCTGTATGTGTCGCTGGCATAGCGCCGACCTAGGCCATCGCTCCTCATTTTAGTGTAATGGAAGGTGAAAGAATAAACCTATCACAAATGAGAAGTCTCGAGATGTCCGTATGTTGAAATCATATCTAAGGCTGGGGTCAGACTAGCGCATTTTTAACGTGCGTTTAGGCGCACTTAATCACGGCCGCACTAGCAGCAAATGACGCGCAATGACGGCCAATATACGAGGTACGGCCGCACAAAAGTCCGGCCGTGCAATGCAAGTGGAAAAAGAAAGCGTTTTTTCGAGAACGCAGAACCGCTAGTACGGACGTACAGAGTGCGCTGCGTCCGCTAGTGGCGTGTGTGCGTGATTTGGAGACGTCAGACGCTGCTCATGTCCGGCCAACATAACGTCCAGACGCAAAAAGTGTTTTATTGACGATCTGTAAAAAATCACGCACGAAAATGCGCATCGTATGACCGTTTTCGCGCATTCCATGAAAAAATACGTCAATGCGTTCGTACGCACTTTTTGACGGTCGCTGCGAATAATGCGTTCGTTTGACCCTAGCCTAAACCTCACATCACGGTGGATTCTTGCACAAGGAAAGTTCTTATCCATAACCGTAACGCACATTTTGCAGCAAGCAATTTCCTAATCTTGCACACAGATAATAAATTGATATATATGTACACTTTTAAAAAGAAAGGAATTAAGAGTAACTTGTGAATATTTCCTGCATCATTATTATGACCGAATCATGAAACGGCGCATAATCAGAAACACTGTAACTTTTATTGGGGTGGGGTCTGAAAAGCTGACCCAGCCGTTTGTTTTTTAAAACCTACATCGAACATTTAAAACCAGATTTATTCTTAATTTAATCATATTTATGTTCGCAACAAAATCATATTTTAATTAGATTCAAATTTTACAGGGTTATTCAAAGAGAATCGAAAAGTCACCGCACGTTCGGTGACTTTTCGTTCTCTTCAATTCGGTTCGATTTGCCGATCCCATTTCGGCGACCCTGCGGTGTATTCGGCAAACACCACAGGGTCCCCGAATTGCAGGGAAAGGTCGCCGCAAACCTGACGAAAACTAACCGCAAAACCCGGCGAATGCACGCCGAAAACCCACAAAAACATCTGGATTAACCCCGCCGAAAACGCCGGAAAAACCCGAGCAGGAGCCGATCACACGCAGCGCAGCCATGGGAAAAACCCGACACTGCAGACGAATGGAGTGAAAAAATATAACTGTTTGCTTGAATGTTTGAAAAGTGAAACGCTGTTTGCAAAGAGACTACTGAGCAAAAATGTCTGAAATTTACATATAAGGTCCAATGAATGATAATAAAAAGGGCTGTTACAGAAAAAAGAACAAACGTTTAAAAAAAGATGAAAAAACAAAAATCGGAAAAAAACATTTTGGCAAACAAATCCTGAAAAATGCATAAAATATCCCAAAAAATCTATAAATAAAGAGACTTTTTTCTGCAGAATATTATAATCAACGGTTTATTAGATATTGAATTAAAACAGGAATATTTTTAACATTGAAGCCTATGGGATTCGCCTGAATAAACCTGCCGCATGAAACCACCGAATGGCAGTGCAATTCGGCAACTTTTCCCTGCTGGGTTTGTGTTCTCTGAATAGACAAAGCATTGCTTCTCTATGGGGATTCACTGCCCTCGAACAGGGTCCGAACAGGCACCGTACGTGCAGGCAATTCGCCAGGATTTGGCGATTTTGCCTGCTCTCTGGATAACCGAATGGCCAAGAAAGGTAACCGAACGCTGATTATCAGCGTTCGGTTACCTTTCAGCAGCCATTCGGATCTCTTTGTATAACCCTGTTAGTTTTATTCATTTACATTTTTAATAATGTATAATTTTATGTAAAAAATCTAATTTTAATCAAATGCAAATTTTAATTGTATATTTTTATATGTTTATTTTTATTGCCTGATAATTTTAAGGATTAAAACCAGGTACAATTTTAAGTATGAAAAATATCACTATGTAATTAACGTTATATACAGTATCACTTTAATTTGTTTCAGGCTAGTTAATATATTATAAATAGTTTATTTATTGATAATTTTATTTAAGATTACAGTTTCCCATCACTTGACATCAAATCACAACTCAATTTTTAGGGAATAATTTAAAATATGGGCTAAGAAATGTGAGGCACGTTGCTCTCTCCATTTTTGTGGCGTAATATTATTACGACATTTACGACCTCAATTTTCAAATGTGAAAAAAAGTGAGAATTTGCGCACTTGGTAACATCTACGAATTCTGATTTTATTTTTTTATTTTAGACTAGGGTCAGACGAAAGCATTTTTCCCCGCGAACGTGAAGAAGTGCGTCCGAACGCATTGACGTATTTTTTCACGGAATGCGCAAAAACGGTCAGACGACGCGCATTTTCGGGCGTGATTTTGTACGGATCGTTAATAAAACGCTTTTTGCGTCTGGACGTTATGTAGGCTGGACTTTAGCATCGTCTGACATCTCCTAATCACGCAAACACGCCGCTATGCCGCAGCTGCGCACTCAGTACGTCAGTACTAGCGGTTCAGCGTTCTCAGAAAAATGCATTCAAATTCCACTTGCGTTGCACGGCCGGACTTTTGTGCGGCCGTACATCGTATATTGGCCGTCATTGCCCGTCATCTGCTGCTAGTGCGGCCGTAATTATGTGCGCCAGAACGCACGTTAAAAGTGCGCTGGTCTGACCCCAGCCTTACATGTGAAAATTGAGGCTAGGAATGCAGTAATAAACAGTACAGTGTAATATACAGTACAGTGTAATAAACAGTACAGTGTAATAAACAGTATGTGTAACACTACAAACACTACAAACTAAAATAACTACACATTAAAAAAAACAATAAAAAAATAAGATCTTTACCGCTTCTGAGACCTTTTTGGGAAGCCAGTTGAATGGTGTGTTCGGGGCAGTTCCATCTCTCCCAGGTAAACTGATATTTGCATTCTTCGATGCCGCTTTGCGCTCCCACCGCCACGCTCGCAGAATACGTCAAATACGCCTTTTTACAAAAAAAAAGCATCAAAGTTTAGATGAAGAACGCCATTGTTAAGAAAAACAAATACGAAAATAATAAATATTTCATTACCTTGGGTCCTGTCATCAAAAAGTTGTTGACTGACCTAAAATGACAAAACAAGTATGAGTTTGTATTTTTTTTGGGGTGTTTCGCTACAATGTATACATTTTTGGAAAATAAAAAAAATGAAGGTGATTCGTATTTACCAAGCTGATGTTGCAAAAATTGGGGAAAAAATAAGAAAGGTATGAAGGACAACCAGAGTGCTCATTGTGGTTGGAGATATTCCTCAGTTGTAATATCCTGCGTGTGTATATCTATGGTGTTGGCCAGTTGTAGCAGTCCAGAAGATGCTTGCAGACAAATTGGAGTATCCTCGGAGAGTAAGCAAGACTAACAGGAGGGAAAGAAAATTCTCTGATGCTTTTATGGCATAGGAAGGACTGGCAGGAGACTTTCTATTGTTTACCAGTAACATTCTGCAAATGAGGAGTTGATTGGCCGAAGCACTGCGAGGAGACACCTACTATTACACTTCAAAAGACAATGTCCATTACCCAGAGTTCCAGTAATGAAATTCCCAGTGAATAATTCTCATTCTATTAGACAAATGGTAGAGCAGACATGTATGGCTTAATGCTTAGGCAAAAATAGAGCCCCGGTGCATTATAGATGATTATTATTACCAGGGCCGGAGTTAGATCTCTATGGGCCTGGAGCTGAAGACTTTGGTGGCTTTTTTTGGAATTTAGTGAAATGAAACCATATTTTATGTTATTTCTAAGCAGACAGTTACTGTGAATGAATGGAAATTTCCATTCAGATTTCAATATGTAAAATAAATTTTTTCAAATTTTATCATCCGAACCTTTGTGGTTATATATTTGTAAGAATATCAATTCTTACATATTCTATAGGGCATTCCTGTTAAAAAAAATTTAAATTTATTTATTTGCAAAGTATTTTACCAGGAAGGATACATTGAGATTTCAAATTGGAACCTGTTACTGAATTTTTCGGGGGGAAATATACAATTTTAACCATTAAAAAAAAAATGATTTCCCTTGTGTCTCGAAAGATGGTGTTTTATGAATAATATGACTATTTATAAAATACCGACCTTGCTTCCAGCGTGGGAAAAGAAAAGGTGAGTAATGGCAGTGGTATTGCTCATTTTATACGTGACAAATGGACAATACCATCGCTTTGGAACGAAAAATATATAAATATTTTTTTTTATTTTTTTTTAGATTTTACATGGTCACGTTTAGACTCTGACCTGTCCAATGACACCTCACTTACCCTTGTGATTAGTGACACATGGTTCCAAGTCGTCCCCTGCAGTGCTCTTTGCTGCAGTGCGGCAGTTCGGTTTTTGATGTAACAATTTGTAATAATGGATTGTGCCATCGCCTCCACACTTGTTTGTGACATGAGAAATGAGATGGTGAGTTAGTGCAGCATCACTGTTCACTTTACAATTGTAAATTGAAAAATATTGCTGTGTTAGAATGAAAAAATAAATGAATATTTATTATTTTATTTTTATTGTTACATAAAACTGTAACTGTATGTATTTAACACCTTGAGCATCGATATATATAAAATATACTCACGGTATAAATAGAACTCTGCTATATTATCTATCATACTTCTGTACAACACCTTACAGTTACAGTTACAAGCATTTATAAAGCACCAACAAGTTTCGTAGCGCTGTACAAAGGGAGAGACAGAATAACAAATATACATACACATTACACACACACAAAGGAAGGAGAGAGGACCCTGCTCGAGATACAACTGGGAGAATTGTTTCATCGCACATACATTATTTATAAATATGGATTTATATCATATTTGTGATTTTCTTATTGGAAGCTTAACTGAGTGCATTCCTCTACTATTCTTTTTGCCGTTTTTACACTTTTACTACCCCAATAGAGCCATCCAAAACGAATCCGTAGATGCATTTTATACTGCAAAGAACTGTGTAAAATGTTGTTACTGCACAAATAATGGCAGTAGTAATAATAATAATACGGATTTCTGATTTAGAAACTTACATGTGCCATTCATTTCTTATCTGGTATTAAAAAACATCTAATTCTAGGTGGGAGATACTTTATACCGTCAACATGATTTTTATTCCAGATATTTTGTTTTATGGTATCTAAGATTCCACAAGATTCTGTGGGTGTTTATGAAATACTGTAAATTACTGAGTAAGAGATAAGTCATGGAGTCCAGGTTGGTACAATGAGAGGTTATAGGGGTTATTCAGAGAGAGCTGATCTGGCCCCAGATTGTCGCCGAACAAGGAGTTTCCCCGTACGGTTACCTTTCCTGGCCATTCGGCCATCCAGAGAGCAGGCGGTTCACCAAATTTTGGCGAACTGCCAGCAAGCACAGTGCCTGTTCGAAGGCAGTGAAATCCCCCATAGAGAAGCAATAGTTAATCTATTCAGAGACACCGAACAGCAAAGAAAAGTTGCCGAAGTGCCCTGCTGTTCAGTGTTTTCATTCGACATGTTTATTCAGGCGAATCCCATAGGCTTCAATGTTAAAAATATTCCCGTTTTTATCCAATATCTATTAAACCGTTTATGAATTTAATCTGCAGTAAACCGTCTCTTTATTTATTGATTTTTTAGGATCTTTAAAAGCGTTTTTTTCTTTTTTTTTGTATCATTCATAGGTTCTTATATGCAAATTCCAGGCATTTTCGTTCAGTAGTTTTTTTGCAAACCGCGTTTCAATTTTGACACTTTCAAGTATGTTTGTTTTTTTACCTCGTTTGTCAGCTGGTCGGCTTTTTTCCAGCAGCTGGTCTACACTGTGATTGGCGGCTTGTCAGCTTTTTGGGGTGGTTTGTCGTGTTTTCTGCGGCGGTTCCAGCAGGTTTTCGGTGGGTCTTCGGCGGGTGTTCGGTGGTTTTACCTGCACTCCGGGGACCCTGCAGTGAATGCAGAATTCCCTGCAGGGCGGGGAACATTGATTCCCTGAAGTGCGGGGAACGAGAGAGCACCGAAATGTCGGCGACATTTCGGTGCTCTATGAATAACCCTCTATGTATGTTTGTTTTTTAAATCCTGCAATTCCTTTTTTTTCTAAGAATTCTGAAATGTGCTATGCCTTAAAGGAAAGATAAGGAGATAAAAATAGTAAGGTGTTTACGCTAAGTGAAAGTTACTATCAGGGTTATTCAAATTGCTGGCGAAAGGTAACCGAACATTGAAATTCAGTGTACGGCTACATTTCCTGGCCATTCGGCTATCCAGAGAGCAGGTAGTTGGTGAATTGCCTGCACATACGGTGCCTGCTCGTTGCCTGTTCGAGGGCAGTGAAATCCCCATAGAGAAGCAATGCTTCGTCTATTCAGAGAACAAAAACCAGCAGTGAAAAGTTGCCGAATTACCCTGCTGTTCGGTGGTTTCATTCGACAGGTTTATTCAGGCAAATCCTATAGGCTTCAATGTTAAAAATATTCCCGTTTTAATGCAATATCTAATAAACCGTTCATTATAAAATTCTGCAGTAAAGAGTCTCTTTATTTATAGATTTTTTTAGGATCTTTTAGGCATTTTTCGGGATTTTTTTGCGAAAATTTTTTTTCCATTTTTTTTTTTAAATCGCTTTTCTTTTTTACTGTAACAGCCCTTTTTATTATCATTCATTGGATCTTATATGTAAATTTCAGACATTTTCGTTTTGTAGTTTCTTTGCAAACAGCGTTTCACTTTTCAAACAACCAAGCGTACTGTTTGTTTTTTTTCACTCCATTCGTCTGCGGTGTCGGGTTTTTCCGGCGGCTGCTCTGCGCTGTGAACGGCGGCTGTTCGGCGGGGTTATTCCAGATATTTTTGCGGGTTTCGGTGTGCATTCGTCGGGTTTTGCGGTGAGTGTTCGTCGGGTTTGCGGCGGCTTTTCCCTGCACTACGACGACCCTGTGGTGCTTGCTGAATACACCGCAGGGTCCCCGAAATGGGATCGCCAAATCGCACCGAATTGAAGAGAACGAAAAGTCACCGAACGCGCAGTGACTTTTCGATTCTCTTTGAATAACCCTGTAAATGTTTTCTGGATATGCTGTATCAGCAACAGCCACACTCCCTAAGGAACTCTTCAGGCATTATATTTATTGTGAGGTGTGCTTCATTTTCATTTTGTTGCAGGAAAATGTATTTATTTATTTATTTATAAAGTATTTTATCAGGAAGGATACATTGAGATTTCTCTCGTTTTCAAGTATGTCCTGGGTTCAAGAACATTGAATTGTTACATTCGTTACAGAAATACAAAGTAATAAAATGCAAGATATTAAAAAAACAACAAAAATATACAGATTAACAGAAAATAAATATGTAGAAAATATAGTCACTATGTTACATGTTTACAGGTGCATTCTGTATATATTCACTATGTTACTTGTTTACAGGTGCATTCTGTATATATTCACTATGTTACTTGTTTACAGGTGCATTCTGTATATATTCACTATGTTACTTGTTTACAGGTGCATTCTGTATATATTCACTATGTTACTTGTTTACAGGTGCATTCTGTATATATTCACTATGTTACTTGTTTACAGGTGCATTCTGTATATATTCACTATGTTACTTGTTTACAGGTGCATTCTGTATATATTCACTATGTTACTTGTTTACAGGTGCATTCTGTATATATTCACTATGTTACTTGTTTACAGGTGCATTCTGTATATATTCACTATGTTACTTGTTTACAGGTGCATTCTGTATATATTCACTATGTTACTTGTTTACAGGTGCATTCTGTATATATTCACTATGTTACTTGTTTACATGTGCATTCTGTATATATTCACTATGTTACTTGTTTACAGGTGCATTCTGTATATATTCAGTATGTTACTTGTTTACAGGTGCATTCTGTATATATTCACTATGTTACTTGTTTACAGGTGCATTCTGTATTGAGGTATGTTAATAGAGTTGTCTTAAGGGACTTTAGACTGGGGGAATATTTGATGGTGTCAGGGAGGTTATTCCATAACTGCGGCGCTCTGTAGGAAAATGAGGATCGAGACACTTTCTTTTTGTATTGTGGTATTGCAAGTAAGGTGCTGGTCCTGGATCGGAGGTTATAGGATGAGGGAACTGCTGGGGGAAAATAACAAATGAAAAGAGAAACAAAAGGAAAGAAAATTTAAATGTCACTTTAAAGTATCACCTTCCAGTGAGTTTCGCTGTAGATTTTATCTTAATGTTTAAGTCAACTTTATATTGATTTGATATCTGGGGAAAAAACAAGAGTTAATGAGACAAATAAAGTGGGCAGAATGAGACAGTGATGTGTTGATGAGACAGAGATAGAACACATGATAGCAATAGAAATAAATAGGAGGCAGCTAGATAAGAAACAAAATCCCTCCAGTCACTGGATCACAGTATAAGTGAGTTAGCCTAAACCGAAACCCGTATACCAATACTTCATGTTGTATGTAACTGTTTCAATTAAGGAAGACAAAAAGTGAGACACAATGCACAACAAATGACAAGAAATAATATAAATCTTTGCGAAAAACATCTGCACGTCCCAGCCAACCAGAGACCTACTTTGCCCGTTGAGCTCAATTGCTATACTAGCTGTATGCAGCAAGGAACTCTGGGCAAGATATGCAAATGAAGTCCACAGTTTCTCATTTGTTTCCATTGTTGTCTGCACTAAAGTACACTTTTGATGCATAAAAAGTGAGAAATTGTGAACTACATTTGCATGTCCTACCCAGAGTTCCTTGCTGCGAATGGAGAGTGTAGCATATGAGCTCTGTGGACAAGAGCAGATCTTGGATTTTCTTGAAACGTGTAGATGTATTTCACAATTATTTCTATTTTTTCCTTGGGCATGGGAAAATAAATAAATAACAGGGTTATTCAAAGAGAAACAAAAAGTCAATGCACGTTCGGTGACTTTTCATTCCCTTCAATTCGGTGCAATTCGGCGACCCTGCGGTGTATTCAGCAAGTACCACAGGGCCGTCGTAATGCAGGGAAAAGTCACCTCAAACCCGCCGAAAACTCACCGCAAAACCCGGCGAAGGCACACCGAAACCCGCAAAAACATCTGGATTAACCCCGCAGAACACACCGGAGATACCCGAGCAGGCACCAATCACAGCGCAGAGCAGCCGCCGGAAAAACCCAACACCGCAGACAAATGGAGTGAAAAAAAAAACAGTACGCTTGAATGTTTGGAAAGTGAAACGCTTTTGCAAAGAAACTACTGAACGAAAATGTCTGAAATTTACATATAAAATCCAATGAATGATAATAAAAAGGGCTGTTACAGAAAAAAGAAAAAACGCTAAAAAAACGGAAAACAAATGTTTGCAAAATATGCCTAAAAGATACTAAAAAATCTAAAAATAAAGAGACTTTTTACTGCAGAATATTATAATAAACGATTTATTAGATATTAGAGTAAAACAGAAATATTTTTAACATTGAAGCCTATGTGATTCGCCTGAATAAACCTGTCGAATGAAACCACCGAACAGCAGGGAAATTCGGCAACTTTTCACTGCTGGTTTTTGTTCTCTGAATAGCCGAAGCATTGCTTCTCTATGGGGATTCACTGCCCTCGAACAGGCACCGTATGTGCAGGCAATTCGCCAACATTTGACGAACTGCCTGCTCTCTGGATAGTCGAATGGCCAGGAAAGGTAACCGAACGCTGAATTTCAGCGTTCGGTTACCTTTTGCCAGCAATTCGGAGCTCTTTGAATAACCCTGTAAATGTTTTGTGCTGCTCATGTTAATTTAGTAGAGGCTGGCCAGGGCTTACTAATCAGTCACCATAATACAAGTTAAGCAAAAGTATTTGGGGGTAAGAATTTTACACCATAAAACCCTATGGCATGAGTGTGGGCATATCACCTGTCAACTAATCATCAGCTCCTATCACTGCACTAGGGTTGCATTTTTAAAACTGAGCAGCTACTGCTGCTCAGTCAATAATAACAAAAAAGGGGGACTTCTCACTGGTCCTCCCAGCCTCAACCCCTCAGCATTGGTTGGTGGTTATGGTGTATATTTATGGCAACTGCCACTGCCATGCACAGTGATACTTAAAAACGAGAGAAATCTCATTGTATCCTTCCTGGTAAAATACTTTATAAATAAATAAATAAATTAGAGCAACTAACACAATTAGGGAAGCTATGTAGGGCCGGCGCTGCCGCTAGGCCAGCTAGGCAGGCGCCTAGAGCGCAGTGCCCACCTAGGGCACAGCCGGCCTGACCAATTGAAAAAAAAAATTGCCCGCGGGGCAGCCTGGAGCGGCCACGTGTTGCAGCCAGCCCCAATACGTGCCGGCATCAAGGAGACAGAGGCGTGGACTTGGTGCTTCCAGCTCCCTGCACCAAGTCTACCCTTCCATCTCCTTGACGCCAGCGGCGACACCAGCACGCATTGGGACTAGCTATGACTACGAAGAGGCGGAGGGAGACGGCGCTGGAGCGGCAAACATCCATGGGTGAGCCTGGGGGTAAATAGCCATGTGTGAGCCTGGGGGCAAATATCCATGTGTGAGCCTGGGGGCAGATATCCATGTGTGAGCTGGGGCAAACATCCATGTGTGAGCCTGGGGGCAAACATCCATGTGTGAGCCTGGGGCATATATCCATGTGTGAGCCTGGGGCAAATACCCATGTGTTAGCTGGCGCAGATACCCATGTGTGCTGGGGGCAGATATCCATGTGTTAGCTGGGGCAGATATCCATGTGTGAGCCTGGAGCAGATATCCATGTGTGAGCTGGGGCAGATATCCATGTGTGAGCCTGGGGGCAAATATCCATGTGTGAGCCTGGGGGCAAATATCCATGTGTGAGCCTGGGGCAGATATCCATGTGTGAGCCTGGGGCAAATACCCATGTGTTAGCTGGGGCAGATACCCATGTGTGCTGGGGGCAGATATCCATGTGTTAGCTGGGGCAGATATCCATGTGTGAGCCTGGAGCAGATATCCATGTGTGAGCTGGGGCAGATATCCATGTGTGAGCCTGGGGGCAAATATCCATGTGTGAGCCTGGGGGCAAATATCCATGTGTGAGCCTGGGGGCAAACATCCATGTGTGAGCCTGGGGCATATATCCATGTGTGAGCCTGGGGCAAATACCCATGTGTTAGCTGGGGCAGATACCCATGTGTGCTGGGGGCAGATATCCATGTGTTAGCTGGGGCAGATATCCATGTGTGAGCCTGGAGCAGATATCCATGTGTGAGCTGTGGCAGATATCCATGTGTGAGCCTGGGGGCAAATATCCATGTGTGAGCCTGGGGGCAAATATCCATGTGTGAGCCTGGGGCAGATATCCATGTGTGAGCCAAGGGGGCAAATACCCATGTGTTAGCTGGGGCAGATACCCATGTGTGCTGGGGGCAGATATCCATGTGTTAGCTGGGGCAGATATCCATGTGTGAGCTTGGAGCAGATATCCATGTGTGAGCTGGGGCAGATATCCATGTGTGAGCCTGGGGGCAAATATCCATGTGTGAGCCTGGGGGCAAATATCCATGTGTGAGCCTGGGGCAGATATCCATGTGTGAGCCTGGGGCAGATATCCATGTGTTAGCTGGAGCAGATATCCATGTGTTATCTGGGGCAATATATCCATGCCATGTGTGAGCTGGGGCAATATCTCCATGTGTGAGCTGGAGGCAAATATACCCATGTGAGAGCTGGGGTCAAAATAGTCTAGCACCGGCCCTGAAGCCATGCCATAGATCCCCAAGGCACCCGTCAATAGGCGTCAGGGGATGTAATAATAGACATGAGGGGTGAGCTTGGTCACCCTCCCAACTTCCACCCACACGCAATACGTAGCAGCAATTAATACAAGTGAGGAAGTAGTGCAATTGTCCCCCCACCCACTGCCATCAGTGTGAGTCAGTCAAGTCATGGGAGTGTGGAATTGCCTTGTCATGTCCAAAACCCAAATGTGCACAAAAACCCATTAAAAAAACACCAACCACTGACCCCATAATACATGAGAATAATAAGTGCCAAGTGCCTTTAAAAATGTTATAATTACAATCCAATGTCTTGTATTTTCTAATAATCCTTTATTGACTCCAAAAAACTTAAAATAAACAGATGCAACTTTTAAAAATAATAAACTAAAATTAAAAAGAAAAAAAAAACAATTGACACTAATAGGTTTTAGCATACAGACCTCTGATTGATTGGTCTGCCTGTTCTTATATCCTGCTACCTGGTAGAACAGGCCACACTGGTTGGTTTATAAGGCCTTCCTATGCAAATCAATAATTTCTCTACGTCATCCAACAGGTTCGTACATAAAATCCAAGGACCATGGAGGATCTGGCATTCCCACATGTTGAATTATTTTAAACACTCTTTTTATTCTTTAACCCCGTACTGACCAGGTGGTTTTACCATTGCCAGTCCAAAAGTACCCACTGCCAGTCCAAAAGTACCCACTGCTGTTTTTACATTTCTGCGCTGTTTGTGTTTAGCTCGAATTTTCCTCTTCTCGTTTATGGAACCCACACATATTATATACTGTTTTTTCTCGACAGTAAATGGGGTTTCTAAAGACACTATTATTTCCATCATATCATATAATTTACTATAAAAAAATTATGAAATGTGGTGAAAAAAATGGAAAAACCACACTCATTCAAACTTTGACCTCCAAAATCTACAACCGCCAAAAAAGACCCCAGCTAAATAGTTTCTGAATTTAGAAATACCCAATGTTTAAACGTTTTTGTTTTTTAACCCCTTCAGTGATGAGCCTGTGTGTTAATCATTTAGTCTGTTTTGTGCTCATCATGTTTAAATGTGATTTGAAGTCCTGTTTTATTATACGACCTAGAATTTTTATCTTTTTATATAAAATCTCATTTTTTTTTTCATTTTTTATTTCTATATTTTTTATTTTATTTATTTTATTTTATATCGAAGCTGGTCATGTTTGGTATCTTTGGAAAGGCCATGCTCTGGCCTCTCCAATGATACCAGACACATAGTTGCCACCGATCGGAAGATAGGGGGGGTTCTTTGGACCCTCTTATCTCCACTTGGCAGCTAGGGAGTTACCTGCCCAACTGACGTAATTGTGCATATCGCGACGATGTCTGTGGGTGGGGGGTGACCCGGAGACTTGGTGATTGGGGCTGAATCCCGATCCAGCATTTAAGGGATTAAAGAGAGGCATCGCTGGAAAGGGCAGACTGTGCCCTTTCCAGCGATGCCGCTCTTTTTTTTTAACTCCCTGCTATTTGGGAGGGAGAGGAGTCCAAATGACTCCACTCCCTTTCAGGCTCTCTCCAGTGCCGATGTGGGTGCCTGAAACTGACGTCATCGCGCCCGGCAATGACGTCAGTGCGACGGACGGGGTCCTTTAAACTTGAAGTCTGACTTCAAGGATATCAGACCACCGTGGAGCTCCGGCCAAAGACGTAAGTATAAGGAGGGAGGGGGGTTAGAGGACTATGACGCACAGAGTACATCCTTGGTCCTTAAGGGACTTTTTTCTCAGGACATACCCTGTACGTCATTGGTCTTTATGGGGTTAATCCCTGTTACTTGTTTCTTCTTATTATTATTCTTTATTTATATAGGGCCGGTAGATTCTGAAATGCTGCACAAGATCAGTTTACAAGGGCTTATAAATTAGATGATATAATTCAGGGGATCCTGTTCCTGAGGGAATTTACAGTTTAAAGGAGAATTTACTTTTTTTAACGTAAGCGCATCCATATCATTAGGTGTCTTGCTCAAGGACACTTGCTGGTGAGGTTTTCTGGTTGGGATCTGAGTCTGCTTTCCATGATCGTAGAGCAGTGAGTGGTGGTGATGTTGAACTTGCTTCTCCATGGTAGTCTTGCTTCTGAACAGCTGTAGAAGGGGGACGTGCTGGTCAGACATTTCCATCAGGGATTTAAACCTGCTTTTTCTCAGTTGAAGAGCAGAGATGTAACCACTAGGCTTCACAGCCGTTACTGTGCTGTAGGTAAGTATGTAGTGTTGGTCAAATTTTTAAATAACACATAAAGATCAGTGACCAATAAAATATTTGTTTAAAAAAACAAAGAGGGGAAGGGTAGGGGTGAGGTGAGGAAGGCCATTGGGAAGGAGGTATTAGGCTAATGTCAGACGAACGCAGTCAGAGCGCGACTCTGCGTGCGTTCACAACGGACGGACGTACTGACGGAAGATACTGTAGACACCACACGGTCCATTTTTCTTGACGGACGTAGAAAAAAAAGGGAATTATGGGAAACAAAATTAATATGAAAAATTATAAAAATTTGAAAAGGATATGAAAAGCCATTATGTGCGTCAAGGTGCTGGACGTTGCAAATGCGCTGCGTCTGACATCTCATCACTCACACAGAACGCTACGCAGACGTGGCGCACTCTGCGTGTCCATCTAGCGGTTTTATGTTCTTGCCTAACTTGCGTCCATTTGCCACGTGCGTTGTGCGTGCGCAGTTCGGTGCGCATGTACTTCGTGTGTGGGTCTCTATTGCTCATGATTCTATGCTACGACGGACGTTAAACTGTGCGGCAACACAGACGTGATCACTGCGTTCGTCTGACGCCGGCCTTAAGGGATGGGGCTGGAGACCTACAGTATTTTGGGAAATCAGCTTCAGGGAGAAAACATAGAGGTCAGCAATAACATCAATGTGAAACATATTCCTCCCACAATTAACAAATTTATAGTGTGAGTGTAAAGTATTTCTCACTTTGGCCATCAATTAATCCAAAAGACTTGGATGCTTTTGAGACAGCCTCCCTCAAAGTGGGTAAATGATCTCCATGCCACCTGTTAGGCTAGCACAGTACAGTTCTGTTAAACAGTATTTGAAGGTGATTTGTTAATCCTTCTAGTGTTCTGGACCAGGAGCCTGCAATCTTGTCCCTCCAGATGCTATGGAACTATATTTCCCATGAGGTTGTACCAAATTAATGAGTAGCTGAGCATCAGGTGAGATGTAGATCCAAAACATCTGGAAACTCAAAGCTTGTAGACCCCAGGTCTAGACAATAAAAAACATCCATTGGTCTAAATCAAGGCATCTAGAAAACACTTCAAAGATGTTGAACCATGGCCCAGAAGTGTTACAGGCCCACCAAAAGCCTATACTCATCCCTTCCATGGTATTCTCATTTCTTTAGTTCTCCTCAGGGAACCTATCTGAGCTTTCCTTCTAGGTAAAAGTAATCCTCACTGTCCTTCAGGGGTTCTCCTGAGACTGGTATGTAGAGGACAATGCAGAGATAATGAGGGTAGATGAAAAGCTAGATGGTTCTCTTGATTTTACACTGCCATAAATAAAATCATCTCGATGTTACCTAGACCATTGGCCACCGTTGGCCACCAGCAAAGATGGAGAAACCAAAACCAATATAAATAGGATTAAGAAAATGAAATAAACTATTGGTGCCACAAACGTACAAGCATATGGAGCATCTGGGTGGTAGCATGACTAGAGTGTCAAATACGCAACAGCCCACTTCACACTACTCCATCTTCTTAACTATAGCACAAAGGTGTTGGCAAATAACTAGCAAAAAAGTATCTGTGTTGATGAGGTGTAAGCAAGTATTGTATTATAAATAAATACCTACCTCTCTATCATCCTCTAATCACTGCCTCTTAAAATGAAATAAACAGCTTTACATACATTTAAGAGGACACAATTAAAGAGCTTTACATGCTATACACTGAGAAGCAGGTGTAGGTAAGCTCCACATTGATTTTCCTACTGGCTCTCATACCTCGAAAACTTCACTCGAGTAGTAGGGATGTGCGTTTCGGGTTTCGGAATTTCGGAATTTTCACAAAATTTCCCGATTCGTGTTTTCAGATGCGGCCGAATTTCCGAAAATTTTTAGATCCGAAAATGGCAGATCCGAAAAGTTTTCCGAGCCGAAACGAAATATTTTTGGAATTTTCGAATGGACTTGAAATGTGTCAAATCGAAATTTATTGCTTGGAAACGAGGAGAACAGACGTTCCGAAAAAACGAAAATTTCCGAAATTACGAAAAGTCGATACAAAAAACGAGCAAAGTGACACGAAAATACGAAAAACGGTCGATATTCCAAAAACGTACAATTCCGAAAAACGAAAATTTCCGAAATTGCGAAAAGTCGATACAAAAAACAAGCAAAGTGACACGAAAATACGAAAAATGGTCGATATTCCGAAAAAAAATGTACACGAAAAACGAATCGAGCCGAACCGAATCGAAACAGAAATCGGTCGAAACGAGCCGAATCGAAAAGTTTAAAAATCCGAAAAATCGAACCGAATGGAACCGAAAAAAAAATCGGTGCACAAGCCTATCGAGTAGGTCCTTGTGAAAGACATGGACAAAGCGTTCCTGGGATCCTGGCACCCAATTCAATTCATACGCAGACCTCGTGTTTAACTGAATATCATTCATCATCAACTGGCAAGCTTTCAAAGTTGATTTTATAAAATTGTGTTATAGGTTGAGCACCCCTTATGTGGAATTCTAAAATATGGAAGATTCCGAAAACCTGAATTTTCAGAGTCTTCCAGACTGCTGCTCAAAACCCCAGCTCCCAGGTTCTGCAGCAGACCACGGCACATGCTGCATGGGAGCATCAGGGAAGCCCCAGTATGTAACATGCTGCTCAGAGTCAAGCTGACTCTGAGCATCATGTCCACAGAATAAACCCACTCGGCGCTTCCAGGGTGTGTACACGCTGGTGGCTTCAGCAGGGAATGGGCTTTCCTTCCACAATCTTCTTCCTTACGAAAATCTGATTCTCACTGATCCTGATCCTTATCGGAAATCCTGAAGATTCCGAAATAAGGAACGCTTGAGGTTCTTAGCATTCCAGATAAGGGCTCCTCGATCTCAACCCAGACATAAATATATTATTAATACAAAAATGTAAATATTATTTACTTGAAACAGAAAATGATCCTGGCCATTCTAGAATATAATTAATTGGCCTAAACATAACTACAGCTCTTGTCCATGGATTATGTACGATTTTATAGTTTTTGAGAGAAATAGCTTAGAGTACTTGGCTATCCATGTTTATTCAAGACTAAAGCTGGCTGTCAGAGAACTAGACCCCTGTCATGTTTTCTTGCCTCTTCTCATTAGATTACTAATGACCACAGTGAAAGCACAAACATGATGGAAGCTGTATCTCAATACCACTTATGGTTTTCTACTTTTGACCACACATGCCATGGGTTGCACCACTGGGTCATTTTGCTTCACACAAAAAAACGGAGATACCGACAAAGGTGAGATTCACTAATGTAGTGGTTGAAGAGCATGACACATGTAAGTCTTTAGTAGAGCTTGTCTATGGTCACTAGGCTCATAAAGGAAGTCGATCATGTTGGTAGGGAGCTCTCCAAATTCACTGTGCAATCTCTGACCATGCTGACCAGCCAAAGGGTGGATCGAAGGTGGGCTATCTTCTATTTTGTTTTTCACAACCGGAGAAGGGAGAACAGTAAGGACATTCACTAAAGTGTGCTTGCCAAGAGACCAGTATTGCAATCAAGTTGGCAACTTGGCCTTTCTTTGGGGGGAATTGCATATTTATTCCCTTTGTACTGCTGCATGCGGCCAGGTGAGGCGTCATGGGACCAGAGATAAGTTTGGAATTTTTTGGTGTACTATTTTAAAGTCTTAAGAGATTTTGCAAATGCAAATAGGGAATAGGACTATGGATTTATTTTGTTTGTTTATGGGAGTAATTTATTTAATTTGATCTACCATTGAAGAATAAGAAAACAGAAAACTTAAGGGGTTATCCACTAACCCCCAAATTTGCCATCGAATAGCACCAAACGGTAAATTTCACCATAGGTGTAATTTCGGGGCAATTCATCTATTCACAAAGCTGTCAATTCGCCAAATACAGGCAAATTGACAGCGAAATACGGTGCAATTCGCCGCAATTTGGTGGCGTTCAGCGACACCAAAATTGTCCCATTGAAAACCATCAATTCATCTTTTCCCAGACCGTCGAACTGCACCAAAATTGTATTTTTCTTATTTTTTAAAAGACTTTTTTATATTTTGTGACAGACCTTTTTAATAGTTTTTAAAGGACAAAGGACCTTTTTAAGTATTTGGACACATTTTCACTACATTTTAATTGAATTAAGCTCCTATTAGGAGATTAGGACACTATTCTTTTTCCAGTTTGGTGGAATTCACCATTGCTAATTCGGTGCAATTCGGCAGTTATCAGTGCAATTCGGTAGCGTTTGCCGACTTTCGATAATTACTGTGGTGTCTCCATTTTTGGCAAAATATGGTGATCATTTGCTAAATAGTGAATTCACTGAATTTTCGGTGAAATTGAATCACTGAAGTGAGCTGAAATGCAAATTGCGTTCAATTTCGGTGCTTCGTGAATAGACCCCTTACTGAATGATCATAAATCTAGCTGTATCTGATGAGCAGTTATCACAGATCACAACCATGTTGGACAGAACCATTTCCTGAGCCCTGGCAGAGCCAAGCGATGCCAAACTATATGCTTGATCTGAGAGAAGATGACTTAAAAAAACTGGTCTTGTAGTATGTGGTGCTGCAAAGAAATGATTCTTGCGGACGTGCATCAAGGAAGGATTGCTGGAAATGAAAGACTAAGCAAGTTGGTGACAACCAGCAAAGTCTAATCAAATGAAGACACCCACTGGTTATTGAACAGGCAAAGAATTGACGGAGAACTGCACAATTTAACAGAATAGCAGACAAATTTGGAAAATGTTTCAACTCCGAAGTGCATACAGCTTTAAACATTTTCGTTTATACTTTGTAATCTTCCTGCAGTTTTCGATCACTTCATCAGGATCACTTTTCATATGATATACCCATGAAGTGATTATAAAGGTCAGTGTATAGCTCATGAGTTCATGAGATAATGCATGCTGCAAATTACCTTTTTTGCACTGTGGGCTGCTGCCATCAGGTTATCCTGTAGTGTAGGCGTTGGGCTCAGGAGGGATTGGGCATTGCTGGCTATAGAGAAGTTGACTTGTTATTGTTGCCAGTCAGTCACATTGCTCTGGGAGCTCTAACCTATTGTGGCTACGATCCACTCAGGCCTCTATGCCAACGGAAGTGAGCGATAGGTGTGTGGAGAATCTCATTTGAGAAGGATCTCTTATAAATCTATTTATTTTAATTTTTTTTAAAAAATGAAAAGTTTTTTATTTCAGAAAATAGAAGGTACAGCTGAGGAACAATTACATCAACAACATCAAAATGAATAGACGAATTTGAGCAATAAACATCGCAAGAATACGAAGCCGTCGAGTCGCGTATTGGTCGAAACCACAGATGTTCAGTTAACAAAGCACATGCAGAATAATAATTAAGGGGACTACCAACACATATGTGAGAGATAGGTGGCCTACTCAGTGCGTCGTGTACCCTTTGCCATTGGTAGTGCCCATGTAAAGAGGCGCCAGTAAAGGTGTGATATGTACATTAGAGATTATAAGCAAGATGAAAAAAGAAGAGAGTAAGTGAGAGATAAAGGTCAGTGAAGCGCACAAGGACTGCAGTCCAGGAACAGGAAACAGAATTAAGAGAGGAAAAGACCTAGGATCAGTAGGGGAAGAAGAGAGAAGAAAGAGGGAAGGAGTGGGGAGGGTAGGGAGTACCGAGGGGAGGTTTCAAGGGGACTCAAGCATACTGCAGGGAGGGTCAGGAAGGTACATGATGCTACGCGCAGGTCCCTAAGTCACTGCCGTGCGTGGCTCCATATCGTGTCCGTCACCTTCCTCCATGTCCGCCCGAAACCTCGCCAAAGAGCAATAAGCTGGCCAGTGAAACTAAACCCTAGTAAAGTCTTGAGTTGCTTCGGTTGGGGCAAGGGCAAGTTCTTCATTCGACCTTAAAATTTCCAGTCTCGCTATCAATGTTTTCAGAGGAGGCGTGGAGGCAGATTTCCAAAAGTGATCTAGCAACCAGAAGAATGCGGAGTAATAAAGACTTCTTCATCGATGCGACCGAGAACAGAAGTTGAAGAAGGAGGAATATTTGTGGTGTGAAGTCCAGGTCCACGTCAGTGGTACAACGGACAAGGTCACGGGCCCTCTTCCAGTAAGCTTCAAGAGGTGTGCAATCCCACCATATGTGGATATAAGTGCCAATCACAGTGGCACACTACCAACAGTTTGGGGATTGAGATGCATTAAACGTGGCCATAAGGGAGGTGTGCGGTACCAGAAAACCAGTAATTTGTAGGACGACTCCTGTAGTTTAGTGACTGGCGAACCTGAGTGAGTTAAGGACAACGACTTAGTCCAGGCATCATCAGGAATATGCACGCCAAGAGTGCATTCCCAATGGGACATGAATGAGGGAGGATCATTATCAACTGCACGTAAAAGACCATAAAGTATGGACACGCTGTATGCCAGCGGAAAAGTCAGTCGGCAGAGCTCCTTAAACATGGAGAGCTACCTGGTCAGTGAAGAGTTACCGGGCAGTTTTCAAAGGAAGGATAAAATTTGGTGAAAGTTGAAGCGCTCAGCGAAGGTGGGGGTCGGTCTAACTGGTGCATCGAGAGTGACAAAAGTGACGTCCTGTAGCACATGATGGGCCCGAAGGTTAGCTGTGTCTGCAAGGCATATTGCAATGATTTCAGAATCGGTATTGAGAGATCGGGGTTGTGTACCAGCGGCAAAAGAGGTAAGGGGTAAGCCAATAGAGAAAATTTTGTTCTAGTTTTGTGCCAAATGATCAGCGTACTGCCAACAGGTGAAGTCGCATCTATTTATTTTCTAACCATCTGGATAACTGGTTGTATAGATAGATTTGAATTATATTATCAAAGGAACTCAGGTTCATTGTAAAGGATAGTTACATAGATAAAATTTCATGCAGATAATTCATTTTATCTCAGGTTCTGCCCAATTGAGACAAATAGTACAGAAATGCCCAAAGTGTCAGACCTCTATCAGACGATCCGGGTTCGGGCGGACCCTGGTGCTCCTCTCCCCCAGCTCTGTGCTCCGGCCGACGCATCGCCATGTGTGTGTTCGAGCCGCCAGCTGCATGCTCCTTTTATGCCGCTGCCAGCCTGTCGCGCACGTGACATCTTGGTGTCTGTCATCATCGAGTATGCAATGGAACCTCCGGGCGCCCTGTGATGATGCCAACTAATCAGGTACAAGGGTACAATATTTAAACCCCTTTATCCATTTTTAAATTGCCTTTTCGTGGTTTCAGTTTATTTCTGACCCTTAAGTGCTATATTTGTTCTACTGACTATCTTAGCGTGTTTTGACCCAGATTTGGCTATTGACTTGTGTACATCTATACCCCTTGACTTGGCTTGTTTATTGGATTGCCTTACTCTCTTTGGTAGTGCTGTCTCCCTTTGCCAGGCTTGTTGCTTGGGTTCTAGGTACCTTCGCTATTATTGCTATTTTTCCTAGTGCTTTTCTATCGTTGACTGCCTGCTACCCAAAGACTGGTGTTTCCCTTCCTTATCTGCTATCCCTGCCGACTAGGACTACTGCTTTATCCACCTTTGCTAAGTCCAGCCACTTTAAAGACTGGTACCGGACCCAGGGCCAGATTTATAACCAGGCAGACTAGGCATGTGCCTACAGGCGCCTGCCACAAGGGGGCACCTTGCTCTGTGTAAAAAAAAATTGTAAATATATATATATATATATACATATATATATATATTTACAGTCATATTGACCATTGTATCTCTGGAGCCCTAAGGGCTAGAGGAACATATGAGGTATCATTGGAAAGGCCAGATTATGGCCTTTCCAGTTATACTAAAAATAACCCGGTTATATTTATCTAAGATTAAATTAACATATAAAATTACATTTTTCTCTTTTTTTTCTACCACAACAATATTATTCAGTTTACAATTATAAAGTAAACAGTGATGCTGCACTAACTCACCTTCTCATTTCCCACACTGCCAGCAAGTGTGGAGCTGATGATGCAACGCATTGTTTGAACTACAACATAGACCGTGGCACTGAAACCCTGTATCTCTGAATTGTACAATGCACAAGATTAAAAGGGGGGGGGGGTCAATGGAGTCTGGTCTATACAATGATACCAAACATGACCATGTGATGTGTAAAAATAAAAAATTTAGAAAAGTAAATGCAAAATTATTTTTTTCTCTGTTCTATGGCAGAGGCAACAAATGCTTTTACATATAAAACAAACAATGCCACTGCACTAACACAACTAAGGCAACAGATTCTGCTCCTTTTGATTTGAGTGCAGAGAGTGTGTTTTTTAAAATTATTCTTTTTTTAAATTATTTTATTTTACCCGGAACGTACCCCAGAAATCCCCGCAGCCAGCGTCACACAAAGCACTATATGAAAAATACACCAAGAAAGTCTCAAAATGCTTTGATTGTTGTTTTTTTTCCCACTTTATATGATTGACTTTGATATATGACACATTCTGGATATCCTTCATCATATCACCACTCACAAGAAGGAGAAGACTTAGCAAGTTCTCTATCTTTGGTCCAGAAAATCCAGGACTAGATTTTGAGTTAGCTGTAAACTTATCAGAACATTCAAGTCTAAGGAGCTGGCGAGTTGAAAGCAGCTCTGGTTAAAAGGATAAACTGAGGTTAAAACTGGAGCTTGTGGACAGATAAAGAGGTTACACATTAATGTATTTAATGGTAGAGTAGAGGTAGAATCACTGTTTGACAACTGTGGAGATGCAGGTTCGAATCCTAGTCAAAGCACCTTTCTGGTAAGTTTCTGTGGTCGGGGTCTTCTAGTCTCGTGGTTGTCTTGTGGTCCCGTGATTCCCATGGCTGGGTGCGGACACAGAGAAATCACCAGTTTATCTTTGTTTACTTCAAAAGGAAGAATTTAGAACATACACAAAGCATTCTTTAATTCAATATAATTAATTGCTGTATTAGATTAAATTAATTAATTTATTCAAACAGCTGCAAACACGATCAGTTTGAAGGGAACTCGACTACGGTCAGTTAGGATAGTGTAAATGTAATGTTTCTTCATCTTATCAACTGAAAGTGTTTTTGGAATATGTGAGGGAATGGGATGAGGGGGCAGGTGGTGGGATGAGAGGATCGGAGTAATTTGAAGACTTTGTGTGGTAGTCAAGTATGTACCTTTAACTGTCTTGCCCAAGGACACTTACTAGAGAGGTGCTCTGGTCAGGATTGCACCTGGGTCTCCACCATCATAGAACAGTGATGTTACCTCTACTCCATCCAGCCAGTAGAGAAGAAATGTCCTTGGGCAAGACACCTAACAGTACATACTCGCCACCCAGGACATACTTGGAAATTAGAGAAATCTCAATGTATCCTTCCTGGTAAAATCGTTTCTCAAAAAAAAAGAAAGGGTGATGTGCAGCGAAACATCAGACTTTATCCAGGTAATTTGCAAAATATCCAAACGCCTCTGGGTTCTTCGGTTTTCAGCAAGTTACAGTAGACTGAATTCCGAGGATTACCCGGGTAAAGCTGCAAACTGTTATCTGACTGATAACAAAATTGTGTTTTTTGTTATTTTTAACCAAATTGTATCCAGTCACATACCACACTAAATAACCATTATGTTACTCTGTGCGTTAATTGTCTGAAAATTAATTTATAAAGATAAAGATATTCTATAAAGAGTAACCTGATGGTTATTATGTTTTATAAATGATATATAATTACATATGACACATAATAAAGATCATGTAAGAAACATATCCTGTTACTCTGTATATTCATTATATCCTCAATCTGTTTTAATGTTTGTCTTTTGCCATTTTCATTGATAATATCCATAGATATTGGCAAAATTCACTTTTACCCAAGCGGGGTTGGATGTTCTGCAGATTATCCAAGTGAAGTTGTGGATAGTCCTCAGATTACCCGGGTGAAGCTGTACATAGTCCTCCTCAGATTACCCAGGTGAAGCTGTACATAGTCCTCCTCAGATTACCCGGGTGAAGCTGTGGATAGTCCTCAGATTACCCAGGTGAAGCTTCAGACCTTTATCTGAACGATAACAAAATTCAGTTTTAACCACATGAGGTTGGATAGTCTCCAGATCATCCTTGTAAAGTGTGAATTTTTCAGCTCTTCCAGGCTGGTACCCAAGGGCGGTTGGTTATTCCTAAAATTACCCGGGTAAAGTCCAAATTTTTAATATTTTTGCAGCTTTACCCACCGGTTTTGGGTGATGTCAGGATTACCCGGGTAATCTTAAAATGACCTGCACTTCGGACTTTAACCGTAACATATACAATATATTGAACAGTGGTCAGTATTTGTTTACTATACTTTAAAACCTACACATATCTTTATTTTGCTTTTTTATGCCCCTTTGCTAATTCTCAGGCATATCAACACCAGGAACCAGGGCAAATTGTGACAGAGGGTCCTGAAGGTAGATTATTGTCAGCCCTTGCTGTGAGCAGCTGACTCAGGGCCATCAAGGCAGATGAAGCTCAGCTTCACACAGCAGGGGAGGTTTTGTCATACCAAACTGAGCAGAGACTCCATGGCTGACAACCATGAATGAATGGGAGGAGAACATGTCAAACTAGGGGGGAAAAAAGATTTATGAATGAATTTTAAAGGCAAACTATTTCCATGAAAGGACCTCCCCTGCGACATCCCCTAAAGCAATGTCACTGGTACTTCAATAATATTTCTGTAATCAAATCGTAAAGAGCTGTAGTACAATGTACGGGTGTATTACATATACGTAGTACAAAAAATGTCACATTCGTCACTTGGGAACTATGGTGGTGCTCTGTAAATATTATCAATAGAGCTGGGAATTTCCTAAAGAAATTCCTCTAAATAAGGAGGACCTGATTTAATTCCATTGGCAGATATTCTTAGATAAAGGTATTGTGGAGATTTGGACAAAAAAAAAAAAATTTTTTAAATATTATCTGAATCAATTGAAATAATTCAGCCAGAATCAAAAATCAAAAAAATGATGAAGATCTGGAAAAAAAAAAAGCTGCCCGGTAAAATGACCAAAAAAGCATATTTTTGTCCAGCATCACATCTATTTTTGCTACTAACAGGGTTATTCAGAGAAAGGTGAAAACCAGGAGAAGTGAAAATTCTAGGTCAAAATACCTGATTTGAAAAATGAGATAAATGAGAGAATTTTTCTGGTTTGGCTATTTTGACCTAGAATTTTCACTTCTCCAATCATTCTCCTGATTTTCACCTCTCTCTGAATAACCCTGTAAGTTTGCCTCTTTTAAAAATCTGATGGTTAAAAAAAGGATTCTGACCGATTTTTCCCTCTTTTCCTGCTTAAACTTGATTTGTCAAACCCTTTCAGAACTTGAATTTTTTTTTGGAAAACTGCATACCAATATTTTATAATCGAATCGGTGAAGCCCAGATTTCCAGTAAAAAGTATGGCCGCAAGTTCCGGTGTTAAACCGGATTTTTATCATTAATCAATGTGCCAGTAAGCCTTTATTTAAATCTCTCGAATTGAAAGATGGTGGAATTGCGGCCAAAAAATGATGATAACGTCTGCGATTGCCATGAACTAAATCAAAGCCCGAGTTAGGAAGCATTGCCCTGGGCAAGTCCTTAATGGGAAATAAGGTATAATGGGAACATACCGAGATAATTTCACACCGCAGGCCAGATTAGGCAAGGTGAAACATTGAAACGGTCATAGAGGAGAACCTCATAAGTCCGGCAACCTTTTTCTTTTTTTTTACTCTATTTGGACCTCCTCCATCAATTTGTCACAATTTCCAGTATTGTGAACAGAGCCCTAGAACAGGGAAAAAACTAAATTCCTAAATATTTGCATGGAATAAAGGAAGCAGAAGAAGTCTTACATACAAGACAGACACATTACGAAAGTCTTTTGTGCTTTAGGGCAAACATAGGTTATTGGTATTCTTTCCCTAGCTGAAAGGTTGTCCCTTATCTACGGGAAACGGCATGGAATTACAATAAAAATTTTAGGCTTAAATAGCTAAATTTGAAAATGTCAACATTTCTTCAACTCAGCTATTTCGGAATAAAGCCCAGTAAAGGAGTTATTCTGTAAACATCAACCCGTCTGAGAATTTGAAGCAAATCATGGTTCCAGCATCAGGTGCAAAAATCATACACGTCCATGCAGGGCCAGATTAACATAGGGACTGATGGAGCAGCAGCTCCAGGCCCATGCCTCAGAATAGGCCCAGAGAAAGAATAATTATGTCTGCAATTGGACCCCTGTATCTCCAGTTACATAAAAGCTACAGGGTCATGTGAGGCATCACTGGAAAGGCCAGAGCATGGTCTTTCCAGTGATACTAAACATGACTAGGCTTTAGGTAAGAAAAATAAAATAATACATTTTCTAACAGCAATATTTTCAATTATAAAGTGAACAATGATGCTGCACTAACTAACCATCTCATTGCTCATGTCACCAACAAGTGTGGAGGTGATAACACAATCCACTGTTACAAATTGTTACATCAAAAAACTAACCCACTGCACTGCAGGGAAGAGCACTGCAAAGGGACTTTGCACCCCTGCGTCACTAATCTTTACACCTCACAAGATCAAGCGAGACATTGTCATTGGACAGGTCAGAGTCTGACCATGTAAAATCTAAAAGAAAATATATATTTTTTTAATTAAATTATTTTTAGTTCCAAAGCAATGGCATTGTCCATTTGTCACATATAAAATGATCAATACCACTGCCATTACTCACCTTTTAAATTTCCCACACTGGGAGCAAGGCCAGTGATTTATACATACAGGGTTATCCAAAGAGATTCGAAAAGTCACCGCACGTTCGGTGACTTTTCGTTCTCTTCAATTCGGTTCCTTTTGCCGATCCCATTTCGGTGACCCTGCGGTGTATTCAGCAAACACCACAGGGTCCCCGAATTGCAGGGAAAAGCTGCCGTAAACCCACCGAAAACTAAACGCAAAACCCACCGAATGCACGCCGAAAACACGCAAAAACATCTGGATTAACCTTCGAAAAACCCGAGCAGGAGCCGATCACACGCAGCGAAGCAGCTGAACAGGAGCCGAATCACACAGAGCCAAAGCAGCTGAGACGCAGAGGAGGCAGTGAACAAATTAGCAAAACCGTTTGTATGAATCTGTGAAAAGTGGAACGCTGTTTGCAAAGAAACTACTGAGCGAAAATGTCTGAAATTTACACAGGAGGTCCAGGGAATGATAATAAAAAGGGCTGTTACAGAAAAAATAAGTAAACTTAAAAAAAAATCTAAAAAAAATCGGACTTTTAAAAAAAAAAATTCTGAAAAATGCTTAAAGTATCGTAAAAGATCTATGAATAAAGAGACTTTTTGCTGCAGAATTTTACAATTAATGATTTATTAGATATTGAATTAAATCGGGAATATTTTTAACATTGAAGTCCATGGGATTTTCCTGAATAAATTTGCCGAATTAAACCACCGAATGGCAGGACATTAGGGGAACCTTTCACTGCTGGTTTGTGTTCTCTGAATAGCCGAAGCAGTGCATTTTCATGGGGATTTCACTGCCCTCGAACAGGCACCGAACAGGCACCGTATGTGCAGGCAATTCGCCAGGATTTGGCGAATTGCCTGCTCTCTGGATAGCCAAATGGCCAGGAAAGGTAACCTTTCTCAAGCAATTCGGATCTCTTTGGATAACCCTGAGAGTCATATTATTTATAAAAAAAAACATGCTCCAAAAGACAAGTGAAATATTTCATTTTTTTTTCATTTTCTGGTTAAAATTGTATATTTTCTCAGAAAAATGCAATAACCGGTTCCCATTTCACATTTTTTAACAGGAATTCCCTATAGAATATATAACCACAAAGGTTTGGATGATAAAATGGGGAAAAATAATTTTACACACTGTAAATGATTGAAATCTGAATGGAAATTTACTCACACTGTATCTGGTTAGATAGATCTGTATCTGCACTATTAAATAACCTAAAATATGTTTTCATTTCACTAAATTTCAAAAACAGCCCAACCAAATTATTCAGCTCCAGGACCCATAGAGATCTTAATCCAGCCCTGAGTCCATGGACATTACACTTGGGCAGCGACACCGGCACCCACTCTCAATCTCATGCATAGTTGTGACACTAATGTGGCCTTATCTTCAGCACTTTGACAGCAACTCAAATCCTACAGAAAGTTGGATGAATGTCTGCAGGGGGCTCTCCTGCTTTCACCTGTAGGTATAATAGAAGATATAATACACGCGATCCCTATTGGAAAGATGGCATATTTGGTTTGTTATATCCATGCATCAAAAATCAGGAAAAACATTATTCTAACCAAAGTTGGGTGGGTTCTATCACAAAAGGTAAGACAAAGATAAAGCTGCTGTTTTATACCCATGTATATATGAAAGGATGTCCACGCAAAATGTGGAGACACCTAACATTTTCTAATGTCCCTGACATCTCTCCTCGATTCAATCCTGATGGCATCCCAGGAAGAGCATTAAGATTCAGATATTTAAATTTGCTAGGTATTAATAGGGCAAAATGTGTGCAGGTGGCCCTGTTTTTCGAAAAAGTCATTGTCGATATTTAAGTGCACCTGTCATGGGCAAAATGACTTTTGCCCATTTGACATGGTATCTTTCCCTTTATATAGGGCAGCAATTTCTCGTAGACCTACATATAATGTAAAAAATGGAGATATTCTGTTTCAAAGTTTCTCCCTCTCTCCAGAGCCGGTGCCATGTTGCCGGGGGGGTGGGGGTGCTACGAGCAGAGTGTTGTCCTACGGGATGGCCTTTGCACAGTGAGCTGTGCTGCCTGTCACTCAGATCATGACAGGCAGACATTGCAGAACACAGAGCGAGCAGATGGTGGTCCTGTAGGCCGGTTCTCTGCTCATAGTCTTCCTCCTCATTGTGGCATGACGCTGTCAAGTGGGGAACCAGCGAAACTTTAAAACAGAATAACTCTATTTTTTCCATTATTTAGGTCAGAGAAACAACGCTGCCCTGTATATATATAGGGAGGCATGGCCTGTCAAATGGGCAAAGATCATCTCAAAATATTCTTTGAATTACTATTTTTTGCCTGTAATAAAAATGGATAAATTCACTTTCCATGCAGGAGTGAGTGGGGTGGTCACTGGTCATGCACATTTATGCCAAATTAATATATTTGATAGTCATATGGCACAATATATAAGTAGAATTCATATCCATATCTCAAGGACGAAGATGGCAAGAACCGTCACAGAATCACAAAATAATGAAGTACACCATGATGCAGCCCTCACTGCTTCCCCTGATTATTTCTGAAAGAAGTCTAAGATGAAGAATGAAGATATTTTCAGACATATTTCTAATTTACGGCCATTATTATGCTGTAATTTTCACGGAAACCAACACAATTTTCTTTTGAAACTGTAATTAACTGTACAAGCCAAAAATGATTGTAATAAAACCCCAATGTATGCACTTTTGTTTTGAGAAAGTATTTTACCAGGAAAGATACATCGAGATTTCTCTCATTTTCAAGTATGTCCTGGGTGGCGAGTATGTACCGTTAGGTGTCTTGCCCAAGGACACTTACTGGAGAGGTGCTCTTGCTGGGATTAGAACCTGTGTCTCCACAGTTATAGAGTAGTGAAGTTGCCTCTACTCCACCAGCCAGTGTAAACTTACAAACCCCTCTTTTCATATTTAACTACTTCAGTGTTCAGTTCGCATGAAACACGGTCCATGCATTCTGTGAATTCCTCTCTATCTTGCAGCCCCCACAGTGTATAGTCAAGAAATCTAGCTAACCCTTTCGCTGCTGAGGCATTTCAAGCCTCTGTGCTGAGCTAATTTTTTTCCGGCGGCTGCGCTGCGTGTGATCGGCTCCTGCGAGGGTTTTTCCGGCGTTTTCGGCTGGTTAATCCAGATGTTTTTGCGGGTTTCGGTGTGCATTCGCCTTCGTTTTGGGGTGAGTTTTCGGCGACCTTTCCCTGCAATTCAGGGACCATGTGGTGCTTGATGAATACACCGCAGGGTGGCCAAAATGGGGTCGCCAAATCGAACCAAATCGAAGAGAACGAAAAGTCACCGAACGTGCGGTGACTTTTCGATTCTCTTTGAATAACCCTGATAGTGTCATATCGCAAATATTGGACTCTTCCGTTATGCATCTATAATTGCTACTTTTACAGTTCTGTAATGTCACATTCTCGATTAAATAACTTTTTTTAATTGTCAATTTTAAAGATCAATAAAGCTCCAAGGTATGAACACGAGGAGATAGTGTGTCCTGAACATATAACTGGATTTATCTCCGCAGGAACAAGTATTTATTTTTTCTTACTTGATATCTACCTTAGTGAGTTGGTTTTCTAAACAGGGTAAAAAGGAAACATGGACATTTTTGGCCTTGTTTTGGTTTTATCCACTTCAAATTAACCTCCCCTAGACAGACTCCTATGACTCACATGACTGATGGGAGATTACACAACCTGCTGTGATGAGGGATTGGCAAATTGTTACTGACCATGGTGATGTAAACAGGAGATGGGTTTTGGCTCTGCTTGTTTCCCCTCCATCCACTGATTTTTCTAATCTAGAGACATTGACCTAAGGAGGCCTCATAGTGATATCAGTACAGACCCTTCCCTGCGGTTAACATCTTCCTTCCAACTATCATGGTTTGCAATAATTGCAAATTGTTTTACTGTTCGCCATCTAAACCCTTTACTGCTGTTGCATATTCCAAATAGTTTCCACCTACATGAGAAGGGCCATAAAACGGAACAACTGGGACTGGAGATACAAGACAGAAACCATTTTATCTACTGGCTCCAAATTTGTTATCAAGTCATAGAAGATCTTTATCTGTAGCCTTGGCTGGAAGGAGTTGAGGGTGGGGGGTCCTGGGGAACAGTAATACTGGCCACCTATGGAACAGTTGCTAATTCTAGCACTTTAAAGTAGAGGATTAAACTTGTTGGTTTGTGGGGAAAGTAATGAATATAAAATAGGGCTTAATGAAGACAGATCAGACTCACGGTGAGTACAGTCATGCTGAGAAAATCTATTGTTAATTCTTGTTAATTAACACAGCATTACAGTACCTTGAGAAGGGTTTTCTGCAGGTCAGGTCCTTCAAGAAACTTTGTTTTGAAGTAATGAGAAATATCCTATGAAAACAGCTGTTATGTATTATTATTATTATTATTATTATTATTATTGGAAATTAAGATTACATTTTGATAGTTTCTCTTTGCATTGAGTGTACAACACAAAAAGTATTAGTAAATCCTTCTTTTCATACCATCTCCGGCATAGGCATTGTAAATTTTATTTCCTCTTTGGGCAGAATCCTCATGTATCCTACCAAACATCATGCTGGTAGCTAAGAGTGAGAGTTCCTTAACCTATTCATCACCTGTATAAGTCAATTAAACCAATCAGTTGAGGCCTGTCCATTGGCGTAGAATTGGCAGCATCCAACTTACTGGCCTTCTGCTGTGACACAATCAAGGAGACTGGATCTCTGCCTCATTACAGTACTAATCGAAAGGGGAAGCAAGAAAACTGGATGGAGCCAAGAACTCCCGCTTTCCTAGCTTTCTATCATCTGCAAACACTGACACATGACTGTTGATGCCTATTTCAAGATAATTTATGAATAGATTGAATTAAAGTGGCCGTATAACATGCCCCTGAGGGACACTACTTACCACTGGTGTCCATCTTGAAAATGTACCATTTATGACCCCACTCTGTACCCTATCATTTAGCCAGTGTTCTAGCCAAGAACAACAATTTTCAACTAGACCCATTCTTAATTTGAATAGTATCCTCTTGAGTGGAACTGTGTTGAAAGCTTTGGCAAAGTCCAAGTAAATCACATCCACTGTGCCCCCTAATCTATACTACTTACTTCTTCAGAAAAATGCAAATAGGTTAGACTGACATGATTCAGGAGACCACAGTTGTATTGAAGGCCTCCATATCGGCTAAAGCTGGGGATCCTCTTGATGTTTGCTTGTTGTGCGCCAAGTATTTAGGCTAGGGTCAGACGAAAGCAGTTTTAACGTGCGTTTAGCCGCACAAAATCACGGCCGTGCTAGCAGCAAATGACGTCCAATGCCGGGGAACACACGAAGTACGGCCGCACGAAAGTTTGTCCGCGCAACGCAAGTGGCAAACGAACGCATTTTGTCGAGAACGTGAAACCACTAGTACGGTCGTACAGAGTGCGCTGTGTCCGCTAGCGGCGTGTGTGCATGATTTGGAGATGTCAGACACTGCTAATGTCCGGCCAACATAACGTCCAGATGCAAAAGTGTTTTATTGATGATCCGTACAAAAACACGAACGCAAATGCGCATCGTATGACCATTTGTTCGAATGCACTTTTTCACAGACAACGCGAAAATGCGTTCGTCTGACCCTAGCCTAAATCTGGAAGATGTGTGGTTCCTTATGGAAAAGCGTGGCCTTCATGAGGCTGCTGGAAAGCTGAATTTGGGACAAAGTAGTTGAGAGGTACATCATCCTTCACTTTAACTGCAGCCAAGCTGAAGTTATTTCCCACTGTTGTAGGACCTTTGTTGAGTCCGCTCCGTGCCACCTTTCCAAGCCCATCTCCTTTTTGTTTTTATGGCATTTAATAATTTTGCATTTTTATGTTATTTCCATGAATATGCTACAAATACATGGAAATAAAAATTTTCACCTTTTCCCAAACCCTCTCCGTGCCATCTGTTTGCACCTTGTAGATTTAATCTTAAAGAGAGCGCCAACGTTTGATGAAATTGCAAGCATCAGAGAAAATGGCTGATGTGGAAACCGGAAAAATAGACAAATGCCGACATCTATTTTTTTTGAGAAAGGATTTTACCAGGAAGGATACGTTGAGATTTCTCTCGTTTTCAAGTATGTCCTGGGTGGTGAGTATGTACCATTAGGTGGTGTCTTGCCCAAGGACACTTACTGGAAAGGTGCTCTTGCCGGGATCGAACCTGTGTCTCCACAGTCTCTCTCCACAGTTATAGAGCAGGGATGTTACCTCTACTCCACCCAACTGGCACTATTTCTCAAAAGTGAAATCGAAACCGTGGCAGAAGAATCTTCACAGTGAGGGGAGGGGGCTATAACAATATATGGGGAGCGACACATGTCATTATCCCCCTCTGCATTCCCTCTCTTCCATGGGTATCCAATTTGGATTCCCCCTTTACCATTGTAAGGGTCGAGGAAAATTAGGTAATTTTTCTACTTGGAAGCTCAGTGTCTGCGAGCTTAGGGGCTGCTTGCCACTATCTTGGGGTGTGCCATATTTTTAGGGGGAAGGGAGGTGGACTATGGCATGCCGACCTCCCAGGACTTGAATAGCATCCATCCGATGTTTCTCTTCTCCAAATTTAGTCATAGCCCATATTACTATTATTCCCTGAACCAATGACTGGGTGGTATGAAGACTGAAGAGGGCGACAATGGCAATGTCTATCCTCAAGTATTTCATTAGACCAACACATGATGCCTATTGGTGTGGCTACACAATACCCCCCTCCCCGCCATCTTCTAATAAGGTAATTTTTATCAAGATTTCAGTTTTCACAAGAACTGAAGAAAAAAATTAGTGTATGTGATGGATGCCGCTACTCGGAGGGGGTAGATCCGCGGTAGGTGCCGGGGTTGCTCTGCAATGAGCCGCGATAGCGAGCCGGCTTCAGGTCCCTTGCTGGAAGCTAGCGAATCTGCCGTAGGAAATACCTAGCAGATAGTTCCTCTTCCCAAATACTCGTCGAGGCGTAGTACAGGTTAAGCAGATTGGTTTATTTAGAACAGCACATACACGGTACATTTATACGGTACAGTCCCATTGTTCTCTCCCATGCCCGCCCTCAGACATCCCGGCGCCAGTTTTACCACTGCCTCCAGCCATAGCCATTTTCGTATACTTAACATGGGCTGCCACTGCCCCTAGCTCAAGCCCAGCTCTTGGTGCCACACTGTCTGGCCCGCCCTGGGAAATTCCACCCTCCTGGAGTGCGAGCTCTGATTCTGGCGCAGGATTTCCTCTGCGGCTGGGAAGACCGTCCTGAGTTTAGCGGCTGATTGAGGGGTGATCTCGGTGGCGCTCCCCTTTAGAACTCACCCCACAGTGGCACCAGGTTCTCAGGGCCCTTCTGACCAAAAAGCACTCTGGTGGCATGTACAGTGGCATGTCGGCTGTGCTTGGTCTCGGCCGGTGGCAGCTGTATAAGGGTTGTGCTGGGCAGATAAACTACGATGGCTGGGCAAGGCAGGGGTGGCAAAGAGCTTAATAAACATCAGGGTCCTACAAGCACAAATTGTACAAACAAATTATACACTTGGGTGAACGAAAACTGAGCAATTTAGGTGGTATTAAATTGTGAGGGATTACAGGTGCGTTTGGTGCGGGGAATTGCGAGGGGAAACACAATACACACAGGGATCATACAGACATAAATTGTATAAACGAAATTTAACATTGAACCAACGAACCTTTAACATTTTATGTGCCAATTACTTGAAAGTGACGGCTGTTCTGTCACAGTGTATACAGAAGGGAGGAACAGGGAACAAACAGTATCCTGTACAAGTGTGAAATTGCAGACATCAATTTAATCAACATCAGTTGTAAACACAGGAATAATATAGTAAGGGCCCTATTACATTCTCAACGCAAATACGCACGCTAAACGTGTTTTTTTGCACGAAGCGTTAAACGTTAACACACGAAAAATCGCCGCTGGAATTACATTCCACGTGCATTTTTTCACCCTTCGGGAAATTGCGCTCGTAAAACCGAGGCACAGAAATCAGTGAGCGCAATGTAATTTTTAACACGAGTCCGTCATTTTGTGCGGACTACGCACAACAGACGTACGTTCTGACGGAAGACAAGGTAGTGGCCGTCATTTTTGATGGATCTAGTAAAAAAAACGTGCACATCAACGTTCTCCGTTGTGAATCCGCAGTTTGGTACGGTCAGGTTGTTACAATTTGCCGTTACTGATCGGATCGATTAATTTTTTGATCAGTTAGTTTTTCTTTTTTTATGAGTTATAATTAATGCAGCATATAAATCCACACACTGCTGGGAAGTTCCCGACAGTGTGTGGATTCATATGCTGCATTAATTATACTGCAGAGAGGCGCTGCCCGGCAGTGTGCGGATTCATTATGCTGCATTAATTATACTGCAGAGAAGCGCTGCCCGGCAGTGTGCGGATTCATATGCTGCATTGAAACCTATGGGTTAAAAAGCCTTGTCTCTTTAAAAAAAGTTAAGAAACCTAAAATTTCACCCAAAAGATGCCTTAAAAATCCTAAAAGAATAATTAAGTAAAGAAACTTTCATTCTATTGGTAGTAATCTATTTCCCATTCTTAAATAAGCAATAAAAAACGAAATAATTCATATAAAAGCGAAAATACAACTGATCCGAATCACCCGAAATGAGCCAGATCGTCAAAATGAGCCGGATTGCCGAAATGAGCCAGATCGCCAAAATGATCCGAATCATCGAATCAAATCGATTCGACATTTCGGATTGATCCAAAATTTCAGGTGGTCGATATTTCATTTTTGGAAATGCTCCCGAACCACGAAAATGGTGAATTTCGTCCGAATTTCAATTCGGAACGAAATGAATTGCACATCTCTAGTTTATTTTTTTCCAGCTGTGATATGCATCTACATACCCCTGTAAAGTTACAGTTAATTGTGATGCAACACTTAGTTCAACAGATATAAAGAACAAGGGGTGATGAATCCCTCTGCTTAATAAACATCATCATCTAAACATTGTTGGGGACAATGAGGAACACTTTTAGGATCAGATATTTTGATTAAGGAAACAAACATACTAACTGGGAACCATAGTATTTAATGTTTTTATCCACTCTATTAATGGTCACGTAATACCCAATCCTGACGTAATGATTACTTCACACTGTCTGGTCCTCATCTCACTGCTATTCCCATAAAGTACCCTGCTAGTGTTACATGCCAGGGATGGTGCCAGAACAACCTACCCTCATGAATGGGAGGTAAAGTGTGCTCCAGGCCTAATAATCCTTTATGAGACACATCCTTTGTTTCCAGGGGCCTTGATGTGAACAGTAGGGGATAGACTCTTGGAAATTAAACGTGCTAAAGGCGGAGTTCCTAACACTGTGCTGGAGACAGCAAGGAGAAAGGAGGCCGGGCTAATGATATTATTAGTGGCTCTTTATACCCAGGCATTGCATTCTTTAGGTCAGTGCAATTGGGACAATACATACAAAAGACATGACAAATGCACAGCAAAACAAATGTAAACAAACTGATACAAAAGGAAATGAGAGACTGCTGGAGAGATCTTACAAGCCTGAGGAAATGAGCAGTTGGTAATACAGATAAGCCAAGTGCCTGGAGAAATTTGTTTGAAGGTTTTTTTTATTCCCTGAGAAAAAAAGACAGGTTAGGGTATTTATAAAGAGAGTATAGAGTCTAATGTCAGTCATATGTGAGTGAACTGTAGAAGGTACACAATAATTTACTCTTAATTTATGAAGTCAAGCCTTTGGCATGATATGGGTAACCGTCTATCGATCCTAGATATGAGAGTGGCTTTATATTTTTATCAATGTGAGCAAATTACTTTATCATGTAATTAATAATTATAATAATCCCCCTAGAGGGTTTATATCAGAGATTTTGAGGATTGCCAAATTGGTGCTAGCCAGCCATTGGAATTCTCCTTCTGTCCCCTCACTTCCTGAAGTATTAAACCATTTAAATGGGGTATATAAATATGGGGAGATGTTCGCTAAGACCTGTGATTCTCTCTCATCGCATCGAGACACTTGGGACGGTTGGGTGTCCTTCAGGTCCTCCGGTAGAGTGGTGTAGTCTCTGCCGAGCCATGTTTGTTTCTTGGTTTCTCCTTTTGCGGTCTTTTTCTCTTCTTCTGTTTCTCCGCCTTGACGTTCGTTTGTTCAGATAATCAAAATATACCTTTTATCACTGATGGGTGTCCTTTTATATTTCTGAAACTTGTGTTATTGGATGGTCCTGCGTGTCCTGTGATGTCATTTTTATGTCAATCTGTTATACCTGCTTAACGGTACCCAATATAAGCCTTTTACATAAAAATAATAATTATAATAATGTCCCTTTTTTTTTTTTTAAAAGGTCAATATATTCCACAGCACATAATTTATATTTCTGAGACTTGTGTTACTGGATGGTCCTGCGTGTCCTGTGACGTCATTTTTATGTCAATCTGTTATACCTGCTTAACGGTACCCAATAAAATCCTTTTACATAAAAATAATAATTATAATAATGTCACTTTTTTTTTTTTTAAAAAGGTCAATATATTCCACAGCACATCATTTATATTTCTGAGACTTGTATTATTGGATGGTCCTGCGTGGTCTGTGATGTCATTTTTATGTCAATCTGTTATACCTGCTTACCGGTACCAAATAAAAACCTTTTACATAAAAAATAATAATAATTATAATAACGTCACTTTTTAAAATAAAAAATAAAAAAAAGGCCTATAAATTCCGCAGCACTATACAATATATGTGAACAAGGGGGTAATGCTATAAATTTGCCTATCTATCATAATTAAGATTAAATCCCAACAGTAGAATTACTCAATAGAAGGGGGAAAAAAGGATTTTCAAAGCTGAATGGGTCTGTGAGCAGACCTATGAACTTGGGCAAAAAGCATTAGTCACATATTTACAGATTTAACATACTGTAGAATGAAAAGCTAGATGCAAACTAGACAAACACCCAGGCAGCAACCTCTTTATATCTGAATTATTTGCTGTACTTGTTTTACATTTCTTTGGGACAATGAGATTGTAATCGTTTAGATGGGGTTACATTTTTATGGAGTACAAAAGAATTATTGGATATGAACAGGGCCGCCATCGGGGGTGACAGCCTATGATATGTTCAAGGGCCCAGTTGTTCTAAGGGGCCCTGGCCCCTGTCAAGCACTGGAAGGGTTATTCAATAAGCACCGAACTTGCCACTGAATTGCACCGAACGGTGAATTTCACCGTACGGTGCAATTTCGTGGCAGTTTGGCTACTAAGAAAGCTGAAACCCCGAATACTGGCGAATTGACAGCAAAATACGGTGCAGATCGTCGCAGCTCGCCACAATTCGGCGATCTTTGGCAGCAGTGAAATTGTCCCATAGAGAACTAATGGTTCTTATTCAGAGAACGCCAAAATGTTGGAGAAATGCCCAGATTTTCGGTGTTTCAGTTCAACAGATTTAAACAGGCGAATCTCATAGGATTTAATGTCAAAAAATATTACCGTTTTTATTTATTTTTTATTCAACTGTTTATTCTTTTCAGTTGCAGCAAAAAGTCTTTTTAATGATTAATTTTTTTAGCTATTTTTCTGGATTTTTTAGGCCACATTTTTGATTCAGAATTTTTTTTGTGCCTTTTTTTTTTATTCTGTAATTATTTTTTATAGGACCTTTTTTATTATTTCCACACACTTTCATGAATTTTTATTGTTTTGAACACCTTTTAAAAAAATAGCAGAGTTCTGGGTTTTTTTTTCTTCTGCCATTCGGCGACGTTCGGCAGTCAGTTCGGTGGTCTTCGGCGGCGAACGGCAGGCTGATCAGCTGTCTATGGCGGCATTCAGCGGGCTGATAGGAGGTTGGCAGCAGCAGCTGGAGGTCTGTTCAGCGGCGTTCGGTGGTCTGTTTGGCGTCGTTCAGTGGTCTTCGGCAGCTCCACGATAGGCGCAATTTGGGGTCGGCGAGCTGGAATCGCACCGAAGTGCACCGAACGACATATAAATGAAATTTCCCTGAAATTTGGGTGCTCTTTGAATAACCCTCTGTGCAGCTTGTCTATGTACCACAGTTACCACAAGCTGCACAGAGGGTTATTCAAAGAGCACCCAAACAGTACCACTTTGGTACTTCATGGCCCACCAAGATAACAACTAATTTCCTCATGGGCAGCGGCATCGGGGCCAGTTAGAGCACCCATCACTGAGAGAGCTTGTGTTAGGCACCAGGCAGAGGTGAAGACCAAATGCCCTCCCACCAGGGCACACTTTTTATCCCCTAGGACAGGGGTGGGCACTTACGGCCCTCCAGATGCTTTGAAACTACATTTCCCGTGATGCTCGGCTGCTCATTAGGTTTGTAGTGCCTCAAGGGAAATGTAGTTTCAAAACATCTGGAGGGCCGTAAGTGCCCACCCCTGCCCTAGGTGAACCTTGCAAAGTATGGTAAAAGAGGAGGCATTTTTTATTCAATACCGAAATGGACAGCTGAGAAAGGGGGACCCTAAAGTGAGGGGCACCAAGATTTCTGATGGCAGCCCTGGATATGTGGGGGGGGGGGAAAATACATTAAGCAGTTTATGCCTGTCCTTTGAAAATTGTTTGCACAGTTGTGATCAGCTATACATTTCACGTACTTACTAGGAGAAATTGATGTCACTGACATGATAAAACGCTAACACAGTTTGCCAAGAACATGCCACTAATGTAGAATCAACTTCCAATAATTCTGCTGTACACCGTGACATGTCACCGCTTAATTCAGGGCTGTCAAACTCCGGCCCCCCAGATGTTTCGGAGCAAAAACTCCCATGGTTTGCTGGCCATCTATTCAATTGAAGGAATTCTGGGAATTGTAGGCATCAACATCTGTGGGGCCTTGAGTTTGACAGCCCTGGCCCAATGGGTCGTGGTTTTCCCAGGTCTCTTACCCAGGCTGCAGTTACAGGTCCCAATAGGTTGAAGTTCTCAGATGCCTGAAGCTGCCGTCACTAACTGTGCCATCCATCTCCTTTTGGATGGCATGAGGGGAGAGGTGCTGACAGGAGAAAGATGTGGTATCTTACACTCCGCGGGACCTCTTCCCACATGTCAGCCACAGGGGATGGAAGGAGAACAGCAGCCGGTTTTACAATCATGGCAACCACCTGAGAATACAAATCCTATCAATCACAGGCGGCCTGTGGATAATGGTCTCAATTTACATTACAGTATGACAATATAACATGCTGGGTCAATAAAACTAGGTTATACAGCACTGAGCCACTGCATAACATTAACCCATGTATATAAACCACAGAGGTTCTAGTCAACAATTACCACATGGCCGGCGAAAATAAAAAAACTTAAAATTCTGCTATTTTGCCCTGAAACGTGAAGCAATCTTCCAATTTCCCAGCGATTCACCGCTTAGTGAATAAACTGCTACTCTCTTATATTGTTTGTCTTTAGGCTGGTGTCAGACGAGCGTAGTGTTCACGTCCGTGATTGCGCCTAAAAGTACGTCCGTGATAGCATGAAAGAAAGTCCATTGGAGCCTGACACATGAAGTACGTCCGCACTGAACTGCGGACGCACAACGGCCGCGGCAAACGGACGCAGGTTAGGCAAGAACGTAATACTGCTAGAACGGACGTGCGGAGTGCGCCACGTCCACAACGTCTGCATAGCTTTGTGTGTGAGTGATGGAGCATGGTCAGACGGACTGCATTTATACGTCCAGCATTTTTGACGGACAGAATGTTTTTTCATTGTAATTTATTTTTCCCTCCTACATCCGTCAAAAATAACTTCAGTGAAAAAACGGACTGTGTGACCACTACTGCGTCATCCGTACTGACGATGTCCGCACTGCACGGACGTACAGTCCGTAGATATCACGCTCGTCTGACCCCAGCCTTAAAGTTTGAAGGGAGAAGAAATGTTTGAGCGTTATTCTGAAAGCACCAGTGTTTTCTGACATTGCAAACAACGGTGAAAATCTCCTTTGTTGCAGTATTGACAAACACCGGTGCTTCACAAGATAGGTATCCAAACAGCTGCAGTGGAAGCATCACAGCGAAGCTTCTCCTGCTGCTATTTGCATTCTCCTTTTCTGAAACATCAACGTTTTTCGATATTGCAACAACAGTGATTGCAATATCTGCACACACTAGCACTTTCTAAATAACCCCATACGTTTTAATTATTATTTTTTTTGAGAAAGTATTCTACCAGGAAGGATACTTGCAATACCACAATACAAAAAGAAAGTGTCTCGATCCTCATTTTCCTACAGAGCACCGCAGTTATGGAATAACCTCCCAGACGCCATCAAATCTTCCCCCAGTCTAAAGTCACTCAAGAGCTCCCTATTAACATACCTCAATACAGAAAGCACCTGTAGACATTTAACATAATCAGGGTAATTCAAAGAGATTCGAAAAGTCACAGCACGTTCGGTGACTTTTCGTTCTCTTCAATTCGGTTCCTTTTGCCGATCCCATTTCGGTGACCCTGCGGTGTATTCAGCAAACACCGCAGGGTCCCCGAATTGCAGGGAAAAACTACCGCAAATCCGCCGAAAACGAACCGCAAAACATGGCGAATGCACGCCGAAAACCCTCAAAAACATCTGGATTAACCTGCCGAAAACCACGGAAAAACCCGAGCAGGAGTCGATCACACACGGCAAAGCCGCTGGAAAAAGCCGACACCGCAGACAGAGTGAAGTGAATAAATTAGGAAAACAGTTTGCTTGAATGTTTGAAAAGTGAAACGCAGTTTGCAAAGAAACTACTGAGCGAAAATGTCTGAAATTTGCATATGAGGTCCAGGGAATGATAATAAAAAGGGCTGTTACAGAAAAAATAAAGTAAACTTAAAAGAAAAAAAAATCGGACTTTTAAAAGAAAAAATCAGAAAAATGCTTAAAATATCCTAAAAAATCTATAAATAAAGAGACTCTTTACTGCAGAATTTTATAATGAACGGTTTATTAGATATTTAATTAAAACGGGAATATTTTTAACATTGAAGCCTATGGGATTCTCCTGAATAATCTTGCCGAATTAAACCATGAATGGCAGGGCATTAGGGGAACCTTTCACTGCTGGTTTTCGTTCTCTGAATAGGCGAAGCAGTGCTTTTTTATGGGGATTTCATTGCCCTCGAACAGGCCCCGAACAGGCACCGCATGTGCAGGCAATTCGCCAGGATTTGGCGAATTGCCTGCTCTCTGGATAGCCGAATGGCCAAGAAAGGTAACCGAACGCTGATTTTCAGCATTCGGTTACCTTTCTCAAGCAGTTCGGATCTCTTTGAATTACCCTGAATGACTTTATTTCCTACATATTTATTTTCTGTGTCAATCTGTATATTTGCGTTTTTTTAATATCTTGCATTTTACTACTTTGTATTTCTGTAACAACTGTATCATTTCAATGTTCTTGAACCCAGGACATACTTGAAAACAAAAGAAATCTCAATGTATCCTTCCTGGTAAAATACTTTATAAATAAATAAATAAATACATTGAGATTTCTCTTGTTTTCAAGAATGTCCTGGCTGGCGAGTAAGTACCGTTAGGTGTCTTGCCCGAGGACACTTACTGGAGAGGTGCTCTTCCCGGAATCGAACCTGTGTCTCCACAGTCTCTCTCCACGGTTATAGAACGGTTATTGGAATGGTAACCCAATGAACACAAAGACAGTGACTGCCTTTGCAGGGTCAAAAGAGCTAGGACAACCTAGTACCACAAGTTAAACAGGGATCACAACCTGTTCAAGTCAACTTGGAGCTGTTTATAGAATTTAACGGATCTTTGGACACTAGAATCCAAATTATTCTCAGTCTATGACTTCTATTACAAATGTCTACATTCAACACATGGACACTACGGTCTTTCAAGGACCTGACCAGTCATCCCCCTCTACGCACATCTGACTAATTCCACTTCCTCCAGCCTCACCATTATACCCAGTCCCCGGAAGTGGCTGCAATTATAAAATTGACATGCCTCAATAGTTTAGTGCAACTGAGCCTTACCCTAGGGGCCTCATCTCCAAGCTCTACTCAGTCCTCACTTCATCCGACTCTGGCATGTGTTGTGTCTAGATGTGGGAGGCTGAGTTGGGGCCTGTGGACACTGAAGATCGGCTAGACGTTTGGGAGTTGGCTTGAAAATCCCTGCAGGGTTACTGAGAGAGAGCCAAGCTGGCCCCAAAATTGCGCCCAACGGTGAATTTACCCATATGATGGAATTTCGGGGCCATTCAGGTATTCAAAAACCTGGCAATTTGCCAAATATTGGCGAATTGCCAGCGAAATACGTTGCTGTTGGACAGCAGTGAACTTCCCATAGATAAGCAATGGTTAATCTATTCAGAGATCACCGAACAGCAAAGAAATGTCAGTGAAATGCTTTACTGTTTGGTGGTTTCATTTGGCAGGCTTAGGCTGAGGTCGGACAAACGCAGTGCGAGCGTGCGTGCAGCCGCACTTTATCATGGCCGTAGTAGCAGCAAATGACGTCCAATGACGGGCAATATACGAAGTACTGCCGCTCGAAAGTTCGGCCGGTCAACGCAAGCGTGAAACAAACGCACTTTTTCAAGAACGTGAAACCGTTATTACTGATGTACAGAGTGCGCTGCGTCCGCTAGCGGCGTGTGTGTGTGATTAGGAGACGTCAGACGCTGCTAATGTCCGGCCAACATAACGTCCAGACGCAAAAAGTGTTTTATTGATGATCTGTACAAAATCACGGATGAAAATGCGCATCGTATGACCGCTATCGCGTATTCCGTGAAAAAAATACATCCGTTCGTTCGAACACACTTTTTCACGGACGACGCGAAAAATGCGTTCGTCTGACCCTAGCCTAAATCAGGTGAATCCCATAGGTTTCAATGTAAAATATTCCTGTTTTTATTCAATATCTTTTTATCTATATATCATTTAATATTTTAATTTGCAGCAACAAGACTTTTTTTATTTTTTATTTTTTAGGCATGTTCGGGATTTTTTCGGCAACATTTTTTTCCTGTTTTCTTTTTTTATAACACACCTTTTTACTATTATTCATAGGGCCTTATATGTTAATTCCAGATATTTTCGTCCAGTAGTTTTTTTGCAAACAGCGATTAAAATTTTGAAAGTTTCAATCCTTTTTCTTTACCCTGTTCGTCGGCTTGTCAACTCTTTGCGGCGGCTGATTGGTGCTGTGTTCGGCAGGTAGTCGACTTTGTTCAGACACGTTAGGCGGGTTTTGGCGGCTTGTTGGATCTTATCCGATATTTTGGCGATTTTGCGGCAGATTTTCCCTGCACTTCGGGGACCCTGCTGTGAATGCTGAATTTACCACAGGGTCGGGGAATTTGATTCCCCGAAGTGCGGGGAACGAAAGAGCACTGAAATGTGGGTGATATTTCGGTGCTCTCTGAATAACCCCTTTGGTGTGTCTCGTCATCAAGGAACAAGCAGTTAAAACGCTTATGTGCTGGCATTCCATGCATGTTCTCCATCATCATCTGACAGTACTATACTAGATGATTTCTGGAAGCCTTACAGGAATACCGTATCCTAATTACACATATTTATTTTTAGTTATTTATAAAGAATTTTACCAGTAAAGATACATTGAGATTTGGTGGGAATGTTCGATGATGGAGGGTTACTGTACAACGGTACAGCTCCTGATGTAGCAGGTCCTTTATGCCCAATTTCCTCTTGATCCCTAGAGACTTCTTTTGACAATACGACTGCCCATTTGGACAAGACATGGGTTTTTTGAAGATTACCCTGGCGACGAGGAAGACATTTGCAGGATGGTGGAGTGCTGCTGCTGCCCTTCCTTGGTAACGACACTCACCAAACGGACATCTGCAACACCATGCAGGCATATCAGTGGCGTAGCGAGGGGGGCAGGGGGGGCACATGCCCCTGGGCACCTTTCAGCCAGGGGGCGCCGGCGCAGCAGCCCTGCCGCTTGCGTGGGTTCCACCAGCCACCCGCGAGATCGGCTAGTCTTGGCAAAACCTGCCCATTAGTAAGAGGTTAATGATGCTCTCCTGTTAACCTGTTTTATGTGTTGCACCTTTCCAATTGTTATTGAAAAAAATAGTTATTATATTTTGGGGGGTTTAAATATTTGTAAAATTTGAATGCTTTAGTGATTATTTTTGGTTGGGGGGATACTAATGAAAGACTTGCCCCCGGGCGCCACATGATCTCGCTATGCCTCTGAGGCATATCTTAAGGTTTGGGACCCCTGGATGGGGCACAGAGGCGATTCCTTGATTGCCAGGAAAGTTTGAATTGGAATGTCCAAGTTTTCTTGTGTAACTTGGTGAGTCTGAAGGTCCCATCGCCTTTTTATTTTTGGGTTTTCTTCTTTTTTTGCTCTGTTTTCCATGCTTTTCTCTGCAGCCTTTCTCTTCCCCTCGCCAGATCTCCTAGTTGACTCTGGGGCTTCTGGCAGAATAATAAAATATGTTGATGTGACGGATCTATACTATTCTCCTAAGTTGTTTGGTAATGTTAACTGTCAATGCTGTCCGGATTGGAATATGTCACCACTTTAATAAATAAAGATTTTTAAAAAAAACTTTTTATAAGAACTTTTTGAAGAGCAAAGATGGACACTTGTGCTGTGGGCTAATGTTGCTGGAAAGGTGGCCACAGATAAGGCTATTTATAAACAAACATAAAAACGTTATTTAGCACAATAGCAACGTTTTGTTTCTTTCCAACAAGTGATTTCTATCAGTGTTTATTATAGTTTAGAGCAGTGGTTCCCAACCGCAGTCCTCAAGTTCCCCCAACAGGTCAAGTTTGCCAGATATCTGAAGCATAGCACAGGTGACATGATTTGCTGCTCAGTGATTGCAGGATTCAGTCTGCATAGCTCAAAGGCAAACCTTAAAACCTGGCCTGTTGGTGGTACTTGAGGACCGCGGTTGGGAACTAGGGATGAGCCGAACACCCCCGTGTTCAGTTCGCATTCCAACTCAAACAATTTCGAAAGTTCGAGTTCGAACTCGAATACGAACCGAACTCAATGCAAGTCAATAGGAGTCAAAAGTTCGGTTTTTAGAGTGCCCTCCAAGAGGGCATATATGCAAGATATTTGCCAGAAAGAATGTGTATGGGGGTCCGGGTAGTGCCCTGGGGGACAGGAAACAAGGACAAAAAGTTTTAAAAAAAAGTTTTTAAAGGGACAGTGAGTCTTCCATGAAATAAGGGTTAAAAATAAAAACGAAAAATTCCTTCAAATATCGTGCCTAGGAGGTCCCCATAACCAGCCCGTGAAGTGGCGGATTTGTAGGATGTATAGAAACATTTAAAAACACAAAAATGATGTTTCAAATGACGGTAAACGCTTTTCCTTTAATCTATTCATAAACAACTGCTCGGGGCGGCAGTCTGTATTAAAAGAGGAGACCTTTTAGGACGCGCAGAACAAGTTTAGTGATTTTTTGGCTAAATTATGGTGAAACTTATGCAGGCTTTGGATGAAAGTAACAATAGGTGCTTTAAAATTGGGCCTTTAGTGTTGGCAACAGTGCCGTCACACCGTAACCCCTCTGTGGTATTGTGGAAGAGTGCAGGGTTGGACCCTGCGGTCAAATATTAAAATGATATAAATCTGGTAATATAGGCATCAGTGGCAGTGCACCCAAATAATATGCCTTTCATGGCAGCAAGTGCCTTCACACCGTAACCCTTTTGTGGTATTGTGGAAGAGTGTAGGGTTGGACCCTGTGGTTCAAAAAATTAAAATGATATAACTCTGGTAATGGCGTCAGTGCACCCAAATAATGTGCCTTTCATGGCAGCAAGTGCCTTCACACCGTAATCCTTTTGTGGTATTGTGGAAGAGTGCAGGGTTGGACCCTGCGGTCCTATATTAAAAAGATATGAATCTGGTAAAGGCGTCAGTGCACCCAAATATTGTGCCTTTGGTGCCAGGCCAGCAAGTGCCATCATACAGTAACCCCTCTGTGGTATTGTGGAAGAGTGCAGGGATGGACCATGCGGTCTTATATTAAAAAGATATGATTCTGGTAATGGCGTCAGTGCACCCAAATAATGTGCCTTTCAAGGCAGCAAGTGCCTTCACACCGTAACCCTTTTGTGGTATTGTGGAAGAGTGCAGGGTGATATAAATCTGGTAATGGTGTCAGTGCACCCAAATATTTTGCCTTTGGTGGCAGCAAGTGCCTTCACACCATAACCCCTTTGTGGTATTGTGTAGGAGTTCAGTGGTGGAGGTTTTGTGAATGCAGAAGAAATCCCCAATCTATTCCATTACGTCAGCATCAGGGGATTGATAGCTGCTGATACAGGACTGATTCATTTTTATAAATGTCAGCCGGTCTACAGAGTCGGTGGACAGACGCACTCTTTTGTCTGTGACAAAACCTCCAGCGGCACTGAACGTCCTTTCAGAAAGCACACTGGATGAAGGGCAACCTAGTAGCTGCATAGCTTAATGGCTGTCACGGTCCACCTGGGGTACCTGCTGATGTACCTGTAATGCACAGCCCGGCTCTAAGAACTTTGCCCTGGATCACTTTTCCTTGGGTTCCCATCCGGGTTTTGCCTAAGCTCTGTACCATGACCAGGCTCCTGGAGATCCAGCCTGGGTCTTCCTTTCTAGCCCTGGAGTTTCAACTGAGGCCCATCTGTGATTAAGCCTCCTTAAATGGCAGAGAGACCCAGCTAGCAATGGTTCTGCATTATTGTTCCCTGTCCTAGGCAACTAGGTGGTGTGTGTAGCTGCTGAACCTGATCCAAGCTTCTCCAAGCAATCTTCACCTGCGCTGTTCCACGGTTCTTGTTAAAGACATCCATTGGATAGCTCTCTGTCCCCAGTGTCTGGAGACCTACCTGTGGATTACAGCCTTTCCTCACCTTCTCTGACCTGGATTAAGGTACCACAGCCAGCTTGATTATTCTTGGTGGGCCCTGTCTGCAGTCTGGGACTGTTTAGCCCATAATCCTTTGACACTCCAGTCAAGACTACTCCCTGGACTTTATTGCAATTCTCTGTTCTTTCAAGTGCCTGCTGCCAAGGCTTATTTATGTTCCATTAATGTTATTTCGTTACTTGATTCCTGTCTGGCCTCCCCTCTGTGCCGCCGCCTGCTGGGCTCATACCTGAACCACACACGCCACGTGACATTGGCTAAGTTCTGGCCAGCGATCCAATCTCAACAACCAGTAAACCAGTGGATGATCTGCTGGAAAGGTATCCAGGTCTGCCCTTGTCCCTAGGTAGTCCTGCACCATATAGTGAAGACGCTGGCAATGGGTGCCTACATTTGAGAAGCTCTGCCAGCCCTCGGTACCTGGTTAGGAAACGCTGTAACAGCAGATTTAGGACGTGTGCTAGGCATGGTACATGTGTCAATTTACCCTGGCGTAGGGCAGAGAGAAGGATGCTGCCATTATCACAGATGACCATTCCCAGCTGAAGCTGGCATGGTGTTAACCATCTCTGCACCTGCCCCTGCAGAGCTGACAGAATTTCTGGCCCGGTGTGGCTCCTGTCCCCCTAAACAAACCAGTTCAAGCACAGTATGGCATCTTTTTGCTTGAGCCATTGCGTAGCCCCTGCCACTTAAACTCAGAGGAGGAAGAGGGAGAGGTGTTGGTGGAGCAGACAGACCTCATGCAAGCAGCTTTCTGGAGGCATGGTGGATAAACAAGCTCCAGCACAGAGCCCCGTCTTGGATCCCTCCCAGCTGCAATCAGAGTTACCCAGTGTGCCGTGAAAGAAATGTAACGGCCCTGTCCATGCTTGCTAGACCACGTGTCTAAAGTCACATGCACCTTGCTGCTGACTGCCTTTCCCAATGACTCAATAACATTGTCTTCCATGTGCTGGTATAGTGCTGGAATGGCCTTCCGTGAAAAGTAATGGCGTTTTGGAACATGCCACTGTGGCACAGCACATTCAGCAAATTCATGGAAGGGAGCAGAGTCCACCAGCTGGGAAGGCAGTAGTTGCAATGCGAGTAATTTTGCTAAACTGGCATTTAGACGCTGTGCTTGGATGGTTGGGACTATATTTTTTCTTACGCTGCAGCAGCTGGGGCAACATAATCTGACTGCGTAAATCTTCAGCTGATGGGATGCTGTCACATTGTGAGGAAGGACCTGGTACATCCATTACTGTAGCATCATCCCTGTCAGTGGAGGTTGGAGTCAATGACATGGCAGGACATATAGTGGGGGTAGAGACAGGTGAGGAGGACCTACGCAAACTTTTGCGCCAACGGGATGCATGGCAGGTGGTCATATGTTGCCTCACGCACGTGGTACCCAAGTGTCCGGTGTCTTTCCCACGCTTCAGCCTTATCTGACACAGATTACAAATAGCAACGGTGCAGTCTGCTGCACATTTCTTAAAGAACTCCCAGACAGCAGAGTTCCTGGAGGTGTGCTTTGAGACAACAGCACTCTGCACCTGAGCAGCTCTGACATCTGATGCCTTGGACTGGCTAGTGCTACGGTTGGTCATAGAGGACATTGTATTTGTACCTCGTGTTTGTTGTGCCTCCTCCTCCTCCTCACTTGACTCCTCTGTTCGATCAGGCACCCAGGTGGAGTCAGTGACCTCATCATCATTGTCATCAACCCCTATCTCCTCGTCACTAGAGCCAACTTGGCAGTATGCTGCAGCTGCTGGGGCAACATAAGTGGCAGTTATTTGTGTGTCACTGGCACCCCCTTCCTCTAGGTTGATTTATATTCCCTTCCTCAACCTCAGAGATTGAATCAGAGCACTGTAGTTGCTGCGCATCCTCAAGCAGCATGTCACTGGTCATTGTAGTCAAACAATTCAGCTGACTCCTCCGTGTGTGATAGTGAGGCTACGGCAGGAGTAGCTGTGGACATGGAGGCTGCATTAGATGCTTTGGCAGTTTAGGTGGACTGTAAAGCACTACAAGCCTGGCTGGCAGAGGACTCGGAGGATGAGGATGGCCTGGTTAGCCAATCCACCAAATACTCTGTATGTTGCTGCTGCTTAAGAAGACGGCCAGCACCAGTTAGAAAGGACAAGCATGCCCCTGCAGAGGACGCACCACGTCCACGACGACCAGAGGCACAGCCTCCTGACAGAGGCTGCTTGCCCTCTTATCTGTGCCTGGGAGCGTCTGCCTGTCCTTTTTGGTCTTTCTGACATGGTGAGTGATATATAGATTAAATATATACAGAACTCTGATTCAACTCTGGTATAAAAATTTCCAGAACTCTGGTATAACACAGTGAGACACCCTGATAGCTGGCAGCCAGTGACAAGACACAGATTACAATTCCCAGAAACCTCCTTTAAGTCTGTGAGACCCCCTGATGGGTGGCAGTGAGAACACACGGATTATAACAATTCCCAAATATTTTGTAGAAATTACTGACCCCCCAAAACACTGGGTGGCAGTGACAAGACACAGATTACCTCAATTCCCAAATATTGGTAAATATAGGTAAAATCCTTTATAAATAAATAAATTTTGTAGAAATTACTGACCCCCCAAAATACTGGGTGGCAGTGAAAACACACAGATTATAACAATTCCCAAATATTTTGCAGAAATTACTGACCCCCCCCCCCAAAATACTGCGCGGCAGTGAGAACACACAGATTAGAACAATTCCCAGATCTTTTCTAGAAATGAGACCCCCCCCCCCCAGTAGCTGGTGGCAGACTGGCAGTGAGATGAGAACACACACTAACACAAGAACAATCTCCTCTCAAATCTCCTCTCAAACACGTGCTGAATCGCTGTGTGAAGCCTTATATAGTGTGCTGCGGGACTTAGCTCTGTGAACCCATGATTGGGCAAAATTTGCCTAATCAGGACTCTGAGCCGTGATTGGCATAGTCTTGAACCTGTCTTGCACCTGACCTGTGGTCAGGTGCAAGGCTGTAGCCAATTACAAGCTTCAGGCCAGTGGAAAAAATAGTGCATTGTGGTCCTTTTGTGGTGCATTGTGGGCAAACATGCGGCGAACACGCGGAAATGTTCGTAGTTCGATGAATTTCCCTGTACGGTGCCATTTTTGTGGCCACTCGGCTATTCAAAAAGCAGGCAGTTCGCCAAATATTGGTGAATTGCCAGCGTGATACGCTGGTCTTCTGCAGCAGTGGAAGTCCCCATTGAGAAGCAATAGTTAATCTATTCAGAGCCCACCGAACTGCACAGAAATGTCAGTGAAATTACCAGATTTTCAGTGGTTTCATTCACCAGGTTCAATCTGGTGAATCCTATCGGTGTCAATGTAAAAAAGATTCTGTTTTTCTTAAATATTTATTCAACTCTTTATTCTCTATTTTTGATTTTTTTAGGACTTTTTTGGTGAAATTTTTTGTTCCGATTTTTGTTTTTTACCTAGTGTTTATTCCTCTGTAACGGACCTTTTTATTGTTATTCATAGGACCTTATACATTATTTCATGCAGTATGTTTTTTTTTAAAAATGCCTGCAGGTTTTTTTTTCTTTTACCCCTGTTCGGCGGCTTGTCGGCTTTGTTCGGCGGCTTGTCGGCTTTTTCCGACGGCTGTCGGCAGTCTGTATTTTCGGATCGTTGGATGCATTCGGTGATATTTGATTCGGTGGTTTTTCGGATGCGTTCAGCAAGTCAATTGCCACACTTTGGGGACCCTGCAGTGGATGCCGAATTCACTGCAGCATCGGCGAATTGAACTCGCCGAATTGCGAAGAACAGGAAAGCCCCGAAATGTTGGTGACATTTCAGTGCTCTCTGAATAACCCTGTTTGTTTACTATTCTTCTCCTCTGCAGAAACAGTTTAACAATATTAAACAATATTAGTTTAAAAATATATTTTTTCTGTAACAGACCTTTTTATTATCATTCCTTGGACCTCATATGTAAATTTCAGACATTTTCGCTCAGTAGTTTCTTTGGAAACAGTGTTTCACTTTCCAAACATTCAAGCAAACTGTTTTCCTAATTCACTGCATTTGTCTGCTGTGTCAGCTTTTTCCGGTGGCTGCGCTGCGTGTGATCGGCTCCTGCTCGGGTTTCTCCGGCGATTTGGGCAGGTTAATCCAGATGTTTTTGTGGGTTTTCGGTGTGCTTTCGCCGGGTTTTGCTTTGAGTTTTCAGCGGGATTGCGGTGACTTTCAATTCGGGGACCCTGTGGTGCTTGCTGAATACACCGCAGGGTCGCCGAAATGGGATCGCCAAATCGAACCGAATTGAAGAGAATGAAAAGTCACCGAACGTGCGGTGGCTTTTCGATTCTCTTTGAATAACCTTGTATGTTACATGATTACAGGTGCATTCTGTATTGAGGTATATTAACAGAGATCTCTTGAGTCACTTTAGACTGGGGGAAGATTTGATGTTGTCTGGGAGGTTATTCCATAACTGAGGTGCTCTGTAGGAAAATGAGGATCGAGCCACTTTCTTTTTGTGTTGTGGTATTGCAAGTAAGGTGCTGGTCCTGGATCGGAGGTTATAGGATGAGGGAACTCTAGGGGAAGCAGTCTATTCAGGTAGGGTGGTAGCTTCACAGAAAAACTCTTAAACACCAGGTTATATATATATAAATTATTATTCCTTTGTCTGTTGTGTGCCAACGTATTCCGCAGTTACAATAAAGACAAGACATACATGGACAGAGGCAGAAGGTCGAGAGGGACCTGCTTCCCAATGAGTTTAGAAATTAAAAGCCAAATTTGCCACCTGCAAACTTGCAATATTATCACAGCTGTCTTGATCGAGACACGTAATCCTACATGAAAAAAATACATTTTATTCTAGTCATACATTAAACATGGAATCATTGCTGCTAATACATCTTACTCTACAATCATTGTAAGAATTACAGCCAAATGTTTTTACTGGGGTCAGACCAGTGCACTTTTAACGTGCGTTTAGGCGCACTTAATTACGGCCGCACTAGCAGCAAATGAAGGGGAATGACAGCCAATATACGAAGCACGGCCGCACGAAAGTCCGGCCGCGCAACGCAAGTGGAATTTGAACGCATTTTCTTGAACGCAGAACCGCTAGTACTGACGTACAGAGTGCGCTGCGGCGGCGTGTGTGCGTGATTAGGAGATGTCAGACTCTGCTAATGTCCAGCCAACATAACGTCCAGACGTAAAAATGTTTTTTACTGATGATCCGTAATAAATCACGCACGAAAATGCACGTCGTCTGACCGTTTTTGCGCATTGCATGAAAAAATACGTCAATGCGTTTGGACGCACTTTTTGACGTTCGCGGGGAAAAATGCTTTCATTTGACCCTAGCCATAGCTAAACCCATTACCACTCTCAGATATTCTAAACAGTTTCCACCTACGTGAGAAGGGTTATAAATGGGGATAAAATGTCAATACAGTACTGTCACCATTTTATCTTCTAGGCTCCAAATTTGTTAGCAGGTCATTGAAAGTCCTTATCTGGGGATCTATGGGAAATAGTTACGTGGAGCCAGTCTGGAAAAGCTGTCAATTCTAACACCTTAAAATGTGAGGATTTAAATTTGCTGGTTTGTGAAGAAACAAAAATAATGTAGTTAAGAATTATCTAAACAAAGACAGAATTCACACATTGTTACTGTATCCACACCAAGGTGGGAAAATCTGCAGGTAATGATTCTTAATTTAAAAGGGAATATTGCCAATTAAAGGTGAAATTACACCGTTTTTACTTTATAATGCAGCCTCATACAAGTACAAACTGTCACAATATATAGGGCTCTATCACTTCCTTTAAGCTAACACTAGTGTCAGCATTAGCTTAAAGGAGATCATAGTGCTGCGCCCACATCGCCTTCGAATCGCTAAAGGGTTAAAAACCCTGTTAGAGCTCGTTAATTTGCGATTCTTTGCGCAAGTTTACTGTACTTTGCGCTCCCTATACCTAACATGGGGAGCGCAAAGTGAAAGCACAGATTAACTAGCGTTAGGATCACTTGGTCCTAACGAAAAAGTTACCACACGCCCAGAGGTGCAGGTAACGGATTGCGCTGTTGCAGAATTACCTGCAGCTCAAAACCCCCCAAAAAAATCACATACTCGCCTCTTATCCCACGGCGAGAACAGCGGCCCGATCCGCTGCTTCTGGCCTCTGGGAGCAGAGGGAGACTGGGGGAAGAAAGTCCTCTGTCTCCTTCCGCAAGAGGCGAGATCCTGCCGGTCATGTGACCTGGCAGTACAATCCTCCATGGAGTTCTATGGATGCCATGGAGGGGATGCTGGGGACACCCTGTAGCGCTGTCCCCAGCATCCGCGAGCATAGTGATCGCTAAGGGGCAGGCTGCCGGACTCGGTGCCTGTCCTGTGATCTGCTGGGGAAAAATAAATAATTATTGTCCGTGTATCTAGCAACTAATGTAAAGTTTCAGGATTTAAATAAATGTAAACAGACCAAGTGTTTGTTCATTAATACTATGGGAATTATCAGCACCGAGTCCGGCAGCATGCCCCTTAGCGATCACTAAGCTCGCGGATGCTACGGGCAGCGCTACAGGGCGTCCCCAGCGTCCCCTCCATGGCATCCATAGGACTCCATGGAGGATTGTGCTGCCAGGTCACATGACCGGCAGGATCTCGCCTCTTGCGGAGGGAGACAGGGGACTTTTTTCCCCCAGTCTCCCTCTGCTCCCAGCGACCAGAAACAGTGGATCGGGCCGCCGTTCTCGCCGCAGGATGAGAGGTGAGTATTTGATTTTTGGGAGTTTGAGCTGCAGGTAATGGATTCTGCAGCAGTGCAATCTGTTACCTGCACCTCTGGGCTGGTGGTAACTTTTTCATTGGCGCCAGCTCTTAGGATAACTTGGTCCTAACGTTAGTTACTAACGCTAGCTAATCTGTGCTTTCACTTTGCGCTCCCCATGTTAGGTATAGGGAGCACAAAGTACAGTAAACTCGTGCAAAGAATCGCTAATTAATGTGCCCTACCGTTTTTTTTTATCCCGTTAGTGATTTAAAGGCGATGTTGGCGCAGCGCTATTACCTCCTTTAAGCTAGCGCTGACGCTGACACTACAGTTAGCTTGAAGGAGGTGATAGGGCCCATGCTGTGAAAAAGGTAATGAGTGAAATAATTGAAGGATTTGCAGACACAGAATATGCATCAGATGTAGTGGTAAATATTATTATTTTCTAATTTGTATCGTGCCAACAAATTCCTCTGCACGGAAATATACAGTATACATATTTTATACAATACATGTACCCAATGCCTAATATTTTTGTTATATTAAAAAAAATATATATACACCTACAGTATTTATCAGGGATGCTTTGATCACAATTTTTGAGCGACAGGTCCATTCTGAGTCGTGCAGTCTTCGGAATCAGCTAATACAGAGCCCCGATACAATATCACGAGAACCGTGGCTGTATATCTTAATAAATATATATACATGTAACATCACATATAAAAAAATATTGGTGAAAGCTGCAACTAGGAGAAAAACAAACAAACCTGGTTTTACGCTAGTATAGTCGCATGCTGCTCCTTCTGCAATATGGCTCTTTCCTATTCCCGGTCGCAATGTCAAACACAGGTGCCTCTGACATGTATAAGTACTGACGATCAATTAATGGCAGGACAAAGAAATCTGTTGAGACAGCGCTCCAATCCCCACGCCTGTTTTCAGGACCCAACAACAGGCCAGATTTTAAGGCAGGGATTCTCAAATTTGGCCCTCCAGATGTTTTGGAACTACATTTCCCACAGGGTTCTGACGAACTAGGGATGACTGAGTATTCATGGGAGATGTAGTTTCAAAACTCCTGTTGGGGATAACGATGAGTATCACTAATTTAGAAATTACCTCGGGAACATGCAGCCTGAATGCAACAATCACCGAGCAGCAAATCATATCACCAGTGTTGTGCACAGTGGCGTCACAAGGGGGGAAACGGGGGGTGCGGCCCGCACCGGGTGACACCACCCCCTAGAGTGACACCCTGAAAAAATATATATATATTTTTACACAAAAATATTTTGCCAGGAAGGATACATTGAGCTTTCTCTCATTTTCAAGTGTGTCCTGGGTAGGCAAGGCCTAGGGTGGCACTTTCCAGGGGGTAGAAAAAACCCCACCACTGATGGGGATATTCATAGAGCACCGAAATGACGCAGACATTTCAGTGTTCTGTTGTTCCACACACTTTGGGGAATTAAATTTCCCCGGTGAATTCAACGCAGGGTCCCTGAAGTGCAGAGAATCAGCCACCGAATGCTGCCACAAACCCGTCGCCAGCTGTTTTCAAAAAAACTACTGAACGAAAATGTCTGGAATTTACATATAAGATGCTATGAATGAAAATAAAAAGGTCTGTTACAAAAAAGAAAAATTATTAAAAAAATAGAATTTTTTTTGAAAAAAGCCTAAAAGATACTAAAAAAATAAATAAAGAGACTTTTTGCTACAGATTAAAGAATAACGGTTTATTAGATATTGGATAAAAACAGGAATATTTTTTAATTGAAACCTATGGGGTTCGCCTGAATAAACCTGCCGAATGAAACCACCGGACATCAGGACATTTCTCTGCTGTTCGGTGTTCTCTGAACAGATTAACCATTACTTCTCTATGGGGACTTTCACTGCCTTCGAACAGGCACCGTACTTGCTGGCAGTTCGCCAAAATTTGTGTGTGAGCATATCACAGAGCTCCACAGCAATAAACCTCACAGTAATGTGCTCTGTGTATGAGCATTCAGTGTTATACGGGAGTACTGATTTATGAGTAAGAGTAGTTAAAAAAAGAAACCGCAATACTCGGGGGGGGTGACACCATGAGTTACCGCACCGGGTGACACCAACCCTAGTGACACCATTGGTTGTGCAAACCTGGCCAGTTGGCAGATACTGAGCACAAGCTTGGGAAGCACTGATCTAGATACTGTAAAGGACTGATAGGAATGGTAGTGCAAGCGTTGTGTTGATACTGTGGTTTGAAATGTTGGAGCCCTTTACTGAACCACTGGTCGGGGCCCCCCGTTCTCTCAGCTAAACATTTCAGTAAACTAATTAAAAATAACACATTTGGCCTCCTCCCCTGCTTACCTGATGTTACAGGGAGTGGGCTAAATCCATGGTGGTCAAGGAAGAGGATAAAATGTGTTTTCTGGTGACAGAGGGTACAATCTGCACCTCTACCTGGTGCACGCCCTTTTAATTGCCCCCTTAGGGATGAGTCTCTTGCTGACTCCCGATGCAGTGGCCCATCAGGAAATGTGTTGGTGTCTTGGTAGGACAATCCCGGGTGACATGTATAGACTCTTATATCTTTGGTATTTAGACAAACTGCACAGGGTTTTGCAAGGGTCAGGGACCCCTGGAACTACTGGGCCCCTGAACATGTCATGGGCTGTCAACCCCTGTGGTGGCCCTGGTCCCAAGACCTGATGGCCAATACGGGAGCTTACGGAAGCCTTGTCTTATACGTCTACTCTCAATACACTGCGGAATAGTCAATTCCTTCATATTTTTCGGTGGTTTCTTGGAATGCAAGAGATATTAAGGTCCATGATCCAATTGGTGAGCATCGCATTTATCACTATGTTGAAAAGAAGGGATTTCAGTTATGACAAAAGAGCAGAAGTAAGCATGTCAGTGGGTCTGTTCAGAAATCCCTCGGAATGAAATGTATACATATTTTGTTCAAGCAGTTCGATAGTAATTTATTCATTAACAGTACTGTACAAATGGCAAGAGGTCAACCATTTCAACTTGATGAAAGGAGTTTTCCCTATACTGCAAGAACAATAAATGCACTCGATGCCTAGAGGAAGTGTTTTACGTAATTCTTTTTTGGATGATACCAGAGGCGTAACTAGAAACCTCAAGGCCCAGGTGCAGGAACAATGATGGGCCCCCCTACACTAGGCAAAAACATATCCCCCCTCCCGTTAACATGCATTGGTCCCCCTCCTGGTCCACAATGTTGACTCCAGACAGTATTTAATTTTTTCCAGGTTCACTATGACCTCTTCAGTCCATCCCATTTTTAATGTAATTTGCACTGTGTATCTCAAAGAGCTCCACAGCAATACAACGCACAGTAATGTGCAGTGTGTACCAGTGTAAATCACAGAGGTTTACAGCAACAAAACTCACAGTAATATGTGGTGTGTATCAGAGTTCCAAAGTATAACTCACAAATAAGTATAAAATAAATTAAAAGAGTAATTCCATATTATAGGCCAGGCCCAGGCAGGCGAGTGCGGGCCCCCCCGGACTCAAGTGCCCGGGTGCGGTCGCACCCTCTGCACCCCTGGTAGTTACGCCCCTGGATGATACAAGATGCCGATGCAAGAGGTGAATCATATTCAGGCGTGACAAGACTATGCTAAAAATGTAAATTGCAATGGGCCGGGAATCATAAGCGGAATGCACCTCTAATTGTACTTTTTCCTGAACTTTTTCAGATGACCAACTCATCAGGCAAGTGAATTTGTAAAGTACATGTTGAGGATAACAACAGAAAAGTAGTTCCTAGAAGACTCCCCTTGGATACGCCTCACCGGCTCCATCATTCAAAGCCATTTTCCTTTCCAGTCCTTCTCACTTCTGCTTCACTAATGATCAGTCCACCCATGTCCATTTCGCTTCAAAGGACAGAGATAATAGTTGTTTGAGAAAATGGTCAGGGCTAAGGGACACCACCTCTGTAACAGAGCTTGATTATACAGGAGCCTGGTATCAATTGTAATTATATTCAGATCAATTCACTAATTATTTTACCGCTCAGATCCTAAAGGTGCTAGCTAGGAAATTGCCTAATGTCCTCCTTGATACAAATCTTCAGTTCCAAGTTCTTCTCTTCTACCATTTTGCCTCTGGCTCCTTTATGCCCTTGACTGTTCACTCACAAACTATCTCAAGAAGATACATTGTCATTACGGTTCTGAATGCTGTTCACAAAAATGCCCATTAGGGAAGGAATGGGAGGTGATTCAGACTAGGGATGGGCTGCCGGTTCGAATCGGTTTGAAGTTAGAATCGGTTTGAAGTTCGATTTGAACATCGGCTGTTCAAAATCTCGCGAACTGCGAACTTTTCGGGACGTTCGCAGAAAGCTCGGAATTTCTTTTTCCAAAAAATGCTTAAAAGATCCTAAAAAAATCTAAAAATAAACAGACTCTTTACTGCAGAATATGATAATAAACGGTTTATTAGATATTGAATTAAAACGGGAATACTTCCCACTCATTGTTGGTCAAACATTTCCCACTCACTGGTGATAAAACATTTCCCGTGGCTTCAAATCACATTTAAACATGAGCAAAAGCGGTAAACATGAGCAAAGTGCACAGCGGTGAAATGGCTCAGCATTCAGCAGTGAAAGGGTTAAAAACGTCTTTTTTTTAAAAAACTTTTTTTCATTGTTTCCTGTCCCCCAGGGCAGTACCTGGACCCCCATACTCCTTTTATGGCCAATATATTGCATATATGCCCTCTTGGAGGGGACCATAATTTTCGGAACATTCGAGCCCCATTGACTTGCATGGTGTTCGCATCGAGTTCGTGGTCGAACTTTTTCAGATGTTCGAGTTCGAATGCGAACCGAACACGAGGGTGTTCGGCCCATCACGAATTCAGACCATGGGATAGAGTTAGGATTGATTAAGGCTAGGAAGAATATAGAATCAGTGATGGTGAGCCTTGGCGCCCCAGATGTTTCTGACCTACAAGTTCCATTATGCTCATCCTGCCTTAAATGTGACTGAGGATCATGGAAGATGTAGTTCCAAAAATCTGGAGTGCCAAGGTTTGCCATAACAGGCCTAGGTGGATAAATTGAGTTATACTTTCTTATATCTTCAGATGCGTAACATAAAACACTTACACTACCAGAATTATTTGATAATATTTTGAGCTCACGAAAGGGGTTATTCAGAAAACACGGAGATGTCACCGACATTTTGGTGCTCTCTCGTTTGCCACACTTCGGCGAGTTAAATTCAACGACACTGCTGAGAATGCTGAATTCACCACAGGGTCCCCAAAGTGCAGCGAATCGACCCGCCGAATGCATCTAAACTGCCGAACAAGTCGAAAAACTGCTGAATGCATCCGACGATCCACCGAATCGACCTGAACAAATCCAATGACCCGCCGAACAGACCGTTGACCATTCACCCGAAAAAGTCTACAAGCCGCTGAACAAGGGTAAAAAAAAAATGCAACAATTAAACTGCGTTTTTAAAAAAATGAGTGCATGAAAATGCCTGGGAAATAATAATATATAAGGTCCTATGAATAACAATAAAAAAATCAGCAGAAAAAAAAAAAAAAAAAAAAAAATCGACATTTTGCTGCAAATTAAAAGAATAAACGGTTGAATAAATATTTAAGAAAAACTGTTTGTTTTTTTTTACATTGAAACCTATGGGATTCGTCTGTTTAAACCTGTCGAACTGAACCACCGAGAATCTGGGCATTTTGCCAACATATCGGTGCTGTTCGGTGTGCTCTGAATAGATTAACCATTACTTCTCTGTGGATTTCACTGCCGCCGAAGATCACTATCGGGGTTATTCAAAGAGAATCGAAAAGTCACCGTACGTTCAGTGACTTTTCGTTCCCTGCACTACGGGCGATTCGGCGATCCTATTTCGCCGATCCTGCGGTGTATTCAGCAAGCACCGCAGGGCCCCCGTAGTGCAGGGGAAACCCGCCGCAAACCTGCCGAACACTAACCGAAACCTGCAGAAAACAGCTGGATTAACTCTGCCGAACACGCCAGAGAAACCCAACTAGCCGCCGATCACAGTGCAGAGCAGCCGCTGGAAAAACCCAACACGCAGACGAACGAGGTGAAAAAAAAACCAGTACGCTTGAAAGTTTGAAAATTGAAACGCTGTTTGCAAAAAAACGACTGAACCAAAATGTCTGGAATTTACACATAAGATCAATGAATGATAATTAAAAGGGCTGTTACAGAAAAATAAAAAAAATAAAAACATTTAAAAAACAAAATGGAAAATAATGTTGACAAAAAAATCCCAAAAAATGCCTAAAAGAATCCTAAAAAATCTATAAATAAAGAGACTCTTTACTGCAGAATAAAATAATAAACGGTTTATTAGATATTGCAGTTAAACGGGAATATTTTTAACATTGAAGCCTATGGGATTCTCCTGAATAAATCTGTCGAAAGTAACCACCGAACAGCAGGGCATTTCAGGAACTTTTCCCTGCTGTTTTGTGTTCTCTGAATAGACAAAGCATTGCTTCTCTATCAGGATTTTACTGCCCTCGAACAGGCATTGAATGTGCAGGCAATTTGCCAACATTTGGCGAACTGCCTGCTCTCTGAATAGCCGAATGGCCAGGAAATGTAACCGTATGCTGAATTTCAGTGTCCGGTTACATTTCGGGGCCAGATCGGCTCTTTTTGTATAACCCTGTATATTTCGCTGGCAATTCACCAATATTTGGCAAACTGACAGCTTTCTGAATAGCCGAAAAATTGCTCCGTACGGGGAAATTCACTGTTTGGTGCAATTTCGCGGCCAATTCTGTGCTCTCTGAATAACCCCTTATGATTTTTTTTCCATAGAGATATCAAGTTACAAACATGAGGACATAATGCCAGTTTTAGAAGATAATAACTAGCAAAAATGATTAATGAATCCTGAATAAACCCTTTAGAGATTTACTCCATCTATCGTGTATTCCGGCCTTTTGTTTTATATATTAACATATGTTGAAAACGAGATAAATCTCAATGTATCCTTCCTGGTAAAATACTTTATAAATAAATAAATAAACTAGTGGATACAAAAGTGTTATTTTTACATATTTACTATTTTTTTAGTATTTATTTGGATTTATTGACGATAAGGTGGATATCAGAGTGGTTCTTGCTGCTGTATAATACAGAAGTATTACTGGGTTCTATTATTGTTTTATTATTTTTACATATTGCAGAGAGACCTACCTATAGGAGAAGATGGTGAACCACAACTGAACTCTGGTTGGTATGTACGTAGGGTCTGGTGTCCCAACTCTTTGAAGCTGCCAGAACACATAACAATGGCTGTTAAGGATCTCTGACCAGGTTTATGGCACCTATATGTCAAAGAAGGGTGACAGTCTTTGAACAGAGCCAGGTTAGTATCTGTGAGTGTTTCACCCTGGTTCTGTTGCCCCAATCAATGAAATGGTTCCTGAGCACAGAAGCCAGGGTTTTAGGCTAGGGTCAGACTGAGGCAGTGCGAACGCGCGTTCTGGCGCACATAATTACGGCCGCACTAGCAGCAGATGACGGGCAATGACAGCCAATATACGAAGTACGGTCGCACAAAAGTCCGGCCGCGCAACGCAAGTGGAAAATGAACGCATTTTTTCGAGAACGTTAAACCGCTGGTACTGACGTACAGAGTGCGCTGCGGCCGCATAGCAGCGTGTGTGCGTGATTAGGAGATGTCAGACGCTGCTAGTGTGCGGCCAACATAACGTTCAAACAGCCGGATTTCCCTAGACTTCTTTTCACCCCATCGTCATGAAATACGTCCAGAATTGCGCATCGTCTGACCACTTAAGCGTATTCCGTGAAAAAATGCGTGCGCACGCATCGACGTACATTTTGACGGTGGCCGCAGAAAATGCGCTCATCTGTCCCTAGCCGAAAAGAAATGATCCCCTTGCAGGACACCACCCAACAAGAAACAGCCACCAAACTGGAACTGACTAATATGTAAACACATGCACCCTTCCTATTCAAGAATTGTCAAATTCCATGTGACCATACCAAAGCCCTGTCTCCAAGATAATGACCAAATCCTGTTCTACAAGACTTGGCTTCCTTGTACCACCTGCAGCCCCTGATCTGTTTTATCCAAAAAGAAATGTGTATCAGATAATGGACTCACCGCTATGGAATGTGATAATTACCCCACAGAGGTTTTAAATTTATTTATTTATAAAGTATTTTACCAGGAAGGATACATTGACAAATATCTTTGGACAACAAAAAGATAATATTTATATAAATCTATAAAGATAATAAATATATATATGGTCCATTGGCAAAACTCAACTATTCCTATTTAACCTCCCTGGCGGTCCGATTCTGACATATTCTATATGTCAGAATCGGTCCAATTTATTCTGGCCCTCTAGCGGTATAAGTGTGGCTCGGGGGTTTATTTTCAATACTGAAAGTGGTATCCCCGAGCCACACTCGCGCCGATACTTACATGTCCTGCGCTCCCTCGCTGTCCCCGCAGTCACACTGCAGCCGATCGTGACGTCAAACTTCCTGGTTCACTCCTCGCGAGAAGAGATCCAGGGAGCGTGACGTTGCGAGCGGCTGGAGGAGACTGCGGGGATCAGCGAGGGAGCGCAGGACATGTAACTATCCAGCCCGAGCGTGGCTCGGGGATACCGCTTTCGGTATGATAGGTTAACCCCGAGCCACACTCGAGATTACCGTTAGGGAGATTAAGAGAGACTGTACATATTTTGAGCCCAAACCACTCTGTCCCTATTTCTATCATAATATCCCTGTTTTTAGGGATTACGTATGTTTGAGTTACATAATGGAGCTGAAGAGCAATGATGTTCACAGCATTAAGGGGGTTATTCAAAAAGAGCCAAATTGGCCACTGAATTGCACCAAATGGTGAGTTTCACTGTATGGTGCAATTTCGTGGCAATTCAGTTATTCAAAAAGCTTGCAAGTCGCCAAATCTTGGAAAATTGTCAGCGAAATACGGTGCAATTTGGTGGCAGCAAAATTCCCCGTAGAGAACTAATGGTTAATCTATTCAGAGAACATCAAACAGCAGAGAAAAGTTGGCAAAGTGCCCAGATTGCCTCTGGTTTCATGCAACAGGTTTATACAGGCGAATCCCATAGGTTTCAATGTAAAAAATAATTCCCCGTTTTTATAAATTTTTTATTCTTTTTATTTGCAGCAAAAAGTCTCTTTGTTAATTTATTTTTTTGAATTTTTTATGCATTTTCTGGATTTTTTTCAATGAAATTTTTGATTCAGATTTTTTTTAAATGGCTTTTTTATTTCATTCTTTAACAGACCTTTTTATTGTTATTTATAGGCAGGTTAGTTATAGGCCATAGGTTTCAATGCCGCATATGAATCCACACACTGCCGGGCAGCGCCTCTCTGCGGTATAAGTCATGCAGCATATGAATCTGCACACTGCCGGGCAGCGCCTCTCTGCAGTATAATTAATGCAGCATATGAATCCGCACACTGCCGGGCAGCGCCTCTTTGCAGTATAATTAATGCAGCATATGAATCCACACACTGCCGGGCAGCGCCTCTCTGCGGTATAATTAATGCAGCATATGAATCCGCACACTGCCGGGCAGCGCCTCTCTGCGGTATAATTAATGCAGCATATGAATCCGCACACTGCCGGGCAGCGCCTCTCTGCGGTATAATTAATGCAGCATATGAATCCACACACTGCCCGGCAGCGCCTCTCTGCGGTATAATTAATGGAGCATATGAATCCGCACACTGCCGGGCAGCGCCTCTCTGCGGTATAATTAATGCAGCATATGAATCCACACTGCCGGGCAGCGCCTCTCTGCGGTATAATTAATGCAGCATATGAATCCGCACACTGCCGGGCAGCGCCTCTCTGCGGTATAATTAATGCAGCATATGAATCCACACACTGCCGGGCAGCACCTCTCTGCGGTATAATTAATGAAGCATATGAATCCACACACTGCCGGGCAGCACCTCTCTGCAGTATAATTAATGGAGCATATGAATCCACACACTGCCGGGCAGCGCCTCTCTGCAGTATAATTAATGGAGCATATGAATCCACACACTGCCGGGCAGCGCCTCTCTGCGGTATAATTAATGCAGCATATGAATCCACACTGCCGGGCAGCGCCTCTCTGCAGGATAATTAATGCAGCATATGAATCTGCACACTGCCGGGCAGCACCTCTCTGGAGATCGATTCATTGATTCGGATCGATTCATTTTTTGATCAGTTCGTTTTTCATTTTTTATGAGTTATAATTAATGCAGCATATGAATACACACACTGCTGTGAAGTTCCCAGCAGTGTGCAGATTCATATGCTGCATTAATTACACTGCAGAGAGGTGCTGCCCGGCAGTGTGCGGATTCATATGCTGCATTGAAACCTATGGGTTAAAAAGCCTTGTTTCTTTAAAAAAAAAGAAAACTTTCTTTCTATTGGTAGTAATCTACTTCCCATTCTTAAATAAGCAATAAAAAAAACGGAAAAACAAGCCGAATCACCCGAATGATCCGAATCGCTGAAATGATCCGAATCGCCAAATGATCCGAATCATCGGATGGTCGATATTTTGTTTTCGGAAATGCTCCTGAAATACGAAAATGGTGAATTTCGTCCGAATTTCAATTCGGAATGAATCGAATTGCACATCTCTAATTGTCATGCACAAACTGATATTATACGTAAAATCCATTACCTGGGGGACTGCCTGTTGTGCGTTTGCTGAGGTTTAGAAGAGACCTACAATAACCATTCTGAAGAATGCAGCTTCTATCACTGACAGAAGGGCACATTGCTATAATCTGAACAATGCATTTGTGATGGGAAATATTAATGGTGTGTTTTGACTAATTATGTTTCTCTTATTGTGTCTTATGTCATTACGCTCTAAAGTCAGAGCGGTCAACCCCTCCCCCCCAGATGTTGATGCCTACAATTCACAGAATTCTTTCAATGCAATAGATCTCCAGGGAATCAAGGGAGATGTAGATGTAACTGACAATAATAAGTCATGCAGATGGGCAAACTGTCTTACCAATAGGGATGTGCTGTTCGGGTTCGGACTTCGACCCGAACTTAGCCTGTTCGAGTAGATCGCGAACACCGAACATTTCTGGGTGTTCGCCGCATGTTCGACCACAATGCATTTTCCCACTGGCCTGAAGCTCGTAATTGGCTACAGCCTTGCACCTGACCACAGGTCTAGTGCAAGACTGGTTGAACACTATGCCAATCACCGCTCAGAGTTCTGATTGGGCAAATTTCGCCCAATCATGGGCTCACAGAGCTAAGTCCCGCAGCACACTATGTAAGGTTTCCACGCAGCGCTTCTGCACGCATTTCAGAGGATATTTCAAAGAAGATAGTTGTGTCTTGTTACTGCCGGTCTGCCATGCTACTGGGGGGTCTCATTTCTACCAAATATCAGGGAATTTAGGGGATGTATGTCTTGTCACTGTGCCAGCAAGTTCTTTTGGGGTTTACAACTTTATTTAAAACACTTGTGAATTAAGGTGATCTGTGTCTCGTCACACAAACAGTACCACGCTGTATTTTGGGGCTCACTAATTTATTTAAAACATTTGTGAATTGAGGTGATCTTCTGTGTCTCGTCACACAGCCAGCAAGTTTTTTTGGGGCTCACTAATTTCTTTAAAACAATTGTGAATTAAGGTGATCTGTGTCTCGTCACACAAACAGTACCTGTCAGGGAGCTGGTTCCGGGGTGGCAGGTTTGAGCCCAATGTGCAATGATGGGAAATAGAAAGACGTATATGAACAAAAGGGGTTTATTTAGGAGTAACACAAAAAGGCAATAAACATATATATATCAAGGAGCTGGATAAGACGAGGAAGGGAAACACTGTATAAATAATAATCAGCAATAAGAAACTAAAAAGGCAAGATGAGAGAAAGGTAGACCAAAAGTAACAAAACTAAACTACACTAAACTATACTACTACATATAAAGGAAAAGTGTAGATTGAACTTAGAGAAGGGTTAAACCAGATATGGAGAGAAATAGAAGGAAGAGAGAAGAAGATCTTTAGAACAATAAATAGGAAAATAGAAACGGAAGAGTCTTTGAAGCAGAGGGTCCTGGGTATGCAGGGATCCTGGATCTGTAGAGCGAGGGGGTCCTGGATCTGTAGAGCGAGGGGGTCCTGGATCTGTAGAGCGAGGGGGTCCTGGATCTGTAGAGCGAGGGGGTCCTGGATCTGTAGAGCGAGGGGGTCCTGGATCTGTAGAGCGAGGGGGTCCTGGATCTGCAGAGCGAGGGGGTCCTGGATCTGCAGAGTGAGGGGGTCCTGGATCTGCAGAGTGAGGGGGTCCTGGATAGGATATAGGGCGGCGACAACTGTAGGACCTGCGGGATGCAGGGCAGCAGGTGGAGGATTCTGCAGGATGCAGGGCAGCGGGTTGAGGATTCTGCAGGATGCAGGGCAGCGGGTTGAGGATTCTGCAGGATGCAGGGCAGCGGGTTGAGGATTCTGCAGGATGCGGGTTGAGGATTCTGCAGGATGCGGGGCAGCGGGTTGAGGATTCTGCAGGATGCAGGGCAGCGGGATTGTGAGGAGTCGGCAGCAGTAGATCTTTAAACAGGATCTGTAGCAGGAGGTCTTTATAAAGGGTCTGTAGCAGAAGATCTTTAAACAAGTTCTGTAGCAGAATACCTTTTAGACAGGATCTGTAGCAGGATATCTTTAAGGCTGGAGACTGTAGAGGGGTTATCTGCAGAACGTAGAGCAGGCAGGATGCAACAAGGGTCTGAGCAGGTATCAGGAACTGGAGTAGCTTCTTGCTAGTGAAGAAAATACTAAGTTAATGAAGAAGCATTTAGTGATAGGTGTGGTCCTCTTTTATAGAGGAGAAATCAGGAGGCATTAGTTAGCACCTGGCTACTAGCTCAGCAAGGCTTTTCAGGAGGGCCACTGCTACTCATACCACTATCAGGCAACTTGTTCTTAGTTCTCTTGCGGCGCTGGCGGCAAGGCACATGACAGTACCACGCTGTATTTTGGGGCTCACTAATTTCTTTAAAACATTTGTGAATTGAGGTGATCTTCTGTGTCTCATCACACAGCCAGCACGTTTTTTTGGGGCTCACTAATTTCTTTAAAACACTTGTGAATTAAGTTGATCTGTGTTTCGTCACGCAAATAGAACCACGCTGTATTTTGGGGCTCACTAATTTCTTTAAAACATTTGTGAATTGAGGTAATCTTCTGTGCCTCGTCACACAGCCAGCAAGTTTTTTTGGGGCTCACTAATTTCTTTAAAACACTTGTGAATTAAGGTGATCTGTGTCTTGTCACACAAACAGTACCACGCAGTATTTTGGGGCTCACTAATTTCTTTAAAACATTTGTGAATTAAGCTGATCTGTGTCTTGTCACACAACCAGTACCACGCTGTATTTTGGGGCTCACTAATTTCTTTAAAACATTTGTGAATTAAGCTGATCTGTGTCTCGTCACACAACCAGTACCACGCTGTATTTTGGGGCTCACTAATTTATTTAAAACATTTGTGAATTGAGGTGATCTTCTGTGTCTCGTCACACAGCCAGCAAGTTTTTTTGGGGCTCACTAATTTCTTTAAAACAATTGTGAATTAAGGTGATCTGTGTCTCGTCACACAAACAGTACCACGCTGTATTTTGGGGTTCACTAATTTCTTTAAAACACTTGTGAATTAAGGTGATCCATGTCTCGTCCACAAACAGTACCACGCAGTATTTTGGGGCTCACTAATTTCTTTAAAACACTTGTGAATTAAGGTGATCTGTGTCTCGTCACACAAACAGTACCACGCTGTATTTTGTGGCTCACTAATTTCTTAAAACATTTGTGAATTAAGGTGATCTGTGTCTCGTCACACAACCAGTACCACGCTGTATTTTGGGGCTCACTAATTTCTTTAAAACATTTGTGAATTGAGGTGATCTTCTGTGTCTCGTCACACAGCCAGCAAGTTTTTTTGGGGCTCACTAATTTCTTTAAAACAATTGTGAATTAAGGTGATCTGTGTCTCGTCACACAAACAGTACCACGCTGTATTTTGGGGTTCACTAATTTCTTTAAAACACTTGTGAATTAAGGTGATCCATGTCTCGTCCACAAACAGTACCACGCAGTATTTTGGGGCTCACTAATTTCTTTAAAACACTTGTGAATTAAGGTGATCTGTGTCTCGTCACACAAACAGTACCACGCTGTATTTTGTGGCTCACTAATTTCTTAAAACATTTGTGAATTAAGGTGATCTGTGTCTCGTCACACAACCAGTACCACGCTGTATTTTGGGGCTCACTAATTTCTTTAAAACATTTGTGAATTGAGGTGATCTTCTGTGTCTCGTCACACAGCCAGCAAGTTTTTTTGGGGCTCACTAATTTCTTTAAAACAATTGTGAATTAAGGTGATCTGTGTCTCGTCACACAAACAGTACCACGCTGTATTTTGGGGTTCACTAATTTCTTTAAAACACTTGTGAATTAAGGTGATCCATGTCTCGTCCACAAACAGTACCACGCAGTATTTTGGGGCTCACTAATTTCTTTAAAACACTTGTGAATTAAGGTGATCTGTGTCTCGTCACACAAACAGTACCACGCTGTATTTTGTGGCTCACTAATTTCTTTAAAACATTTGTGAATTAAGGTGATCTGTGTCTTGTCACACAAACAGTACCACGCAGTATTTTGGCGCTCACTAATTTCTTTAAAACACTTGTGAATTAAGGTGATCTGTGTCTCGTCACACAAACAGTACCACGCTGTATTTTGGGGCTCACTAATTTCTTTAAAACATTTGTGAATTGAGGTGATCTGTCTCTTGTCACTGGCTGCCAGCTATTAGTGTGTCTCACTGAGTTATACCAGAGTTATTTAAATCTATATACCAGAGTTGAATCAGAGATCTGTATATATTAATCTATATATCACTCACCATGTCTGAAAGAACAAAAAGGACAAGCAGACACTCCCAGACACAGATAAGAGGGCAAGCAGCCCCTGTGTCGGGAGGCTGTGCCTCTGGTCGTGGTGGACGTGGTGCATCCTCTGCAGGGGCACGCTTGTCCTTTCTAACTGGTGCTGGCTGTCTTAAGCAGCAGCAACATACAGAGGACTTGGTGGATTGGCTAACCAGGCCATCCTCATCCTCCGAGTCCTCTGCCAGCCAGGCTTCTAGTGCTTTACAGTCCACCTCAGCTGCCAAAGCATCTAATGCAGCCTCCATGTCCACAGCTACTCCTGCCGTAGCCTCGCTATCACACACGGAGGAGTCAGCTGAATTGTTTGACTACAACGAGAGTGACATGCTGCTTGAGGATGCGCAGCAAGTACAGTGTTCTGATTCAATCTCTGAGGTTGAGCAAGGGAGTATAATCAACCTAGAGGAAGGGGGTGCCAGTGATGACACACAAATAACTGGCACTCATGTTGCCCCAGCAGCTGCAGCATACTGCCAAGTTGGCTCCAGTGATGAGGAGATAGGGGGTGAAGATGACATTGATGATGAGGTCCCTGACTCCACCTGGGTGCCAGATCGAACTGAGGAATCAAGTGAGGAGGAGGGGGAGGAGGAGGAGGAGGAGGCACGGCAAACACGAGGCACAACATCCTCTGTGACCAACCGTAGCACTAGCCAGTCCAAGGCATCACATGTCAGAGCTGCTCCGGTGCAGAGCGCTGTTGTCTCAAAGAACACATGCAGGAACTCTGCTGTCTGGGAGTTCTTTAAGAAATGTGCAGCAGACCCCACCGTTGCTATTTGTAATCTATGTCAAATGAGGCTGAAGCGTGGGATAAACACCGGACACTTGGGTACCACGTGTTTGAGGTGACATATGAACAAGTGCCACACATCCCGTTGGCGCAAAACTTTGCGTAGGTCCTCCTCCTCCTCCTCCTCCTCCTCTGTCTCTACCCACACTGTATGTCCTGCCATGTCATTGCCTACAACCTCCACCGACAGGGATGATGCTACAGTAATGGATGCACCAGCAAGTCCTTCCTCACAATGTGACATCATCCCAGTAGCTGAAGATTTACGCAGTCAGATTACGTTGCCGCAGCTGCTGCAGCGAAAGAAAAAATATAGTCCCAACCATCCCCAAGCACAGCGTCTAAATGCCAGCTTAGCAAAATTACTCGCATTGCAGCTGCTGCCTTTCCAGCTGGTGGACTCTGCTCCCTTCCGTGAATTTGCTGAATGTGCTGTACCACAGTGGCAAGTTCCAAAACGCCATTACTTTTCACGCAAGGCCATTCCAGCACTATACCAGTACGTGGAAGACAATGTTATCCAGTCATTGGGATAGGCAGTCAGCAGCAAGGTGCATGTCACTTTAGACAAGTGGTCCAGCAAGCATGGACAGGGTCGTTACATTTCCTTCACGGCACACTGGGTAACTCTGATTGCAGCTGGGAGGGATCCAAGACGGGGCTCTGTGCTGGAGCGTGTTCATCCACCACGCCTCCAGAAAGCTGCTTGTATGAGGTCTGTCTGCTCCACCACCACCACCTCTTCCTCCTCCTCCTCCTCCTTCTCTGTCTCTGGCGAAGTGGCAGTTAAACCGACGCCTGACAGGGTCTACGCAATGGCTCAAGCAAAAAGATGCCATACTGTGCTTGAGCTGGTTTGTTTAGGGGACAGGAGCCACACCGGGTCAGAAATTGTCAGCTCTGCAGGGGCAGGTGCAGAGATGGTTAACACCACGCCAGCTTGAGCTGGGAATGATCGTCTGCGATAATGGCAGCCACCTTCTCTCCGCCCTACGCAAGGGTAAATTGACGCATGTACCATGCCTAGCACACGTCCTAAATCTGGTGGTACAGCGTTTCCTAACCAAGTACCCAGGGCCAGAGCTTCTCATCCAGGCCAGAAAGGTCTGCAGCCACTTCAGACGGTCATTCCCAGCAAGCGTTCGCCTGGCAGAAATTCAAAGAGAATTCCACCTTCCCACAAACCGTCTGATCTGTGACATGCCCACCAGGTGGAACTCGACATTAGCAATGCTGCAGCATCTGCACAAGCAGCAGAGGGCCATCAACGAGTACCTGTGTGAGTATGGCACAAGGACAGGTTCAGGTCAACTTGTTTTTTCCCCCCCGCAGTGGCTGATGATCAAGGATGCATGCATGGATGCATGCACTGTACTGTTACCATTTGAGGAGGCAACGAGGATGGTGAGCAGGGACAGTGCATGCATCAGTGACACAATTCCTTTAGTGTTCCTGCTGGAGCACACTCTGCAGGGAATTATAGATGTAGCTCTAGAGGCAGAGCAGCGGGAGGAAGAGGAGGCCTTCCCTTGATCTCAAGGCCCCAGTCTTCCACAGACAGCATTCCAGCGGGTCCTACTCAGATCATTCAGGAGGAGGATGAGGAGGAGGAGGACTATTTAAGTAGTGGGGGCATTGAAGGTGGGGATTCCTCAAGGGAGGGTTTTGTGTGCCCAGAAACAGAAGGACTTGTGCCGCGCGTAGCTGGGAGGAGGAAGTGCACAATATGATCATCCTCATTGACCAGGAAGACTCGGCAGCTAATGCCACCTCCAACCTACGCTGCATGGGCTCCTTAATGATGCAAAGCCTGCTAAAGGACCCCAGGATTCGTGCTATCAAGGAGAGGGATCATTACTGGTTGGCAACCCTTCTTGATCCACGATACAAGGGGAAAGTTGCAGAGCTCATCCTGCCCGCACAGAGGGAGCACAGGATGACAAAACTTGAGGACGCTCTAAAGCGACACTTGTGTAACACCTTTCCAGGCACTGGTAGATTACCAAGTGCTGACACACGTGCTTCTGAGGCTGCAGGTGATCAGAGGAATAGCGGTGAAGGCCAGGGCCGCTTGACTGATGCTTTTTAAAAAATTTTTAGTCCACGACGCCCAAGGACGTCAAATGTAGGCACCCATTGCCAGCGTCTTCACCATATGGTGCAGGACTACCTAGGGGCAAGGTGTGACGGTTGTCCGCGGCCCCCCCTCCCGGCGCCTGGCAGCGGCTTCCTCGCTGCTCGCTGGCCAGGCGCCGAGTGATATCGCGGAAAGCTTCCGCACACGTGGGACGCCGGGGGGCGGGGCCAGGCGTATGACGCGGACCCGCAGAGTTTAAAGCCCGGCTTCTCATTCTCACTGGTGCCCTGACGTGGTAGTTACTTCCCGCAGAGCTCTTGTATTCTGTTGTAAATTATTGGCTATTCTGTGTATTGACCTTGGCATTTGGCAAACTGACCATTCTGTGTACCGACCCCTGGCATTGGCAAACGAACCATTCTGTGTACCGACCCCTGGCATTGGCAAACGAACCATTCTGTGTACCGACCCCTGGCATTGGAACGACCATTCTGTGTACCGACCCCTGGCATTGGCAAACGAACCATTCTGTGTACCGACCCCTGGCATTGGCAAACGAACCATTCTGTGTACCGACCCCTGGCATTGGCAAAAACCATTCTGTGTACCGACCCCTGGCATTGGCAAACAAACTATTCTGTGCATAACCCCTGGTATTGGCGTTTACTCTTCTATCTTAGTATTGAGGTCAGTCTGTGTGGCATCCTAAGCACGCATCAGACTACCTCTTCTTGTTTAGGTCTTGGGAAGAGCCAACCATTCTAAGGTCTTGTGTACCCTCCTAGTATCGTTCTTTGTGTATACCTATCTTGACGTATTCTGTATCTGTCTAGACGTGCCGACCACTCTAAGGATCGGAAGGGTAGTGAGCGGTCTGCGTAAAGGGACCACCATCTTGGTAACCAGGGGGATCCGTGACATTACGTCAGGGCCAATGGATCCGCAGACCTCTCTTCTCAGTTGACAAGAATTGCAGCCCGACAAGAAGAGCAGGACCACAGGATGGACCAAATTGCTCTTGCTCTGCAAACCCTGTTGAATCGATCCACTACTGGTACTGCAAGTCCTCCAGAACCAGTATTGCCTAGGGCCAGTTCGGCCTCACCCGAGGGGTGTAGGCTCAGTATGAAGGCACCCGTACGCTATGATGGTACGCCTAACTTGTGTCGGGGTTTTTTGACCCAACTAGAGATTCTATTCGAGAACAATCCAGGCTCCTGTGTATCCGATAAAGCCAAAGTAGGCTACCTAATTAACCATTTAACTGATAAAGCGTTACTGTGGGCCACGCCATTGTGGAAAAACAAAAGCCCATCATATATGACTATGAGGGCTTTACCTCTGAACTAAAACGTACGTTTGATCCCTCTAGAAGGGCCACCAATGCAGGCAGGTCCTTATTCCACATTAAGCAAGGTAATAGGAGAGTCTCCGACTATGCCATAGAATTTAAGACCTTGACTTCTGAGGTACACTGGCCTAACGACGTTTTAACCTTGGCGTTTACCGAAGGCCTGAACGAGGCTTTGATGTTTGAGCTGGCTCCCTTGAAGTTGCCAGAACATCTGGACCATTTGGTTGATTTCTGTATTGCCATGGACGACCAAATTAGGGACAGGAGGCATTCTAGAGACAGACCCAGAAGGGTTTTGCCTCCTTTACCTTGGTACCCAGACACACCAATACGTCAGGTACTTCAGAGCCAGAAAGAACCGATCTACCGGTCGTAGAACCCATGCAGATAGGTAGAACAGGTATTTCAGAGGCTGAGAGAACTTACAGAAGGGAAAGGGGGCTCTGTTTTTACTGTGCCGGGGCAGGGCATTTTCGTCTTCAATGTCCTCAAAGACCAGGGGTGGCAGGGGTGACACTGGCAAGCCGGGCCAGAGAACACCTACTAGCCAGGTAATCGGTTCGCTCTATGCCTCCTTTGTTGATAACGAAAAAAAAAAAACCCGGATTCTGGTGCCCATCTCCTTAACCTGGGAGGGGGTGCACCTCGAGACTGAGGCGTTCCTAGACTCTGGAGCCTCAGGTAACTTTATGGATAGAGTGTTTGCCTCCAAGAACCTCATGCCTCTAGTTCTCAAAGAAAGACCTCTAATGGTGGAGGCCATAGACGGGAAACCTTGTCATGTCCCCATATCACCCACGACACTATAGAGGTATGCATGAACACAGGGGTTTTGCACCGGGAAACCATACGATTCCAGATTATTGACTCTCCCTCATGCCCCGTCGTCCTAGGGTTTCCATGGTTGACTGAGCATAACCCAGTGATTGATTGGGTCCAGAGAGACATAAAATGTTGGGGTCCAGTTGCCAGTTGAAATGCATGGGCAGGGTCACTGTTATTGGTAACCTTAATATCGCCACAGCACCTCCTTTATCCACAGTAGTCCCTGACTGTTATCAGGCATTAAAGGAGGTTTTTTCGAAGGCCAGGACTGAGGTTTTACCACCACATCGCCCGTATGACTGTGCCATAGAGTTACTCCCCGGTACTATGCCTCCCAGAGGACATGTATACCCCTTGTCGCAAAAGGAGAACGACATTATGGAGGAGTATATAAAAGAGAATCTCGAGCGTGGATTCATTAGACGGTCCTCCTCCCGGCAGGAGCTGGTTTCTTTTTCGTCTCCAAGAAAGAGGGAGACTTGCGACCATGCATAGATTATAGAGGTTTAAACAGAATAACCATAAGAAATGCATATCCCATACCCCTTATAACAGAGTTGTTCGACCGACTGAAAGGGGCCCGTATATACACGAAGCTCGATTTACGCGGGGCCTACAATCTGATAAGGGTGAAAAAGGGGCACGAGTGGAAGACGGCTTTTAATACGCGTAGCGGGCATTACGAATACCTGGTAATGCCCTTTGGCTTATGTAACGCGCCAGCTGTGTTTCAGGATCTCATAAATGACACCCTAAGGGATTTTCTGCAAACATTCGTCATAGTGTATCTCGATGACATCCTGATATACTCTCCAGATAAGGAGACCCATCACGCCCATGTGCAACAAGTGTTAAGGAGACTATTGAAAGCCGGCTTATACTGCAAATTAGAAAAGTGCCTATTTGATATAGAGAAGGTGCACTTCCTTGGGTATATCATAACCCCTGAGGGGTTTCAGATGGATCCTGGTAAATTGTCGGCAATCCTCGACTGGCCCTACCCCAAGGCTTAAAGCCATTCAGAGGTTTCTAGGTTTTACCAACTATTATCGAAGGTTCATTAAAGACTTTTCGGCCTTGGTAGCTCCTCTCACGGCCATGACTAGGAAAGGGTGGGAAATCAGAAATGGACACCCCAGGCCAGGCAAGCCTTCGAGGCCCTCAAACAGGCATTCACGACTGCCCCTGTTCTCCGACATCCTGATCCAGCTCTGCCCTTCCAACTCGAGGTTGACGCCTCCGAACTCGGTCTTGGAGCAGTCTTGTCCCAAAGGCGGGCACCGATAAACCTTTGCATCCATGCGGCTTCTATCCCGGAAGTTGTCTCCGGCCGAGAGAAACTATGACATCGGTAATAGAGAGTTGTTAGCAGTTATCGCAGCCTTGGCAGAGTGGAGATACTTATTAGAGGGATCTACGGACCCAATCGTTATCATAACTGATCATAAGAATCTCACGTACATTGGTGACGCGAAACGATTGAACGCCAGACAAGCGAGATGGTCTTTGTTTCTTTCAAGTTTTAATTTCGTCCTCACATATAGACCTGGGTCAAGAAACATTAAAGCAGATGCGTTATCTAGACAGTATGAATCCTATGAACATAACGTGCAGGATCAACATCCCATTGTACCTCAGGAGAGGATAGCCTCTACCACGATTAGTGTCTCATCCCCTCTGATGATCCGATTGCAGACTGTCCAAGATAAGGCTCCGGGGGAGGGCCTCCCGCGAAGCTCTTTGTACCTGAGAAGGAAAGAGAAGAAGTCCTTAAGATTTACCATGACAATAAAACCTCTGGGCATATGGGGATCACCAAAACAGTGGCTAGCATCCGAAAACTGCTATGGTGGCCCACGATGCGCCGGGATATTAAAGATTACGTAGCCGTGTGCGAGGTATGCACAAGAAATAAGAGTCCTAAGACAGCGCCCATTGGTTTACTCCAGCCCTGCCTATCCCCGAACGACCATGGTCGCAGATAGCCATGGATTTTATAGTAGAGTTACCCGAGTCCAAAGGGAATACTGTTATACTCACGATTATAGATCGCTTTTCCAAAATGGGTCACTATGTTCCTCTTCGGAAGCTACCGTCAGCAGCCGAGCTGGTGCCCATTTTCATCGCCAACGTGGTCCGCATACACGGTATCCCTCTTGGGATTGTTTCTGATAGGGGGACCCAGTTTGTCTCCAGATTCTGGAGGGGGTTCTGCAAGAATGTGGGAATAGACCTGTCCTTCTCCTCGGCCTATCACCCCCAAACGAACGGGGCAGCAGAAAGGGCCAATCAAAATGTTGAGAAGTATCTCAGGTGTTTCATATCTGAACGACAGGATAATTGGTCAGACCTGCTACCTTGGGCCGAGTATGCCCTAAACAGTGCCGTGAGTGAGGCAGTGGTCATTCCCCTTTCTTCACGGTTTACGGATTTGATCCTCCCGTGCTTCCCACTGCATTTCCTGATACCGCGGTTCCTGCTCTGGATGAGCACTTTGCGTCATTGACTGAGACCTGGGGAGGGTTAAACAGGCACTGGAGAGGAGCAGTATTGTCCAGAAAACGCACGGGGAGGGAGGAGGCAGAGAAGGAAAAGAGTAGAGGCCGTGGACGGGGACCAGCACCTGTGTATCAAGTCGGGGACAGGGTTTGGCTTTCTTCGCGGAACATTAAGCTCTTAGTGCCATCGATGAAACTAGCCCCCAGATACATAGGCCCTTACAAGATACTGCGGCGACTCACCCGGTCTCCTATGCCTTGGCACTGCCCTCCATATCAGGATACACAACGTGTTCCACGTGAGCCTTTTTAAACCGCTTTGTGTAATCGGTACACCAGGCCCGTGTCCCTCCTCCTCCGGTCTCTGTGGAGGGCGAGGAGGAGTTTGAAGTTAAGGCATTCTGGACGCCAGGGTTTCTAGGGGTCCTTCAGTACTTAGTGGACTGGGTGGGCTACGGTCGGAGGACCGCTCTTGGCTTCCGGCTACTGAGGTTCATGCCCCTCGCTTGGTGAAGGCCTTCTATTTGGCTCATCCCTGTGCCCCTGGGGTCGTCCAGTGGCCCCCGTAGAGGGGGGTTCTGTGACGGTTGTCCGCGGCCCCCCCTCCCGGCGCCTGGCAGCGGCTTCCTCGCTGCTCGCTGGCCAGGCGCCGAGTGATATCGCGGAAAGCTTCCGCACACGTGGGACGCCGGGGGGCGGGGCAGGCGTATGACGCGGACCCGCAGAGTTTAAAGCCCGGCTTCTCATTCTCACTGGTGCCCTGACGTGGTAGTTACTTCCCGCAGAGCTCTTGTATTCTGTTGTAAATTATTGGCTATTCTGTGTATTGACCCTTGGCATTTGGCAAACTGACCATTCTGTGTACCGACCCCTGGCATTGGCAAACGAACCATTCTGTGTACCGACCCTGGCATTGGCAAACGAACCATTCTGTGTACCGACCCCTGGCATTGGCAAACGAACCATTCTGTGTACCGACCCTGGCATTGGCAAACGAACCATTCTGTGTACCGACCCCTGGCATTGGCAAACGAACCATTCTGTGTACCGACCCTGGCATTGGCAAACGAACCATTCTGTGTACCGACCCTGGATTGGCAAACAACTATTCTGTGCATAACCCCTGGTATTGGCGTTTACTCTTCTATCTTAGTATTGAGGTCAGTCTGTGTGGCATCCTAAGCACGCATCAGACTACCTCTTCTATTGTTTAGGTCTTGGGAAGAGCCAACCATTCTAAGGTCTTGTGTACCCTCCTAGTATCGTTCTTTGTGTATACCTATCTTGACGTATTCTGTATCTGTCTAGACGTGCCGACCACTCTAAGGATCGGAAGGGTAGTGAGCGGTCTGCGTAAAGGGACCACCATCTTGGTAACCAGGGGGATCCGTGACACAAGGGCAGACCTGGATACCTTTCCAGCAGATGATCCACTGGCTTACTGGGTGTTGAGATTGGATCACTGGCCAGAACTCAGCCAATATGCTATGCAGCTACTAGGTTACCCTTCATCTAGCGTGCTTTCCGAAAGGACGTTCAGTGCCGCTGGAGGTTTTGTCACAGACAAAAGAGTGCGTCTGTCCACCGACTCTGTAGACCGGCTGACATTTATAAAAATGAATCAGTCCTGGATCAGCAGCTATCAATCCCCTGATGCTGAAGTAATGGAATAGATCGGGGATGTCCTCTTCTGCATTCCAAAAACCTCCAGCACTGAACATCTTCCACAATACCACAAAAGGGTTACGGTGTGAAGGCACTTGCTGCCAGGAAAGGCACAATATCTGGCTGCACTGACGCCTGTGCCAGATTTTTATCATTTTAATTTTTTGAACCGCAGGGTCCAACCCTGCACTCTTCCACAATACCACAGAGGGGTTACTGTATGATGATACTTGATGGCCTGGCATTAAAGGCACAATATCTGGGTGCACTGACGCCCATTAACAGATAAAAACTTTTCAATATAGGACCACATGGTCCACCCCTGCACTCTTCCACAATACTACAGAGGGGTTACTGTATGATGATACTTGCTGGCCTGGCAGTCTTGCACCAAAGGCAGAATGTCCGGGTGCACTGACGCCCATTCCCAGATTCATATCTTTTTAATATAGGACCGCATGGTCCACCCCTGCACTCTTCCACAATACCACAGAGGGGTTACTGTATGATAGTACTTGCATGCCTGGCACTAAAGGCACAATATCTGGGTGCACTGCCACTGACGCCTGTATCAGATTCATATCCTCAGAGGGGTTACGGTGTGACGGCACTGTTGCCGACGCTAAGGCTGGGGTCAGACCAGCGCACGTTTAACGTGCATTCTGGCGCACATAATTACGGCTACACTAGCAGCAGATGACGGGCAATGACGGCCAATATACGATGTACGGCCGCACAAAAGTCCAGCCGTGCAACGCAAGTGGAATTTGAACGCATATTTTTGAGAATGCAGAACCGCTAGTACTGACGTACTGAGTACGCAGCTGCGGCATAGCGGCGTGTTTGCGTGATTAGGAGATGTCAGACGCTGCTAATGTCCAGCCTACATAACGTCCAGACGCAAAAAAGAGTTTTATTGACGATCCGTACAAAATCACGCCTGAAAATGCGCATCGTCTGACCGTTTTTGTGCATTCCGTGAAAAAATCCGTCAATGCGTTCGGACGCACTTTTTCACGTTCGCGGGGAAAAATGCTTTCGTCTGACCCTAGCCTAAAAGCCCAATTTTAAAGCACCTATTGTTACTTTCATCCAAAGACTGCATAAGTTTCACAATAATTTAGCCAAAAAAAACACTAAACTTTTTCTGCGCGTCCTAAAATGTCTTTTCATACAGGCTGCCGCCCCAAGCAGTTGTTTATGGATAGATTAAAGGAAAAGCATTTACCATCATATGAAACGTCATTTATTTGTTTTTAAATGTTTCTATACATCCTAGAAATCCGCCACTTCACGGGCAGGTTATGGGGACCTCCTAGGCACGATATTTGAAGGAATTTTTGGTTTTTATTTTTAACCCTTATTTCATGGAAAACTCACTGTCCTTTTAAAAACGTTTTTTTTTACTTTTTGTCCTTGTTTCCTGTCCCCCAGGGCACTACCCGGACCCCCATACACCTTTTATGGCAAATATGTAGCATATATGCCCTCTTGGAGGGCACTCTAAAAAACCGAATTTTCAGCCCCATTGACTTGCATGGGGTTTGGGTTCGGGTTCGGGTTTGGTCCCGAACAAATGGGAAGTTCGGGTTCAGGCTCGAACCGAACTCGGGGAGTGTTCGGCTCATCCCTACTTACCAATGGAAATGGTGGTAAGTCGCCACCTAGTGTCCAAATGAGAGTATAGCAGCAAATGTTGCTCTTTTTTGTTTTAACTATCTCCCACTGTCAACTATATTTAATTAGGCACGATAGCTGAAATTGCCACCTTTTTCAGTCACATTTCGGCAATTTTTCAGTTCGGGAGATTCAGACTCAGGTTTACCTGTATTTCAGTTCCAGATAAAAATTCAGATCAAATATCGCCTCTCACATCTATACTTTAGGCTAGGGTCAGATGAACGCATTTTTCGCGTCGTCCGTGAAAATGTGCGTTCGAACGAATGGACGTATTTTTTCACGGAATACGCGATAGTGGTCATACGATGCGCATTTTCATCCGTGATTTTGTATGGATCATCAATAAAACCCTTTTTGCGTCTGGACGTTATGTTGGCCGGACATTAGCAGCGTCTGACATCTCCTAATCACGCACACATGCCGCTAGCGGACGCAGCGCACTCTGTACGTCAGTACTAGCGGTTTGACGTTCTCAAAAAAATGCGTTTGTTTGCAGCTTGCGTTGCGTGGCCGCACTTTCGTGCGGCCGTACTTCGTATATTGCCTGTCATTGCCCGTCATTTGCTGCTACTACGGCCGTGATAAAGTGCGGCTGCACGTGCGTTCGCACTTCGTTCGTCTGACCCTAGCCTTAGGGGTTATTCAGAGAGAGACAATCTGGCCCCGTAATTAACTGGATGCCGAAATTCAGCATACGGTGACATTTCGGGGCCATTCGGCTATTCAGAGAGCAGGCAGTTCGTCAAATTTTGGCGAACTGCCTGCAAGTTCGGTGCCTGTTCGAAGGCAGTGAAATCCCCCATAGAGAAGCAATGGTTAATCTATTCACAAACACTGAACAACAGAGAAATGTCAGAGATGTGCCCTGCTGTTCGGTGCTTTCATTCGGTAGGTTTATTCAGACGAACCCCATAGGCTTCAATGTTAAAAATATTCCCGTTTTAATTCAATATCTAATAAACTGTTTAATATTTTAATACTGCAGTAAAAAGTCTTTTTAGGGAAAAAGTTTTCTTTTTTCTGTAACAGACCTTTTTATTATCATTCATTGGATCTTATATGTAAAGGTAGCGCTCGCTCCTGGAGGAGCCGCTGAATTTAACCTCGGGTTAGTCTCTCCGCACTAGGGAATAAATATACACCAGCACTGTTGTGGATTTTATAAATTATATACTTTACTGGTCTCAATAAAGCGGCATATATAATGTAAGCACGGTATATAGAAAACAGGATTTCGTAATGCGAGAAACGCGCAGCGGTAAAAGAAAAGTTTAACCCCTTCGTCTCTGGAGTGTAAGTCACGTGCAGGTCATGTCCCAAAAAGTGTGTGTGTGTGTGTGAGCTCAGGTACCCGGGTACTATATTCGACTGGCCAGTGAATGGATTTAATAAATATTTGACTCGTCACGTTGGGGCCCTGTAGATTTAAGCAATACTGCAGCGTGCTTCGTTAAACTTTGACTGTGGCCTGGAAGGCCTCTCACCCATCCCCCCAGACAATCTGTTCCGCTGCCCGATCAAGGACGTCTCTCCGCTGGATTATACTGGGACCCTGTGCCACCGGATCCGCTTCTCCTGCTTGTCCGTCTTCTACAACAAGATCTACGGCCTACCGCCTGCACTCCCAGTGGATCATCGCGGTCTCCTTACTCGGGGTCCAATCTGGAACTCTGTGTCTGTGCAAAACCTCTCAGCGGTGGATTACTAGGTCTCTGACAAGTCACTGTATCGATCCCCAGCGTCGGCAAGGCAGCGCCTGCTCTCCGGCCTGGTAACAATCGCTCACAGTCTCACGTGCGTCTTACTCTGTTCACCGCTCGGCTCACACGGGCTCTCCTTCGATGAGGCTGCGGATGTCCTTTCCTCCTTACCCACCCACTTCCTGTCTCTGCCCCAAAGCATGCTGGAAAACATAGTCCCATTGTGTCCAGTATAGTTTACATTGCGCTTGTCTCCCTCTGGTGGCCAAACCCGAGCAATACAGCAACAGAGTTTTAAACAGCGCTACATAAATTTCAGGCATTTTCGTCCAGTAGTTTTTTTGCAAATAGCGTTTCAATTTTGAAACTTTCAAGCGTACTGTCTTTTGTTTTTTTTACCCTGCTCGTCTGGGAATATTTTTACCATTGAAGCCTATGGGATTCGCCTGAATAAACCTGCTGAATTAAACCACCGAATAGCAGGGCATTTCGGCAACTATTCACTGCTGTTCTGTGTTCTCTGAATAGATGAACCATTGCTTCTCTGTGGGGGATTTCACTGCCGTTGAACAGCACCATTCGTGAAGTTTGGCGAACTGCCTGCTCTCTGAGTAGCCGAATGGCCCCAAAATGCCACCATAAGCTGAATTTCAGTGTCCAGTGTTCAATGTTACATTTCGGCAACATTTTGGACCTCTCTGAATAATCCAGTAGGGCAGTCAGTCCCAAACCTGTCCTTAGGTACCTCTAACAGACTAGCAGGGTTATTCAACGAGAATCGAAAAGTCACCGCACGTTCGGTGACTTTTCGTTCTCTTCAATTCGGTGCGATTTGGCGATCCCATTGCGGCAACCCTCCATGTGTATTCAGCAAGCACCACAGGGCCGTCGTAGTGCAGGGAAAAGCCGCCGCAAACCCGACGAAAACTCACCACAAAACCCGGCGAACGCACACCGAAACCCGCAAAAACATCTGGATTAACCCCGCCAAACACGCCGGAGAAACCCGAGCAGCCACCGATCACAGCGCAGAGCAGCCGCCGGAAAAACCCAACAACGCAGACGAATGGAGTGAAAAAAAAAGAAAACAGTACGCTTGAGGCTAGGGACAGATGAGCGCATTTTCTGCGGCCACCGTCAAAATGTACGTCGATGCGTGCGCACGCATTTTTTCACGGAATACGCTTAAGTGGTCAGACGACCACAGTCGCACAGTCGCAGGTACTCACCAACGCAATTCTAGGGAAATCCGGCTGTTTGAACGTTATGTAGGCCGCACACTAGCAGCGTCTGACGTCTCCTAATCACGCACACACGCTGCCATGCGGCCGCAGCACACTCTGTACGTCTGTAGCAGCGGTTTCACGTTCTGAGAAAAATGCGTTCATTTGCCGGTTGCGTGGTGTCGGCGCACTTTTGTACGCACGTACTGCGTATATTGGCCGTCATTGGCCGTTATGTGCTGCTACTGCCGCCGTGATTTAGTGCGCCTGCACGCGCGTTCCGACTGCCCCACTCTGACCCTAGCCTTAATGTTTGAAAAGTGAAACGCTGTTTGCAAAGAAATTACTGAGCGAAAATGTTTGAAATTTACATATGAGGTCCAGGGAATGATAATAAAAAGGGCTGCTACAGAAAAAAAAAATCCCAAAAAATTCCGAAAAATGCTTAAAAGATCCTATTTACTGCAGAATATTATAATCAAAGGTTTATTAGATATTGGATTAAAACGGGAATATTTTTAACATTGAAGCCTATGGGATTCGCCTGAATAAACCTGTCGAATGAAGCAACCGAATGGCAGGGCATTTCGACGACTTTTCAGTGCTGGGTTTTGTTCTCTGAATAGACGAAGCTATGGGGATTTCACTGTCCTCGAACAGGCACCGTATGTGCAGGCAATTCGCCAACATTTGGCGAACTGCCTGCTCTCTGAATAGCCGAATGGCCAAGAAAGGTAACCGTACCTTGAATTTCAGCGTTCGGTTACCTTTCGCCAGCAATTCGGAGCTCTTTGAATAACCCTGATAGGACAGATTATTGTCAGGGTGACATTCAAAGAGGTTTGTGATTACAGAATAAATACAAAAGCCGCTCCTTGAACGGAAATGTATATTTTTTTATTCTAATAACTATATTTACTGACACAGCTACTCATACCACTAATAAATAATTCCCTACTACACTCTCATTATGTGTTATTTATGCCGAGGGCCAGTTAGTGTGTGTATAATAATGCTCGGTCCTCCTTCTCTCCCAAAGCCTTTCATTAGTCAGTAGTGTTTGCAAACTGTTGCCATAACAGCTTCCATACGATAGGATTGTCCCCAGCCAAACTCGTTTCCGTTGTAGAGTCGGGTGTCATGTATCCTGCTAATGCTTTGCATTATGCTCGTTCTATAACCCCACTTTGCAAGGAGCTCAGGTCTGTGCTTGGACACCACCATGTCACAAGGCTGGAACAATAATTACCCATCGTGGGAAAGAAATTATCCTGGAGTGCAGATCATCCCTGCTCCGGTGAGTTTGGATTGAAATGATCAGAAATGCTGTCAGGGTTATTCAGAGAAAGGTGAAACTCTGGAGAACTTTTGGAGAAGTGAAAATTCTAGGTCAAAATGGTCAAACCAGACAAATTCTCCCATTTATCTCACTTTCCAAATCGGTTATTTAGACCTACAGGGTTATTCAGAGAGCGGTGAAAACCAGGAGAATGACTGGAGAAGTGAAAATTCTAGGTCAAAATTCTCCCATTTATCTCACCTTCCAAATCGGTTATTTTGACCTACAGGGTTATTCAGAGAGCGGTGAAAAACAGGAGAATGACTTGAGAATGGAAAATTCTAGGTCATAATAGCCGATTTGGAAAGTGAGATGAATGGGAGAATTTTTCAGGTTTGGCTATTTTGACCTAGAATTTTCCATTCTCCAGTCGTTCTCCTGCTTTTCACCACTCTCTGAATAACCCTGCTAGAATTTTCACTTCTCCAAAAGTTCTCCAGAGTTTCACCTTTCTCTGAATAACTTTGTGTATTTTATCTGCTACATTTGAATGTTTCTGTTTGTGACATTTTACAATTACATGAGAAGACAATGGGAAATGTATACCCACAAGAATGGGTGCAGGAACTGGTGGGGGGATAAGGTGGACAGATCCCATCCAGTTTCCCTGTAGAAACCGGTCCCGCTATGTGCCTGGGATTCATTGTATTAATAGCGATTATGCTTTATTTAACCACTCTAAAGCTTCTGAAACCCCCAAAATAACCTGTTATGATGGATAAGGATAGTAAACTGCTAATCCAATTCAGAATAGCAAGATCAGATAAATGAAAATGTTATCCCCTCCCCGGATTATTTGGGGTTCCTACACAGATGTCTACAGGCTATTTGAATGATTTGAATATCATCGTTGGCTTTAATTGTAAATGTTTTTATACACACGGAATCTGGTATATTTATCCTTTTATGAGTAAATGGAGCCACGGTATTTTGGAAACTAAAAAGTGACACTGGGTCGAAGTTGTAAAGGTGGAGCAATCCGCTTGTAAATTATATCGATGTCCTCGGCCAGTGGTTCCCAACCACTGTCCTCAAGTACCCCCAACAAGCCAGGTTTTAAGGATCACCTTGAGGAAATGCAGACTGAATCCTGCAATCACTGAGCAGCAAATCATATCACCTGTGCTGTGCTTCAGATATCTGGCAAATCTGACCTGTTGGGGGACTTAGGAACCGCGGTTGGGAACCACTGTCCTCGGCAATCGCTAAACGCTTACAGGGTTATTCAAAGAGATCCGAATGGCTGCCGAAAGGAAATTCAGCGTTCGGTTACCTTTCCTGGCCATTCGGCTATCCAGAGAGCAGGCAATTCGCCAAATGTTGGCGAATTGCCTGCACATACGGTGCCTGTTCGGTGCCTGTTCGAGGGCAGTGAATTCCCCATAGAGAAGCAATGCTTCGTCTATTCAGAGAACACAAACCAGCAGTGAAAAGTTCCCGAAATGCCCTGCCATTCGGTGGTTTAATTCGGCAGGTTTATTCAGGCAAATTCCATAGGCTTCAATGTTAAAAATATTCCCGTTTTAATTCAATATCTAATAAACCATTGATTATAATATTCTGCAGTAAAGAGTCTCTTTATTTATAGATTTTCTAGGATATTTTAAGCATTTTTTTTTTATAAAAATATTCAGATTTTTAAAAAAAAGCTTTTTAACTTTACTTATTTTTTCTGTAACAGCCCTTTTTATTATCATTCCTTGGACCTCATATGTAAATTTCAGACATTTTCGCTCAGTAGTTTCTTTGCACACAGCGTTTCACTTTTCAAACATTCGAGCTTACGGTTTCTTTAATATTTTTCACTCCATTCGTCTGTGGTGTCGGGCTTTTCCGGCAGCTGCGCTGCGTGTGATCGGCTCCTGCTCGGGTTTTTCTGGCGTTGTCGGCGGGTTAATCCAGATGTTTTTTTTGGGTTTCAGTGTGCGTTCGCCCTCGTTTTGCGGTGAGTTTTCGGCGGATTTGCGGTGACTTTTCCCTGCAATTCGGGAACCGTGTGGTGCTTGCTGAATACACCGCAGGGTCGCCGAAATGGAAACGCCAAATCGAATCGAATTGAAGATAACGAAAAGTCACCGAACGTGCGGTGGCTTTTCGATTCTCTTTGAATAACCCTGTATGAATCTTGCCACAGAAATGCACTGCATACATAAAACCCCGCTGTGTTTTGAAATGCTAGACAGTGCTGTGGAATATGTTTAGTAAACGATAGCATGTTTAAGGCTGGGGTCAGACCAGCGCACTTTTAACGTGCGTTCTGGCGCACATAATTACGGCCGCACTAGCAGCAGATGACGGGCAATGACGGCCACTATACGATGTACGGCCGCACAAAAGTCCGGCCGTGCAACGCAAGTGGAATTTGAACGCATTTTCCTGAGAACGCAGAACCGCTAGTACTGACGTACTGAGTGCGCAGCTGCGGCATAGCGGCGTGTTTGCGTGATTAGGAGATGTCAGACACTGCTAATGTCCAGCCTGCATAACGTCCAGACGCAAAATGAGTTTTATTGACGATCCGTACAAAATCACGCCCGAAAATGCGCCTCGTCTGACTGTTTTTGCGCATTCCGTGAAAAAATCTGTCAATGCGTTCGGACGCACTTTTTCACGTTCGCGGGAAAAATGCTTTCGTCTGACCCTAGCCTAAAGGGACTGTCATTTTCAAACTGTAACTAGATTACTCGGGCCCGCGTCAGACGAGTGCACTTTTTGCGTCCGTCTGACCGCACGGTTTGCTGTCCGTTGTAGCTTTTCAAAGGAATCGATAGAGAACAACACACAAAGCACGTGCGCACTTTTTCACGCTCACGCAACGCATGTTGCAACGGACGCCAAATGGCATCAGCGTGAAAAAGCTAGACGGACGTAGAGAAAGAACTTTATACAGTTTTCTTTTTCTTTTTCTCAATATCTGTCAAAATTAACTGATACAATGTAACCACAATCTCGTCAGTTAAAAAGTATGTCCGTTACTGTGCGCAGTCAGTTCGCTCGTCTGACCCCAGCCTTATGCATTACAAAGAAAACCAAGTTATAAAACGCATGCTGCTGTTTTTTTTCTCTTTGTTTGAAGAAAATGTGTGAAAAAAAGGGAAATAAAGTAAGGTTTTGATCATCATGGGAAAAATACACAAAATGGAAACATTTACCAAAAGCTTTGCTTTGTGACTCTTGTTTATTTAATCTACATTATTTAACAGTTAATGAGGTAGAGGAGGGAATGTTTAGGTAAGGCGGCAGGAGGGTATTGCTGTAAAGGATAATTAAAATAAGAGCAGGCAGCTGAATAAGATAAGACAGGGAGTTTAAAAGACTTCTAATCTACCGCCTGGTGTTGTCCTAGGTCTAGGAATAGAGCCCACAAATACAATGATGTGATTCAGTGATCGACACATAGACTCCGTTCTATTGCCAAAGCCACTTACTCTCTTTTTTTTCGCTTATAGAAATTCACCATTTATAATTATGAGGCTTTTTTATATATATATATATAATTCTTAATATGCTTTACTTACAAAGCGCGAGCAGCAGACATACAGGGTTATTCGAAGAGAATCGGAAAGTCACCGCACGTTCAGTGACTTTTCGTTCTCTACAATTCAGCTTGATTTGGCGATCCCATTTCGGTGACCCTGCGGTGTATTCAGCAAGCACCACAGGGCCGTCGTAGTGCAGGGAAAAGCAGGTGAAAACCTGCCGAACACTCACCGCAAAACCCAGGCGAATGCACACCGCAAAAAACCCGACACCACAGACGAATGGAGTGAAAACAAAAAAACAGTACGCTTGAATGTTTGAAAAGTGAAACACTGTTTGCAAAGAAACTACAGAGTGAAAATGTCTGAAATTTACATATAAGATCCAATGAATGATAATTAAAAGGGCTGTTACAGAAAAAAAACGTTAATTTTTTTTTTAAAAAAACGGAAAAAAAATTTGCAAAAAAAATCCAGAAAAATGCTTAAAGGATCCTAAAAAATCTATAAATAAAGAGACTCTTTACTGAAGAATATTATAATCAACGGTTTATTAGATATTGAATTAAAACGGGAATATTTTTAACATTGAAGCCTACGGGAATCGCCTGAATAAACCTGTCGAATGAAGCAACCGAATGGCAGGGCATTTCGGCAACTTTTCACTGCTGATTTTTCTTCTCCGAATAGCCGAAGCATTGTTTCTCTATGGAGGTTCACTGCCCTCGAACAGGCACCGAACAGGCACCATATGTGTAGGCAATTCGCCAACATTTCGCAAACTGCCTGCTCTCTGAATATCCGAATGGCCAGGAAAGGTAACCGTACGCAGAATTTCACTGTTTGGTTACCTTTGGCTTTCGCCAGCAATTCAGAGCTCTTTGAATAACCCTGATAGATTGTAAGCTCTCAAGGAGGGTCCTCTCTGCTACTGGCCTGCGTGTCTAACTTGTATGTGTACTCGTTGTTGTGTCTCACCCATTGTACAGCACTATGGAACTTGTAGGCGCTTTACCAATACTTGTAACTCTATGATTGGAGGATCCTGCTTTCAAGGGAACTTCTACTCTGTCTCTATCAACATATAGAAATAAATATATGTATGCGTGTAGTGGCATTAAGCATCTAATATATGGAGCAGGTTACTGATTGTATGTGTTACATGAGTGGTCGTCAAGTCATGCTAAACAGTGACCAGGGGCGCCCTCAGAATTCTTGGGGCCCCTTAGGCTAGGGTCAGACGAGCGTAGTGTTCACGTCCGTGATTGCGCCTAAAAGTACGTCCGTGATAGCATGAAAGAAAGTCCATTGGAGCCTGACACATGAAGTACGTCTGCACTGAACTGCGGACGCACAACTGCCGTGGCCCACGGACGCAAGGCAGGCAAGAATGTACAACCCCCTAGAACGGCCGCACAAAGTGCGCTGCGTCCGCAACGTCCGCATAGCTTTGTGTGTGAGTGATGGAACGTGGTCAGACGGACTGCATTTATACGTCCAGCATTTTTCACGGACAAAATGGTTTTGCTTTTTAATTTATTTTCCCTCCTACATCCGTCAAAATATACATCAGTAAATAAACAAACTGTATGGCCACTACTGTGTCTTCCGTACTGACGTACGTCCGTGTGCACGGACGTACAGTCCGTAGAAATCACGTTCGTCTGACTCTAGCCTTACTAAACCACTGGTTTGCCCCCCCCCCCTTCCCTCAGCTGCCCATTTCAGTAAACTAATTAAAAATTAAATCATCTTAGTTCTGCCTCCTCTCCAGTAAGGGAATATAAAGTGTCCCCTTGTGGCACCTCTTCTTGGTGCAGCCCATACTAATCACTAGAGATGTGCATTTCGTTTCGGTCCGAATCAAAATTCAATTCGTATTTCAGAATTGCTTCCGAAATATGAATCGGTTCCGTCCAAAATGTTCCGAAAAGGAATCGATTCGGACCAAAGCGGTATAAAACTCATTGATTTCATTTTTACGGATCAATTCGTTATACCGTTTCACTCGGCACCGCATCCCTGTCCATTGGCCGTGGTGCTGAATCTGTTGAATTCAGCATCACAGGACATGGACAGCGCCATGGTGCCGTTCGGTGTGGTTCAGCAGCAGTGAAATTCCCCATAGAGAAGTAATAGTTAATCTAGTCAGAGAGCGCCGAACAGCACCGAAATGTCAGTGAAATGCCCTGATTTTTGGTGGTTCGTTGGACAGCTTTAAACAGGACAATCCCATAGGTTTCGATGTAAAAAAAATCCCGTTTTTATTGAATATTTATTCAACCGTTTATTCTTTTCACTTGCAGCAAAAAGTCTCTATTTTTCAGGAATTTTTTTGGTGCAATTTTTGGATTCCTAATTTATTTTAAAACATGGACTTTTTTGCTGGCCGAACGCAGTGGTTTGTCTTTTCCGCATTACTAAACCACTGGCCGAGGCCACCCTTGCCTCCGCTTCCCATTTTAGTGCACTAATAATTCAATATTTTGCCTCCTAGACCTCTCCAGTGAAGGTAAAAAGAGAATCCGGTTTGCTCTGCCGCCTATTGCAGACCATGCTAGTCACACAGCTCTTGCCAGTAGGGATGAGCCGAACACTCCCCGAGTTCGGTTCGAGCCCGAACCCGAACTTCCCATTTGTTCGGGACCGAACCCGAACCCCCATGCAAGTCAATGGGGCTGAAAATTCGGTTTTTTTAGAGTGCCCTCCAAGAGGGCATATATGCTACATATTTGCCATAAAAGGTGTATGGGGGTCCGGGTAGTGCCCTGGGGGACAGGAAACAAGGACAAAAAGTTTTTAAAAAAAGTTTTTAAAGGGACAGTGAGTTTTCCATGAAATAAGGGTTAAAAATAAAAACGATGCTTTTCCTTTAATCTATCCATAAACAACTGCTTGGGGCGGCAGCCTGTATGAAAAGACATTTTAGGACACGCAGAAAAAGTTTAGTGTTTTTTTTGGGCTAAATTATTGTGAAACTTATGCAGGCTTATGCAGTAACCCCTCTGTGGTATTGTGGAAGAGTGCAGGGGTGGACCATGTGGTCCTATATTGAAAAGTTTTTTGTTTTTTTTAATGGGCGTCAGTGCAGCCAGATATTGTGCCTTTCATGGCAGCAAGTGCCTTCACACCGTAACCCTTTTGTGGTATTGTGGAAGAGTTCAGTGCTGGAGGTTTTGTGAATGCAGAAGAGGACATCCCCTATCTATTCCATTACTTCAGCATCAGGGGATTGAAAGCTGCTGATCCAGGACTGATTCATTTTTATAAATGTCAGCCGGTCTACAGAGTCGTTGGACAGACGCACTCTTTTGTCTGTGACAAAACCTCCAGCGGCACTGAACGTCCTTTCGGAAAGCACGCTAGATGAAGGGCAACCTAGTAGCTGCATAGCATATTGGCTAAATTCTGGCCAGTGATCCAATCTCAACACCCAGTAAGCCAGTGGATCATCTGCTGGAAAGGTATCCAGGTCTGCCCTTGCCCCTAGGTAGTCCTGCACCATATGGTGAAGACGCTGGCAATGGGTGCCTACATTTGACGTCCCTGGGCGTCGAGGACTAAAAAAATTAAAAAGTGCATCAGTCAAGTGGCCCTGGCCTTCACCGCTATTCCTCTGATCACCTGCAGCCTCACAAGCACGTGTGTCAGCACTTGGTAATCTAACAGTGCCTGGAAAGGTGTTACACAAGTTTCGCTTTAGAGCGTCCTCAAGTTTTGTCATCCTGTGCTCCCTCTGTGCGGGCAGGATGAGCTCTGCAACTTTCCCCTTGTATCGTGGATCAAGAAGTGTTGCCAACCAGTAATGATCCCTCTCCTTGATAGCACGAATCCTGGGGTCCTTTAGCAGGCTTTGCATCATTAGGGAGCCCATGCAGCGTAGGTTGGAGGTGGCATTAGCTGCCGAGTCTTCCTGGTCAATGAGGATGACCGTATCATGCACTTCCTCCTCCCAGCCACGCACAAGCCCTTCTGTTTCTGGGCACACAAAACCCTGCCTTGAGGAATCCCCACCTTCAATGCCCCCACTACTTAAATAGTCCTCCTCCTCCTCCTGTCTGATCTGAGTAGGACCCGCTGGAATGCTGTCTGCGGAAAGACTGGGGCCTTGAGAGCTAGGGAAGGCCTCCTCTTCCTCCCGCTGCTCTGCCTCTAGAGCCACATCTATAATTCCCCGCAGAGTGTGCTCCAGCAGGAACACTAAAGGAATTGTGTCACTGATGCATGCACTGTCCCTGCTCACCATCCTCGTTGCCTCCTCAAATGGTGACAGTACAGTGCATGCATCCATGCATGCATCCTTGATCATCAGCCACTGCGGGGGGAAAAAAAAACAAGTTGACCTGAACCTGTCCTTGTGCCATACTCACACAGGTACTCGTTGATGGCCCTCTGCTGCTTGTGCAGACGCTGCAGCATTGCTAATGTCGAATTCCACCTGGTGGGCATGTCACAGATCAGACGGTTTGTGGGAAGGTGGAATTCTCTTTGAATTTCTGCCAGGCGAACGCTTGCTGGGAATGACCGTCTGAAGTGGCTGCAGACTTTTCTGGCCTGGATGAGAAGCTCTGGCAGCCCTGGGTACTTGGTTAGGAAACGCTGTACCACCAGATTTAGGACGTGTGCTAGGCATGGTACATGCATCAATTTACCCTTGCGTAGGGCGGAGAGAAGGTTGCTGCCATTATCACAGACGATCATTCCCAGCTCAAGCTGGCGTGGTGTTAACCATCTCTGCACCTGCCCCTGCAGAGCTGACTTAATTTCTGACCCTAACAAACCAGCTCAAGCACAGTATGGCATCTTTTTGCTTGAGCCATTGCGTACACCCTGTCAGGCGTGGGTTTAACTGCCACTTCGCCAGAGACAGAGAAGGAGGAGGAAGAGGAGGTGGTGGTGGAGCAGACAGACCTCCTACAAGCAGCTTTCTGGAGGCGTGGTGGATGAACAAGCTCCAGCACAGAGCCCCGTCTTGGATCCCTCCCAGCTGCAATCAGAGTTACCCAGTGTGCCATGAAGGAAATGTAACGACCCTGTCCATGCTTGCTGTACCACGTGTCTAAAGTGACATGGACCTTGCTGCTGACTGCCTTTCCCAATGACTGGATAACATTGTCTTCCACGTGCTGGTATAGTGCTGGAATGGCCTTGCGTGAAAAGTAATGGCATTTTGGAACCTGCCACTGTGGTACGGTGCATTCAGCAAATTCACGGAAGGGAGCAGAGTCCACCAGCTGGAAAGGCAGCAACTGCAATGCGAGTAATTTTGCTAAGCTGGCATTTAGACTCTGTGCTTGGGAATGGTTGGGACTATATTTTTTCTTTCGCTGCAGCAGCTGCGGCAACGTAATCTGACTGCGTAAATCTTCAGCTACTGGGATGATGTCACATTGTGAGGAAGGACCTGCTGGTACATCCATTACTGTAGCATCATCCCTGTCGGTGGAGGTTGTAGGCAATTGCATGGCAGGACATACAGTGTGAGTAGAGACAGATGAGGAGGAGGACCTACGCAAAGTTTTTCCCCAACGGGATGTGTGGCACTTGTTCATATGTCGCCTCAAGCACGTGGTACCCAAGTGTCCGGTGTTTATCCCATGCTTCAGCCTCCTCTGACATAGATTACAAATAGCAATGGTGGGGTCTGCTGCACAGTTCTTAAAGAACTCCCAGACAGCAGAGTTCCTGCATGTGTTCTTTGAGACAACAGCGCTCTGCACCGGAGCAGCTCTGACATGTGATGCCTTGGACTGGCTAGTGCTACGGTTGGTCACAGAGGATGTTGTGCCTCGTGTTTGCTGTGCCTCCTCCTCCTCCTCCTCCCCCTCCTCCTCACTTGATTCCTCAGTTCGATCTGGCACCCAGGTGGAGTCAGTGACCTCATCATCATCAATGTCATCTTCACCCCCTATCTCCTCGTCACTGGAGCCAACTTGGCAGTATGCTGCAGCTGCTGGGGCAACATGAGTGCCAGTTATTTGTGTGTCATCACTGGCACCCCCTTCCTCTAGGTTGATTATACTCCCTTGCTCAACCTCAGAGATTGAATCAGAGCACTGTACTTGCTGCGCATCCTCAAGCAGCATGTCACTCTCATTGTAGTCAAACAATTCAGCTGACTCCTCCGTGTGTGATAGCGAGGCTACGGCAGGAGTAGCTGTGGACATGGAGGCTGCATTAGATGCTTTGGCAGCTGAGGTGGACTGTAAAGCACTAGAAGCCTGGCTGGCAGAGGACTCGGAGGATGAGCATGGCCTGGTTAGTCAATCCACCAAGTCCTCTGTATGTTGCTGCTGCTTAAGACGGCCAGCACCAGTTAGAAAGGATAAGCGTGCCCCTGCAGAGGATGCACCACGTCCACCACAACCAGAGACACAGCCTCCCGACACAGGGGCTGCTTGCCCTCTTATCTGTGGCTGGGAGCGTCTGCCTGTCCTTTTTGTTCTTTCAGACATGGTGAGTGATATATAGATTAATATATACAGAACTCTGATTCAACTATGGTATAAAGATTTAAATAACTCTGGTATAACTCAGTGAGACACACTGATAGCTGACAGCCAGTGACAAGAGACACATCACCTTAATTCACAAATGTTTTAAAGAAATTAGTGAGCCCCAAAATACAGCGTGGTACTGTATGTATGACGAGACACAGATCACCTTAATTCCCAAGTGTTTTAAAGAAATTAGTGAGCCCCAAAATACAGCGTGGTACTGTTTGTATGACGAGACACAGATCACCTTAATTCCCAAGTGTTTTAAAGAAATTAGTGAGCCCCAAAATACAACGTGGTACTTTTTGTATGACGAGACACAGATCACCTTAATTCCCAAGTGTTTTAAAGAAATTAGTGAGCCCCAAAATACAGCGTGGTACTGTTTGTATGACGAGACACAGATCACCTTAATTCCCAAGTGTTTTAAAGAAATTAGTGAGCCCCAAAATACAGCGTGGTACTTTTTGTATGACGAGACACAGATCATCTTAATTCCCAAGTGTTTTAAAGAAATTAGTGAGCCCCAAAATACAGCGTGGTACTGTTTGTATGACGAGACACAGATCACCTTAATTCACAAGTGTTTTAAAGAAATTAGTGAGCCCCAAAATACAGCGTGGTACTGTTTGTATGACGAGACACAGATCACCTTAATTCACAAGTGTTTTAAAGAAATTAGTGAGCCCCAAAAATAATTGCTGGCTGTGTGACGAGACACAGAAGATCACCTTAATTCACAAATGTTTTAAATAAAGTTGTAAACCCCCAAAAAAATTGCTGGCACAGTGACAAGACATACATCACCTAAATTCCCTGATATTTGGTGAAAATGACACCCAAAAAGACTTGCTGGCACAGTGGTGAGTGGTGACAAGACCCAGAAGATCACCTTAATTCACAAATGTTTTAAATAAAGTTGTAAACCCCAAAAAAACTTGCTGGCACAGTGACAAGACACACATCACCTAAATTCCATGATATTTGGTCGAAATGAGACCCCCCCAGACCCCCCCAGTAGCGTGGCAGACCGGCAGTAACAACACACACAACTATCTTCTTTGAAATCTCCTCTGAAATGCGTGCAGAAAGTGCTGCGTGGAAACCTTATATAGTGTGCTGCGGGACTTAGCTCTGTGAGCCCATGATTGGGCAAAATTTGCCCAATCAGGACTCTGAGCGGTGATTGGCATAGTGTTCAACCAGTCTTGCACCAGACCTGTGGTCAGGTGCAAGGCTGTAGTCAATTACGAGCTTCAGGCAGTGGGAAAATGCATTGTGGTCCATTGTGGTCGAACATGCGGCGAACACCCGGAAATGTTCGGGGTTCGCGATCTGCTCGAACAGGCTAAGTTCGGGTTGAACCCCGAACCCGAACTGCTCATCCCTACTTGCCGGCTTCAAATACCACAGCCCACTGGGAAATTTGTTGGGATACTGGTCGGCCAGTCCTGGGTGACATGGAGGTACCACGGTAACAGCATTGTAGCACTTAGGCCCCGTTCACACTGTGCAATTTGAAAATCGCGCGATTCTCATATTTGCGACATAGAGAGATAATGTCGCGCGACGTCGCGGTTTTGCACAATTTTGCAAAGCACCACCAATGCAAGTCGCAAAACGCAAATCGCAAAAAAAAGGGTCATGTACCAGCAACATGCTACAGCGACGCTCAACATGCGACATCGCGCAGCAAGATGGGAACAGCTCCATTGAAATGCATTGGTGAAGCTACACAGTGTGGATTTTGCCGCGATTTTGTGGCAAAATCCGCACGATAAATCGCAGTGTGAACGGGCCTCAGACAAGCTGTACAGGGTTTGTCAAGGACCGGGCCCCGCTGGAGCCACAGGGCCCCTGAACATATTATGGGCTGTCACCCCCCTGATGGCAGCCTTGCATGGCTATAAGTGAATGTCATGCATACATTTTTAACTATCAGGGTTATTCAGAGAGAGGTGAAAACCAGGAGAATGAATGGAGAAGTGAAAATTCTAGGTCAAAATAGCCGATTTGGAAAGTGAGATAAATGGGAACATTTTTCTGGTTTGGCTATTTTGACCTAGAATTTTCCATTCTCCAGTTATTTTCATGGTTTTCACCTCTCTCTGAATAACCCTGATAAATTGTGTTGCATCTCCTCCTGACAGATATGTGTGAACCACACATGATGAGCTGCCCCTTTCCCCCTAGAAATGCATGTCAGGTGACTTTAAGTTAGAAGCATGGTTGAGCATTAATTTTCTAGTACACATTGCATGACAGATCACTTTAAACACGGTAACGATGAATCAAGACATTCAATAGGACAACTGTAAAATATTTAGATCTGCTCCCTCTTAGCTGGCTGTCCCCCAAAACTATGAGGGTTATTCACTAAGCTCTGAATCTACCACTGAATGGTGAAATTCACTGTATCTGCAGTTTCGGGGCAGTTTGTCTATTCACCGAGCTGTATTTTTGCCAAATACAGGAGAAACAGTGAAAAAAGGTGCATTTTGCTTCAATCCAGTGCGTTTCGGCAGCACTGTAATTGTCCCATAGAGAAAAAAATTATTCATCTGGTCATAGAACGCCGAATTACACCAAAATTGCAGCGAAATGACCTAATTTCAGTTCCACGGGTTTAAACAGGCGAATCTAATAAGTTTCAATGTAATATCTTTGAAATTTTTTTAAAGACCATTTATTATTTTTATTATTTACAAAAACATTTTTTATTTTTTTAAACAACTTTTTGAATATTTTTTAAAAGACTTTTTGATTATTTTTTTTAAAGGGATCTTTTTTATTATTTAGATACATTTTCTACATTTTTTTATTTATTTTAAGGAACACTCCACCAAAAATCACACCCCCCCATTTTTCTATCTTAATCTATCCCTATTCCCTTAATTAATCGTTAGGGTGGTTTTTTTTTTGTGTAACTGTAATACTTACCTTAAAATCCACTTATTTCCAGCGGCGTCTTTTTTTTTTTTTTATACTCACCTCCCTCCTCTTCCGCTCCCGTCCTTCTTGCATTGTTCTTGCCTTCTGGTTTACATGAGAAGCACGCATGCGCGCCTCTCACGTAAGCCAGCCAATCGGCAGGCTTCCTCCCGGCTCCCTCTGAGGATTAGTGTTGCGCCCAAGAGGATGCACGCAACCCTAACCCTCAGCCGCTGCCGCCAGCTACTGCGGCGAGTTGGAGACGTCATCGCGCTGAAAGCGCAATGACGTCTCCTACTCGGCAATAGTCGGCAGAAGCGGGAAATCTGAATCCCGCTCTGCTGACTGACAGCTGGGAGGGCGGAGTAAACTCCTCCGCGTCTCTCAGCTGTTTTCAGCTTTTCAGCTGAACTGCCGAGCGGAGGGAGGGGAGACAGAGAGCAGGATACTCCGGGCATCATGACCACCTAAAAAAGCTTAGGTGGTCATGTTGCCTAGAGTATCCCTTTAATCTCCCATTATTAGAATAGGATCTTCCTATTATTTTTTATTTTTTTTCAGTTCATTGGAATTCACCGAGGCCAGTTTGGCGCTTTTTCGATAACTGCTTCAGCGCCTTCATTTTTGGCGCAATACAGGGAACATTCGGTGAACAGTAATTATGCTGTATTTACACCTAGAATCGCCGAATTGTGCCGAAATTAAAAGCACCGAAATTTAACTCCTGAGTCAGGTCTACCCACATCCCGTTTTAGGGTTTTTATGATATCCTGGCAAAAGAAAAGCAGAAATCTCATAGGGTTATTCAAAGAGATTCGAAAAGACACAGCACGTTCGGTGACTTTCGTTCCCCGCACTTCGGGACGATACGGAAATCCTAGTTCGCCGACCCTGCGGTGTATTCAGCAAGCACCGTAGTGCCCCCCGTAGTGCAGGGAAAACTCGCCACAAACACACCGAACACTCACTGTAAACCCGCTGAACACTCACCGAAACCTGCAGAAACAGCTGGATTAACCCCGCCGAACACGCCGCAGAAACTCGACTAGCCGCCGATCACAGCACAGAGCAGCCACCGGAAAAAGCCGACTTGCAGACGGACAAGCTGAAAAAAGCCCAAAACAGTACGCTTGAAAGTTTGAAAATTGAAATGCTGTTTGCAAAAAATCTACAGAACGAAAATGTCTGGAATTTACACATAAGATCCAATGAATGATAATAAAAAGGTCTGTTACAGAAAAAAGAAAAAAAACGATTTAAAAAAAACGTTTGCCCAAAAAATCCCTAAAAGATCCTAAAATATCTATAAATAGAGACTTTTTACAGCAGAATAAAATAATAAACGTTTTATTAGATATTGAATTAAAACGGGAATATTTTTAACATTGAAGCCTATCGGATTCGCCTGAATAAACCTGCCGAATGAGACCACCGAACGGCAATGCATTTCGGCACCTTTTCCCTGCTGTTTTCTCTGAATAGACGAAGCATTGCTTCTCTACGGGGTTTTCACTGCCCTCGAACAGGCACCGTACGTGCAGGCAATTCGCCAACATTTGGCGAGCTGCCTGCTCTCTGAATGGCCAGGAAATGTAACCGAAATGTAACCGAACGCTGAATTTCAGTGTCCGGTTACATTTTGGGGCCAGATCGACTCTCTTTGAATAACCCTGTCAGTGTCATAATGAATTAAAACCTACTTAAAATACACAACTTAATACATTTTAGGTTTATCCAGCTGGGCTTTATTTCATAACAAACGATAATGATTATTTGTCCGCCTCTACCTCCTCCTCGGCCTTGGTTTCTAGGTTCCTCAGCAGCCTACAATAATTCAACAGCTACCTGCAGAATTCATTCCACCGCTCTCTCATCCTATTAGACATGGTCGCGCCAAGGAAGGTAAGACTCTTAATACACTATTTAAAAGATATTCCCCATTCTGTAACCATTCAATGTTCTTGATCCCAGGACATACTTGAAAACGAGAGAAATCTCAATGTATCCTTCCTGGTAAAATACTTTATAAATAAATAAATAAATTTTCCCCCTTATATAAGGCTAGGGTCAGACGAAAGCAGTGTTAACGTGCGTTTAGACGCACGAAATCACGGCCGTGCTAGCAGCAAATGACGTCCAATGCCGGGGAACATACGAAGAACGGCCGCACGAAAGTTGGTCCACGCAACGCAAGTGGCAAACGAACGCATTTTTTCTAGAACGTCAAACTGCTAGTACTGACGTACAGAGTGCGCTGCGTCCGCTAGCGGCGTGTGTGCGTGATTAGGAGACGTCAGACGCTGCTAATGTCCAGCCAACATAACGTCCAGACACAAAAAGTGTTTTATTGATGATCCGTACAAAATCACGGACGAAAAGGCGCATCGTATGACCGGTATCGCGTATTCCGTGAAAAAATGCGTCCATTCGTTCGAACGCACTTTTTCACGGACAACGCGAAAAATGCGTTAGTCTGACCCTAGCCTAATAGAGCTGCTGCTATTACTCCCTATAAGGCTAGGGTCAGACGAATGTATTTTTCGCGTTGTCCGTGAAAAAGTGCGTTCGAACGAATGGACGCATTTTTTCACGGAATACGCGATAGCGGTCATACGATGCGCCTTTTCGTCCGTGATTTTGTACGGATCATCAATAAAACACTTTTTGTGTCTGGACGTTATGTTGGCCGTACACTAGCAGCGTCTGACGTCTCCCAATCACGCAAACACGCCGCTATGCGGACGCAGCACACTCTGTACGTCAGTACTAGCGGTTTGACGTTCTCAAAGAAAAATGCGTTCGTTTGCCACTTGCGTTGCGCGGCCGCACTTTTGTGCGGCCGTTCTTCATATGCTACCCGGCATTGGACGTCATTTGCTGCTAGCACGGCCGTGATTTAGTGCGGTTAAACGCACGTTAAAAATGCTTTCGTCTGACCTTAGCCTAAGAGTTGTATATAAAGTCATCCAGTAACACCTCCTCTCTTTATTCGTAGATTTAATTGAACTGATGATGATTCAAAATGCACAGATGCACCAGGTTATCATGAGCAATATGACCATGTCAGCCCTGTCGAGTTTTGGATATGGCACTACACAACCGCCACCCATGGTATGTCACAATGCAGGGTCCCCAGATATAAAGATACTGTATTAAAAATCACTTTTTTTTTGCCTTTAAATAATTGGGCAGATGTTGTCACTCTCTCTCTGCGTGCTGATGCCACTAGTGACCGATCTGGTAACTGGCAGCCAGGAAATTCTAAATCCCGGCTGCTGGTGACACTAGGGGCTCTATTACTATCTTTGCGCAAATTCGTACACGCAGCGCTTTTTTTTTTAGTGCAGTGTTAAACGTTAACGCGCCTAAATTAATGCTGGTATTATGATCCGAGCGCATTTTTTCATCCGTCAAAAAATATTGCGCGTAAAAAAGTGCGCAAAAACGTGCGCGCATTAACGTTGCGTGCAGAAATCGGTGGGCAGTCAGAATTAAGAACCACAATTGTCTCCCGTTCAGTTTTTGTGCCTGCCAAAATCAATCTGAGTATATATGCTGCAGCAATAATAAAAACACGCACAACTTCTCAATTTTATTGTTTGGGTATGTGTAGAATGTGTAACTATACTGTGCTGTATTTTTTTCTTCATGCTGGTGTATTTGGTTTCGGCCAGAACGTTCAGATTTGCAGTTACCACCAGCTTTCAAAAGACGTTAAAATTATTTGCGCAAACGTCGTTCGTAAAAATTTGCGCATCGATTGTAATACCATCTGCGTACCAGCGCAGGAACACATTTGCGCTCACACTGTTAAGTATGGGATGCGCGCACAAACTTGCGTTCACGCAGGGTTTGCGCAGGGTCACTCACGTTAGACGTTAACGCTCATCGTATGCGCGAACGTCGTAATATGACATTGTGCGCAAAGGGTTTTGCCCCTCGCGTTAATGCGTTTTTGCGCACACGTTAAAAAGTGCGCAAAGAATGTAATAGGGCCCTAGGTGGGGGGAACTTCTCTATTTCACCCAGCGATTGTCAGATCGGGTCAACAGGAGGGGGGGGACTTAAGGCTAGGGTCAGACTGAGGCAGTGCGAACGCGCGTGCAGGCGCACTTAATCACGGCCGCACTAGCAGCAAATGACGGGCAATGACAGCCAATATACGATGTACGGTCGCACAAAAGTCCGGCTGCGCAACGCAAGTGGAAAATGAACGCATTTTTTCGAGAACGTTAAACTGCTAGTACAGACGTACAGAGTGCGCTGCGTCCGCTAGCGGCGTGTGTGCGTGAATTGGAGATGTCAGACGCTACTAATGTCCAGCCAACATAACGTCCAGATGCACAAAGTGTTTTATTGATGATCCGTACAAAATCACGGACGAAAAATGCGCATCGTATGACCGGTATCGCTTACTCCGTGAAAAAATACGTCCATTCGTTCGAACGCACTTTTTCACGGACAACGTGAAAATGCGTTCGTCTGACCCTAGCCTATCACGTCCTGGCCAATTTAAAACAATAAAGTGGTCAGGATGAGTTGAGTGTTCCTTTAAGGCTAGGGTCAGATGAACGCATTTTTCACGTGCGTTTAGCCGCACGAAATCACGGCCGTGCTAGCAGCAAATGACGTCCAATGCCAGGGAACATACGACGAACGGCCGCACGAAAGTTCGTCCGTGCAACGCAAGTGGCCAACGAACGCATTTTTTCGAGAACGTCAAACTGCTACTACTGACGTACAGAGTGCGCTGCGTCCGCATAGCGGCGTGTTTGCGTGATTGGGAGACCTCAGACGCTGCTAATGTCCGGCCAACATAACGTCCAGACACAAAAAGTGTTTTATTGATGATCCGTACCAAATCACGGACGAAAAGGCGCATCGTATGACCGCTATCGCGTATTCCGGGAAAAAATACGTACGTTCGTTCGAACGCACTTTTTCACGGACAACGTGAAAAATGCGTTCGTCTGACCCTAGCCTAATATCAATGAGTGAGGGGGGCATTCCGCCAACCAGGTGCTGGGAAATTTAAAAAAAAGGAACAAAACACCTATAGTGAAAACCATTTAAAGCATGTTATTGAATGTGCATGTGCTTCTCTAGCCACCACAGCCCAGCGTGATCCCAGTACCTCTCGAGACAGAAGAGCCTGTTGTGTATCACCACCATTATGAGTCGTATCCAGCAGCCTACCAAACGTATCCAATGTATCCAGTCTGGCAACCACAGGCGCAGATACAGCACCAGGAGCCGGCAATTAGACATCTGGAGATGCCACCCAACACCCCAGCATATTCTACAGACCAGTGAGGCATTGCTATATATTTTTCTGGGGTGGAATGCCAAATGATGTGAAAATTACCTTTTCCTATGTCTGGGAATGCACTACATCTACAAATGTGATGGAGAACCTAGACACCGCAGATGTTCCGAAACTATCAGGTTTATTCAGAGAAAGGTGAAACTCTGGAGAACTTTTGGAGAAGTGAAAATATTAGGTCAACATAGCCAATTTGGAAAGTGAGATAAATGGGAGAAATTTTCTGGTTTGACTATTTAGACCTGGAATTTTCACTTCTCCAAAAGTTCTCCAGAGTTTCACCTTTCTCTGAATAACCCTGTATGTGTCCCATGATACTTAGTCACACTTATACATTGAGCGGCTTATACATTTACACATTAAAGATTTTACCAAATTTTAACCATTCAACGCTTCCAACAATTCTTCCCCCTTTTTTTCAGGATTGCAACAGTTCTTAACCCATTCAAGACTTTTCACAAAGTTTTTAACCCTCAGCTTTGTTGAAAATTATGGAAATTTAGTTCACAATAAATGGCCATAAATTGCTTAAGCCTGTAAACTAGAGATGTGCACACGTTTTGTTTCCATTTCGTTTCATTTCGGCACGTTCGATTTTTCAAAAGTTTGGTTTCGACCGATTTTCGTTTCGGCTCGGTGTTTTGTATCGATTTTTGTTTCGTGAAATTTCGGTCTTTCGGATCGTCTGTTCTCTTCATTTCAAAGGGTCCATCCTTGCTCTCGGATTTTCGTTTTGACTTTAGACGTATGGTATTTCGGATGCTCCGATATTTCGGTCGATACGGTAATCCTGATGATTCGATCCTTCGGACATATCGTTTTTTATGAAAGATCCTTTTTTTCTTATGAATATGCATTGCACAGCTTTATTTAATCATATTATCGTCTTGTACTGTTAGACTGGGGATTAAGGGACAAGCTAATTATTTATAATATCATATTGAAGGAGCTGAAAGCACTAGAGTGGAAACAAGTGAAAAAGTGACTGACGATACGAAATTACGAAATCAGCAACGGAACCGAAACAGACTCGAAACGATACCAAAACACGTTGTCCGAAATTAACCGGAACAGAACCGAAATCGCGAATAGAACGAAAATGACTTGCGATTTTACAAATTTCATGTCCATACGAAATAATGAAAAAAAAATTGTTTCGTATCGGGAAATATTTCGGATGGTGTGTATTTCATTGCCGGTCTGGTTCGGAACGTTCGGAAGAATCCGAAGCACCGAATCGGCCCGTTTTGTGTGAAAAACGAATCGGTACGAAACGAAACGCACATTCCTACTGTAAACAAACGCCAATGTATCCCACCTTTTCACAAGTCCTATCCTTATTACCTAATGACTGCTATTATGGGACCAGGAGTTGCTGAAGAGTTGTTGGAAGCTTTGAAGGGTTAAAATTTGGTAAAATCTTCACTCTAAAAGTGTCAATGTATAAGCTGCTGCCGAATCCTTTCAATGTGCTAATTGGAGTGCTTTCTTCTTGGTTTGTTGTATTTTATTGTCTTGAGATGCACCCACACTCTGTGCTTAGTAAGGCTGGGTTCACACCTGGGCGTAGCGCTGCGTCGCGCAATGCGCGCGTTTTTTTATGCACGTTCGCGCATACGAAAAAAACGCGCGAGAGCGCGTTCGTGGCTATGATATGGCCGCGAACGCGCTGCTGTACGCCCGAAAAGAAGCTCCCGAACTTCTTTTTGCGTCGGCCGTTTATCAGCGTGTTCATGCGCACTGAGAAACGGCCAGGTGTGATATGCCCACATAGGGAATAATGGTATTTCACTGTTTGAGCGTTTTACAGCGCGCAGGAGCGCGCTGTAAAACGCTTAGGTGTGAACCCAGCCTAAAGGTTGAGTGCTACCCTCCTTGTGTATTATATATATAATATGTATAATACATATATCATTTCATATTTTATATATATAGCTCAGACCTATGTATTCTGTTTAAGAGTAATGTGTAGTTTAACAGTTTGTAAAGATGTGTGATTCTGATATGTCTGAAAAGCAAATGTCTTTTTACTCTTATAAATAACTTGTTTTTATTTAACTAACAGGGTTATTCAAAGAGCTCCGAATTGTGGCCGAAAGGTGACCGAACGCTGAAATTCCGCATACGGTTACCTTTCCTGAGCATTCGGCTATCCAGAGAGCAGACAGTTCGCCAAATGTTGGCGAATTGCCTGCACATACGGTGCCTGTTCGAGGGCAGTGAAATCCCCATAGAGAAACAATGCTTCGTCTATTCAGAGAACACAAAACAGCTGAGAAAGGTTGCCGAAATGCCCTGCCATTCGGTGGTTTCATTCGACAGATTTATTCAGGAGAATCCCATAGGCTTCAATGCTAAAAACATTCCCGTTTAATTGAATATCTAATAAACCGATTATTATTTTATTCTGCAGTAAAAAGTCTGTTTATGTTTAGACTTTTTTAGGATCTTTTAGGCATTTTTTGGTGAATTTTTTTTCTTTTTTTAAATCGTTTTTTATTTTTTCTGTAACAGCCCTTTTTATTATCATTCATTGGATTTTATATGTAAATTTCAGACATTTTCGTTCAGTAGTTTCTTTGCAAACAGCGTTTCACTTTTCAAACATTCAAGCGTACTCTTGTTTTATTTTTTTTCACTCCATTCATCTGTGGTGTCGGCTTTTTCCGGCGGCTGCTCTGCGCTGTGATCGGCTCCTGCTCGGGTTTCTCCAGCGTGTTCAGTGGGGTTAATCCAGATGTTTTTGTGGGTTTCGGTGTGCGTTCGCCGGGTTTTGCGGTGAGTGTTCCTCGGGTTTGCGGCGGCTTTTCTCTGCACTACAACGGCCCTGTGGTGCTTGCTGAATACACCGCAGGGTCGCCGAAATGGGATCGCCAAAACGCACCGAATTGAAGAGAACGAAAAGTCACCGAACGTGCGGTGACTTTTCAATTCTCTTTGAATTACCCTGTATATTAAGAGGGTCCCTGGCTCTATTGTACGTGAACATTTCTCCACTTATTCAAAATATTTATCTTTCTGTAAATAAAATATTTTGTTTATTGGCTCCTGACTGTACAATCCACAGCCAGCATTGCTACATCAATTCTCATAAAGGCTTACTCCATGAGACCAGATTAAACTAGGCTGAAGTCCTGAGACTCGTGGGGACCTTGACAGGGAGCGGAACTTTGTTGTAGCAGCGGATACAACTTTTTAAAGTTGCCGTTATTGACTAAACAAACTAGCAGAGCTGCTTAGAATCTTTTAGATCTTTTGTGAGTCCTCGGACAAGAAATCAATATGTCATCAGGATTCCTTATGTAACAGATCTGTGTGTTTCCACAGGCGAGCTGTACCTCCACCACCTCCTCTGAGTGCCACTGGCACAGTGGGTGCTGATGTCCCTCCAGCTTCAGGTAAAGAATCAGAGGGCAATGTGCTCCTGTCCAACCTGATATCTTAGTAAGGATATCTTTGGAATTGCGTCTTTTAAAGACTACATTCCTAATAGATCAGAAAATACACAGGGTTATTCAAAGAGATCCGAATTGGGGCCAAAAAAAGGTAACCGAAAAGTGAAATTCAGCGTACGGTTACCTATCCTGGCCATTCGGCTATTCAGAGAGCAGGCAGTTCGCCAAATGTTGGCGAATTGCCCGACACATACGGTGCCTGTTCGAGGGCAGTGAAATCCCCATAGCTTCGTCTATTCAGAGAACAAAAACCAGCAGTGAAAAGTTGCCGAAATGCCCTGCCATTCGGTTGCTTGATTCGACAGTTTTATTCAGGCGAATCCCATAGGCTTCAATGTTAAAAATATTCCCGTTTTAATGCAATATCTAATAAACCGTTTATTATAATATTCTGCAGTAAAAAGTCTCTTTATAGATTATTTAGGATCTTTTAAGCATTTTTCGGGATTTTTTACAAAAAACATGTTTCTTTTTATTTTTTTTACGTTTTTTCTTTTTTCTATAACAGCCCTTTTTATCATCATTATATGTAAATTTCACACATTTTCGCTCAGTAGTTTCTTTGCAAACAGCGTTTCACTTTTCAAACATTCAAGCAAACTGTTTTTTGGCTTTTCTTTTTGTTCACTCCATTCGTCTGTGGTGTCGGATTTTTCCAGTGGCTGCTTTGCGCTGTGATAGGCTCTCTGGTGTCTTCGGCGGGGTTAATCCAGTTGCCGGTTTCGGTGTGCATTCGCCTGGTTTTGCGGTGAGTGTCCGGCAGGTTCTCAGCGGCTTTTCCCTGCACTACGACGGCCCTGTGGTGCTTGCTGAATACACCGCAGGGTCGCCAAAATGGGATCGCACCGAATTGAAGAGAACGAAAAGTCACTGAACGTGCAGTGACTTTTCGATTCTCTTTGAATAACCTTGACAGTCTACAAAATCTGTAGTGCCACATTTCAGCTGTGACTGTTCTATAATCGAACACCCCAAGACGGATATAATAAAATGATATATTGCCAGGTTGGTGACAGTCTAGCGTTAAGTAAAATGCAAATATTACATAGCACAGATGTATATTTGCACTGCAGAATATCTCAGGCATCGCTGATCTATTATATAACCACGCAAAGAACAAGTATTCAAAGCAAGCGAGGATCGCGATTAAGAGCCACTTCAAATATCTATGACAACACAGCACAAACACTGTTACCAAGTGGGTCTTGACAGCCAGATGTCAATAAACATTAACTTGTCAGGGCTTGAGGATATACTAAACATACATGTGAATTAGAAGTCAAATGGCATTTGTCTACATTCCTAGGGGTTAAACAGTCATTTATAAATGGCTAGGTAAAAAACGACAAAAACAAACAACCGAATGCTTTATTTTATGGTGGATGAACCTATTGACAGAATGCACCTGTAAATATGTAACATAGTAACTATCAGGGTTATTCAAAGAGATCCGAATTGTGGCTGAAAAGTAACCGAACTCTGAAATTCAGGGTACGGTTACCTTTCCTGGCCATTCGGCTGTTCAGAGAGGAGGCAGTTTGCCAAATGTTGGCGAATTTGCCTGCACGTACGGTGCCTGTTCGAGGGCAGTGAAATCCCCATAGAGAAGCAATGCTTTGTCTATTCAGAGAACACAAACCAGCTGAGAAAGGTTCCCGAAATGCCCTGCCATTCGGCGGTTTCATTCGACAGGTTTATTCAGGAGAATCCCATAGGCTTCAATGTTAAAAATATTCCCGTTTAAATGCAATATCTAATAAACCGTTTATTATAATATTCTGCAGTAAAAAGTCTCGGTATTTTTAGACTTTTTAGGATCTTTTAGGCATTGTTCAGGATTTTTTTTGCGAAATTCTTTCTCCGTTTTTTTTTTATTCCTTTTATTTCTTTTTTTCTGTAACAGCCCTTTTTATTATCATTCATTGGATCTTATATGTAAATTCCAGACATTTTCGTTCTGTAGCCTCTTTGCAAACAGCGTTTCGCTTTTCAAACATTCAAGCGTACTGTTTGTTTTTTTCCACTCCATTTGTCTGCGGTGTTGGCTTCTTTCGGCGGCTGCTCTGCGCTCTGATCTGCTCGGGTTTCTCTGGCGTGTTCGGCGGGGTTAATCCAGATGTTTTTGCGGGTTTCGATGTGCATTCGCCGGGTTTTGCGGTGAGTGTTTGTCGGGTTTGCAGCGGCTTTTCCCTGTACTACGACAGTCCTGTGCTGCTTGCTGAATACACAGCAGGGTCGCCGAAATGGGATCGCTGAATCGCACTGAATTGAAGAGAACGTGTGGTGACTTTTCGATTCTCTTTGAATAACCCTCTAGATTTCCTACATATTTTTTTTCTGTGTTAGGCTGGGGTCAGACGAACGCAGTGTTAACGTCCGTGTTGCCCGCACATAACTACGTCCGTGATAGCATATAATTGTGTTAAATGGAGCCCCACAAACAAAGTAAGTCCGCACAGAAGTGCGGGGGCTGACGGACGCTGCAAACGGACGCAGGTTAGGCAAGAACGTAATACTGCTAGAACGGATGTGCAGAGTGCGCCACGTCCGCAACGTCCGCATAGCTTTGTGTGTGAGTGATGGAGCGTGGTCAGACAGACTGCATTTATACGTCCAGCATTTTTGACGGACAGAATGTTTTTTCATTGTAATTTATTTTCCCTGCTACAACAGTCAAAAAATACGTCAGTGAAAAAAACGGACTGTGTGGCCACTACCTTGTTGTCAGTCAGTAAGTACGTCCGTACTGCACGGACGCACAGTCCGTACAAAATCATCTGACCCTAGCCTTAATCTGTATATTTGTGTTGTTTTTTTAATATCTTGCATTTATTACTTTGTTTTTCTACACCTACGGTACCAATTCAATGTTCTTGAACCCAGGACATACTTGAAAACGAGAGAAATCTCAATGTATCCTTCCTGGTAAAATATAAATAAATAAATGAACTAATGTCTAATGTATACAATGTATCCGTTGTTCTTTGCAAGGTGCCTCCACCTTAAATTCTGCTCCACAAACCGCCAAAGTTTGCGTTTTTTTTTAATCTTTTTCAGAATACTATGACTTAGCTGATGCGAGATAGTCATGGAACAAAGACCTGATGAATGACAACAGGAAGCGGAACAGGAAATAAACCATATCCATACCCCCTACAGATCTCCCAACAAACTTGCGTTTGGCTGTTCTACCATCCTAGATTATTATTCTGGTGTCCTGGTTCCCTGGAACGAGTGATTAAATGACAGGAAAGTGTTAACGTTTGCATATATGCCAAAGAACACAGGCATGATTCCTTCTTGAGCACTTAATACATGTTGCAGATCCAGAAAGAGCTCTCTGATTGGCAGGAAGACATGCTGAATGTGTTTATACTCTAATATTATGTCTATACCTTGTTTGATCTTGGATCGATGTACTGAAAATGTAAGGACTTGTGTCGCTGAATAAGAGCAGGAAAGAAACAACCTCAATACACAATACTAATCAGTGATTCCCAACCCTCAAATACCCCTAACAGGCCAGGTTTGCAGATATCTGAAGCACAGCACAGGTGATATGATTTTCTGTTCAGTGATTGCAGAATTCAGTCTGTATTTCCCAAAGATAATTCTTAAAATATGGCATTTTAGGGGGACGTGAGGATCTGGTTTGAGAACCACTGCTATAGAATATACCACAGAAACGTCATCTCCAGCATTATTTATGCGTGTGAAATCTACCTGTCTGATGTCTGTGTTCTCCATCTTAGGCTAGGGTCAGACGAACGCAGTTTTAACGTGCGTTTAGCCGCACGAAATCACGGCCGTGCTAGCAGCAAATGACGTCCAATGCCGGGGAACACACGACGAACGGCCGGACGAAAGTTCGTCCGTGCAACGCAAGTGGCAAACGAACGCATTTTTTCGAGAACGTCAAACCGCTACTACTGACGTACAGAGTGCGCTGCGTCCGCATAGCAGTGTGTTTGCGTGATTGGGAGACGTCAGACGCTGCTAATGTCCGGCTAACATAACGTCCAGACACAAAAAGTGTTTTATTGATGATCCGTACAAAATCACGGACGAATATGCGCATCGTATGACCGCTAACGCGTATTTCGTGAAAAAATACGTCCGTTCGTTTGACCACACTTTTCCACGGACGACGCGAAAAATGCGTTCGTCTGACCCTAGCCTAAGGCCGGGATCAGACGAGCGTTTTGAAGAGCGGAAGGAACGTCCGTGAGAGTGGACGTTCCTTACACTTGACGCCTGTCTGGCCACCTCACTGAGCACAGTTAGTGCGCTCAGCGCTGCAAGGCACGATCCTCCTAAGGCTGGGGTCAGAGGAGCGCAGTGCGAACGTGCGTGGAGCCGCACTTTATTACGGCCGTAGTAGCAGCAAATGACGGCCAATATACAAAGTACGGCCGTACGAAAGTTCGGGCCGCGCAACGCGAGCAGCAAACTAACGCATTTTTTTGAGAACGTGGAACCGCTAGTACTGACGCACAGAGTGCACTGCGTCGGCATAGTGACATGTGCGTGATTAGGAGACGTCAGACGCTGCACATGTCCGGCCAACATTACTTCCATTTGTTTTATCATAGCTCCGTAAAAGAATACGGCCGAAATTGCGCATCGTATGACCACTATCGCGTCTTCCGTAAAAAATATGCGTTCGGACGCATCAATGCACTTTTTGATAGTAGGCATGAAAAATGCGTTCGTCTGACCCTAGCCTTAGGAGGATCGCGCTTTACAGCCCCGTCAACAGCGTGTGGCCGGCCCCGTCGCAGTGTCACAATGCTGAGACGGACGCCAGTAGGCACGTCAGTACGGGCGCACCTAGTGCGCTTGTCTGACACCGGCCAAAAATCAGTGCGGCTCAGACTTATCTAAACAAGGGGAAGCATCTGGACAATTCCTGCAGCCTGATCCGGGATAAATAGAATTAATATCTTTGCTTAAACGCCGGTCTGATTCCTTGTTTCTGTAAAAAATACAGAATTCCACATTAAATCAGGAAGAAGTGTATCAAAAAATTCAGCTGGTAACAGTTTATGTTTTCTATCTATACTGCATGTTATACTTGAATATGCAATGAAGAGACAGCATTCCTCCGAGAATCTTTGTGATGTGTAATGTCCAATATGCCCTGAAACCTGTATTACTCATATTGTTGTATTTATAAAGAGCCACCTATTTTCTGCGACTTTATAAAATGTTGACAATAAATATATATTTATGTTGTGTTTTTAGTAATAGTCTTGTTTCGTAACGCTGCTAATTTTATCTATACATTGTGCTGGCCAAGTAGCAAGACATATACAGGTGTAGTTTAGATATTCACCAAATAATTCAAATTCTAGGACAAACGAGACTTACTTAAATTAACCGAAATATTTTTTTCTGGTAGATTTTGGTGTAAAAGCTGAAAAATCGTTGGTGAGTTCAAAAGGGGTTTCCACTAAAGGCATAAATTGTAAACTGGTGTAGGATTGACAGGAAATGACACAATTCAGACCAAAGCAATATGGGAGTTGGAGAGGATTGCAGTTCTTCACCAATTCCCCACCCTGGTTGCCATGAGCTAATTGAATTAGTTAATTGGTTTTGGAGTTTGGTGTGTGTGTCCCCTTCCTCCTTCTCCCCCTAAGGCTGGTGTCAGACGAGCGTTTTTTAGGCTAGGGTCAGACTAACGTATTTTTCGCTTTGTCCGTGAAAAAGTGCGTTCGAACGAATGGACGTATTTTTTTCACGGAATACGCGATAGCGGTCATACGATGCGCATTTTCGTCCGTGATTTTGTACGGATCATCAATAAAACCCTTTTTGCGTCTGGACGTTATGTTGGCCGGACGTGTGCAGCGTCTGACGTCTCCCAATCACGCAAACACGCCGCTATGCGGACGCAGCGCACTCTGTACGTCAGTACTAGCGGTTTGACGTTCTCGAAAAAATGCGTTCGTTTGCCACTTGCGTTTTGTGCGGCCGTTCTTCGTATGTTCCCTGGCATTGGACGTCATTTGCTGCTAGCACGGCCGTGATTTAGTGCGGTTAAACGCACGTTAAAACTGCTTTCGTCTGACCTTAGCCTAAGAGCGGAAGGTACGTCCGTGAGAGTGGACGTTCATTCCACTCTGTCACCCATCTGGCCACCTCGCTGAGCGCAGTTTAGGAGGATCACGCTTTGCAGCCCCGTCGAATGTGCGTCGTAGCAATTTGACGGGGAGACTTTCTCAACGGATGCAGCACGCCTGCTATAGTGCGTGCAATTTGAGCGCACACTACAGCGTGTGGCCGGCCCTTCGCAGCGTTGTGAACTTGTGACACTGGGAGGCACATTAATACGGACACTCATCTGACACGGCCCTTAGCGGTTCCTGAGGGCCACCTATGATAATTCCAGTGCAGCGCGTGTGCCACAGAAAAACTTTAATAGAGTTTAACCATAAGAAATGCATGTGTGGTGCAGTTGCCCATACTCTGTTTTGGGATTTATCATTTTGGAGGTGAGAGATCAAGTATGGCGGTGGTTCCCATCCCTAGTCCCCAGGCCCCCCAACAGGCCAGGTTTGCAAGATATTTGAAGCACAGCACAGGAAATATGATTTTCTGCACAGAGATAGCAAGATTCCATCTGCATTTCACCAAGGTTTATTTCTGTCCAGAGTCACATTAATTTGTCACCAAGATCTTGCATTGATGATGGGAGAGTCGGAGCGCTGTGTAAAGTCTTCTCTAGCACATCCTAAAGCTTCTCAATGGGGTTAAGGTCGGGACTGTGTGGTGTCCAATCCATGTGTGAAAATTATGTCTCATGCTCTCTGAACCACTCTTGCGCAATTTGAGCCAGATAAATCCTGACATTGCCGTCTTGGAATATGCCCACGCCATCAGGGAAGAAAACACCCATTGATGGGAAAAACCTGCTCTTTCAGTATATTCAAGGAGTCAGGTGACCAATTTTTTTTTACCAGCTGAAACATTAAATCCCTGCAGTAAATATCCAATGGAAGGCTCATATCTATTGCTTATTTAAATCCGGATGGTGCCTTTCTTTGCCCAGGCAGTGTATAGTTTCTTACTTGTCCATCACCATTACTTCTGGTTTGGGATGTTGAGGTTTAATATTCATATACCGTTAAACAGAACTGTAATGACAACCATAAATAGATCTCATGAAGTCCATGGAGTTGCAGCTGCAATGATGCTGGGGTCAGACGAACACATTTTTAACGTGCGTTTAGGCGCACTTAATCACGGCCGCAATAGCAGCAAATGACGGGCAATGACGGCCAATATACGAAGTACGGCGGCAGGAAAGTGCGTCCGCGTAACGCAAACGGCAAACAAACGCATTTTTTCGAGAACGCAGAACCGCTAGTACTGACGTACAGAGTGCGCTGCGTCTGCTAGTGGCGTGTGTGCGTGATTAGGCGACGTCAGACGCTGCTAATGTCCGGCCTACATTACGTCCAGACGCAAAAAGTGTTTTATTGACCATCCGTAAAAAATCACGCATGAAAATGCGCATCTTATGACCATTTTCGTGCATTCCGTGAAAAAACACGTCAATGCGTTCGGACGCACTTTTTTACGGACGACGCGAAAAATGCGTTCGTTTGAGCCTAGCCTAAAAGCCAGTGAATCGCTGCTATGGGTTATACCGGGCGCCCAGCTCACAGGCTTCCTCACTGGAGATAAATTCTTCCTTATTGAGAGATGAGAACAACAGTGACAAGTGTGGACATGTTCAGGCAGCGGGACGATGAAAGAGAGCTCTTGAAGAGCTTGTCCATGTGTATGAATCGGTTTATATATCCAAATATGCACAGCATGGCATTAGCTACGGCATTACAACTGTTACTGGCCAGCTCCATTGCATGGAAAATGACACTAATTCTCATCAACACGGATTATAAAGCACTCAAAGTAGACAATGGTACAGATCTTTTTACCTCAGGAATTGGCAAACTCTGCAAACTGTGAAAACCAGCAATAGTTCCGGGTCCATACAAGAATCAATAGTAATGTACGTAGTATGTACTGAGAGGAATGTATGGATTGAGATGCCGCCACAACGATTTTATTCTACAGGTTATTGCTGATTTATGAGAAAAAGAGGAACTAACTGAGGAAGCGGCTTTTACCTGCGAAACGCGTTTTAGTGTATCGTTACTCACTTTATATTAGGTTTGTGCACCAATTTTTTTTTTATAGGTCCGTTCGGATTTTGTAAATTTTGGTTTCGGCCGATTTTCGTTTTGGTTCAGTTTGTTTCGTTTTCGTATCGACTTTTTTCCGTGATTTCTGAAATTTTCGTGTTTTTCAGAACGTCTGTTCTCCTCGTTTCAAAGTGTCTATTCGTTTTGACGTAAACTAATGTTTTTTCGGATACGATAATTATACGATATGATAATTCTGCCGATACGATAATTCTGCCATTGAGATTTCTCATGTTTTACAAGAAGGATACATTGAGTTTTCTCTGGTTTCCCGGGAAGGATACATTGAGATTTCTCATGTTTTACAAGAAGGATACATTGATATATCTCTGTATTTACAGGAAGGGTACATTGAGATTTCTCATTTTTTACAAAAAGGATACATTGAGATTTCTCATTTTTTACAAGAAGGATACATTGAGATTTCTCTGGTTTCCCAGGAAGGACACATTGAGATTTCTCATTTTTTACAAAAAGGATACATTTATTTATTTATAAAGGATTTTACCAGGAAGGATACATTGAGATTTCTCATGTTTTACAAGAAGGATACATTGAGATTTCTCATGTTTTACAAGAAGGATACATTGAGATTTCTCATGTTTTACAAGAAGGATACATTGAGATTTCTCTGGTTTTCCAGGAAGGACACATTGAGATGGGAATGATACAAAATTTAATTACAGAATCAGCGACATAAATACAATGTCCGAAATTACTGAAATGGAACCGAAGTCAGGAATGGAGCCGAAATCACAAATGGAGCGAAAATGAATTTCGATTTTTTTTTTTTTTTTTTTTTTCACATTTCTAGTCCATTCGAAAAGTTTTCGTTTCGGCACAAAAATTTGTTCGGATCTGCCATTTTCGGATCTGAAAATTTTCGGAAAATCGACCGAATCCGAATGCACGAATCGATAAATTTCGTGAAAATTCCGAAACCCGAAACGCACATCCCTACTTTATATTATGTTATTTGAAATACTTGGATTTATTTTAAAGGAATAAAACATTTTTAAACCATTCGGTGGAGATTTTTCCTTTTTACCACTACTGTTGAGGCTGCATTCTCCAAAGAACAATATATCCATTACAGGGAACTGACTGATCCATTCCCCATGAAGGATAGGAACGATTGGATTCCCGCTCCATCGAACACCTCAGGCTCAGTATCCTCCCGTGGTGTAGAAGGGAAATCTGGCGTTCCCTACTAAAGTCGCCAGCTGCCTGTTCATCCGGTGTCTGATCTGAGACACCACTTCATGTGAGTGTAATCTTTCTCTTTACGTACAATATTGGTGTTAAGACTGTACTGTTCTATGCCCTGTTAATATTCTATATTTGAGGCATTGAGAACAACTTAGAACTTGCACCCGTGCTAAGTGAGGACAAACTAGACTATGACCAATCCAATAAAGGAACTGTCAGAAAGAAGCACTGGGTTCTGCTCACTCCTTCACCTTACATATTGCTGATTTATGATTAACAACCCATTCATACATTTATGATTTATTAGTACTTTTTTATCAGTTCTGCTGTGATTTCATGATGTGCGTACAGGCATTTTAAAAAATAATTTTCTCTTTGATCCTTGGTACATAAGCTCTACATGCTATTGATATTTATACACTAAGGATAAGATGCCAGGATATAATCGGAGCCGTGCACAGGGTGGATACACTACTTTGGACATGGAATTTAGCCTGTGCCAGGCTGTAGGTGCTGTTCAAGGGTTACATTACAGTGAACCTTTTTCGAAAGGCCTGTCAACTCACTCAATAACCCCCCCCCCCCATTCAGGGCCGTACGTACATTTTCCCTGCTCGAGGTGAAAAGGCCTCTGTACTATATATATATACTCACTCGTAAATCCGGCACTCTAGAAATCCACATAGCACATGCCCGGTGCAATGCTCGGCTCAAAACAATTTGTAACAATAGCGGCACTCAGGGTCTATTTCATAAATAAATAAGTATCTTTATTACATCAATGTGACAAAATCCGCTACTCAGCAGGAGTAGATTCACCATTAACTCCATCCTTGCCTTGGAGCACTGGGAGGTAGCATTCCAGCCGAGGTGTCTGCCCTGGATGCAATGAAGGCGGCTGCTCAGAAGAAGCCAATCTGCTGAATGGAGCCTGTAATGCCGCTAATAAGAGGGCATCAATCCGCTGCTTGTCTCTGCCTGGATCCGAGAATACCGAGGCTCTGTGAGAATAGCCATGTATCCCTCCCCAATCACTTCGTCCAGACAAAAGTGTAGGTTGAAGGAAAATCAGAGTGTATTTAGAATGGGAACAGACAGTGTTTTTATACATTGACAAGATCTTGATAACCCGGCTGGCCATTGTTCTAAACCCGGCCCCTCCAGACATCCCGGCGCCAGTTTTGCCACTTCCTCTAGCCCAAGCCCTTTTGTATATTTAACATGGGCTCTTCTTAGCGTTGCGGGTCTGTAGGGGCTAATTCCCCGGAGCAGCAACACTTTCTGGGTTCTGCTGGCTAGCTCTGGTCCCCTGGTTACTCTTGCCAAAAAAGCGCCCTGATCCAGGAAAAGGGAACCGAGCGGCAGCGATTACAAACTGCTCAGCAGCGGATGAGGTGTATTGGCCTTAGAGCTCCATAGCCGTAGCCGCTCTGTTTTGGGAACGTTGATTGGAGAGGTTCCCGATGGCGCTTCCTCTTCAAACAACCCCACACCAGGCAACCCTCCCAGGGGACCTAATGTCCACAAAGCGCCCTGGTAGAGGCAAAGGGGGCTCCAGGGCAGGCGGTTGAACAGGAGTAGGGGTTTGGCAGCTTGCCAGCGGTAATTCGCGATCTCCTGGGGAGCCTCCTGCCTTACACAATATGAGGCAAGCCGGGGTACACTTTGCAGGAACACTAATAACATATTTTGTTTGTACAGTTGGCACTGGTACAAGCTGGACACAAAGGGTAACGAGTTATTAATCAGCACAGGAGATAAACTAAAAAAAATGGTCGGAGCTGTGGCAATTGAGTTTTAATGTGGATAAGTGCAAGATAATGCACCTGGGACGTAAAAACCCAAGGGCTGAATATAGAATATTTGATACAGTCCTAACCTCAACATCTGAGGAAAGGGATTTAGGGGTTATTATTGCAGAGGATCTAAGGGTAAGTAGTCAATGTAATAGAGCAGCAGGAAATGCTGGCAGAATGCTTGGTTGTGTAGGGAGAGGTATTAGCAGTAGGAAAAGGGAAGTGCTCATGCCACTGTACAGAGCACTGGTGAGACCTCACTTGGAGTACTGTGTGCAGTACTGGAGACCGTATCTCCAGAAGGATATAGACATCTTAGAGAGAGTTCAGAGAAGGGCTACTAAAATGGTGTACGGCTTGAAGGAGAAAAGTTACCAGGAAAGGCTTAATGATCTTAACATGTACAGCTTGGAAAAAAGACGAGACAGAGGAGATATGATAGAAACATTTAAATACGTAAAGGGAATCCACAAGGTAGAGGAAGGGAGTATATTTAAAAGGAAACAAAGTAGCAAAACAAGAGGACATAGTCTTAGATTAGAGGGGCAAAGGTTTAAAAGTAACATCAGGAAGCATTATTTTACTGAGAGGGTGGTGGATACATGGAACAGCCTTCCAGTTGAAGTGGTAGAGGCCAAAACAGTGATTGAATTTAAGCAGGCATGGGATAGGCATAAGGCTATCCTAAACAAAAGATAAATCCAAGTAAAGTATCCATGTAATTGGGCAGACTAGATGGGCCGAAAGGTTCTTATCTGCCGACATTTTTCTATGTTTCTATATACAGAGAAATTGCAGCCGGGCTGTTTCAGTGACTGTTACATTGTAGCAAGCATGTACTCCGTGGTTACTAGCAGGGTGGTGCAGGGGAAAAACATGATTAAATAGAAGTCTAGGAACAGTTTTTACACTAAATCTAACAGGGGAATTCGTTCATATAAATAAAGGATAAACGAAATAAGAATGAAATTAAACTAAATAAATCCTGTAGCGGCCAATCCGTCACAATCAATGTTTCAGTTTACTCTCTGTAAATTTTCTTCAGGCGCTCCTGCACAGTTTGTGATCTCGCGAGATCGCGGCTGAGGGATTCCAAACGAACAGCCACTCTAAACCTTTGCCGGACGCTCGTTGGATCGTGGCCAGCCGCAGAGGCCTGGTAGAATTCCATTAGAGCATTCTGCCAGGCGCCCCAGCCCCTTGGATGTCGGCAAGCCAGTTCAGTGCTGGCTTCGGGTATTGGGGACTCTGTTGGGGCATCTGCACGAGTGAAGAAGCCACCGATAGCGGCTGTGTGTCGCTGATCCGGGCTGGGCGTGATGACGCAGCGCCCGCCAAGTTTAAAATCAGAAACCTGAACACTGGTCCTTTGCCTTGACGTGGTTTCTATATCCCCTCAGTGCATTCATTGTATATTCCAGTATTGCTCTCTTGTGTATGATATATAGATAGATAAAGAATGGAGTATATCTAGACAAACAATATGATTGAAAATAAAAACCTCTCTGTAAAATAGCTCAGACAATGAACAAAACATTGGCCCCTTATGAATCGCACTCGCTAAAAAACAGAAATATCAGGCATATCAAAATCTGTGAAAATGTCATGATGGTTACTGCTCCTGGGATTTGCCTTTTTGCAGTCGGTGGAGGAATCCTCTTCAGACGTAGCAGGCACTCCTAACAACCCAGGGTTCACGCTAGATCTGATTCTGCGAAGTGTGCAAATAACTATACTTCTTTGTAATATGGCAGTGTAAAAATATAGGGGGTTTATTGATTAACAGATTAAAATATAACACGTGCACACATCCGACGCACTTCGTTGTATACAAGCAACTTTTCAAGGATAGAAGTGTCCTTGTTGCAGACGGGTTTAAATACAATGCAACCGCGGCTCATTAACTCCCGCTTCCGGGTTCCATCCACGTGGCGTTTGTTTTTCGGCGCAAAGTAATGACGTCTATCAGGTCCCCTCTTCAGATTCTGCGCATACATGAGGCACATAAACTGTCACCTTCCCTCCGCTCTCCTACGCATGCGCTAAGACATCTGGGACCAAAGATTAAAGTGTCCAGTACATTCTTATTCAAACAATGTCCAGATCTTCATAACAAATATGAGTAAAAGAAAAGCAAATCACTTTAAAAGAATGTATTCTCTAGAGATGGAATTAAAGAATAAAGTGTATAAAAACATTGTCGGCAATGAATGGGAATGTGGAAAGTGCATAGTAAACCTTAACCCTTCACGCACCATAGTGCTAAATGCAAATTCTATCTCTTAAGTCAGACTGGGGAGACCTGCGAACCATTTAATTAAAATTCATTGTCTTAATTCCCAGGTTTTGGCATTAAAAATTGTGCCTCATAATCTATCTTGGTCTAAGGCCGCCTCTGTAACATATATGGATCTTCTGCGGCCCCTCCAGCCAATATATGCTATAAATGCAGTATAATTTGTCCTTTTAATCCATTAACAACGTTCAACGCTCAACAATGCTGCAAACTGTTTTACATCCTAACACTGCTAATAGCCAATGAATCAGCGCCATCTTGTTTTGATCCCAAATGCACACGTTCAGGCTGGTTTCAGACAAACGCATTTTTATCATGCGTTTAGGCGCACTTAATCACGGCCGCAGTAGCAGCAAATGACGGGCAATGACAGACAATATACGATGTACGGCCGCACGAAAGTGCGGCCGCGCAACGCAAGCGTCAAACGAACGCATTTTTTTCGAGAGCGCAAAACCGCTATTACTGACGTACAGAGTGCGCTGCGCCACATAGCGGCATGTGTGCGTGATTAGGAGACGTCAGGCGCTGCTCATGTCCAGCCAACATAACGTCCAGACGCCCAAAGTTTCCTGGTTGGATCAATGCGTTCAGACGTACTTTTTGACGGTCGCTGCGAATAATGCGTTCGTTTGACCCTAGACTAAACACCTTACATAAACTGTAACTAGATTACTTTTGCATTACAAATAAAAACATGTGCTGCTGGTTGTTTTCTCTTTGTCCAAATTGCATGTAAAAAGGAAAAATAAAGTTAGGTATTTTATCTAGGTGTTCTTGATTTTTCCCATGATACTACATTTACCAAAAGCTTGTATTTGTGGCTTTTGCTTATTTAATCTACAGTATTTAACAATTAATGAGGTGGGGGAGTGAATGTTTAGATAAGGCTACAGGGAGCTATTGTGTTCTCCAGGCTACCTGAGATAAGAGATGGCATCTGAATAAAACAGGGAGCTTAATAGTCTTCTAAAAGGTCCCCTGGTGATGCCCTTTGAATACATCCCACACACTACAATGATTTGAGTCGCCTGTCTGACCCACAGACTCTATTATATGGCCCAAACCACAAAGTGAGGAGCAAGTAATGTAAAGATACTGTGGTGGCAGTTTACAACACAAAATATTACACAATGGATGCACCCAGTGACACCTATAGAGTGAGATATTTTATTAATTAAACATACAAAAGAAGAACAAAGCACTTGTACCATACCAGCAGCATAAAATAAACACACTAAGGCCATTTCATTTACCCCTTTAAGCAATTTCCCGCTGGATTTGCTCCCAGGGCGCTCTGGATCAGAGAGCAACGTGCAAGGTGTTCACCGCACGCATGCGCGCCGAGGAACTTCCAGTTCCATGAGATTGGAACGAAGACGCAAACGAAATCCTCCGAGCGAGAAGGGGCGTGTCTCGAACTGCGCATGCTCGCTGTGTTTTGCAGACGCACTTCCTGCAGCACAAGCCCACAATTCTTAGCAGGCTAAGTTGCGCAGGCGCTGATGACATGCGAGGCCGGCTTCCCAGTGCGCACGCGCCGTATGGTAGTGGAAAGGACATGGAGTGGATCCTGCCCTGAGAGAGCCGTGCGGAGAGTAGGAGGTTAAACCTGGCTGACATAGTATGTAACGAGGAGCACGTTCATTGCTGTGCGACAATCACATGGCAACACCGGCATTATGCTTGTTTGGAGAAATGCATCTTCCCTCTTATGTGTCAACTCCTCGCAGTAGCGTTCTTTAACTATAATCCCCATGATCCACGCCTTGCCAGTGACCTGCTACCTATGTCTGAATGCGTGTGTTGTGATTCAGAGTCTGAAAGATCTAGTGAATCGGTGGCTGCAGATGTAGGTAGACTACAATTCCCATGATGCAGACATTGGAAGTTCACTGGGAATTGCAGTCTGGTTATGTGGCAGTTTTCCACTTTCAGGCCTTGCCAATGATCTTGCAGAGCTGTGTTGCACCTGTATCTGCCTATAGTACTGTGCCCAGGGCCAGGTCATGCCAAGGACATGGCAAACCAGGAACCTGCAGTGACTTTAATTCCCATGCCGGTCCAGGATTCGACATGGACTTCCCCCTCCGTATGCAGCCTGCATGAAGGAAATCCCATTCTTGACTGCCAACCACATGTACACTGACACATCCGTGTGGCCTGCTTTAAGTATAACCCTCCTCGGCCAATGATGTGCTGTGACGGCTTGTTGTTCTCTAGGAACCACGTTTCGTTGTCTGTTGTGGAGTGTTAATGGACACTGTAGCCCAGGGCGGTCAAACTCCAGCTCCCAAGATGATTCTTAACTACAACTCTCCTGATTCCCTGACCCTCTATTGCACTGAAGGAACTCTGGGAATTGTAGGCATCAACATCTGGGGGGGCCGTGAGTTTGACAGCCTTGCAGTAACCACTGTGACCAAGTGGTCATGGTGGAGTGCACCAACCCTATCCCGTCGAGTGTCCCTTTGGGCTGTCACAGCCTTCCACCTTTAAGGCTGTCAATCAGCTTGTGCTATGTATACAGCCTTCCCAGGTTCTCGACAGCAAAGCACGCTTAGTCCATTGCTGACTGTCCATTGCCTCTCAACTTAGTTTCTTTTGAGACGCATCAGAATGGCTGAATAAGTCAGTAAACATTCAGCCAATTGACTGCTTCCTCTTTAGGTCCAAAACTCCAACATGTAATGATGTTGCTTGAGGAGCTTAAATGAGGCCCACGGCTGAGACATTAAGGTATAAGATCTTCAGACCATAGACCTGACCGGGAGTCAGTGGCCCCTAGATGTTTTGACTGTCATAATCCATGCGTATTCATTGAATTGGAATGAGTCTCATGGGAAATGTAGTTCAGTAACATCTGGAGGGCCAAGGTTTCAGACCCCTGGGGTAGACAAACTGAAAATAGGGTACAATGACATGTCCGTATTACACCATGATACGTTGTTTCTGATTATGGGTGATTTTCATACTACAAGCGGTCTTTGATGTGGACATTAAGGTTCATCCAAGGCCATATTGTTCGGTTATTTTGTGGTGGTGGATGTAAACGACTTGGAAATGTCCACTGAGGTTGTAGAAGTTATTCAGTAACTTGTGCACTACAAAAGAAAACGTTGCAAAGTTACATGATTGAGTGTTGTTTCTTGAGCCAAGCTGGGCGACCATTGATCCAAGGGGGATGAAGGAAAGCATCACTTCTCCGTCTGATGTCAAAGTCCTAATTAGTATTACTGATTGTAATGTGGAATTCCATTTCTACATCCACAGGGTCAAACCATGGTGACAGGATGTCGTTGGTTCTGAACAAGATCTACTGTTTATACGCTAGGAATGGCTGGAGGCGCTTGCTCGGTTGCCAGAAAGCCTTTGAGAGTTGGTCCCACCTGGGCCAAGGTTCCTCAGCATCAGATTTTCATACTTCAGCGGCAGCTGCTGCAGGACACAATAAGTGGTCCAAGGTGAAGCATATTAAAGGACCCAAAGATGAAGCCAGGGCACGGGCGTTTGCCAAATTGTCAATGATGATCAAAGTGGCAGTGAGAGGTAAGGGATAGACCAATATATCACTTTTTAGGCGTCGATACCGATTTATTCTGTACATTTTAAATTTTTGAAAAATCACAATTTCTACACAAATCTGGCGTCGACTGAACATGTTTTATAAAATTCTGAACATTACAACAACTGAGAACTAAACTGCTCGCAAAATAACTTGCATAGCTTTCCAGAACACAGAAAAATGGCAAAAAACCCCTATAAATATCACACTCTAAATGTCACTACTAGAAAGCTACCCAATATTTTGGGTTAAGGAATCACAGCGCTCAGTGTGATGGTTAAAATAATTAAACTCGCAGTAATGTGCGCTGTGTATGAGCATATCACAGAGCTCCACAGTGCAGCATCATTGTTCACTTTATAATTGTGAATAATAGCCCTGCGGTAGAAAAAAATAAATATAATTTTATTTATTTTTACATTGAACTGGATGTTCTTGGCATCATTGGAAATGCCATGGCCTGGCCTTTTCAATGACCCTATGGTTTCGGTGATGGGGGTCCAAAGGGCCAGACTGGCAGCTCCCTCATGAAAGGGATTTCTATGCCTCGGCATACACTTCCAGCATCTTCCCTGCCTGCTCACGGGTCATGGAGCAGTCAGACAAGATGCTACAAGTCAACACACAAGCCCCGGAGACAAGTTGGGTGGCTTGCAGCATCCTTGCTACCTCCACCGTGACTCGTGAGCAGGCAGGGAAGACACTCTGTGATGGCTGCGGGTCTCCATCTGGGAGTCTTGCTGCCCAGCAGGCCCCTGACTCCGGGATCTGATTGTATCAAAACAGTTGTCGTCCCCCCCCCCCCCCGGAAAATGAAAATGCCAGGACTGTAAATCGATACTAAGGTTTGGAACGCAGCATCCCTGTATCTCCTCATTGGAAGAGTTATTCCAAACTGCATCTTTAAGTCCAGCCGTCACTTTGCTCTGTGGTCGGTGCACTATTGAGGGAGATTGTGTGATCGTCCCTCAATACCGATGCTGGTTCCTTCGTCAGTGTACCAGAAGCCAATCTGGCAGCTGCAGGGTGTGGAAGAAGCGTTTGCAGGAAACCTCTCCTACCTCAAACACTATTCCAACGTGGGTGCCAGATCAGACGATTAGGTAAAACCGGATCAGCAATCTTGACCCTCCAGATGTTTTGAGATTACATTTCCCATGATGCTCAGCCATTCATCAGGTTGGCAGTCTCATGGAAAATGTAGTTACACAACGTCTGGATGGCAGAGGTTGCTGATCCCTGCTCGACCGAACTAAAAAACAAAAAAGTAGGAAGTCTCTTAGTAGGAGCTTTAAAATCAGTAAAAATGCATCTAAATAATAAAAAAGGCCTTTAAAAAAAAATTAACAGGGTTATTCAGAGAGAGAGGTGAAAACCAGGAGAATGACTGGAGAAGTGAAAATTCTAGGTCAAAATTGCCAAACCAGAAAAATTCTCCCACGTGGTCCGACTAATCAGGTGGTACTGAGTCTCTGTACCACCTGACTGGCCGGACCGCGTTACCTGCGCACGCAGCCGCATCCCCTTCAACACGGACGGACTCACGCTGTTCAGGACCGGGCAGGCACTCCCGCTGCCCGGCATCTGGGCCCCCTCAACCCCTGCTGGATCCGGAGCTGGGGCAAGTATCCATGTGAGAGCTGACTGCCGCTGGGGCAATATCCAGGTGAGAGCTGGGGGCAAATCCATGAGCTGGGGGCATATCCATGAGTGAGCTGGGGGCATATCCATGAGCTGGGGCAATGTCCATGTGTGAGCTGGGGCAATATCCCACTTAGGCTTATACGCGAGTCAATAAGTTTTGACAGGTTTTTTGGGAAAAAGTAGGGGGGTCGGCTTATACACAGGTCGGCTTATACCCGAGTATATACGGTAACCCTGTATGTATTTTTAAAAGTAAAAAAACAAATGTGTTTTAAAATGTACAAAAACATCTTTTAAAAATTTAAATGTAATAAAAAATAATAATGGTCTTTCAGGAAATTTAAAAAAAAAAGATATTGCATCGAAACCTATTAGATTCGCCTGTTTTAAACCTGTCAAATTGAAACTCTGAAATCAGGTAATTTTGCTGCAATTTCGGTGCAGTTTGGCATTCTGTGAGTAGACACATCAATAGTTCTCTATGGGACAATTGCAGCGCTGGCGGATTCCGCCGAAATGCTCCATACTTTGCTGTCAATTTGCCTGTATTTGGAGAATCTACAGTATTGTGAATACAAAAATTGCTCCTATGGTGAAAATCACTTGTGACGTATGTTACTTTGCACTAGGGGTACATGGGCCTAGAAATGTATTTGAGAGGTGCAGTCCTGAAGTTTCACATTGTGACCCTGTATCTACAGTTGTATATGCAGGGCTGTTTGTGTTTTCTGCACCCTATTCCCTGATGTCTGTGTTTATATTAATATGCCCTTATGGTTTTATTGTAGAGTCTGCTTTCTGTGGTATATACTGTGCTGTTTTTCCTTTGTGTAATTGTGAGTAATGGATCCCTTTGTTTTCCCATGCTTCCATCAACTTCCCCCCCCAACAACCAGCTTTAACCGGATCCCTGTGCTACTCTCTGATCCTTTGTTTCAACACTGGGCGTGTTTCCATTTTCTTTATAGCGTGTGTGTTTTTCCCAAATGTAAAAGTTCCAGTTTGGTTTTCACCCTGCGAGGATCTCCTTTTATTGAGTAGGTTTGGGCCAGAACCAGTACTCCTTTGGGATACTGGCGGCGATGGGAGCATTTTTCACGTGGGCCCAGGATCCCCCACGTTACATCACTGTTCAATGCAATTCGGATGTTCGTGAATACTCCACTCAGTGCTGTCATAAACCTTGTTTTTGTTTTACATAAGCCTAGAGGGTAATCCAGACGTGGACATGTGCTGATGGTGCTTAGAGAGGCATCAGCTATACCCCCTCACGAAGTCTTACAAGGCTGAAATGATCATTGGGTGTTACTGGATTTCTCATGCAGAGACTTCCTTGGTATTCCAGTTCTGGCTGCTCTGTTTGAGAGATAGTAGTCAATAAATGGTAATGTCTTCTCTGTAATGGTGCCATTGGGCACCATATGCGACCTGAGAGGGGATTCAGCATAGGACAGGCCACTAGTGCTTTCAGAAACATTGGGCCTTAACCTTGGAGTAAACTTCCTGGAGCCATTCTAGTCAATGGAGTGCTTACGTTTACAAAAGTTCTGGTTACATTTACACCAAGGTTGGAATAGGGCCCCTTGTTTTTTGTGAAAAGAAGAAAAAAGTCACCGTGACATTATAGAATGTCCATTTAGCGAGCAAGTCTACCAAAATCCACCTCCCACGCGATCAACGTTTCATACACAAAGTACTTGAAGTACAGCATGGAGCTGCTAATTCTGAGCCCCAATGCAAAGCTTGCAGCAAGGTTGGAATAGCAGCTTGAGCGGCTAACGGCAGGCTTGGAATTGGGCCCGGTGTTTTATGTTTGTAAAAAAATTTTCATTTTATGCCATTATTAACCCAAAAATATCTCTCGGTAACAGAACTGTGGGTAGCCCAACAATAGGGTGAAAGGGTCACCAAAACGTTGCCAAATTCATGCGGTTTTGCTGTTTTGACACACTATTTCTCTTCTCGACCTTCTGCTACAGAAGGAGGACCCAACCCTGATGTGAATTTTCATTTGGCCCAGCTGATAGAACAGTGTCGGCAAAGAAATATTCCCAAGTCATCTATTGATGTTGCCATCAAAGGAGTGGTGAGTATGGCAACAAAGCTAAAGGCCGCGCTTGGCAAAATATTTCAGTTTGGGCAAATCCAATTACAGTGTAATGGAATGCGCGCGCTACAGCGAACGTGCTGCAGAAGTTCTGAAAGCCACCCTGTCGTAGCACTGCCCTCAGCCAGGTGGCCAGACGGGCGTCACTGTTGAAGGAACGTCCACTCTCAGACGTTCCTTCTGCTCCTCATAACGCTCATCTGACCCCGGCTTAACAAGAACGGGCAGGGGGGGGGGTGGAATCTTGTTTTGACCTTTCGATACGGTGATGTCATGAGATGTAGTGTATCAATGACGATTGTTTTATTTCTTTTGTAGGATAAAGCAAAGCCCACTTCCTTTGCGCTGTATGAGGGAAGGGGGCCTGGAGGATCCTCTTTGCTTATCGAAGCCCTTACAGACAATAATAAACGCACATATATTGACCTCAAGCTCATCATAGGAAAAAACAGGTGAGTTATTGCAGATTCTTGTGTGTATAAAGTCATTTAGACTAAAGATGCCAGACATAAAAATGGAAGAAAGCACTAGTGTTAACCTGATAGAAACCATGATATGGCTAATATTCACTTCCCTGGCGCAGGAGCAGCCCACCTAGAAGGACCATGGGCACAAATGGTCACCTGTATTCATATGTGGAGCTTCTAGGGTTTGCGACCCTGGAACTTTCAGACATGGTCTTCATTTGGATTTTCTTTGCTGCCATGCTTGACCTTGCAACAACAGCCATTTTCAGTTTTTTGTTTTTTTTTGCAACTTTGGCAAACACCGTCATTCTTTGAGTAACGCCCGATGTCTCTTGCTGTACGACTTCTTCTGTGTGTGTTGTTTATGGGCTACCGCACCCTGGTTTCTTTTTCAGACTTTTTTTGGGGTGAGGAGTCTAAGAATGTGCTGATTATTTATTTATTTATTTTATTTTTTTGCAGGGGATCCATATGTGACGGAGCTCGACACTGCTTCGACAAGAAGGGAGTTGTGATGGTGCAGACGAAGGACCGCGATGGAAATAATGTGCATATAGAAAGGGCACTGGAACTGGCGATAGAAGCAGGAGCTGAGGATGTGGAGGAGACGCTGGATGATGAGGAGAACGATGTGTACAAGGTGAGGAGGAAGGACACCAGGAGATTTAACATGATATTCTCGGAAGACAGGAAAAGATTGCTCTTGGTGTGATTTGTTTCAGGGTTGCTGCTGCACAGTATGAATGCGCTATGTTGAGATGATCCACTCTTGCAGAGAGCAATGCATATACAAACATGTTGAAGCAAATAATCCCTTTCTCAATGTAACCTGAAAGACCTTCCCTGAGATGTTTATATATATGCACTGCTCCTCACATTTCCACAAGTGAACCTTTGCCACACAGCTCATCGCTCTTGACTTTGATGTTGTGATTACTAACTTTTGTGACGAGGCAATGTATGGAGGGCAAGATCCCAGCTTTGGTTAATATTGTGTATGCCCGTCATATAACACCCCCTCCTCCTCCCTATTTGAATTTTTAGCCTATGGTACCATGAATAATACACTCCGCAAATTCAACTAAACAAGCTCGAAATACACATTGCCGGGCCAAAAAACTCACCATCAACCATACGAGCCTGTTATGATATGGGACGGCTTTAGTTGGTCAGGTCTAGGTTCAGCAACGTTATGCGCCCAAAAATGAGGTCAGCTGACTCCCTGAATATACTGAATGAGCAGGTTTTTCCTTCAATGGACTTTTCTTCCTTAACCCCCTTCACTGCTGAGCCATTTCACCTCTGTGTGCTGAGCTCATTTTGACTGTTTTGTGCTCCTCATGTTTAACCCCACAAGGACCACTAAAGGGAAATTTTCACAAGGATGTACTTAGTACGTCATGGTCCTTTAACCCCTCTCCCTCCCTATACTCACCTCTCTGGCCGGGGTCCTATGTCAGTCTGGCTTCCTTGAAGCTGGCCTGATGGTTTTATGGGCCCCGGCCGTCCCACTGACATCATTGCTGGGCACAATTATGTCGGTTTCAGGTGCCCCCCCCCCGCAGCACTACTCTCCCTCCTGAATGTCAAACAGTAAAAAAAAAAAAAAGCGTTGCTGGAAAGGGCACAGTCTGCCCTTTCCAATGGTGCCTCTCTTTAACCCCTTAGGAGCCAGATCGTGTTTCATTCTCGGAGGTGGCTGACATCTTGGATGTCAGCCAAGCTTCTGGGTTCACCCCACACCCGCTGACCAGGGTTAATTTTGACAGCAAATTTAATTTTAGTCTTAATTTTAGTCTTTTGACTAAAATACCACTTAATTTTCGTCGTATTTTAGTTGTCAGAATTATTATTAATTTTAGTCGACTAAATTTAGAGTAGATTTTAGCCGACTAAAATCGAATGTGTTTAGCAGCGACTTGTCCCCCCCCCCCTTCCATACTTATAGATGGCCACCGCACTGCTGCAGCAGCCATCACCCACTCACTGCAGCTAAGGCTGCGCCCCGGCACAGAAAGTCCCAGTGGAAAATGTGGGAAAGTGCCGATCATTTTAACCCCTTAGGGACCAATGACATAACTGTTACGTCATCGATGCATTGACTTTAAAGACCGTCGGTCCTTAAGAGGTTAAAAGATACTTTACAATCCTGACACACTGTACATTACAGAGCTCCACAGAAATAAAACTCAATGGAATGTGCAGTGTGTATGAGCTTTATTACAGAGCTCCGCAGCAATAAAACCCACACTAATGTGCAGCTCAAACATGGATATGAATTGCCCCCATTAGCTCACACATGGATATGAATCTCTCTTCCCCCCCCCCCCCCCGGTTGCTCACTGGGACGCGGGTCGGTAGGGGCCCGGTTTTGGGCGCCATAGTGAGCCCCCGCCGGTTTCTCTCTGCCTCCAATGATTGAAATTCACAGGCAGTCAGCGGCGCAGTCTGAAAAAATGCTGCGGTGGCGCCTGTAGCGTGCCTGCATCCCACATTGGAGCAGGCATGTTGCACTGGCGCTGCCCCTCACGTGACACGTCACTTGAGGGGGCGGCGTAGGCGCCACCGCGACGTTTTCACCGTGAATTTTGGGTGGTGGAAGAGGAGAGCAGTTTAATTGGTCATCCGGATCATTTGCACTAGTGTTACAGAAAAAATGGTGGGGACAAGAAATGGGCTTCTATCATAATGGGGGGGGTACGAAGAGGGATTGGTCGGCATCAGTAATGTGGTTTACCAATCTAACGAGATGGACTTTAAGGGATTTTTTTGAAGGTCGAAGATTACGGGAGAGTCTAATAGGGGGAGGTAGGTCATTCCACAGGACCAGAGCTGCCCTTGAAAAGTCTTGGCGGTGAGAGTTTGCGGTGCAGTTGCAGATAGAGGTCCGGAGTGATCTACAAGTGACGTGCTTGTTGATTAACGAAGGCATGTAAGGAGAGGATGCATTGTCGAGGGCTTTGAACATTGGCATCGGTATTTTAAATGGTATCCTGAAAGGTACAGGAAGCCAATGAAGGGACCGGCAGAGCGGGGAGATATGTGAGGACTATAAGCCTGGCAGCTGCATCCATTACAGATTGCAAGGGAGCAATACGAGCGTTGGGGAGGCCAATAAGTAGCGAGTTACAGTAGTCAATTCTTGAGCAATTTTTGCTTATTTTTATAATTTTGTGATCACAATCTCTGGCTAAATCTTCATTATAAATCTATCATTGGTTAGTTGTTTTTAAAACGTTTTGCAGTATATCTGAGTGCTCCGTAACAGCTTTTATGTAAAATACATGTTAACCCTTAACAACGCGTGGCACCCGTCGGGAGGGAGTTAACGCCTGCATGCCTTGCCACAAGGTGATGCCCCGGGCCTCTGATTTGGCCCGCCCCACAGCAGACACACGTCATTGGCTTCAGGGGGACGGCCTGAGTTCAGGCTTCGAGTAGGGGCTGAGGCAGCCCATTGAAGTCAGTGGGACGTACCGGTACGGCAGAAAAGGTTGAGTGCAGCCTCTTCTGTTCTGTGTCTGTCTTTACATGGACATGGCTGACCACCCTAATAACCAACACCACAACTCCCTAGTCCTATTGTTTTATTGGTTCTCCATTACCCCTAAGGTTGCACTGTAGAGAGCTCCAGTAGACAGTTTGTACCGGTAAGGCGGGGGCCACACCAGTGCACGAAGTGCGTCTGTAGTGATGCCCCCCAGCATTTATCTAACAGATGTGGATTTTACCTCACCGAGCTATTACGATGGACGTCAGACGGGTCTACAAAGCTCAAGCCTCCATAAGGGGCTCGTGCTTTGTAGAGCTGTGCGCACAGCAAGGTGGCCACGCAGGCGTCCGTGTGAAAATAATGTACATTCTCACAGATGGTCTTTCCACTCCCATGCGGCCCCAGCCTAAGCAGGCTAATCTCACAAGGTCAGCCACTAGCTGGTTCACATAATGGCCCTGATGGGAGGGAGTATATTGATGTTGTGGAGAGCTTATTCGTCAAGCCAGAAGTCTTGGTTACTGTATCTATTTCAACTTGCCAATGTTTGAGTTCTTTCAGAGACTTTTAAGCCATCTTTACAGAAGACTGAAAGGTTGACCTCTTGATACAATAAACCGTTGAAAAGTCTCATGAGATGATATATAGTTTTAGATAAAAGGGAACTGCAAATTTTAGTCCAAAATAGGCCATAAAATGAAACCATCCTTAAACTCTACCTTTTTTGACCTGATATTTGAGACTCTCTTGAACGGGATGATTTCCTAAATAAGTGAAGGTTGTCTTTTATTTACATTTTGTTTTGATGAGGTTGTTGCTTTTCATTCCAACAGTTTACTCATTAAACCCCCTCTGACACTCTTCCCAGTACATCTGTGACGTGCCTTCTCTCCGTGATGTCAGAACGAATTTGGTCTCTTTCGGATTGGTGCCGATCTCTTCTGGACCCGAGTTCCTCCCCAATATTAAAGTCAAGCTATCCGATGCCGACATGGAGTCAGCATCACAACTCCTGGAAGTAATCAACAATCAGCCAGATGTGATGCGGGTCTTCGACAACATTGAGTAGAGATCAAGAACCTACAGGGTTCTAGTTTATTGATGGATGTAACTGCAACCCATTGGAGTGCCTGGGTGTCTGTTTGGTATTTTTATCCAATGACAGGGATCTCTATTTGACTCGAGCACCTTTTTATCCACATCTAGAAACAGTATTTTCTGTTTTTCACAAGTTCTCCAAACTGTAAAAGGTGGCTGGTGCAGGAATCTGTTTTGCCAAAGAACAACCAAGTCATGGCTGGAGAAGGGAACTTTTGATTTATCCAAGGAATCTGAACCTTGGCTGGTATAGGGATTTCCATTGTACCCATGGACGGTAAGCCACATCTGGCACAATGATGTCTATTATACCCAAACGGCGTGTATTCAAATTGGCACAGGGAACTCAATCATGGAATGTCCAGGTCAGAAGGGACTCTGAGCCCTTACACGTTCATATTCTGACTTATTGTCATTTAGCCTTAATAGACTTGGGCTGGGATTTAAAAAATTTCTGTACTAATGAGTATGAAATATTATTTTATTGAGCTGTATTTCTCATGGACCTAACCTAGGAATAGGGTAGTATCCCTCAGTTGAATAAAGTAGTCTCATGCCATTAAGGAATGTTTAACAAGAAATTACAGAATTTTCCTTAGTATGAAGGGAAGTTTGAATTGTAATAAAGGACTCAGAGGCGAGTATTGTTTCTTTCTTGCATTTATTAAACACAGCATCAAGGTAAATTAACATTGAACTGTAAAAACTTGGAAACAAGGTGGAAAACAAGATTATCATAAGCCCTCCCAGCAGGCCAGCCTTCAGAAATTTTGGGGCCCCTTACTGACCCTCAGAATAGGGCCCCCCCTCTCCCCATAGGAAATAAATTTTTAATGTGAATCGTGATCACATTACAGAGTGTTAGTCCCAATATCTTAAAATCACACATATTGTTCGCACAACAGCACATTTAACATAAAAAAGTATCTATCTGGTTCAAATAAGTTAAGACAGTAAAAAATTCAATTTCTTATTAAAAAAAATATGAATCAAGATCGGATTACAGAGTGTTGCTCCCAATACCTTTAAAACCACACAAAATGTGTATTCGTGCAAACAATGTAGCATAAAAGTATAATTAAATAATTCCACTGGCAAAGCACCACAGCAACAGAACTCTCAGTAATGTGCAGTGCGTATGAGCATATCAGAGCACCAAAGCAACAGAACTCTCAGTAATGTGCAGTGCGTATGAGCATATCAGAGCACCACAGCAACAGAACTCTCAGTAATGTGCAGTGCGTATGAGCATATCAGAGCACCAAAGCAACAGAACGCTCAGTAATGTGCAGTGCGTATGAGCATATCAGAGCACCACAGCAATAGACCTCCAACAGTAAAGGCAGGGAGTATGAACGTACACAGGATCCACAGCAATAGACCTCTAACAGTAAAGGCAATGGACCACATTACATACTTGGTGCTAACGTTTGCACTCACCCGAGTGAGCATTAACGTTAGCCCAAGTATTTAACGCATATTTCAATCCAAACGCTAATGGGTTAAGTAACCCGTTTGCGTTTGGTACCTTGTGCTTTTCAGTGCGAGGTTACTGAGCTTTCGCTCCCTATACTTAACATGGGGAGCGCAAAGTGTTAATCAGCGTTAGGATTACAAAGTCCCAGCGCTGATTAACATTCAGCTCTAATTAGTGGAAAGTTAACCACAGGCAGAACCTGGTGTTAACGGATTCCGCTTCTGCAGAATCCGTTAACACCATCCAAAAAAATTAAAAAAGTGAGCAGATACTCACCTCCTGTCCCGCGGCGAGGACCGCCTCCTCTGGCCGGTGGGAGCAGGTTAAGACTGGGGAAAAAAGTCCCTGCAGTATCCCACTGAGTATCACTGCACTCACCGTCCGGATCTCGCAAGGCGAGATCCGGCTGCTCATGTGACTGCCGGCGTCTGCTTCAATGGAGTCCTATGGACTCCATTGAGAGGATGCGCGCAGCTGCGCTTAATGCTGCCGCGAGCATCCCGGGTGTTAACGCGCAGTAACAATGCAAGCAGCATTTTTTGCGCCTGTATTGTAATCTAGCATTAAAACGCGGGCGCAAGGGGGAAAACTGCGGGCGCAGTTTTTCCTCCCTAGCGCCCACGTTTTAACTCTAGGAATGTAGCGTTACATCCAGAGGGATGGATGGATGGATAGACAGTGGGATGGACGGACTGGTATGGATGGACAGATAGACAGACAGGGATGGATGGAGGGATGGATGGACAGATAGACAGACAGGGATGGATGGATGGATGGACAGTGGGATGGATGGATGGATTGACTGACCTCTCCCCAGCCCCCTGTGTTCTCTCTATCACCCCCCCCCAGCCCACAGTGTACATTCTGTCACCTCTCTAGCCCCCCTCTTCTACCCTTCCCAGTGCAGCATCTGTTACCTGCCTCTGTCCAGATCCAGCATGTGCAGGGTGTCAGGGCAGCTGCTCCTCAGCATTGCTTCTCTCCTTCTCCCATCCACAGGCACGTGCTTGTGGTGGTGCTGTGTGAGGAAGGGGCAGGGCAGGCAGTGTGCAGACTCCAGAGCCAGGGGAAGCAAGGGGCAGCCATGATGGTGGAAGGGCTGCTCCCCCTCCTCTCCCAGACCCACGGCTGTCACATGGAGAGGCGGGGCTTGTGCCGGCCGGGGGCGGAGTTTCTCAGCACAGCTTTGATCTCTCCCCACAGAGACACAGCGCTGGATGAGCACACAGAGGCAGGATGATACAAAGGCTGGCCCTGAGTGGTGTCACCCTCCAAGAGGGTGTCACCCAGTGTGGGCCTGGGGCCCCCTCCCCACGTGACTCGGCGGCCATCTTGCTGCTCACAGGGCAGCCAGGCCCAAGTAGGCCGCAGTACCTCCTCCAGAGGCCTGCGGCCTAAAGTAATCAAAGCTACCGATGGCGGGCCCCCCCAGTCGGCCGGGCCCCTTACTGCAGCATGGGCTGTAATGCCCTGATGGCGGCCCTGCCTCCCAGTCTCCATCAGCCAATCCAGTCGACCTCCTTCCTCTATAAATTAACCCCGAGCTGCGTCCTCCTCCCTCTTTCTTGGTGCAGGTAGAAGATCCACATGAACATAACCAGAAGTGGCAGCCCGAAACGATCGGAGAAAAACAGTCCTAACAGGAATGGAAGAACGCTGAAGCCATGGTGAAATCGGGAAGCTGGAGAGAAAGCAGATACATCACAAAAAATCTGAAACACAGAATGGAATGAGCAAGCCGTTCAAGTCTGGTACGACAACCCCCCCCCCCCCCCCAGGGAGAGGCGGGCAATACTCGCGTCTGAGTCCTTTATTTCAATTCGAACTTCCCTTCATACTTAGGAAAATTCTGTAATTGTAATACTCGGACTCAGAGTCTCCTATTGCGAGTTCAAAGCTGGTCTACGAGGGGTGCGGACCAGTGAACAAATCGGCTTGAAATAAAAAGTCTTAAATGTAGACCCTCTAGACCAATCCGCAGCCTTAAGTAAATCTTCAAGGCGGCGGCCACCTAATGAAGAAGCCATGGCAGAGCGTACAGAGTGCGCACCAAAGACCGAGACGTCAACACCTGCAAGTCTAGAAGCCATTTTAACCAGCGCGCTAACGTCGTGGAACCAACTTCACGATGGGGCGCCCTGAATGAAATAAACAACAAGGGAGACACTCGCGGAGAGCGTAGGAGAAGGGTACGTGATTCGTATTCCCTCAAACAAACGACTGGACACAGCTCCGGTGAGTCAGGAAAAGCCGGATACAGCACAGATGTCAAAGAAGTCTTGGTACATCTAGAGATGTCAAATCTTACACCCTCAGACACCAAGTCCAGAGTTTGGTGGCCAGAGAGGTCAGCAGTGTTGAAGGAGATCTTCCCCCCCCCCCATGCCGTTGATATAGCGCACTGCTGGAAAATTGTCCATCTTCAGCAGCAGTCCGCAACGGCGGGGAGATCTCGCAAAGCACTGCAGGCCAAACAGAGCCACCAGGAGCTCTAGTCCGTTGATGTGGATACGTTGTTCCTGAGGGGAGCAACAACCCCCTGTTTGAAGAGGACCGCAGCGAGCCCTCAACCTGTGAGGCAAGCATCTGATTCGATTGTCGGCCTCAGAGGTAGGGGCATAATGGACCTCCCATTGCAACACTGGAGGCTCTGGATCCACCAACGGAGATCCGAGCACGCCTCTGGGGACAAAAGGATCTGATCTGTATATAAGCTCCCCTCCCGGAGGGAACGGGCCTTCAGGTGTTGGTGGGCCCGATAGTGAGGGGGAGCTGGCCATACTGCTAATTTGGAGGCTGTCAGTAAACCCGAGTACAACCTGTTGGCGGTGAAGTAATGAGCGGGCTTCCTTGAGGATGGTCTTGCATTTTCCCTCGGGTAGGCTCAATGATAATTTGGTGGGGTCCACCACAAATTCCAGGACAGTGGACGGCTCCAGAATAGATTTTTCTGCATTTACCAGGAAACCTAGGTCCTGTAGGATGGAAACCGTCCACCGCACGTGAACCCATAAGAGTTGTGGGGATGAGGCCATAAGGAGGATATCGCCTAAGTAAATTATGAGAGGAACTCCTTTGGATCTGAGTTCCACAACAACTGGTTTCAGGAGCTTGAAGCACCAAGGAGCCGAAGACAGGCCGAATGGAAGGCAGCGGAACCGCCGCAGTGACCCCAGTGGAAGCGAAGGAAGTCTCGAAAGTGGTTGGCAAAGTCGATCTTTGCTAGATAGTCGCCCAGGTGTAACATGTCCCGTAAGAGGTGAACCCCCTTCCATTTGGAAATGTCTGTAAATGACAAATTCGTTCAAGGTCCTCAAGTTTATCACAGGGCGCACGCCGGCCCCCTTCTTCGCCACCAGGAAAAGGTTGCTGACAAATCCGGTGGACGTGAAGGGGGCCGGTTCTATAGCGCCTTTGCGTCTCAGTTCTCCGATTTCCCAATCCATCAACTGTGTGTCGTCTGGTGATAATGGGACACACGGAGGATGGTGAGTTTGGGACGGTGGGGAGGAGAAATCTATGGTGAAACCCTGAATGGTCTCTAGGATCCACACATCGGTTGTTATGGTTGCCCACTTGTGAGTAAAGTGACGTAATTGTGCCGAGAGGAGAAAAGGGCTCACCTGAGGGTCTCCTAGAGGAGTATGCGCATCCTGTATCATCTGTAACCCTGTCCTCTACAGGGTCTAGATCCGAATGGAAAAACTGGGGTTGTTGCTGATATTCATAACCGGTGGTGCCGGAGTTTGAGTTGGAAGCAACGGGGCCTGAGATAGGGCGAGGGGTGTTGAGAAAGCCTGCAGGCCCCGTGTTCTACCGGCCCTTCCAAAAACAGATTTTGGGAAGATTTTTTTTTTTTTTAAAGGGAGTGGGACACTTTACTCCTGGGCATTTAATACTATAGATATTCTCCCATGTCTTTTAAGAAGCCCTTGCCAAATAAGCAGCTTTTAGCCTTGCCGGCCAGGTCTGTGTCTGCAATGGCTGTCAAAGTAGGATCAACCTTTATAAGTATAGATCTGCGCCTTTCCGTAGCTAGGGTGGAATTGGCGTTTCCCCAGGAAGCTAAGGGAGCGGAGTGCCCAATTAGAAATTGCTGAGGGACAGAGTGGGGATTGATTTATGCACGCCGTTTCTGCGGCGTCTAAGAGACAGACTAGCGGCCCGGCCACGTCAAGTAATTTTATCTTGACAGAGGCGGAAGGCATGGTCCACTCCTCTTTTGGCGGACCAGCCCTGAGGCTCAACGTATTGCAGGAAACTGGTGTCAATTTCAGGTGTAAGACATGTTTTACCCTCTGTAATAGGGCGAGGGCATTCCGCCTTCATCTTAGCCAGAGTACCCTTGTCTAGGGTTTTGCGTATCCTAGCATCCACATGTTTTGCCACATGAGGTTGTAGGATCCATTCTGTGGATCTAGGGTCTTGAAGGTCCTCGGAGCAGAAAAATGGGTTTCTCATGGGGTCGTAAATCAACTCCGCTTCCGAAGTGGATAAAGGAAACACGAGGTCAGACACCAAGGCATCATCCTCCGGTGCATGTATTTCTATGGCATCTACAGCCTCCCCTTCATCCGACTCTGGATCGGGGTCCTCGCTCAGAGGATCCTCCTCGATCTCTAGTGCGGATTCTGAGGGTCTCACCTGTTTTTGGGGGGCATCCGCCACAAGCGCCCGGCGGTTGAGGGCTCTTTTTCATGTATTTGAGTCAGGCGCATAATCCATCGGCAGTGTTGTGGGGTTGCCAGCCCCTCTGTGGAGGTGTTTGGATTTGTGCTCTGACTTCTTGCCCGCAGCACGAGGCAGGGGCGCGTCTGGGGGCCTCACCGTGGTGAGTGTACTGCCCTGATCATTATCCGCTGATGGCAGTGTCATATTTTTTGCATCTGCAATAGTCTCAGCTAAAGTGGATTTAAAATCTGCCGATAGAATGGCCACTGCGTTAACTGCAGCATTTGAGGCTTGTATCGAGGGGTCAAGCTGGGGCAACGAAGGTGCATGAGTTTGGGGTGAGATTAAAATTTGGGGTGATGGTTTACTGGCCTGGTCGGAGGTTTGTTTATCGGAGCTGTCCCCCGAGTCATCGGAGTCCTCTGCCGAAGAAAGGGCTTTCATTTGCAGATTTTGGCGTGGTGTTTTCGTGGGGCACGTCAGTCTCTAACCTGAAACCGAGCACAGGAGAAGCTCGCACGTTCACCAAGATGCTTTGCGTGATCGGGAGAAAGGCCCGCCCATCAATGCCGCAAGTCCGAGCTCCACATACGAGTGGTAAAGTCGGAAAGTCCCTGGGGTATAAAGGGAGCCTAGGGAAGCAGGTGTGAGCGATCCCCACGGTTGGAGGTGGGGTGATCGCAAAGTGCTAACAGAGTAACGGATCTAAGGAAAAAGACGATACTTATCTTGTTCCCAGCAGCAAGAAAGAGGGAGTAGGATGCAGCCCGGGGTTAATTTATAGAGGAAGGAGGTCGACTGGATTGGCTGATGGAGACTGGGAGGGCTTATGAGATCTTGTTTTCCACCTTGTTTCCAAGTTTTTTACAGTTCAATGTTAATTTACCTTGATGCTGTGTTTAATAAATGCAAGAAAGAAACGTAATAGGAGCCTCTGAATCTGAGTATTACAAGTGTATACTTCTCATTCTACCACCTCCATCTTGGCGCCTACCCATGCATCTACCATTTCTCTCTACACACCATGTACTCTGACATGTGCAATCGCCACGGTATTCTAAACTCGTAGGAAAAGGTTGGTGAATCCTGAGCTGATGTTGACAAGTACAACTCAGTGATTTAAAGCAGAGTTGCAGATGTTGGCGTCAACTCAACGCTCGGTGAATGGAACTTTTCAGACTTCGTCCTCAGAAATCTTCTGCTAATTTTCATTCCATTGGCCCTTCCGCACACCCAAGCTCAGGATTTCATAATTTCTGGAGCCAGGTAGAGTAAAATCTTACCAGCGCCTCCTACATGTTTCGAATTATCTGTATGCAAAATCTACTAAACGCCTCTGGCTTCTCAGGTTGCAGGTGCTATGTATAGTATGCATTTATTAACTCTCTGTCCTAGGCACTTGCCCTACAGCAGGGGTCGGCAACCGTGGACCTCCAGATGTTTTGAAACTACATCTCTCATGGTGCTCAGGTACTCATTGGATTGGCTAAGCCTCATGGGAAATGTATTTCCAAAACATCTGGGGGTGCTGAGGATGCTGAGCCCTGCTCTACAGGTTCCCGTGATGTCCATCCTCAGCTGGCAGTATTTAAAAGAAATGAATATCGATCAGTAAATCAGTCCTGTGAGCGCCCCAGAGGCACAATAAGATTCTTACAGAGCCCTTATTCCCTCAACATTCAACCCTCGCTAAGCTTCCATAACCAGTTGGCGCAAGGAACTCTTATTTTAAAGTGCTGCTCGATCTTAATATCTGCAAATCCTCCTATTCCTTCCTGATGGCAGAACAATCCCAGAGTCCTTTGTAACATAAGATTGTATCAAATACTGGACTAAGAATATTCTAAATCACTTACTGTTCGTAATAATATATTTTATGGGATTTTTACCAAACTGGTAATAAAGGATTTATTTATTTTAGTCCAGCCAAAGAAATTGATGGTTGTGGTAAGGCTGTGCGCCATAAATGGTTTCATGAATGAGAAAAATTGTAATGATTTAGGCTAGCGTCAGACGAACGCAGTCATCACGTCCGTGTCGCCGCACAGTTTAACGTCCGTCGTAGCATTGATCTGCGATCAATAGAGACCAACACACGAACTACGTGTGCACTTAAGTGCGCACGCACCACGCAGGTGGCAATGGACGGCATTTAGGCCTCAACGTAAAAGCACTACAACGGTCGCCCAGAGTGCGCCGCGTCCGCGTAGCGATCTGTGTGCATGATGACGCGAAGTCAGACGCAGCGTATTTGCGACATCCAGACCAAAAAAAACTGAAACAACGTGATGGACGACTGTACCTGTCTTAAAACCTCCCTGGCAGTCTAATTTTTTCTAAATTTTGTGTCTAAAAGCGACTCAATTTTTTCGGAAAGGAAATTGTTGTTTTATATAGTAAGCCTGTAATAATTAGGAATAACTCACTGAAATATGTGCAAACAAGAGTCTAGTAAACACTCGGAGTCAGATAAAGTTTGAAACCCGAAATAATATATTCTCCCAAAAATAATTATCCAAAATAATGCAAATAAATTATATTCAATAATATAATCAAACCAAAAACACTGAAATCTTTCAGAAAACAAGGGTGCAATATTAGTCTCCGTATGTTGCCTCTGTGTAAACATCCTTGGTATGATATATTATTTAAATTACGTACACTCTTATTTATACAGCAACATTCATAATACATACTGTCTATCAATAATTATATTTTCATATAAGAGAACTTCAAACCATATATACAGTAAAGTCCAGTCTTAGAATGTGTATGGTCTTTTTCTGATCTGTTAGTGCCACCTAGTGGCCTTTCATGAGCAAGCCATTCGGTTGGGGATTTTACATTGAAATATTATTAAATATATATTTTTTTTTTACCGTCTTCTAATTTGCTGCCTGGTCCCGCCCCCCCCTGCAGCATGTGACTCGCAGGGAGCGTTACCAGGAAGCAAGTCGCCGCGATCACACTGTGGGGGACAGCGAGGGAGCGGAGGATGCAGTGACTATGCAGCCCGAGTGTGGCTCTGGGTTACCGTTCGCAGTAGTGAAATTTAACCCCGAGTCACACTCGGGAATACTGCCAGGGAGGTTAATTTTAATTAATTTTGTTTCCCATATTTCCTTTTTTTTTTTTTTTTCTACATCCGTCAAAATAAAAACTGTGTGGCGTCTACAGTATCTTCCGTCAGTACGTACGTTCGTTATGCACGCATGCATGCAGAGGGCGCTCTGACTGCGTTCGTCTGACATTAGCCTTACCAATGATCTTTCAGTAGATTTTAGCTTCTCCTTAAATTACATCCACGTGCCGGCGCTTGAAGAGCTGCCATAGTGACCTTACAGGAGTTTAGTAAGAAAGAGGATCATTTATTATCCAGCGCCACAAATTCCGCAGCGCTTTACAAGATCAGTGTACAAGGAGTTGATACATTAGAATACCACACATGAATGATATGACCTGATTCAGGGGGACCCTGTTCCCAAGGGAGCTTACAATCTATGAGATGTACAAGTATTTTGTGAGGTAGGCGCATCCATATCGTTGGGTGTCTTGCCGAAGGACACTCGCTGGTGGCATCTTCTGAGTGGGATCCATGATTTGTAGATCAGCAACATCACTGTCCTGGTGGTTAGGTTGGACCTGCTTCTCGTAAAGTCGAAACTTTCTTCTCCACAGTTGTTTTGGAGGGATGTGCTGAATGGTATTTTGACTTTCTTCTCCACGGTCGAAGTGTACAGATGTTACCACTGGACTCCACAGCCGATATTGGGCTATATTACATTATTCGCACGAAAAGCCTCGCGCAAAGCAAAAATCTTTGCGCCAAGCGTTAAACTTTTGCGTGTGCAAATCACCGCTGGAATTACAATCCTCGTGGCTTTTTTCTTCCGCCGATCATTTGCGCACGCAAACAGGACGCGCACAAATGCAGGCGCAGTGCCGTCTCGCACAAAAATCTTTGCGTGTGCAGTTTTTTGCACCCATTCAGCCAATCAAACTGAAGAAACACACCTATCAAACGCAACTGAATTGCAGAGGCATCGGAGACGGGTTCTGCGTCTATGATGTATAATGAGCACATATGCTACAGCAATAATACACACACACCTGCCATTGTCCATTATATTGTTGCTGCATTACTTTTTATTGGCTTTTTTTTGGGGTTTCGGCCAGGTTGCTCAGATTTGCCATTTGCACCAGCTTTTAGGAGTTGCTAAAATTATGCGCGCAAAGGCTATGTGGTAATTACCGCGAATAGATTGTAATACCATCCTCGTTCCAGCGCACATTCGCATTTGCGCTCACAATGTCACGTATAGGACGCGCGCAGTACAGTACAGTAAGCTCGCGCAGGTTCTCCCGGTTGTTGCGCTGACTATGTAATACTGGATTCGGCGCAAATGGTTTTACCCCTCACGTTAATTTTTTTTTGTGCCGGCGCAAACGTTTGCGTGAAGATTGTTATTTAGCCCATCGTGTGGTAGGCAAGTGTGTACCATTAGATGACTTGCCCAAGAACACTTACTGTAGAGGTGCTCTGGCTGGGATTCGATCCTGGGCCTCCACGGTTATAGAGCAGTGATTGCAGGGTTTCCTGTCTGGGTGTCTCCCCGCTACATCACCCCATCCCCTGGCCTTCCCTGGTCAATACATCTGAATGTCAAAGTAGTTTCCAACACCGTGCCAAGGAGTCTCCGCATCAGTAAGGAGGCCAAAATAATGCAACTGCAGAAGATTAGGCTCTAGAATGCAACATTAGCTCTCAGAAATTGATGGAGGCGTTATCCCGTAAAAACAGGCTCATTGTATAATCACAGGTAAATAAACACTAATTACACGTGGTCAATAATTGGTAGTTTATGATTCCTGTTTTGCCGTCAAAGTTCTAGTCGGTGGTTTCTGTCATAAGCAGGTTTCCTACGGCACCACTAGGTGGCGACAGAGACCATATCGCTTACATGGCTGAGACTAGGATCTATTCGCTCCGAAAGAGCCACATTCAGGCTTATTCTTCTATGGGAAAAGTGAGCTTTTGCACAAAACCTAAAGAGCTAGAGTTCACAAAATCCTGGCCATTGTCATATACTATTTTCCTAATAAACTAATGGTGATTATTTAGAAGCCTCTGGTAATTTTGTTTTATTTGCCCCCCCCAACACCCCATATGGAAAGTTCACAGCCTGCCAAAGGTTACCGCTCACCTCTAAATTGTGAATATGGAGGAAGCAAACTTTCTGTCGCTGTTGATGTACATCAATGTGACCCCAATATTGACGGACAGCCTGTAAACCGACGGTTTCCTTCTTCCACTGAGAAATGATTGTTACAATGTAAACTTTTTATTCGCAACCCTGTCTAGAACAAGGGTAAGCACAATGTGCGTGCTCCCATAAAATCTATCCAAAATAAAACCCGCTTGCTTTTTAAATTCTCATTTTAAAGATTCAAAAAGGAAATTTCGAATTTACGCAAAAATATTTCAAGCTAGAAAAAAGTCGGGATAACTTTCCTAAAGCAGATACTTTCCTCTAAAATGGAGGGAACAGAAACAATTTGGGAATTATGCTCCATATGCCCTATTACTAGCTGAGGATCTTGGAACATGCTGGTCTTCAAACATCTGGTGTTACAAACAGGGCTGCTTTACTCATAGGGCAAAGTGGGCATTTGCCCAGGGCCTACATGAAAAGGGGAGGCTCATGGAGGGCTAATTCTCTGAGCAGAGGCTTAGTTCATCTTTGAAAAAAAAAAAAAGCACTAAAACTTTATGCCTCGTGAAATCTAGTGATGCACCGCAATGAAAATTTTATGGCCTGAAAATTCAGGATCAGATCGGCCCAGGTTCGGATGACTGAGTGGGGGGTGAGATCATCTACACATACTCCTCTAGATCCACGTACTTCGGTCCTGGGCCCCTCCTGCAGTCTCCATGCACGTCCTCCTGCCCCCAACTAGCGTCGAAACTGTCACCGGTCCAGCTGTCTGCAGGGTCAAAGGCTTCCGCCACCCTGATGTTACCCCTGCGACTGGTGTCTTGACGGTGCGCAGGAACTGGAAGCAGTGGGCCAGTGCAGGAGGACGTGCATGGACACCGCTGCTGGAAGAGCCCAGGGCTGAAGTATGTGGATGTAGGCAATCTCACCCACCTCCCACAAATCAGTCATCCAAACCTGGGCCTGGAAGCCCAGCCGAGTTGCCTGATTGGCTGGCCTCCAGGCTCAGATAAGCACTGGCTCGACCAGACTTCCCGGCCCAGGTTCGAATGACTGATTTTCGACTGATTATTTTTTTCCCTTTTTGACCAAAGCACAGTTTTTGGCTGATAATTTCGGTGCATCCCTAGCGAAAATGATTATTTTTGACAGCCCTAGATGATAGCACGTTCTGCATACTGGCGTCAACCTCTCAAACCCCTGCATCTGCGGACTTTCTGAGAGGCAACTCATAGATCGGTTCTGCGCATGCGTGCTCCGCTCTCACCCATCGTTCTGCACAGGTGATACAGAAGTTGCGTATGTAAAGTGCACAAGTCCTGAGCATAGCTCAGTTTGCTATGCCCACACTGCGCAATTTGCGTAGCAAACCTGCACGGGGTGGTCTTTATTCGGAAGCCCCTGATCTGGAGGGGACGAGAGGCACACGCTGAAGGACAAACTGTGAGTATTTCTACCGGAATTGAAAGAAATAAAGGCAAAATGATTGCTCAGAGTGTCCCATTAATAAATACTGCATGATGAATACATGGAATGAATTAAAAATAAACAACAAAAACAAATCATTTTCAAGCAAGAAGACATGATCATACTCTGTAGCCTGGCGCCGTTGTGATATTGTGATGGGAAAACCATTAACGCAGTGCAGAGATGTCAAACTCTGTTGCAGAACTAAAACTACAACTGGGTTTTTTGCCTTCTTTTGGATCAACAGCAGTTGGTGATGTGGGAGAGGCTGAACCCGATGGACGCATGTCTTTTTTCAGCCTATATAACTCCTACGATTCACTGTCCTAAAATTGCTTTAAAAAAATTCAAGGAATTGTAGGCCATCAATATGGAGAGGGTAACGGTGTTTCGTCATGTGATCGAACCTGTGGTGAATCGAGACCCAGGTCACTGCTGGTGCCCTCATGTTATTTCTTCTCACGTGAAATCAGCTGTTTGCCACAAACAACACAATTCGCCATGCGAATGCACACTCTACGGTTTATTCAGAGCCAAAATTTCAGCGCTCCCTCCTTCAGCACCCTTAATTCGCCAACCTTGCAGTGAATTCAGCATTCACTGCAGGGTCCCCGAAGTGGGCCGAATCTGTGCATTGAATGCCACCGCAAACCGCCCAAAAAAACCACTGAATTGATCCAAAAAAAATGCTGAATCGATCTGATAAACAGCTGACCGCATCCTAAAACCGCCGAATCGATCCAATAACCCGCTGAATGCATCTGGAAAAAAGCCAACCAGCCACTGAACAGGGGTAACAAAAACAACTTTTAAAAGGTGTTTTTTTTTAAAAAAAAAATGGAAATGCTTGGAATGTATAACGTCCTATGAATAACAATAAAAATGTCTGTTGAGAGAGAACAAAAACGCAAAAGAAAAAGCCGAATCAGAAATTTTGCTGAAAAATGCCCAAAAAATACTTTTTGCTGCAAATGAAAAGAATGGTTTAATAAATATTTATTGAAAGCAGGAATATTTTTTACATTGAAAACAATAGGATTCGCCTGATTAAAACCTGCCAAATGAAATCACCAAAAATCAGGGCATGGGGGCGTGGCCGGCTGCTGAAGGGAGCAGACGTGTTTCTGTGGAGCTCCGCACGTCTGCCGCTCTTGGGGCCAATATACAGCTTGATTTGCCGAGCAATTTTAGATTTGGGGGCCCAAGCTAGCTGGCCACCGGATTCGAGATGTCCGGAGGCCGTTCTGTCCCCCCCTCCGGACCAGAGACATTCCCTGCAGCCGCCAAAATGATGAAGACACGAGGGGCTGGCGGCCATCTTGCGGCCTTCGTCCTGGCCCCTGGGGCCTCTATGCCAGACTGTCCTGCTGCCTTGGCCCGGTCTGGCCCTGTGCTGGGGGCCGAGGTGACGACGGGCCCGTGTCTCTCGGCAGCCCGAGATGGAGATCGAGTCAGAGACAGGCAAGGACCGGCTGCTGCGCGGCAGGATAGACCCCCACCCCCCGGGGGAGGCATGGACAGCTTCTTGGAAGGCTTGGAGGCCTGCTTGCAGCTCCTGGACGGGGAGGATCTGTCGGGTCCTCTCACCGGGGGCATGTGGAGACAGATGACGCATACCTTGCGGCGCTACCGGAGGGTGGCGGATCCGGGTCTGGCGGTGGATGGGACTGCATCGGCGGGACACCCCTCTGAGGATCATGTCACGGAGGCTGCGGGGAGCCACGAAGAGAGCGATGGGAGAGGTGACGCGCTGGTGCCGCTGGGAGACTGCGCAGGCTTATCGGAGTCCGGAGGCCCGAGGAAGGTGAGAGATGACTCGGAGCCCCGGACGCTGCTGGTCCCCGAGTTGGAGGTGGAGCGGATGCCCCGAGGAGTTAGCAGTCCACGGGCTGCACCCGGAGTGCTGGTCCGTGCGGCACCGGGTGGAGCGCTGATACGACCGAGAGGCTGGGATTGCGGTTTGGAGGGAGTTGAGGGCCCCTCCTCAACGATTGTACGGTCAAAGCTGCCCCGACCTTCTGCGCGGTGCAGCACCACGTGGCAAATGGAGATTCACTGTTGGGAAGCCGATGCCTGGTCTCCCTGGAGATCCGGAGGCCTGTCGGAGCTATGGAGGGAATGCCGCGCCATCAAGTTGGCTGAGGCAGTGATAATAGGCCTCAGATGTGGCGACATGTCTGCCGCGCGAGCTCCCCATGGACCTGGAGAAGATTCCTGCCACACGTTCCCGCTGGACACAGGCTGAAGGGGCCGTCTTGCCGACCTGTTGCTCGTCTACTGTACCCTGACCCACTGAGTTTCCTCTCCGGTTTACCTCCTGATGACTGACTTTTTCCAATCCTGACGAGACCCCCCCGTGTGGGGCTGACCCCCCTGTCTCCCATTGAGTGGGCTACGATGCCCCCTACCTGTTCTCACCGTTTACCCCCCTCTAGCGTAGTGTATTACTATATTAGCCGATATATATATATATATATATTTTACTCCCTAAAATCTGAGATTCCTCTATCCCTCCCCCGTTCTCTTTTTTTCTGCACTCCACAGTGACATTATACGAGGATATTCTTCTCTTGATTTTCTGCAGAATCCCTTATTCTTGGAGGACGTTTCTTTTTCTTTTATGCCTTGTTTTGTTATTATTGCAAGCTGTTTACCTGCTGATTATTCTTGGTCCCGCGAGACCATTTGTTGGGAGTCTATCCCCCCCTCACCCCTGCAATGCCTTTTTGTGCCGTCCGCATTGACTTTTTTGATGACTTTTTGAACTCTACTGCTGGTTTTTTTTTTTTTTTTCTCTTTTTCTTCCCGATATTTTGCAGTTTTCCTATGCGACTCCCCCATATTTTTCCCCCTCTCCCCTGACCGCATTACTGATGTTGATGTAACTTTGATGTTATCATATATTTTGCAGTTGAATGTACTGATGACATATTTTCGAAATAAAAACCTTAAATTAAAAAAAAATCAAAAAAAAAATCAGGGCATTTCATTGACATTTCAGTGCTGTTTGGTGTTCTCTCCATAGATTAACCATTACTTCTCTATGGAGATTTCGCTGCCACCAAAGGTCATTGTATTTCGCTGGCAATCCACTAATTTAGGGAATCGCCAGCTTTTTGAATAGCCGGATGGCCACGAAAAAGCACAGTACGGGAAAATTCACCGTTCGCTGCAATTCGGTGCTCTGCAATTAACCCCTTAAATGTCACAGACATGTCGCTGCTGACGTGTCAGCTCTGGAATGTGTGACGTAGCACCGGCATGCACATTATGTGGATATGGCGTAGAGCGCATTGTGTCATTTTGGAGGCAAACCGCTGATTTCACGTCAGAGGAAATGATTGACGCTGGTCTCGATTCGCCACGGGGTGAATCAAATGATGGAACAGCGAAGTTTGAGATCCCTGATCCAGTTGATCCCATTTTTTGATCTGTTGACCTGTCAGATTTTTGAAAACACATGAACTGGTGGGCTGTAAAGGTTTCTGCCTTAGTATCTGCAATCCGTCATCAAGGCTTCTAAAGAGACCGAGAAATTAAGGCAATCTAATGCAAAATGAACGCAAAAATAAAGTTGATTTGAAAAAAAAAACTTCCTGAATAAGGTGCCTGCGATCTTCTCTCGGTGAGAGATTTGGCTTCTGGCTCACCATAGCAACTCCCCGACTCCTCCTACTGTCAGAGACAGCTGTCATCGGAAGCCACGCCTAGGCTCGCGTTCCAATTGCGTTCCACGTCGGGACGCGAGAATCCGTTGGTTGCTGCAGGTCCCGCCCCGCGTTGATTGACAGCTCGGTGGTCTTGTCACAGGCAAAGACCCGCGCTTGCGTAAGGCCTGGGAGCCCGAATACCGAGAACACCCGGATATGAGGTGACCCGGAGCCGCCCGCGGGCCTGTGAGGGGACACCCCGAGGAAAGGTCGGCGAAGGAAGCGGGTTTGAGTTTAGGAGGAGGGGAAGGAAAGTGACGGAGCAGGGGAATCCTGGGACCCCAGCGCGGAGGCCTCAGGGGCTGGTTCATGGACAAAGCCCTTGGAGCAGACCCCTGTATGGAGATGGGTGAGTCTGATCACTCCTAACCACCACCCCCCCCCCCTCCTGCACCGGGGTATGGGGCGAGTGCTTTGCCTTGGCCATGATGCTCTGCAAGTGTTATGTCTGCCCATAATGCTCTGCGAATGTGTTATGCCTACCCCATGATGCTCTGCCGGTGCGTTATGCCTACCCCTTGATGCTCTGCCGGTGCGTTATGCCTACCCCTTGATGCTCTGCCGGTGCGTTATGCCTACCCCTTGATGCTCTGCCGGTGCGTTATGCCTACCCCTTGATGCTCTGCCGGTGCGTTATGCCTACCCCTTGATGCTCTGCCGGTGCGTTATGCCTACCCCATGATGCTCTGCCGGTGCGTTATGCCTACCCCATGATGCTCTGCCGGTGCGTTATGCCTACCCCATGATGCTCTGCCGGTGCGTTATGCCTACCCCATGATGCTCTGCCGGTGCGTTATGCCTACCCCATGATGCTCTGCCGGTGCGTTATGCCTACCCCTTGATGCTCTGCCGGTGCGTTATGCCTACCCCTTGATGCTCTGCCGGTGCGTTATGCCTACCCCTTGATGCTCTGCCGGTGCGTTATGCCTACCCTTTGATGCTCTGCCGGTGCGTTATGCCTACCCCTTGATGCTCTGCCGGTGCGTTATGCCTACCCCTTGATGCTCTGCCGGTGCGTTATGCCTACCCCTTGATGCTCTGCCGGTGCGTTATGCCTACCCCTTGATGCTCTGCCGGTGCGTTATGCCTACCCCTTGATGCTCTGCCGGTGCGTTATGCCTACCCCTTGATGCTCTGCCGGTGCCTTATGCCTACCCCTTGATGCTCTGCCGGTGCCTTATGCCTACCCCTTGATGCTCTGCCGGTGCCTTATGCCTACCCCTTGATGCTCTGCCGGTGCCTTATGCCTACCCCTTGATGCTCTGCCGGTGCCTTATGCCTACCCCTTGATGCTCTGCCGGTGCCTTATGCCTACCCCTTGATGCTCTGCCGGTGCCTTATGCCTACCCCTTGATGCTCTGCGAGTGGGTTTTTTGGGGCTGTGATGCATCTGCCCCATGGTGCTCTGCAGCCCTTTGTCGTACATGTCCCATGACGCTCTGCAGCTGTGCGTGGCTCCTGCCTCGTGGTGCTCTGCTGGTCTGCGTGGCTCCTGCCTCGTGGTGCTCTGCTGGTCTGCGTGGCTCCTGCCTCGTGGTGCTCTGCTGGTCTGCGTGGCTCCTGCCTCGTGGTGCTCTGCTGGTCTGCGTGGCTCCTGCCTCGTGGTGCTCTGCTGGTCTGCGTGGCTCCTGCCTCGTGTGCTCTGCTGGTCTGCGTGGCTCCTGCCTCGTGGTGCTCTGCTGGTCTGCGTGGCTCCTGCCTCGTGGTGCTCTGCTGGTCTGCGTGGCTCCTGCCTCGTGGTGCTCTGCTGGTCTGCGTGGCTCCTGCCTCGTGGTGCTCTGCTGGTCTGCGTGGCTCCTGCCTCGTGGTGCTCTGCTGGTCTGCGTGGCTCCTGCCTCGTGGTGCTCTGCTGGTCTGCGTGGCTCCTGCCTCGTGGTGCTCTGCTGGTCTGCATCTCGCCTGCCCTGTGAGAGTATGGATGCCAAGATGACCCCTCCATCGTTTGTTTTTGTTGTGGGGGAACGCGTCGTAGCAGGAGACTGGTTGGGCATGGTTTGCATAGCGTTTTGCATAGACACGTTTGGCTGAAACACCCCCTGGAAACGCTGCAGTATGCTCGAAGTAACCTGAGCAGAATCTACAGTGGAAAGAACCATGAAACGTATGTGAGACCACGGCTGGAGCTCTCTGTATAGGGATCTCAACCTAGGTTTACTGTACTTTTTACCGTAGTTTACGTAATGAAACCTCCATTGTTTCAGTGCTTGTTCACTGCTCAGGTTCACCACAGGCCAATATATTGGGAAATATACCATGCTGGTGGTGACGTTCCGGCAGCTCGCATAGAATGAAGCGCTGGATCGTGTGAAGGACACGGGGAATTAGCATTGAAGCTGTAAGAATCCCTTTCGCGAAGCTTTCAAAATATTATTACGAACACGTAAACGCGGACAATCGTAAACAAACTGCCTCATTGTTATCAAACAAATGAGAGATAAGAAGAAAGCGCTGAATGTTCTCTATGAAGCTACGCTGGGTCGGAGTCCTCTCCATGGAAATGTTTCCGAGCAGGCAGAGGATCAGCGCTGCAGGTGAAAAGGTGAGTATTTAGGCTGCAGTCAAGCATTGAGGGAAAGTCCATGAAAACAGAAGTTCTTTCCACTCGGACGCCCGTGTGGCCACCTCGCTGAGCGCACGGTAATGCTCTCAGCCCTACAAAGCGCCTGCCTCCTATGGAGGATCGTGCTTTGCAGGCCTGTCCTACATCTGTCGTAGCATTTTGACAATGAGGGTTTCAGCACGTTCGGTGTAACTTGCGGCCTTTCACGTCGAGCTATCAGAAAGCTGCGACGGACACAGGGAGGAGCGGTCACACAGACGCACTCAATGCGTTTGTGTGTTCACAGCCTGAGGCCCCGTTCACACTGTGCGATTTATTGTGCGTTTTTTGCCACGATATCGCAACTGGTTGCATAAACCTAATCTCTGCTAGAAAGCCACAGTGTGGCATAGCATTGATTTTAGGGTTCTGTGTAATAACAGACCCAGGATGCATAAAAGTGAGACAGATGTCATTTGCATATCCTGTCCAGAATTCCTTGCTGCATATGGGGAATGTGGCACAGGAGCTCTGGGATGCAATTCATTGAATTGCTGTGATGTGCAAATGGCTTCTGCAATAATAAACATAACTAATTATAGTGTGGAGGCCTTTTATCTCACTTTTTGTCCTCCACTACAATATATATACAGTCAGGTCCAGAAATATTGGGACATCGACACAATTCTAACATCTTTGGCTCTATACTCCACCACAATGGAGTTGGAATGAAACAAACACAATGTGCTTTAACTGCAGACTGTCAGCTTTAATTTGAGGGTATGTACATCCAACTCAGGTGAACGGTGTAGGACTTGCAGCAGTTTGCAGATGTGCCTCCCACTTGTTAAGGGACCAAAGGTAATGGGACAATTGGCTTCTCAGCTGTTCCATGGCCAGGTGTGTGATATTCCCTCATTACCCCAATTACAATGTGCAGATAAAAGGCCCAGGGTTCATTTCAAGTGTGCTATTTGCATTTGGAATCTGTTGCTGTCAACTCTCAAGATGAGATCCAAAGAGCTGTCACTATCAGTGAAGCAAGCCATCATTAGGCTGAAGAAACAAAACAAACCCATCAGAGAGATAGCAAGAACATTAGGCGTGCCAAAACAACTGTTTGGAACATTCTCAAAAAGAAGGAACGCACTGGTGAGCTCAGCAACACCAAAAGACCCGGTAGACAACGGATAACAACTGTGGTGGATGACCGAAGAATTGTTTCGCTGGTGAAGAAAACACCCTTCACAACAGTTGGCCAGATCAAGAACACTCTCCAGGAGGTAGGTGTATGTGTGTCAAAGTCAACAATCAAGAGAAGACTTCACCAGAGTGAATACAGAGGGTTCACCACAAGATGTAAACCATTGGTGAGCCTCAAAAACAGGAAGGCCAGATTAGAGTTTGCCAAACAACACCTAACAAAGCCTTCACAGTTCTAGAACAAGATCCTATGGACAGATGAGACCAAGATCAACTTGTACCAGAGTGATGGGAAGAGAAGAGTATGGAGAAGGAAAGGAACTGCTCATGATCCTGAGCATATCACCTCATCAGTGAAGCATGGTGGTGGTAGTGTCATGGCGTGGGCATGTATGGCTGCCAATGGAACTGGTTCTCTTGTATTTATTGATGATGTGACTGCTGACAAAAGCAGCAGGATGAATTCTGAAGTGTTTCGGGCAATATTATCTGCTCACATTCAGCCAAATGCTGCAGAACTCATTGGACGGCGCTTCACAGTGCAGATGGACAATGACCCAAAGCATACTGCAAAAGCAACCAAAGAGTTTTTGAAGGGACAGAAGTGGAATGTTATGCAATGGCCAAGTCAATCACCTGACCTGAATCCCATTGAGCATGCATTTCACTTGCTGAAGACAAAACTGAAGGGAAAATGTCCCAAGAACAAGCAGGAACTGAAGACAGTCGCAGTAGAGGCCTGGCAGAGCATCACCAGGGATGAAACCCAGTGTCTGGTGATGTCTATGCGTTCCATACTTCATGCTGTGATTGACTGCAAAAGATTTGCAACCAAGTATTAAGAAGGGAAAGTTTGATTTATGATTATTATTCTGTCCCATTACCTTTGGTCCCTTAACAAGTGGGAGGCACATCTGCAAACTGCTGTAAGTCCTACACCGTTCACCTGAGTTGGATGTACATACCCTCAAATTAAAGCTGACCGTCTGCAGTTACAGCACATTGTGTTTGTTTCATTCCAACTCCATTGTGGTGGTGTATAGAGCCAAATATGTTAGAATTGTGTCCATGTCCCAATATTTCTGGACCTGACTGTAGATCGCCTGTAGGTTTTTGTGGGATTACAGCGCATGCAGAAAGTATTCACACACCTTCATTTTCTTCTCTTTAGGTTAATGCTTCATGTTTAATGAGCTTAAAGTGTTGTCAAACAGATTTTTGCTTTGTTATTCAACACTGCGACGAATGCCCGGAGGCACATCAGTACGGGCACACATAGAAACTCCCTTACAAGACATGTCCATGTACACAAAATATCCCTAAAAATGAAAAACCTATATAACCCCACCAAGACATGTTTGCAAAACATGTATAAAAATCACTATCAAGTCTATTCACTAAAGGTGAAACTCCGGAGAATGACTGGAGAAGTGAAAATTCTAGGTCAAAATAGCCAAACCAGAAAAATTCTCCCATTTATCTCACTTTCCAAATCGGCTATTTGGTCTAGATTGTTCTCTTCTCCTGAGATTCACCTTTTATTGAATAGACCTGCACGTCTGACAGAAAATGCCACCGGAACACATGCATACACACAAAATATCCCTAAACCCACTCATAACCCCACCAAGACGTGAATGCAGACACAAAACATCAGGGGAAAAAGGGAACGACATGTCTGTAGACACCCAAGGCCCCGTTCACACTGTGCGATTTCATATTCACGACGTCGCGGTTTTGCGCAATTTTGCAAAGCACCACCAATGCAAATCGCAAAATAAGGGTCATGTACCAGCGACATCGCCCAGCAAGATCTAGACAGCTGCATTGGAGAAGCTAGTTCTGCAAAGCCTCAACTGTACACATGTCGCAGACGACACTGTAATCTATACCAGCAAACCAAATCTCCCGCAGCTGGAGGCCGTGCTGCAAGAACAATTCACAGAGTTAGAAAAGTGGATCAAAAACAACAAACTTTTTTTAAATACTGACAAAACTGTAACGATGCTCTTTGGAACAAAACCTAAACTACACAAATTGCAAAATCCCCACTTATGTGTTGGGACAGAATCAAATGGCACGCAGACCACAGTCACTTCTCTCAAATATCTAGGTATGTGGTTAGACCCAAATCTATCCTTTGGCCCCCACATCGAAAAACTCTCATCTAAACTTTACCCCAAACTAGGTGCCCTGTACAGAAACAAATCCTGCCTAAGCCCCGCGGTAAGAAAGCAGATTGTACAACAAATGCTTATGCCGTCTATTGATTACGGAGATGTAGTGTACGCAGCCGCCCCGCAAACGCACCTTCAGAAACTTACTACATTGTATAACTCCTTCTGCCGCTTTGCATTACAATGTAACTACATGACCCACCATTGTGACATGTTAAAAGAGCTAAACTGGCCATCGCTGGAGTGACGCTTCAACGGGGCTGGCCACATGCTGTAGCGTGGGCATCTAGAAAGCCTCCCTGTCGAAGCGCTACGACGTGCGCGCCTCCATAGGAGGATCGAGCCTTGCGGCGCTGAACGCACTAACTGCGATCCGCGAGGTGGCCAGAAGGGTGTCAGAGTGGAAGGAATGTCCGCCCTCACGGACGTTCCTTCTGCTCTTAAAACACCCGTCTGACCCCGGCTTTCAGTGCTGTTCTTTGTGTGCAGAAATGTCTTGATGGGAGTGTATAGGTTTGTTCGGGATGTTTGTGTACCGACGTGTCTTGGTGTGAGTTTATATTCTTTTCAGAGACATTCTGTATCAGACATGGTGATTATGTGTGTACAGACATGTTTTTGTGGGATTATATTGTTTTGTAGCGCTATATTTTGTGGACGGCGTGACAGGGCTCTTTACACAGATTTGTGCATAGAATTAGAGAAGCTTGAGGGGTTATTCAGTAAGGTGTGAACTTGCCACCGAATTACACTGAACGGTGAAATTCTTGTGTGTCAGTTCGTCTATCCTGAAAGCTGTCAATTTGCCAAATACTGGCGAACTGACAGCAAAATACGGGGCAGTTCGCAGCAATTCGGCGATCTTAAGCGGCAGCGAAATTGTCTCATTAAGCAAGTAATGGTTAATTTATTCTGAGCACGCCGAACTGCACCGAAATGTCAGTCAAATGCCCTGATTTTCAGTGATTTAGTTCAACAGGTTTAAACAGGCGAATCCCATAGGATTAAATGTAAAACAATATTGTTGTATTTATTTTTTTTATTCTGTAACTTTTTTTTTTTTTTTTTTTTTTTAATAGGACCTTTTTTTATTTACACACATTTTAATGCATTTATAGGCTGCTGTCAGACTAGCGCACTCTGTGCGCCCGTACTAATGTGCCTCCTGGCATCCGGCGCAGCATTGTGACTGGGACGTATTGCACACACTACAGCGGCCATGCTGCAAGCCTCCCTGTCGAAGCGCTACGTAATGCATTCGACTGGGCTGCAAAGCGCGATCCTCCATAGGAGGATTGAGTCTTGCAGCGCTGAGCGCACTAATTGCACTCAGCGAGGTGGCTAGACGGGCGTCAAAGTGGAAGGAACGTTCACTCTCACGGACGTTCCTTCCGCTCTTAAAAACATTCGTCTGACCCCGGCTTTATTGGTTTAAACCCCTATTAGAAGAATAGCAGAGTTCTGATTTTTTGATTTTTCTGCTGTTCGGCGGTCTTCAGCGACAAGTGATTTCACCGCAGGGTCGGCAAAATGGAATTGAAATGGAACTAGAGAGCGCTGAAATTTCGGTGCTGTCTGAATGACCCCCTTGGTGTCCAGAGGTGACATTCTAGGAGCCAGTTGCTACCTGTTTCCCGGATTTATAAAGCCCCGATCAGCGGAGACACATCTCGGGGTAATTTTCTAGGTTTTCAGTGAGATTTTGTGTCGCAGATCAGGGTTTGTGCGTGTGTTTAGTCTGCCGTCTCGTTCTCTGTGATTCTGTGTCAGGTTTTTTCCCCCTTCTTGCTGGTGTCATTTCCTTCCCCTGTTCAGAGAGAACTTTTAACAAGTCATTGTGTCACATCTGATGGGAAATGTGTGCAACTCAAGTGCTCGCGCGCTGAAAATAAAATACAGCGTGCGCCGCGGTTACAGCATCTCTTGGTTTTCTCCTTGCCAGGTCCGTGTTTCTTTCGGTGATTCCTGACAAAGGGACTATTTATCCAGAATGCGCACCTTCTCCCTTATAGGACGTGCTAGTGCAGGATCTCAAGTTTATAGACCAAATCACACATCTTCTCGCCTCCCTTCTCGCCTCACCAAAACCCGTGGCCACATGGGTGTCAGAGTGGAAGGAACGTCCACTGTCACGGACATTCCTTCCGCTCTCAAAAACGCTTGTCTGACCCCGGCCTTAGAGATGGATGCAAGAGACAAATTGCTATCAAGGTTTATGTTATGGCAACCTTGGGTAATGGCGATGCATAGAAAGAAAAAAAAGGGGGCAGCCTCCGAACGAGACACACAGCAGGGGTAACCCAAAAACAAATTGTATACGTTTTACTAATCGTTGGAGGTTGCAAAGGCCAAATCTCCTAAGCGAGTGGATGCACCGAAATGGAAATTTCCGGCCGATACCGAAAATCAGACATGAGAACCTGGACTTGGAGGCTGAGCCAGGGACTCGCCTGATCCCGAAGGCTGGCCGAGCAAGCTGCTCGGCCGGCCTCCAGGCTCAGGCAAGCCCCCGGCTCGGCTTGCTCGGCCGGGCCTCCAGGCCCAGGTTCGCATGGCTGATTGTTTGCACCTACATTCTCCCCTACATCCTCCTACTTTGGCCCTGAGCTCTAGCGGTGACAGTCCTCCGGCTGTCGCAGGCTGCTTGGCCGTCCTCCAACCTCCAATACAAGTTACGTTTTATAGACTCCCATCTAGGGATGCACTGAAATTTCGGCCACTGAAAATGGTGTTTTCGGTTTCGGCCGAAATGGAAATTCAGCCGAAAAAGTCGGCTGAAAATTTCCCTTTCAAAATAGGGCCTGGAGACCCGGCCGAGCCGGGGGTTTGCCAGGGCCTGGAGGCCCGGCCGAGCTGCCTGCTCGACCGGCCTATTTTGAAAGGGAAATTTTCGCAGGTTTTTTTTTTGCTGAATTTCCATTTTGGAAAAAAATACTATTTTCGGCCAAAATTGTTCAGTAGCCGAAATTTCGGTGCATCCCTAGATGGGAGTCTATAAAATGTAACTCGTATTGGACAATACTATAAAAATGATGCATGGACCCCCCACGTTCACCATAAAACCTCAAGAAAAACGCGAGGTGTCGGGAGTGGATACCAATATACCACAAATCAAACAATAGGAATAGCCAGGCCAAAAGTTCACAACAAACAGTTGCAGGACCCGTGGAGACAACCAATACAGAGCCAATGCTCCACGGGTCCTGCAACTGTTTGTTTTATTTTGTTTGGCCTTTGCAACATCCAGCAATTAATAAATGTATACAACAAGATGTAACCACTGCTCAGCTGATTTTGTTTTTTTCCCCCCTATGTGCCTTCTTTTACAGGTTTCACATATTTATATTTCTGAGTGTATAGCAGAGCTGCAATGAGTCTCCAATCCACGATAAACGTTGTTTGGAATCCCGACGATGCTTTACTTTTTGTCCAGTTATATATTGAATAACAATTAAAGATTCACATAAGGCAATATTTGCTCTATTAGGGTTATTTAATTTCACTGAGAAACAAGGGGGTGTTTGTGAGGGTCCTGAGAACGAGCAACAGCACGAATAGCCTGCTCTACGGTGGGTGCCCGCTCAGGTCTCACAAACAAGGTTTTAGCTTGCTTGTGCCATTACAGGGATGAATTTTCCATATGCAAATCAGCCCGCTCTCACCCAGAAAGGGTGGCCAGCACTGATTGCCAAGGACGTCATCCCTGCACGAGAGGTGCAGCAACACCCGACGATCGTTTCGACCTTATTGGGCCTCGTCAGGAGGGTATAGCTGACAACCCCTCTAGGCACATCAAGCAAGGGGTCCACGTCTGGATGACCCTTTACAATTACAGTCACCCTCGCAAACACCCCCCTTGTTTCTCACTGTAATTGTAAAGGGTCATCCAGACGTGGACCCCTTGCTTGATGTGCCTAGAGGGGTGTCAGCTATACCCTCCTGACGAGGCCCAAGAAGGCCGAAACGATCGTCGGGGGTTGCTGCACCTCTCGTGCAGGGATGACGTCCTTGGCAATCAGTACTGGCCACCCTTTCTGGGTGAGAGCGGGCTGATTTGCATATGGAAAATTCATCCCTGTAATGGCACAAGCAAGCTAAAACCTTGTTTGTGAGACCTGAGCGGGCCCCACCGTAGAGCAGGCCATTGTGCAGTTGCTCGTTCTTAGGACCCTCACAAACACCCCCCTTGTTTTCATGTGGAGGGGAATCAGAATTTGAGTCTAGGGTTTTGCCCGGTGCCTGCCGTCCAGCTTGAACTGTATATAAAAGACAGAATATACGTGGCGGCACTCCAGGTCTTCGTAAACGGTAAATGTTAAATCAACCCATGACCTCCTTTTTTATGGATTGAATAAACCTTTACCTTTTATGAGGACCTGCAGTGCTGCTGCATATATTCTGATATACAGGGTGTCCATAAAGTCTCTTTACAACTTCAAAAATTTATTATAAAGCCAAATGAAAAGACAGGTAAGTGAAAATTATCACAAAATGAGACGTATATATTGAAGGTTTTTTGCCTCATTTATTACACCTCTATATGGGCACCATTAGTTGCACAAAGCACCAATCGACGGTCCTCGATTTCTTGCCATGTTGGCTGTAGCAAACCCTCATCAATGGTATCAATGGAATCAGTGATCTTCTGCTTTAGATGAATGTGTGGTGTGGGATCCTGTGCAATCGAATCATTGGTTTGTTTTTCTTCAGCGAAACCTCAATTACTGCAAATGTTTACCTTGACCTTTTGACAGAATACGTGGCGCCATAACTACATGACCTTCAACCAACCATTGTTTTCCAGCAAGATGCTGCACCACCACATTGGGGACTGCATCTTCGTGGGTTCCTAAATGAAACATTTCCAGAGCGGTGGATTGGAAGGGGTGGCCCAATTCCCTGGCCACCTCGTTCACCAGATATCACTCCCCTCCACTTCTTTCTATGGGGTTATTGTGACGGAATGAGGTGTTATCCGTCTGCGGGTGTGCTCCAATCTGACCCCCTCTTGATGGTGTCAGGCCCGACTAACGAGTGTCACGGCACTCGGCGTCTCGAGCGGCCTGAGATGACCCTGGCGTTACTTGGTGAGATGGTGCTGCCGAATTAAGTTGACCCGTTCTGCGTAGTGGGGAGCTAGGAGACCGCAGAGTGTGTCCTGCACTGTGATTTTAGCTATGAAATGACGACACCAAACGGGGCTGTATGCTTCAAGTCAAACGCAGTTGAACTGACTCTTTACTCAAATGGGACATGCATTTAAACCTCTCACACGCAAAGGAGACATGCCCAGGCTTGAATGGGAACTCAATTTGCATACAATGGCATGCTTGCATCATCAGATTACACACACACACAGAGCTAATGTACACAGAAATTAGCATACAATTGAATTTCAACACAGCCTTTCAGGCTGGGTTCACACCTAAGCCTTTTTTAATACGCGCGTTTTTCACTGGCGTTTTCCTTGCGTTTCACGAGCGTGTTGCAAAAATGAAACGCGCGTTGTATGCGCGTTTTGTGATTGACTACGGAGGTGTCCAATAGGAAATTACTGTCTTAATTACGGAGGCGACCAATGAAAAAGACCTCCCTGTGCACGAACCAAAGAACGCACGCATGCAGTATGCGAAAACGCACGTTTTTGAATTGGCAAACGCGCGTTCACGTCAATCTCTATGGCCGCGAACGCGCGTATATCTGCACCAAAGAAGCTCCCGAACTTCTTTGTGCGTCGTCCGTTTATCAGCGCGTTCATGCGCGCTGATAAACGGCCAGGTGTAATATGCCCACATAGGGAATAATGGTATTTCACTGTTTGAGCGTTTTACAGCGCGTAGGAACACGCTGTAAAACGCTTAGGTGTGAACCCAGCCTCACTCCTAGAAACCAAGGGGAAATATAATACCTTTAAATGCATCACACAATTACACATCTGAATCCACACTCATACAATACAGGATACATGGTAATACATCACACCAATAAAACCACATCTAGAAAAGGTATAACTGTTCATTTCAACACGCAAAACCGAAAGCGTCTGAAATAAAGAAAAAGGTCTTTGAAATGTCCCAGGCTGTTAGTTCTGGGGCTCGCTGGTCAGAGCCCCTATGTCCGTTCCATGACAGTTATGTTAAAGATATCATGAATCGAACAAAGGTACAAAGGGACATCACTAATCTAAAGCAGAGGATCGCTGATGCCATTGCCACCATTGATGAGGGTATGCTACAGCCAACATGGCAAGAAATCGAGGACCGTCTTGATGTGCTTCGTGCAACTAATGATGCCCATATAGAGGTGTATTAAATGAGGAAAAAAACATTCAATATATACGTCCCCTTTTGTAATAATTTTCACTTATCTGTCTTTTCATTTGCCTTTTGTAATTTTTTAAATTGTAAAGAAACTTTGTGTGTGTGTATATATATATATCTCAGATTCTGGGGTTTACGGTGTTTTTTGCACCGTGCAGGCTGCCATAGCTATACATTGTCATTACATGTTTTTGTTTGTAATTGGCTACATACAAAGGTGCTTGACAAAGTTATTTGAAACCAACACTCTTAAAAATGTGAATAAAGCACAATTTTTGTATAAACACAGGTTTCCTTAAGGAACCTTGAGAGCTAACTACACATTTTTAGGCTCCAGTTCCGTTTTCTTTATGCAGAATAATCCCAATATTCAGGAGCCAAAGTTAAAATTTCCGTAGCGCTTTCAGAGCAGGGCCGTCAAAATCCGCCCTCACCCACAGAGGTTTCTGAACTACAACTCCCATGATTCCCCTGGCCATCTATTGCATTGAAAGAATTCTGGGTGTTGTATTCATTTAACATCTGGGCGGCCGTAAATTTGACAGCTCTGGATTAAAGGTCCATGCTCACGTGACCTTAGTCTAGGGTACCACCATGTATTGAGTGTTTGTTGTTCTTTTTTTTTTGGGAAAGGATTTTACCAGGAAGGATACATTGAGATTTCTCTCGTTTTCAAGTATGTCCTGGGTGGTGAGTATGTACCGTTAGGTGTCTTGCCCAAGGACACTTACTGGAGAGGTGCTCTTGCCGGGATTGTTTTACGGTTTCCTTCGGAATCGTAGGCATTTCTCACCCCGTCGCAGCCATTGTGTTCATGCCATCTACATATAAAGTTATGGGCTGAATTGCGTCGGCTGGAGCACATCGTCTAAGGCTAGGGTCAGACTAACGCATTTTTCACGTTGTCCGTGAAAATGTGCGTTCGAAGAATGGACGTATTTTTTTTCACGGAATACGCAATAGCGGTCATACGATGCGCAGTTTCATCCGTGATTTTGTACGGATCATCAATAAAACACTTCTTGCATCTGGACGTTATGTTGGCCGGACATTAGCAGTGTCTGACGTCTCCAATTCACTCACACACGCCGCTAGCGGACGCAGCGCACTCTGTACGTCAGTACTAGCGGTTTAACGTTCTCGAAAAAATGCGTTCATTTTCCACTTGCGTTGCGCGGCCGGACTTTTGTGCGACCGTACGTCGTATATTGGCTGTCATTGCCCGGCATCTGCTGCTAGTACGGCCGTGATTAAGTGCGCCAGAACGCGCGTTCGCACTGCCTCAGTCTGACCCTAGCCTAAGCAGTTTTATTCTTCCTGGTTTTTCTCCTGCAGACGAGCAAGAAGCTTTGAAGTCCATTATGAAGGACCTGGTTGCCCTTCAGATGGGCAGACGACATCGTACGCTTGGGGTCGAAGGGGTGAAGACTAAAGCCAGCAACCTGCCCAACAAACAGGTCAGTCTCCTTACAGACCCAATACACAACGATCCCATTACATTATCTGATGCGACTTCAATAAAATGAAATGCCAACACTATGAGGCCAGGCTGGTGCCAGCATTAACAACCTGTCTCAAACTTTATAAATCTTTTTCTATTTTACACTATTAACCTCCCTGGCGGTCCGATTCTGACATATTCTATATGTCAGAATCGGTCCAATTTATTCTGGCCCCCTAGCGGTATAAGTGTGGCTCGGGGGTTAATTTTCAATACTGAAAGCGCTATCCCCGAGCCACACTCGGGCCGATATTTACATGTCCTGCGCTCCCTCGCTGTCCCCGCAATCAAATCAAAATAAGCTTTATTGGCAGGACCAAATACATTTTAGCATTGCCAAAGCATATGGGGAGGAGGGGGGTAGTGGGACATATATATGGGGGGGAATGGGCAAGTCCATGGATGGACATTATCAGGGGTAAGGGATAATGTGAAGGGGGATGGGGGCGAGTCCGTGTTGTGGATTTATAAGTCCGGGATCTCTCATGTTCCTCTCAGTCTGTGACATTCTGCGACGTATTGGGCAGATATTTTCACTGCCGGCTTCTCTTCTCCCAGTATGATGTGGAGTTTCCTGGTCTCTTCTATAGAGGTGAAGTCCGGGATGAGAGCGGTGAGTTTCCCTCAGTGCTGAGTACTTGGGGCACTGTAGGAGGAAGTGGACCTCATCTTCCAGGGCCTCCTGGTCACAATGCTGGCACAGTCTATTCTCCCTGGGCTTGTAGGTCTGTCTATGCCGCCCTGATTCAATTTCCAGGCTGTGGGCGCTCAGTCTGTACCGGCTCAGGATCTGTCTGTCCTTGGGGTCTTGTAGTACCTCCAGGTATGGTCACACTGCAGCCGATCGCGACGTCACACTTCCTGGTTCACTCCTCACGAGAAGAGATCCAGGCAGTGTGACGTTGCGAGCGGCTGGAGGAGACTGCGGGGATCAGCGAGGGAACGCAGGACATGTAAGTATCCAGCCCGAGTGTGGCTCAGGGATACCGCTTTCGGTACAAAAAAGTTAACCCCCGAGCCACACTCGAGATTACCATCAGGGAGGTTAATAGCCGCCCTAGTTTTTCCCCTTTTTGGTTTAACTGGTTAAAATGAAGCACATTTTCTATAAACCCAACAGAATTTTTGATACTTCACCCAAACTGACAGGACATGTGCCATTGTTCCAGCTGCGCCTCCTCGTGCCCGGACTCTGAGAAATATTAACACCACTCATACATTTGTTTTGTCTTTTCAGAACGACGTTAGGATCAAGTTTGAACACAACGGAGAAAGGAGGTGAGCTCCTGTCTGTGATCATTCAGGGTACTCTGGCATATTTGAGGGGGTAACCAGTGGTAGAACTCCTCCACTCCGTGTTAGTACTTTAGGATCTGTGCTGCAGTTCTGCTACTGTCATAAACTGAATAAAAACAAACTGGTTGGGCCCTATTACAATCTTCACGCAAACGTCTGCGCAAAAACGCATTAACGCGAGGGGTAAAACCCTTTGCGCTGAACGTCGTATTACAATGTCAGCGCAACAAACGCGCGTATACGTCTACCGCGGGTGGACCTGCGCGAACGCTGTGCGTGCTTACTGTACGTTGCGCGTCCTATACTTAACATTGTGAGCGCAAATTGTATTACAATCTATGCGCAGTTTGTAACGCACAGCCTTTGAGCGCATAATTTTAGCAACTCCTGAAAGCTGGTGTTAATGGCAAATTCTATCAACCTGGCCGAACCCAAATACACCAGCCCAAAAAAAAAAAACACGCAGCAAAGTATAGTTACACATTCTACACATACCAAACCAATAAATTGAGGTGTGTGTGCATTTATTATTGCTGCAGCATATATGCGCAGATTGACTTTGACAGGCGCAAAAACTTAACGTGAGACAATTGTGGTTCTTAATTCTGATTGGCTGAATCGCGTGAAAAAAACAGTTCGCATGCTGATTTCTGCACACAACGTTGCTGTGTGCGTGTCTGTTTTACGCGCGTTATTGCTCGATGGATGAAAAAATGCGCGCGGATTGTAATTCTAGCGTTGATTTACGCGCGTTAATGTTTGGCACACAAATTCACGCGCTGCGTGAGCGTTTTAACGCGAAGATTGTAATCGGGCCCGTTATGTCTAATCTAACCCTACAACCTATTAATACAGAGTAAAGCAGCCGGCACATCTTTTACACTCGCCTCCGCTGCATCATCTGGGGTTATTAACATTTAACCAACCGATTAATCCATAATGAAACTAGTTGTCAACTATTCTCATTATCCTTTAGTTGTTTCAGCCCTGTTTTTGGTTGTTTTCTGGTTGGGCTGGAGTTGGTTTTGGTTTGTTTATTTTCTTACGGTTGTTGCTCGGCGTCTTTTTTTTTAAAAGTTAACATAACATTGTAGTGTCAGAACGAGCCTGAAAATCGCACATTCTGTCAGTTGTTGCCTCTGGTGCTTTTAGGTTCAGCTCTGTATGGACACTGGTAATTAACGCAGCTCAGCGAAGGGTTTGTTGCCGGCCAGCTGACCTTCAGGCTTCTCACTTGGTACATCTCGCCATATTGTGAATTAACAGCAATTCAAGAAAACTTCTATCTACTGTATTGAGAAAACAGAAGCATCTGAGAATCCAAATCTGGAAGCCTTTCTATCAGGCTGCTGTTTGACAGCATTCCGAGAGGTTACAGAGCTGTCACAAAGGCCAGGGGCAACCAGAAAAGGGGGGGAGGGGGTCAGATTTCTGCCATTGTAACTACTCAAAATTCAGTCACTAACCAAATCTTGCTACTTCCACCAAAAAAAACATTGCACACATCCATCGTTTTTCTTATTCAGGACTCTGCTAAAATGCTCACCCAAGCTCTTATCTCCCACCTTGACTACTGTAACCTCCTTCTCTCCGTCCTTAAAAAATCCCAGATTCTCCCTCTGCAGTTGGTAATGAATGTGCCAGACTCATTCACCACACATCCCATACCACTCTGACCTCAACCCCTGGCTCCTGGTTTCCTTCAGAATCCATTTCAAACCACTGGTGCTCACGTACAAAGCTTTCATAACTGCGCCCCTACCTACATCTCCTTCCTTATTAACAGGTACATCCCATCCCGACCACTTCGCTCTGCCAATGATCTGATGATATCAGCTCCTCGCACCCATAACTCTCTATTCAGGACTTCTTCTGAGCTGCTCCCTTGCAACATCAGACTCTTCCTGTCTCTCCAGTCCTTCAAGAAGTCTCTGATAACGCATTACTTTAGAGAAGCCTATCCTCTCACTCCCTAATCCACCTCTGTACATTTCATGCACTATCTTCCCATTCAACCCAGACGCTCTCACATTATTATTAATCTTTATGAAGCGCCAGCATATTCCGCAGCGCTGTACAATGGGCACAGTATAGACAGGGTTACAATACATTGAATAACATTTTGACACACCAGTACAGGAGGAAACGAGGCCGTATTCCAGAGGGAATTTACAATCTAGCACATACTCTGCTGTTCGTGCTCACCTAATGTGTCACCCCTCTCCTCTCAGATTGTAAACTCTCGAGCAGTGTCTTCTCTCCTTCTGTTCTGTGTGTGTGCTTTAACTTGTATGTATATTGGTTATTCTGTTTCTCCCATTGTACAGTGCTACGGAACGTGTTGGTGCTTTATAAATACTTGTAACTGTACAGCCTGGCCTGACTGAGCTCAAACACATGAACATTTCTCTTCTGTGGTTTTTCAAGGTGCCGTCCTCAGCTTCACCTCTGTGTCTGTGTCTGTGTCTGTGTCTGTCTCTGTGTCTGTCTCTGTGTCTGTCTCTGTGTCTGTCTCTGTGTCTGTCTCTGTGTCTGTCTCTGTGTCTGTCTCTGTGTCTGTCTCTGTGTCTGTCTCTGTGTCTGTCTCTGTGTCTGTCTCTGTGTCTGTCTCTGTGTCTGTCTCTGTGTCTGTCTCTGTGTCTGTCTCTGTGTCTGTCTCTGTGTCTGTCTCTGTGTCTGTCTCTGTCTGTGTCTCTGTGTCTGTGTCTCTGTGTCTGTGTCTCTGTGTCTCTGTGTCTCTGTGTCTGTGTCTCTGTGTCTGTGTCTCTGTGTCTGTGTCTCTGTGTCTGTGTCTCTGTGTCTGTGTCTCTGTGTCTGTGTCTCTGTGTCTGTGTCTCTGTGTCTGTCTCTGTGTCTGTGTCTCTGTGTCTGTGTCTCTGTGTCTGTGTCTCTGTGTCTGTGTCTCTGTGTCTGTGTCTCTGTGTCTGTGTCTCTGTGTCTCTGTGTCTCTGTGTCTGTGTCTGTGTCTGTGTCTCTGTCTCTGTGTCTCTGTGTCTCTGTGTCTCTGTGTCTGTGTCTGTGTCTCTGTGTCTCTGTGTCTCTGTGTCTCTGTCTCTGTCTCTGTGTCTGTGTCTCTGTGTCTGTGTCTCTGTGTCTGTGTCTCTGTGTCTGTGTCTCTGTGTCTCTGTGTCTGTGTCTCTGTGTCTGTGTCTCTGTGTCTGTGTCTCTGTGTCTGTGTCTCTGTGTCTGTGTCTCTGTGTCTGTGTCTCTGTGTCTGTGTCTCTGTGTGTCTGTGTCTCTGTGTCTCTGTGTCTCTGTGTCTGTGTCTCTGTGTCTGTGTCTCTGTGTCTCTGTGTCTGTGTCTCTGTGTCTGTGTCTCTGTGTGTCTGTGTCTCTGTGTCTCTGTGTCTGTGTGTCTGTGTCTCTGTGTCTCTGTGTCTGTGTCTCTGTGTCTGTGTCTCTGTGTGTCTGTGTCTCTGTGTCTCTGTGTCTCTGTGTCTGTGTCTCTGTGTCTGTGTCTGTGTCTCTGTGTCTCTGTGTCTGTGTCTGTGTCTCTGTGTCTGTGTCTCTGTGTCTGTGTCTCTGTGTCTGTGTCTCTGTGTCTGTGTCTCTGTGTCTCTGTGTCTCTGTGTCTGTGTCTCTGTGTCTGTGTCTCTGTGTCTCTGTGTCTGTGTCTGTGTCTCTGTGTCTGTGTCTCTGTCTCTGTGTCTCTGTGTCTCTGTCTCTGTCTCTGTGTCTCTGTGTCTCTGTCTCTGTGTCTGTGTCTGTGTCTGTGTCTCTGTGTCTGTGTCTCTGTGTCTCTGTGTCTCTGTCTCTGTGTCTCTGTGTCTCTGTGTCTCTGTGTCTCTGTGTCTGTGTCTCTGTGTCTGTGTCTCTGTGTCTCTGTGTCTGTGTCTGTGTCTCTGTGTCTGTGTCTCTGTGTCTGTGTCTCTGTCTCTGTGTCTCTGTGTCTCTGTCTCTGTCTCTGTGTCTCTGTCTCTCTGTCTCTGTGTCTCTGTGTCTCTCTGTGTCTGTGTCTGTGTCTGTGTCTCTGTGTCTCTGTGTCTGTGTCTCTGTGTCTGTGTCTGTGTCTCTGTGTCTGTGTCTGTGTCTCTGTCTGTGTCTGTGTCTCTGTGTCTCTGTCTCTGTGTCTCTGTCTCTGTGTCTCTGTCTCTGTGTCTCTGTCTCTGTGTCTCTGTGTCTCTGTGTCTGTGTCTCTGTGTCTCTGTCTCTGTGTCTCTGTCTCTGTGTCTCTGTCTCTGTGTCTCTGTGTCTCTGTCTCTGTGTCTCTGTGTCTCTGTGTCTCTGTGTCTGTGTCTCTGTGTCTCTGTCTGTGTCTCTGTCTCTGTGTCTCTGTGTCTCTGTGTCTGTGTCTCTGTGTCTGTGTCTCTGTGTCTGTGTCTCTGTGTCTCTGTCTCTGTGTCTCTGTGTCTCTGTGTCTCTGTGTCTCTGTGTCTCTGTGTCTCTGTGTCTCTGTCTCTGTGTCTCTGTGTCTCTGTGTCTCTGTCTCTGTGTCTGTGTCTCTGTGTCTCTGTGTCTCTGTGTCTCTGTGTCTGTGTCTCTGTGTCTGTGTCTCTGTGTCTCTGTGTCTGTGTCTGTGTCTCTGTGTCTGTGTCTCTGTCTCTGTGTCTCTGTCTCTGTGTCTCTGTCTCTGTGTCTCTGTCTCTGTGTCTCTGTGTCTCTGTGTCTGTGTCTCTGTGTCTCTGTCTCTGTGTCTCTGTCTCTGTGTCTCTGTCTCTGTGTCTCTGTGTCTCTGTCTCTGTGTCTCTGTGTCTCTGTGTCTCTGTGTCTGTGTCTCTGTGTCTCTGTCTCTGTGTCTCTGTCTCTGTGTCTCTGTGTCTCTGTGTCTGTGTCTCTGTGTCTGTGTCTCTGTGTCTGTGTCTCTGTGTCTCTGTCTCTGTGTCTCTGTGTCTCTGTGTCTCTGTGTCTCTGTGTCTCTGTGTCTCTGTGTCTCTGTCTCTGTGTCTCTGTGTCTCTGTGTCTCTGTCTCTGTGTCTGTGTCTCTGTGTCTCTGTGTCTCTGTGTCTCTGTGTCTGTGTCTCTGTGTCTGTGTCTCTGTGTCTCTGTGTCTGTGTCTGTGTCTCTGTGTCTGTGTCTCTGTGTCTGTGTCTCTGTCTCTGTGTCTCTGTGTCTCTGTCTCTGTCTCTGTGTCTCTGTCTCTCTGTCTCTGTGTCTCTGTGTCTCTCTGTGTCTGTGTCTGTGTCTGTGTCTCTGTGTCTCTGTGTCTGTGTCTCTGTGTCTGTGTCTGTGTCTCTGTGTCTGTGTCTGTGTCTCTGTCTGTGTCTGTGTCTCTGTGTCTCTGTCTCTGTGTCTCTGTCTCTGTGTCTCTGTCTCTGTGTCTCTGTCTCTGTGTCTCTGTGTCTCTGTGTCTGTGTCTCTGTGTCTCTGTCTCTGTGTCTCTGTCTCTGTGTCTCTGTCTCTGTGTCTCTGTGTCTCTGTCTCTGTGTCTCTGTGTCTCTGTGTCTCTGTGTCTGTGTCTCTGTGTCTCTGTCTCTGTGTCTCTGTCTCTGTGTCTCTGTGTCTCTGTGTCTGTGTCTCTGTGTCTGTGTCTCTGTGTCTGTGTCTGTGTCTCTGTCTCTGTGTCTCTCTGTCTCTGTGTCTCTGTGTCTCTGTGTCTCTGTGTCTCTGTCTCTGTGTCTCTGTGTCTCTGTCTCTGTGTCTCTGTCTCTCAGGAAATTTTTAAAACCTTGATTTAACAGGTTGAAGAAAAACACAAATCGCCTCTTGGGCTTAGATATCCCCCACCCTCCCTTTAAAAACTCGGGAAATGTATCCACCATCACTGATAATTCCCTTCACCTTATCACACCTGGAAAGGTCAGCTTTTCTGGCACAGGATTTGTATTCCATGTTACATTATTACGGAGTGTTTAAGGTGAACATGAAGCCGCAGTGTATCACAGCGAGGCTCTTTAATGAATGGCCTGATTGTTAACCGGCTCCTTTTCACAGCATCCTTAACCTGAATTCATCCCCCCCCACTCCCCCCTCCCTCCCTTTCTTATGGGGTTTTCTGTTACAGACGGGAGCCGGGAAGTAGCCTCGTGGTTACTCTGTGGCTGCCAAATTCAACCACAGCTATTTGAGACGGCTGGGATGGAGCATGGAGGATTTGTATAGAGCAGGAAGGGTTTTCCGTGCTGGTTCGGGACTGTAAATATTACTCTGAAGTACGTCGTGGTCCTCCAGATCCTGCATCCAAACTGCTTTCTACGTTCGGTGGAAAGTCAAGCCAGAAAAGCTAAAAGCAGCTGCTGATGGCCTGAATATTTCAGGAATGCCCTGAGTGGTTTGTGGCATGCCCTCAACAGATAGTGTGTGTGTGTTATTTTATTTATATAGCGCCAGCATATTCCACAGCACTGTACAATGGGCACAACATAGACAGGATTACAATACATTGAGACTGGACAACGTTTTGATAAACCAGTACAGGAGGAAACGAGGGCCCTATTCCCATGGGAATTTACAATCTAGAAGGGTCGGGGTGGAAACGGGAGGAGAGGACTGCAATGTGAGAGTGATGGACTGGTTGGGGCAGTGGAGTGTATTAGTGTGTCTGGTGGTAGGCTTCCCTAAACCGGAATGTCTTAAGGGAGCGTTTGAAGGAAGGGAAACTAGGGGAAAGTCTGACCGTATGAGGGAGAGTGTTCCAGAGGATGGGGGCTGCGCGTGAGAAATCCTGCCGTTTATCATGGGAAGAGGTGATGCGGGGAGAAGCTAGACGCAGGTCACTGTTTGACTTTAGGGAGCGGGCTGTGGTGTATTTGATTTAGTGAGGACAGGTAGTGTCAGTGTCCGTCTGTGTCATCCTGGTTTGACAGAAAAAAATATTTCTAATGTAGGAAAAAATTAATCACTTCGATGCGGAGGACGCGCTCAGTGCGTCCTGCCGCATTGACATTTGGCTGCGGAGGACACGCTGAGTGCATCCTCCCTTTGCAGCCGGGATTCCGGCCGATCGCTGCGGCCCCCCCCCGGTGTGGTCTGACATCTTGGATGTCAGCCCAGCCTCCGGGACCCAGGCAGGCATGATAGACATCACTGCCAGTGCGGGGAAGGTGCCGGAAGGGGAGGTCCTTTGGAACTCTCTCCCACCCGATCGGCTTGGGCCACATCATAAAGGCAGGCACCGCTTTGAAGGACACAGCCTGCCCTTCTAAGTGGTGGCTGTCTTTAACCCCTTGGGGGCTGGATTGCGATCTGGCGCCAATAGTTGCCAGATCGGGGTCCCCTCCCGTAGCTGGCCGATATCTTGGATGTCGGCCAAGCTTCCGGGATCTCCCCCTGCCGACTGGCTATGTGTGATGATGTCAGTTCGGGAGTTAACCCCCTAGCTGCCACCTATGGTGGTGAGAGGGGGGTTACAATGATCCCCCTATCTCCCGATCCGTGGCAGCTATGGGTTAATATTTGATATCCTTGGAATGGTCAGAGCATGACCTTTCCAATGATGCCAAACCTGACCATGTACAATGTAAACCAAAAAATATAAAATTTAAGTAACGAGTCCCATTTCTTTTCTTTATTTTTTTTCTTTATTTTTTTTTAAACAAGCGCACCCCATAGAAAATATAACCGCCAACGCCTGCGTGATAAAATGTAAAAAAAAACACTTTACACACTGTAGATGATTGAAAATTCAAATTTTATTGCATTTTTTTGTTATAATATTCAGGCAGGGCATAACGTATACATATACAGTGGCAAGAAAGAGTATGTGAACCCTTTGGGATTACGTGGAGTTTTGCATGAATTGGTCATAAAATGTGCTCTGATCTTCATCTAAATCACAACAATTTGAAAAACACAGTCTGCTTAAAATAATACAACACAAACATTATATGTTTTCATGTTTTTATTGAACAGAACATGTAAACATTCACAGTGCAGGGTGGAAAAAGGATGTGAACCTTTGGACTTAATAACTGGTTGACCCTCCTTTGGCAGCAATAACCTCAACCAAACGTTTCCTGTAGTTGCAGATCAGACAACGATCTGGAGTAATTTTGGACCACTCTCTTCACAAAACTGTTTCAGTGAGCAATATTCTTGGGATGTCTAGTGTGAATCTCTCTCTTAAGGTCATGCCACAGCATTTCAATCGGGTTGAGGTCAGGACTCTAACTGGGCCACTCCAGAAGGCGTATTTTGTTTTGTTGAAGCCATTCTAGTTGAATTACTTGTATGCTTTGGGTCATTGTCCTGTTGCATCACCCATCGTCTGCGGAGCTTCAGTTGGTGGACAGATGGTCTTACGTTTTCCTGCAAAATGTCTTGATAAACTCTGGAATTCATTTTTCCATCAATGACAACAATCCGTCCAGGCCCTGAGGCAGCAAAGCAGCCCCAAACCATGATGCTCCCTCCGCCATGTTTTACAGTGGATGAGGTTTTAATGTTGGTGTGCTGTGCCTTTTTTTTCCACACATAGTGTTGTGTATTTTTTCCAAACAACTCAATTATGGTTCATCTGTCCACAGAATATTTTGCCAGTAGTGCTGTGTAACATCCAGGTGCTCTTTTGCAAACTTAAAACGAGCTGCAATATTCCTTTTGGACAGCAATGGCTTCCTCCGTGGGGTCATCCCATGTACTCCATTCTAGTTTAATGTTTTCCTTATTGTAGATGTGTCAACAAAAATGTTAGCATGTGCCAGAGATTTCTGTAAGTCTTTAGCTGACACTCTAGGATTCTTCTTTACCTCATTAAGCATTCTGTGCTGTGCTCTTGCAGTCATCTTTACAGGACGACCACGCCTAGGGAGAGTAGCAACAGTGCTGAACTTTCTCCATTTGTAGACAGTCCTGTTTTACCGTGGACACATGAACATCAAGGCTTTTGGAGATACTTTTGTAACCCTTTCCAGCTTCATGCAAGTCAACAATTCTTGATCGTAGGTCTTCTGAGAGCTCTTTTCTGCGAGGCATGGTTCACATTAGCAGTGCTTCTTGAAACCAGTAAACCCAAAACTTGTTGTGTTTTTAAAGGGCAGGACAGCTTTCAGCAACACATCCAATAATATCACACTGATTGGACTCAAGGTTGGCTCACTCCTGGCTCCAATTAGCTCTTGGAGAAGTCATTAGGCTAGGGGTTCACATACTTTTTCCACCCTGCACTGTGAATGTTTACATGTTTTTTCAATAAACACATGAAAACATAGAATGTTTGTGTTGTATTATTTTAAGCAGACTGTGTTTTTCAAATTGTTGTGACTTAGATGATCAGAGCACATTTTATGACCAATTCATGCAAAACTCCACATAATCCCAAAGGGTTCACATACTTTTTCTTGCCACTGTAATAATGATATATTATGAATCTGCCGGAAAGAACGATATATAATTTGTCTGGGTTCTATGATAAAATGTGGCTTCAAATCGCGTTTAAACACGATGAGCGAAACTGGTAAAATGAGCTTCGCACACAGGGGTGAGATGGCTCAGCAGCGAAAGGGGTGAAAAGCAGGCAAAGTTTTGATACAACTCTACCCACACTCCAAGCAGGGTTATTCAGAGAGAGGTGAAAACCAGGATAATGACTGGAGAAGTGAAAATTCTAGGTCAAAATAGCCAAAGCAGAAAAATTCTCCCATTTATCTTACTTTCCAAATCCGCTATTATCCCCTCGAATTTTCACTTCTCCGGTCATTCTCCTGGTTTTCACCTCTCTCTGAATAACCCTGAAGGTGTCTAACCTAAAATGGTATAAATATCAGGGAATCTATTAATTTACTAAGGTGCTGGTTGTATTTTGGTGTGGGTGGGTGGGTGGGTGTTTTGATCTCCATTACAACCATTCCAATCTGTGCAAAACCCTGGGACTTAAGAACTTAGAACTAATTAAGTTATGTATGGAACTTTTAGGAGTAGTTCTCAAATAAAAATATCGTCCTGGCCACATATCTTCTGGCCTTCAAATAAATCCGGTCTGTTGTTAAATAGTTCTGCATGACAGACCTTACAAAAATATTTTTCCACTTCTCCTTCAGTACATCCTGGGTCAGTGATTGTGAACCAGGTGTTTATGAGCTCAATGTACCATAATACTGTTCCGGCCTTACGTGTGACTGAGCGTCATGGGACATGTAGTTCTAAAACATCTGAGGGTTGGGATTTAGGGGTTATTATTGCGGAGGATCTAAGGGTAAGTAGACCATGTAATAGAGCAGCAGGAAATGCTGGCAGAATGCTTGGAAATGCTGGCAGAATGCTATGTTTTGTAGGGAGAGGAAAGATGCCATTGTACAGAGCACTGGTGAGACCTCAATTGGAGTATCGTGTGCAGCACTGGAGACCGTATCTCCAGAAGGATAAAGATACCTTTTAGAGAGAGTTCAGAGAAGGGCTACTATATAATAGTGTACGGCTTGAAGGAGAAAAGTACCAGGAAAGGGTTAATGATCTTAACATGTATAGCTTGGAAGAAAGAGGAGACAGAGGAGATATGATAGAAACATTTAAATACGTAAAGGGAATCCACAAGGTAGAGGAAGGGAGTATATTTAAAAGGAAACAAAGTAGCAAAACAAGAGGACATAGTCTTAGATTAGAGGGGCAAAGGTTTAAAAGTAACATCAGGAAGCATTATTTTACTGAGAGGGTGGTGGATACATGGAACAGCCTTCCAGTAGAAGTGGTAGAGGCTAAAACAGTAAGTTTAAGCAGGCATGGGATAGACATAAGGCGATCCTAAATAAAAGATAAATCCAGGGAAAGTGTCCATATAATTGGGCAGACTAGATGGGCCGAAAGGTTCTTATCCGCCGACATATTCTATGTTTCTTTGTGCCAGGGTACACTATCCCTGTCCTAGGTGCTATTATTTAATGTGATTTAGTTCTTATGTCATTTAGAAGTCATTTGCACATTATACGTGCCCCCCCCCCCCGACAAAAAAATCCTGGAGGTAAATGTAAGAGCTTGAAATCTTAGACGCTGAATTGTTAAAATACTTTATTTTACCATATGACATTCTCTTGGAAACCATTGAAAGAACATCGATTTTGTTGTTTCCGTAAACGTAATAATCTTTTGAAGAGGGGAGAGCTGGTAGAAAAATGGAAATTTGGGAAGAAAGTTTGGGATATTGCCCTCGCTCTATGCTCTATGCCAAACAGAGCGGTGACCTTTGAGCAAAATACTGCTTGCCTTCACTCTCTACTGCTCATATACGAGACCCAAATAAGGCAGGAATTAAGCCACTAAATCCTTATTGATGGCCCACAGCGCTGTCTTGCTAGGCGGGTGTGTTTAAATGTTTCTTCTATGTGGAATAGCTGCATTGACAGAAATGTCATGTACAGTCTCACTGTCCACACATCTTCCATCATACAAGGGCCTGACGTGAGCAAGGCCTTAGGCAACCCACCTAATTTCCCAAATTATAAGACCACTTGTGCACTACCGCTTGCACGTTACTTCTACTTTTAAGGGCCAGGAAGTTAAGCCACCAATGCTATGTAACTCCTAGTCCCCTGCCAGAGGTGGCTTCCTATCTCCCATTAATTCAAATGTCCAGCAGAAGGACAAAGAGAGATAGTATGACCTGTGTCCTTCCATTGACTACAAGAGACAGGTACCCGTTTAGCTCTTTGTGAAGGATCTCTCTAGGCTGTAAATGTAACTTATTTATTCCTGTTTCAAGCTAATCAGTTTTGGGATGGTCCCATTAAATTTTTAATGCTTTTTGAGAATCTACAAACTACAGGAAACGCTATAGTAAGGCAACAGTAGAGCTTACACCTGGGCTTGAGATGGCAAGTAACCATTATGGGATACTCTAAGCTAAAAACAAGGTTGGGGCTTTGGAGGGGTTAACGATTACCCCCTGATCCCTCGTCCACGGTCTTTACGCTTTGAGTGTGTTTCCATAAGAAGCGGATGCTGTCACTCTGCTGAGGCAATGCGGAGCCTCTCAATTCTTTGGTATCAGTCGATGCCTCTCTGTGAATGCATCCTGTGCAGTGTGCATCATTGCAATGGAAAGCTGTTCCAGTGTGGACTGATTTTTGACAATCTTCTGGACCGAGAGAAGCTCTGCACTTTGGAAAGCTGTCAGGACATTGGGCATACCAACATCAATGAAGGTGTGTGTGTGTGTTAGTGTTAGTGTTATTTAAGCACCCCTAACAAAACCATGCTTGGTTTTAGAGTAGTTGATGCATATCAAGCTGTGGTAGTCCTTGTTTCTTCTGAAACCACCAAGGATGAACTCTTGAAACTTTGATGCTGCAGACTTTGCATTGAGTGATTTATAATCCCTGGGAAGCTGTTGGGAATCAGGCCATTGGAGTGACCCTTTAAACACACATGTACAGAGCTGTTGTAAATTTACCAGAGCCATTATAGTCTGTGGAGTTAAATTTACAGCAGCTCTGGTTAAGTTCGCTCAATCTTTGGAATATTGCCCTGAGAGTTTTATGCTTTTTGTGTCAGTTCCATAAACGGCTTCATAGCTATAGGTTATGGGTCCCCTAAATCCCACCCAAGGGTCTGCCCTCTAAACTCCGGAGTGGTCTCTGACCAGTGCAGATGTGTTTTATAGCAGATTTTCTTAAATTGGTGTCATCACTAATAATGGCGAGTAGCTTCTCGAGCACAGTCTCTTTGTAGATACATTTCCTCCCATCTCTGACAGATGCTTGCTGTTAATCCAGTGATTGATTTTTTATTTTATTCTGCGTTCTCGTACAGGCCCCCTTTAAATATGTTTTAGGTCCTAGAACCGCGAGCTAGACAACATGAACGTTGCGTTTCACTTAGCTCCACCCATTTGCATAACTTATCGTTTGATTCTTGTAGAATTCTGCAGTTTACGCGACCTGTAAAATATGAAGATGTGGAGCTGAAAGTGAAAAGTGTGTTTGGCCAGTCACTCGACCTTCACTACATGAACAATGAGGTGAGTTGTTTTTCTATTCTTTTCCTTGCACAAGCGGCGTCCTGCAGGATGAGCGGAAGGACACCGGAACTATTTGTTCTTGGATTCCTTCTCCTTGTGGAGAGGGGGGGGGGGATACAGATTGCTCTGTCCTTTGCACCGTGGGACCAGATACAATAGGTTCACTGGAATTCTGTTCTTTTTGCAAAATCACCCATCAGGATTTCAGAGGTGCTATGTATTGACTACCTAGTTGAGATGAGCATTACAGGCCACGTTGGTGTCTCTCATTCTCAGCTGCCTGAAAATTGACGCACTCAAGTGTAAGAAGCCTTCATTTACAGAAAGTGTCTGTAACCGCGAGCCACACATTGAGTGATCACACTGTAGAGCGTTTCTTTAAATGGTTATTTGTAAACCATACCATTCAAGCTTTGCCTATGAGAAAATACTTGTCAGGGACTGGTAAGAATGTGAAGGATCTATATTGGGTTTTTTCCCATTTGAGATGAGACCTGTTAACATCCACAATCTCCTTCTTCTACTCTTGCAGCTCTCCATTCCCCTCCGTAGTCAAGATGACATCGACAAAGCCGTGGATCTTTTGGATCGCAGCTCCAGTATGAAAAGTCTTCGCATTTTGCTACTTTCTAATGACAATAACCATGTAAGTATAACTCTGAGGCAGCTGTCATGAAACATGGTGTCATGGTACAGATAATGCCACCCCGTCTGTGCATTGTGGTATTTACTTTACATTATTGTGTAGACGTAGAGTGGAACAACACACACAAATGCCAAATAAACCACAACATCCTTTCATTCTTGTTCTGTAGCTCCCTTTTAAAGTTAGCCTGTTATATGTACACTTGTTTGTGCTTTAACCAGCCTCCTACCTTCTTTTTATCCTGTACCGTAGTGATTGTTTTTCATGTTTCCATTAAAAGCCCCCAGCCAAGATCTTTTAAACTGTAACACCCTCGTGGCTTCTCACCCGCATTTGTGAGGCGGTGATGTTGGCAGCGCTGGCTGCGGTGACAGCCCTTCAAAGTGGAGATCTGCTTCTACTGGACAGCCTGAATTCCTTGTGTTGGCATGGTCATGTTGTGTTGGCATGTCAGCTAGTTGAACCAGAAGACCCCATAATGCCGCTCAAGGCTGAGAGGCATCTGATTGGCAGTGTGCACAATAGTCAAGCAAGGTCAGATCATAACTGACCAGCATCAAAGATATGGGGAGTTGCATCAGTAGGGCATAATAACACATCCCCCTGTTTTTAGCAGGGATGCTCAACCTTGCCCTTCCATATGTTTTGGAACTACATTTCCCATAATGCTCTATTGACCTACTGAGTGGCTGAGTATCATGGGAGATATAGTTCGAAAACATCTGTCGTGCCATAGTGGGGGGGGGGGCGCGCCCTGGGCTAGACTATCACTATAGTTGTGGCACCTGCCCTTGCTATAAGAGCACTGCAATGAATAGTTGTGCCGGAGACTGATCATTTCTGCCTTTGCACTAGCGAGCTGAACTTTAAAATTACCCGGAGAGTGGTTATCCAGCAGATAAGGATACAAACACTACCTGTTTACTTACATGCCAAGAGCATGATTGTGTGGGCTGATTGATGATTGGCAGGTGAGAAGAAGGTGAAGGTGTTTTGATTAATCGATTTGTTTTAATATACTCTCCTCTTATCCATTTTTCTTGTACAGCGCTGCTGAATGTGCTGCTAATGTATAAGATCTAATAAATAATTAGGGTTGTAGCTGGATATATAATACATTTGTTAATAATTCTGGGATTGTTTGATATAATTTATTTCCTCATTTCCATGTTATGTTGAGTTGCAGAGACCTGATGGTTGGTTTGCAATATGTGATCCAGAAAGGTCTATCCGCCACCAGATCACAACAGGAAAGGAGGAGGCACACATTCTGTGCCCTCTTTGAAGTGGTTTGATGGAACATGAAGCTCTTGATTGGGTTAAATAGAGTACATTTTCTGCAATCTCCCTCTTTAAGTGGATATTAAAGTTCTTTAATTTCAATGTTATATATGCGTTTCAGCATGACCAGCCAAGCCTGAATTTGATTTGTCCATCTAATAAGATTTGAATTTCTTTCCTCTTCCAGGCACCTTCAGCCCACTCTGGTGTTCAGAAGCAAGTGCGGATAAAGCCCTCGCAGTCTGTTGGAGATGTTAGCACTGCATATCACCCAGCAGAAAGCCGCAGCCGTCACCTATCTGTCAGTAAGTACCTGCCCCTGCTGGCACCTGGTGACATGTACTGTTTGCCACGAGCTGCCCAGGCAGTGTGCCACCCTCTGTGGACAGCAGATGGTAATATACTTAATTCCCCCGCATCACTCAATATTCTTTTCTTTCTATTAAAGCTGTTTGGCAGGGTTACTGTGATAACTTCTGGGAATGTTGCCACCTTGTGGATGCGTTGGGTTATGACATGCCAATAAAGTCGCCTTTTAAAAAATGCACCCAATAATTAGGATGCTAGGGAGGGGATAAAGCTATAACTGATTCAGGAGGGAGGAGAAGGCATATTTTCTAGGTGTTTCCTTTTTTAAAAAATTATTTTTGGCACCACACAAGCGGCATTTTACTGATGTTTTGGGGTGGTTATTAGGGTTTCTATGTGTGCTTGCTTTAAGGTTAGGCTTACTTTTTAGGCTTAAAGGGTCACTCTATAATACTAAAGTGGACAGGATGTGTGAAGTACCCCTCCAGCCCCGATCAGGTAAAATTGGTGGGTGAAGTGGAGCGGTTTCCGGCACCAGCTGGGATTTTAAACTTCTCTAGCTTCCGGCGGTCACCAGATCGGACATTGGTTGACGTCAGCCTCTCTCCGACCACTGGCAAAAGCCAGTCCTCTGAGAGATGCAGCCGATGCATCAGTTGTACGCAGCTCCAGTCCATTGTTCTGCACAGGCACTATGGAACTTGTGTGCGTAAAGTGCTCAAGTCCCGAGTGATGTACATTCTGCAGTTACTAAGCTACGCGATTTGGTAAGAGTGCAAATTTCATAGAAAAACTGCAGAGTCTTCCGAATCCAGAAGTCTCGTGTTGGAGGGAGAGGAGCTTCGTGCAGCTACAGAGAAAGGCAAGGAAAATCGCCTAAAATATTAAATAATTGTTAAGACTTTTTTGGCAAAAAAAGGAGGGTGGGACATTTTTATTAGAGTATCCCTTTAACCCTAGACAACAGATTCTGCTCCATTTTTGCTTCGTTTTTAGGCAACAGATACTGCTCCTTACTTTGATGCAGGTGTAGCAGCGTCAAAAGGAGCAGAATGTATGGAGATAATCCTAACCACATCATTAACACTAGCCTGATACGAATTTTGACCAGGAACAGTTATGAAAAAGCACCTTTTACTTTTGAGTCAAATACGACCTTTTTAAAAGGCAACTTGATTGACATGACGTAACCTAGCACGTCCACGACATTGTGATGATAGTAAAGCTGGTGTTATGATCGTTTTTACTATAACTTTGTTAGGTTTTCTAGGAAGTGGCTTAACCCCTTCACTACCAAGTGATTTGACAAAAAACCTTGTCAGGAATCAGTGTTTATTTTTCAAAAAAAATAAAGTTCTACAAATAGAAGTATTTGGGCATATTCCCAATGAATTTATTACTGTAATAACCTATTTGGCATGTAGATGGTACAATCTACTGCCAAATTGAGGTACAGTTGCAGCTTGTGTTCCCTGCATCAGCTGCTGAATGTCCGATGTCAGGACATTCAGACGGTTTTACAGTTTTAGCTCAGCGAACGGGGACATTTTGGGGCTATTCGGAGAGCAGGCAATTCGCCAAATTTTGGCACATTGTCTGCACGTATGTTACCTGTTCGAGGACAGTGAAATTCCCAACAGAGAAGCAATGGTTCATCTATTCAGAGACACCAAACAGCAGGGAAAAGTTGCCGAAAAGCCCTGCTGTTCAGTGGTTTCATTCGTCAGTTTTATTCAGACGAATCCCACAGCTTCAATGTTAAAAATATTCCCGTTTTTATTCAATATCTAATAAAACATTTATTATTTTATTCAGTAAAGAGTCTCTTGATTTATATATTCTTTTTCAGATCTTTTAGGCATTTTTCGGGATTTTTTTTGTTTCTTCTAACAGAATTTTTTATTATCATTCATTGGATCTTATATGTAAATTCCAGACATTTTCGTTCAGTAGTTTTTTTGCAAACAGCGTTTCAAACTTTAACGCGTACGTTTTTTGTTGTTTGTTGTTTTTTTTTTTTTTTTCCACGTTCGGCTGCATGTCGGCTTTTTCCGGCGGCTGCTCTGTGTTGTGATCGGCGGCTAGTTGTGTTTTTCCAGTGGGTGTGCGGCGAGTATTCCCTGCACTACGGGGGACCCTGCTAGAAGTAGACGAACTAGAATCGCCCCGAAGTGCAGGGAACGAAAGGCCACCGAACGTGCGGTGACTTTTCGATTCTCTCTGAATAACCCCTATAGAATTTTAATTTCTCCTGCCAATTCTCCTGAGTTTCACCTTTTAGTGAATAGTAATGCCACACAAAACTACTTTCTTTTTCGTGCGACAGACTACCTATCAACACGAACTGCTATAAAAAAGCAGCACTTCTTCTGGTCTTCCTAACTGACGTCTTCACGTGTGAGCACTCGCAGGGATGGCGACCTTTCCCCCACTTCACCCATTAAGGTTGTTTACTTGCCTTTATATTAAATGCAGTCCTTTTCCAGTTCATATATGGCCAAAATAAGGAACTGGAAGCTTGTTCTTCAATCTCTCATTCAGCTGAGCCTTGCACATAAGATTGCATGTCACGTCTTTCTTACAAGACCTCCTATAGTGTTCAGTACATGAAAACCTCACAAAAATCAATGTTGGATGATTATGGTTATGAATGCACACCTGCCTTTGCTTTAATAACCTTACAGAAAGCAATGAAGGGGAGGGATTGATTCCATGTATTAATGTCAGGTTTGACCACTCTTGATACCTGTAAATCTAAGACATTCAGGCTGTGCGAGAGGGTGAGATCTGCGCGTGCAGCTTAAAACATGCTTCTCTTTATGACTGTAAGATTTATTTATCACATGTCCTTTTACAACTGTATTGTGTTCTTAACATGTAAAGGAGGTTTCATTGTCAATCAGGGTAGCACCGAATAGGTTGCTGTACGAATAAACTGCGGCCCCTATTACATTCTTCGCGCAGTGCGTTTTGAGTGCGCATTTGCGCGAGGGACAAAACCCTTTGCGCTGAACGTCGTATTACAACGTTCGCGCAAACGATGTGCGTTACCGTTTAACGCGGATGGACCTGCGCGATTGTGATGAACAATGCGCGTCCTATACTTAACATTGTGGGCGCAAATTCGTTTGTGCGCTGGTACGCGGATGGTATTTCAGTCGATGCGCATTTTTTTTACGAATGACGTTTGCGCGCATAATTTTAACGGCTTTGAAAAGCTGCTGGTAACTGCCAAAACGAAAAACACCAGCACGAAAAAAAAAATAGAGCACAGTATAGTTACACATTCTACACATACCCAAACCATAAAATTGTGAATTCGTGCATATTTTTTTTATTGCTGCAGCATGTATACTCAACGTTTTTGGGCCTGTCAAAGTAAATCTAAGTGTGTCAATTAAGGTTCTTAATTCTGATTGGCTGAATCCCGCGAAAAACCAGTCCGCACACTGATTTACGTGCGCAACGTTACTGCGCGAGTATTACACTTCGTTTTGCGTGTCGTTTTTACGAACGTTATTTTTTGACAGAGGAGAAAATGGGTTCGGATCGGCATACCACGTTAATTTTCACGCGATAACGCTGGACGATGCGCACAAAAAAATTTGCGCTGCGCGAACGAAATTGTGCGAAGAATGTAATAGGGGCCTGCATGTTTTGTGACTCGTCTCAGTATCCGCAACCTGTGCATTGACTGTGTTGCTCATTTTGGACCCGTGCACATCTGTTTCTGCTCACTGCTTCTTCTTGGTCCTTTCTCAGGCTCTCAGAACACCGGTCGCAGTTCTCCTCCTCCCGGCTATGTACCTGAAAGGCAGCAGAGGATCGCGCGGCAGGGCTCCTACACCAGCATCAACAGCGAGGGGGAGTTCATACCGGAAGCTAGCGAGCAATGTGTAAGCATCACATACACAAACCCTGCTTGTGACGTACAGGTCATTTGTCATTTTAAGATTCTTTGTCGTACACACTCAGCCTTTTGTGTGTTTGCATTTCAGTGCTCATACATTTAGGCCGGTGTCAGATGAGCGTTTTTCAGAGCAGAAGGAATGTCCGTGAGAATGGACGTTCCTTCCACTATGACGCCCGTCTGGCCGCCTAGCTGAGCGCAGTTAGTGCGCTCAGCGCTGCAAGGCTCGATCCTCCGATGGAGAATTGCGCTTTGCAGCCCTGTCAAATGCGCATCGTAGCATTTTGACGGGGAGGCTTTCAGCACGGCTGCTGTAGCGTGTTTCCGGCCCTGTCGAAACGTCACAACGCTGCAACGGGTATCTGAAGGTACTTCAGTAAGGACGCTCGTCTGCCCCTGACCCTGGCCTTAGGCACAGATCTTTTCTTGTTATATCTACGGTCTTCACCCCATAGCAGGCAGGGGGTGTATACCTGTGCAAACACTCCAAAACAAGGCAAGCTGTGTCTCTTTGCACATGGTGTCATGTTCCCAACGCAGGGGGAAGCTGTGTACCTGTGCTGAACATCCAGACAAGCTGTAATCTCTGTGCCTATGTTGTCATGTTTCTCATTCTGTTTGGGTGACATCTCAGTCTCTCCATTCCCCTTCGTATCCCTGTGCTTTTCGTGTTATCCATTTCTTTCCCAACATTTATTCTCCTGTTTCTATTGGACACTCGTCCCATACAGATGTTGGACCCGCTGAGCAGTACGGAGAATTCTGTCTCTGGCAGCTGCCAATCTTTAGACCAATCAGAGGACAGGTAATTAGAAGATAACCATTCTCCTAAATGTTCACTTTTAATAACATTATGCACAAAGGAGTGTGTGTTTTGTTTGTTTGTATTTTAATGTAATATCCACTTGCTTGACAACATTTTGGCTCGCCACCAAGTCTTTATGACCGCTTGATGTGTTAACAGCTTGACAAAGGTCCTTGATGTAAGGCCGAAATGTCGCTAGAATATTGTAAATACGAACAGGGTTATTCAAAGAGAATCAAAGTCACTGCGCGTTCAGTGACTTTTTGTTCTCTTGAATTCGGTGCGATTTGGAGATCCCATTTCGGCGACTCTGCAGTGTATTGAGCAAGCACCACAGGGCCGTCGTAGTGCAGAGAAAAGCCGCTGCAAACCCGAGGAACACTCCCCGCAAAACCCAGCGAACGCACACCGAAACCCACAAAAACATCTGGATTAACCCCGCTGAACACGCTGGAGAAACCCGAGCAGGAGCCGATCGCAGAGCAGCCGCCGGAAAAAGCCGACACCGCGGATGAATGGAGTGAAAAAAAATTAAACAGTATGCTTGAATGTTTGAAAAGTGAAACGCTGTTTGCAAAGAAACTACAGAACGAAAATGTCTGAAATTTACATATGAGGCCCAATGAATGATCATAAAAAGGGCTGTTACAGAAAAAAGAAAAAAATATTTTTAAAAAAAAAACGGGAATTTTTTCACAAATTCCGAAAAATGCATAAAAGTTCCAAAGAAAAAAAAATATGTAAATGAAGAGACTTTTTACTGCAGAATATTATAATCAAAGGTTTATTAGATATTGAATTTAAACTGGAATATTTTTAAGATTGAAGTCTATGGGAATCGCCTGAATAAACCTGTTGAATGAACCACTGAACAGCAGGGCAATGCGGCTGGTTTTTGTTCTCTGAATAGACAAAGCAGTGCTTCTCTATGGGGATTTCACTGCCCTCGAACAGGCACCGAACAGGCACCGTATGTGCAGGCAATTTGTCAGGATTTGGCGAACTGCCTGCTCTCTGAGTAGCCGAACGGCCAGGAAAGGTAACTGTTGCCTAAAGGTAACCGAACAGTGAAATTCAGCGTTCAATTTGGATCTCTTTGAATAACCCGGTTATTGTTTTACATGGATCCCTAGAATGCACAGCTTTTCTTTGAGATTATAGAACATACAGTTCCTTTGCAGTTTATTGTCATTTATTCTACATTTATTATTATTAAATCCATTTCCAAATGAGTTGCATTGGTACAAGAGTATTTACCTCCTCTTTCAGAAAAGTAGCTCATGATGTGACACATAGGGGTTTATTTCAAAAGCTTTTCCGTTGTAATCGTGACGAATGCCAGTGCTTCACAAAAGTAAAATCCAAACAGCCATAAGCAAAGCTTCACTGTGAACAGGGCCGGATTAAGATCTCGATGGGCCTGGAGCTGAATATTTTGGTGTTGGTTTTTTTGGAATTTGGTGGAATGAAAACATATTGCGGATACGGATATATCTGAACGTGCGGATACGGGTATATCTGAACGGGCGGATACGGGTATATCTGAACGGGCGGATACGGTGTGAGGAAATTTCCATTCAGAATTCAATCATTTACAAAGTGTAAACCTTTTTTTTTTTACATTTTATCATCCAAACCTTTTATGGTTATATTTTCTATAGGGAATTCTTCTTAAAAAAAAAATTGAAATGGGAACCGGTTACTGCATTTTTCTGAGAAAATATACAATTTTAACCAAGAAATGAAAAATTTAAATATTTCCCTTGTGTTTTGGCGGATGGTCTTTTTATGAATAATATCACTATGTATAAAACACTGACCTTTCTCACAGCGTGAGGAATGAGAAGGTGAGTAATGGCAGTGGTATTGCTCATTTTATACATGCCCATTGGACAATGCCATCGCTTTGGAACTAATAATAGTTTTTATTTTTTTCTGTTAGATTTTACATGGTTCCATTTGGTATTAATACAATGGCCAGACTCTGCCCTGTCCAATGACACCTCACTTGCCCTTGTGAGGTGTAAAGATTACAGGTGCAGGGTTCCAAAGTCTCTCCCAGTGCTCTTTGCTTTAGGTTTTTGATGTAACAATTAGTAATAACGGATTGTGCCATCACCTCCACACTTGAGATGTAGATTTGGTGCAGCATCATTGTTCCCTTTCTAACAGCAATATTTTTCACTTTTCAATTATAAAGAAATGAAATATTTATTATTTTTACTGTTACCAAACATGACAGGGTTTTATGTATCATTGGAAAGGGCATGTTCAGGCCTTTCCAGTGATACCTCACATGACCCTGTAGCTGCTATTTTGTTGGGCATTTGGACCCCTGTATCTCCATCAATATAGACATCGTTATCCTTTCTCTAGGCCTATTCTGGGGCATGGGCCTGGAGCTGCTGTTCCATCAGCCCCTATGTTAATCTGGCCCCGACTGTGAATCTTCTCCTGCCACTGTACGGATTTTTCTTTTGTGAGCCGCAGGTGGTTGTCACTGTTGCATCCCAGTGTTTTCAACATTAGCAGACTCCGGCGTTCTCTGAATAACTGGTGAATTCTAATTCTTGGTCTGCTTTGATACTGTCCAACTCTGACACTTCTCTACTTTAACCTCACAGCCCGTGTTTCAGGAAGTCTCGCATGTCAAGAGCGCAGAGCTATCCAGACAACAGGCAGGACTTCTCAGGTTCGTGTACAGCAAAGGGTATTGGTGTTATGTCCCTTGATCTACGCGTGGGTTTCTTGTGGTATTATCTCAATTGTCCCGCCATTGCAGATCGCGAGAACCAGTTTTGTGACCGAGCAGGCAAGGGAGGAACCTATCCAAGAAGATACCATGTGTCCATTCACCACAAAGATTATAACGATGGTGAGTCTGCATGAGGTTTTAAATAGGTTGCCGTGTAACATCAGATTATGTGGGTTTTGTGGCTTCTTTGGTGGGAACTTTGATTGACAGAGAATGCTTCATGTTAGCAGCTTCTGTATGAGAGTATGTAGGAAAGTGTCCGGAGATCAATGATGCGGAATGGAATCCACTGTGCTACTCATTAGGTCACGTGATGGAATGAATGCAGGACAACAAATATCTTATGGTTTTCCATATCTCAGGCCGGAGGACCTTCCCTCGGATACGCCGTCCTCAAGGCAACCTCTTCACACTTGTGCCGTCCAGCCGTTCCCTAAGCAGCAACGGGGAGAATATGGGCCTTACTGTACAGTACCACGAGACCCGGGCTCGGATACGCAGTGCGGACAGTGAGAATACACTAAGCGTGCAGGAGAGGAATGTATCCACCAAGTGTAAGAACATTCAGTACCCCCCCCCCCCCCACCCCTTTGATTTTGAAATCTTTCATATGTTCAGTGGAGGGAGGTTTGGGTAGGACACAAACACGCTTATTCACTCACCACCATTGTTGCAATTACAACAAACCTCAGCATTCCTCAATGATTCTTCTCCTGTCATCGTTTGAATTTCATCCCATGGATCGCTGACAACAATACACTTTGCTGGTTAGTGAATAAATCCATGCAGATCTATAGAAAAGTAAAAAAATAACGGATTAAATGGGTACTAACAAAGCGCCAGTGTTGCAGCGCCAGCATTTCACAGCGGGGAAATCCAATGTGCCACAGGAGAAAATGCACTATGAAGCTTCTCCTGTGGCTCGTTGGATTTCACTTTTGTGAAATGTCAACGTTTGTACTGCAACACCAGCACTTACTGAATAGCCTCCAATGTCTTGTACATTTAATCCCTAATGTCTTGTACGTTTAGCCCCTAATGTCTTGTACGTTTAGCCCCTAATGTCTTGCACGTTTAGCCCCTAATGTCTTGTACGTTTAGCCCCTAATGTCTTGTACGTTTAGCCCCTAATGTCTTGTACGTTTAGCCCCTAATGTCTTGCACGTTTAGCCCCTAATGTCTTGTACGTTTAGCCCCTAATGTCTTGTACGTTTAGCCCCTAATGTCTTGCACGTTTAGCCCCTAATGTCTTGCACCTTTAGCCCCTAATGTCTTGCACCTTTAGCCCCTAATGTCTTGCACCTTTAGCCTCTAATGTCTTGCACCTTTAGCCTCTAATGTCTTGCACCTTTTAGCCTCTAATGTCTTGTACCTTTTAGCCTCTAATGTCTTGTACCTTTAGCCTCTAATGTCTTGTACCTTTAGCCTCTGTCTTGTACCCTTTAGCCTCTGTCTTGTACCCTTTAGCCTCTGTCTTGTACCCTTTAGCCTCTGTCTTGTACCCTTTAGCCTCTGTCTTGTACCCTTTAGCCTCTGTCTTGTACCCTTTAGCCTCTGTCTTGTACCCTTTAGCCTGTCTTGTACCCTTTAGCCTCTGTCTTGTACCCTTTAGCCTCTGTCTTGTACCCTTTAGCCTCTGTCTTGTACCCTTTAGCCTCTGTCTTGTACCCTTTAGCCTCTGTCTTGTACCCTTTAGCCTCTGTCTTGTACCCTTTAGCCTCTGTCTTGTACCCTTTAGCCTCTGTCTTGTACCCTTTAGCCTCTGTCTTGTACCCTTTAGCCTCTGTCTTGTACCCTTTAGCCTCTGTCTTGTACCCTTAGCCTCTGTCTTGTACCCTTTAGCCTCTGTCTTGTACCCTTTAGCCTCTGTCTTGTACCCTTTAGCCTCTGTCTTGTACCCTTTAGCCTCTGTCTTGTACCCTTTAGCCTCTAATGTCTTGTACCCTTTAGCCTCTAATGTCTTGTACCCTTTAGCCTCTAATGTCTTGTACCCTTTAGCCTCTAATGTCTTGTACCCTTTAGCCTCTAATGTCTTGTACCCTTTAGCCTCTAATGTCTTGTACCCTTTAGCCTCTAATGTCTTGTACCCTTTAGCCTCTAATGTCTTGTACCCTTTAGCCTCTAATGTCTTGTACCCTTTAGCCTCTAATGTCTTGTACCCTTTAGCCTCTAATGTCTTGTACCCTTTAGCCTCTAATGTCTTGTACCCTTTAGCCTCTAATGTCTTGTACCCTTTAGCCTCTAATGTCTTGTACCCTTTAGCCTCTCTAATGTCTTGTACCCTTTAGCCTCTAATGTCTTGTACCCTTTAGCCTCTAATGTCTTGTACCCTTTAGCCTCTAATGTCTTGTACCCTTTAGCCTCTAATGTCTTGTACCCTTTAGCCTCTAATGTCTTGTACCCTTTAGCCTCTAATGTCTTGTACCCTTTAGCCTCTACTGTCTTGTACCCTTTAGCCTCTACTGTCTTGTACCCTTTAGCCTCTAATGTCTTGTACCCTTTAGCCTCTAATGTCTTGTACCCTTTAGCCTCTAATGTCTTGTACCCTTTAGCCTCTAATGTCTTGTACCCTTTAGCCTCTAATGTCTTGTACGTTTAACTGTGATGGGAGCAGCCTACCTTTTCTATTTCATGAGACTATGTTGAGTTTCAGGACCATCCATTTGGCTCATTTGACTCTTCTCACATCTCTTCCCTCAGCTCCTAGTGCCCCAATTAACTGGCTTCGAGGAAAGCTTCTGGGTCAAGGAGCCTTTGGAAGAGTTTACCTGTGTTACGACGTGGACGTAGGACGAGAACTGGCAGCCAAGCAAGTCCAGTTTGACCCAGACAGTCCGGAAACCAGCAAGGTTATTTCTCAAACTTAGTACAGGAGGGGTGGGGTCGCGCCTATTCCCCGATGGGGCGGCTGCAACCACCAAATGCATCCAGCCCAGCAACATGTATAAAACGAACAAGGAGAAAATTGTCATCTGCGCTTATTCCCATTATACTGTGTGAAACAAAACGCAATTAGAGGCTTTGGTTTCTATTAATGGCCATTAAAAGAGTAAGCTCACCCGCCAACGTCACGGCACCTCTATTGAGGGTGAGTCCTATCCAAAATGAAGGCACAGGCTGCTGTATAGCGAACCATAACTCCTCACGTTGCTTTTCAGTCATGAGGTAGACCACTATACAGCAGCCTGTGGCTTAATTTTTTTTGATAGGACTCCCCCTCACTAGAGGTGCCGTGACGTTGGCGGGTGAGCTTACTCTTTTTTAATGGCCATTAATAGAAACCAAAGCCTCTAATTGTGTTTTGTTTCACACGGTATAATGGGAATAAGCGCAGATGACATTTTTCTCGTTATTTCTCATACTTGCCTTAATTGCCCTATCTCAGTCAATGGCCAATGCACCCGGCAAAACCTGTTTATTGTCGGCAAACACAAAAAGTGTCTGCTCGGGCATAGAAAGGTTCGTGCCTTAGTGATTAGAGGTGCATCTGTCATGTATTTGGTGTTTTGTTTTTTTGTTTATTGTATGTATATATTTACATGTGTTTTTAGAATTCGTTTTTTTTGGTGTCTGACCTGTGACCTCACTGCTGCTTTTTTGTACCCCTGCAGGAAGTGAGCGCTCTGGAGTGTGAGATTCAGCTTCTGAAGAATCTGCACCATGAAAGAATTGTGCAATATTATGGTTGCTTGCGAGACAAAGGGGAAAAGACACTGACCATTTTCATGGAGTACATGCCAGGGGTGAGGGGAATTTTCAGTGTTGCTGAAGATGCCGGTCTATTTAAATTATTGCAATATAAACGTTGGAGATAAACTAAGGAAATTACCTCTTTCGAAATCCAAAACAAGCGATTGTTGTGTCTTGCTCAGATGAGCGATCTCGATGTGTCGTGGTGGGGAAAAACAAGAGAACCTCTGATTGCAAGGGGGCGGAGACTGCTCTTTTAAATGTTCATGTCTGTGGGTCTGCAGGGGGCTTGGGAGGGTCAGGGTTTCTTTTTTTTTGGGGGTTTTTTGAACCGGTACTGCGTACTGGCACCTCTTGGCAGCAGCAGCGGCGTGCAGAGGGCGGGGCGATGGCCCGAGTATCCACTTCAGGGGGGCATCCAAACACTCCCCCAGAGAAGATATTGCCGGCGGCCGCGTGCTTTGCTCTCCTACGAGCGGCTGCCTGCATGATTATCTGCCGCTCGCCTGGGGTTCCATACACAAGCCAGCCGCAATCGCTATCTCACGAGAACGCGGCTAGCTGGTGTATAGATCCCCAGGCGAGCGGCAGATATTCATGCAGGCGGCCGCCGGCAATATCTTCTCGGGAGAGCAGAGCAGACAGGAGGTGTGAGCTGGGGGCAAATATATCCATGTGTGAGCTGGGGGCAAATATATCCATGTGTGAGCTGGGGGCAAATATATATCCATGTGAGTGGAGGGGGCAAATATACCGTATTTTTCGCTCCATAAGATGCACTTTTTCCCCCCAAAAAAGTGGGGGGAAAAGTGTGTGCGTCTTATAGAGCGAATACTGCATGTTGCAGTGTTCGGCTCCCTGCGAGCGTCAGAAACTATGGAGCTTCGGCGCTCGCCTGGAGGATCCACGTCACCAGCCGAGTTCTCGCAAGATCGCGGCTGGTCACGTGGCTCCCCCCGGCGAGCGCCCAAGCTCCATGCCGCCCGACGCTCAGAGGGAGCCGAACACGCGGCGGCAGGAGGTGAGCTGGGGCCTGGGGGCAATATCCATGAGAGGAGCTGGGGCATTATCCATTATTATACTATTTGATTCAGAATATTTTTTTTCCTGTTTTCCTCCTCTAAAAACTAGATGCGTTTTATGGTGCGAAAAACACGGTATATCCATGTGCGCTGGGGGCAAATATATCCATGTGTATTGTGCATCTAGACTTAACAAAGACCTGCGTGTCGAAACATCTTCTTTTATTGCTCACTGAGGATTAAATCCTTTCTAATTGACCACATTCAGGAGTCGGTAATTATTCTTTTGCAGACTGGTTCCTTGCTGGTTGCAACATACATTCGTGCGGTGTATTTATTAGGATAAGAAAAATAGTCAAACTCATAATCAGTTTTTCCCTGGGCGTGAGAGTACCCCCACCTATTTTTCCAGAAAAAAAGCACTGACCAGGGCTATACTAGATGAAAAGTGATGCATCATCAATGATATCCACCTGAGCTTGTGCTACTCTTTATTTAACACCATGACGTCATACTTGTCACTCGTGGACATCATTCCTGCTATGACTATGCCAAAGGTGGGATGTGAACGGAAGAAAGGAACGGGCACGCAAACATTTTTTCCTAGGGCAGACTTATTGAAGCTATATGTAGAAGAAACAGTTCGGCTACTAGTGCGCTTTTTTTTCAAGCTTCATGAAAAGCGGAAACGTTGCTTCTAGATGCATCTCCATTAATCCTGTCCGAGGAGAAAAAGCTGCAGGTTGCGTGTCCTGGATCATGATGCCACCCATCTATTTCTGTTGTTTGTTATCCCTATTGATCCATGTTAGCGATGGCCTGCTCTGTATTTTTGGTTTCAAAAACAAGGGACACTGCCAGATGTGGCAGGTATAGAAAGGCGTTTCCTTTATCGAAGTCCTTTAAATTCCATGGGGGGGGGGCAGGTTGTGGGGCAGCAATAGGATTGACAGCATGCTGCAGGTTCAGGCTATAGTTTGTTACATCCTTAACCCCTTCACTACCAAGTGATTTTCCTAAAAAGAAAAAAAAAGCATCAGAAACCAGTTTTTTTTTTTCTATATAAAAATAATTTAAAATGAATTCTACATGAAGAAATATTTGAGCTTATACCCATTGTATTTCTTACTGTAAATAAATAACCTATTTTGGCCAGCAGATGGCGCCATCTACTGCCAAATGGACTTACAGCAGTTTGAGCTGCTGGTCCATTCCCCCCCCCCCCCCCCCCAGCATCGGCTGATGAAAGGCCAATGTAATGGCATCATCACACGATTTTACACAATTTTAGCTCTTTGGGCATTTGCCCACAGGGCTGAAACATTGTGGGCATCTTCTGCAACCCAGAAGCAAACAAAATTAGTTTGCTGCAAGCACGTTTCATTTGCTTTTGGGCTGTAGATCACCAGATCGAGAGATCTCGATATCAATCTCGGTAGTGAAGGGGTTAAATATCTTGTGTTTATCCTTGAATAATTGGTCAATGTAACGGTTGCGCTCTCTCACTTTCAGGGTTCAGTGAAAGATCAACTGAAAGCTTATGGGGCCCTCACTGAGAACGTCACACGCAGATACACTCGGCAGATCTTGGAGGGTGTCTCCTACCTGCACAGCAACATGATTGTGCACAGGGATATCAAGGGTAATTTTATGTCTAAGCAAAGCATGGATTGATTACTACTACCTTTTGTATTTCCCAGGTTGATGTCTTGCCCGCTGTCCAGCAATATGCTTTTTACAAATAGGTTGTCCCAAATGCACGCAGTCTAATTCTTCTCAATGGAAAGTATTGGGAGTGCTAGGCTGGACGCTCACTCAACCTGTTAAATATGCCTCAAACGAAGTCCGCAAACATTTGGACCAGGGTGGGTTCAAATTCATAAAGGCAGCACAGTGACTGCTAATTGACAGTCTTCAGGACTGACAAAAGCCCTCCAAAGATAGGATAGTCTGAGGTCAAGATGACCTCTAGACAGGCCATGGTGACTAGAGTGTCTCTCTTTAAAGGTCCTCTACCACCAAAAAATGAAATGTCCTTATTGTGTTTATTTTGTTTTGCTGATATCTTACATGTGCTTTGTTTTTCTCTTGTATGTTTAGGTAAGAAAATATGTTACTATGTGTCACTGGGTGCATCCATTGTGTGATATTTTGTGTTATAAACTGCCCCCCTCCCTGTATCTTTCCATCACTTGCTCCACACTCCTGGTTTTCACCGCTCTCTGAATAACCCTGAGAATGACTGGAGAAGTGAAAATTCTAGGTCAAAATGGCCAAACCAGAAAAATTCTCCCATTTATCTCCCTTTCCAAATCGGCTATTTGGTCTAGATTGTTCTCTACTCCTGCCAATTCTCCTGAGTTTCACCTCTTTCTGAATAACCCTGACTGTGTGCTTCTGGCCATGGAATGGAGTCTATGGGTCAGTCGCCAACTCAAATCATTGCATTGTGTGCGATGTATTCAAAGGAAATCAGGGGGTAGAATAGAAGTCTTTTGAGCTCCCTGTCTTCTCATTCAGCTGCCTGCTCTTTTCTTGGGTAGCCTGGAGAACACCATACACCCCCTGCAACCTTATCTAAACATTCCCCCCTCCACCTCATTAACTGTTAAATACTGTAGATTAAATAAACAGCCACAAAGTAAAACCTTTGCACACATTTTGGTAAATGTTGCATCATGGGAAATATCCACAAAACGGAAACAGGAGATAAAATTAGACAATTGCTAACTCCGTCAGGAGCAGGCAGTAGTTGGAGAGTATCTCTTGACCAAAGAGGATTAAACCTCACAAAAGTAGTAGAGAATACAAGGAAACTAGAGAATGAGGGTACAACCCCAATCTCTTGGCTGGTCACGGAGTATTAAAACATAACTTTGTGAACATAGTCAATTAACCCTTTCCATGCGGCGGACGTGCTCAGCGCGTCCTGCCGCATGGCCACTTCGCTGCGGAGGACACGCTGAGCGCGTCCTCCCTTTGCAGTGGCGATCAGCTGGGACTCCGGCCGATCGCAGGGGCCCCCCGGTGCGGCCTGACATCCTCTGTCAGCCCAGCCTCTGGGACCCCGGCAGGCACGATAGATGTCATCGCACGGTGACGTCCCCCCCTGCCATTGCAGGGAAGGTGCCTGAAGGGGAGGGGGGGGGAGTCATTCGGACCTCTCCCCATCCGTGCAGTCCAACGATTAAAGGCAGGCACCGCTTGGAAGGGCACAGCCTGCCCTTCCGAGCGGTGGCTGTCTTTTACCGCTAGGGGGCTGGATCACGATATGGCGCTAACATGCGCCGTATCGCGGTCCCCTCCTGGAGCTGGCCGACATCTTGGATGTTGGCCAAGCTTCCGGTATATCCCCATAACGACTGGCATCATCGCACATAGCGCGATGGCGCCAGTTCCACAATTAACCCCATGCTGCCACCTGTGGTGGAGATAGGGGGTTCCAATGAACCCCCTATCTCCCGATCCGTGACAGCTAGGGGTTAATGTTTGATATCATTGGAACGGCCAGAGCATGGCCTTTCCAATGATACCAAACTTGACCATGTACAGTGTACCAAAAAAAATAAAAAAATCCTTTTTTTTGTTTTGTTAATGTAGCAATATTGTTCCCATTTCAATTATAATGTGAACAATGATGCTGCACTAACGATTTTTTCTATGGGGACGTCTGCTAAAAAACACATTTTCCCCAAAAAAAGTAACGATTCCCCCGTTTCTAATTTTTTTAACAAGCGCAACCCATAGAAAATATAACCGCAAACGCTCGCATGTTAAAATGTGAAAAAAAAAAACACTTTACACGTTGTAAATTATTGAAAATTCTAATTTTATTGCATTTTATGTTATAATATACAGACAGGACATAACGTATACATATAATAATGATCTATTATGAATCTGCCGAGTCTCCTGGAAAGAACGATCTATTTAAATGTCTGGGTCATATAATAAAATGTGACTTCAAATCGCGTTTAAACATGATGAGTAAACCGGTAAAAATTAGCTCAGCACAGAGGTGTGAAAGGGTTAAAATAACAGAAAAAACGAGAACACAGCAGATATATATAATGGACCTTGAAACATATGTGATTTCCTCTACATGAAAATTCCTGGAATCAACAACTTAATATTACTGTAGATACTCGAGTATACCGCTAGATTTTGGTGACAAAAATTTACCTTGAAATTGGAGGGGTCGCGTTATATTCGAGACACCTGCATAGCCTGTAAAGAAAAAAAAAACTTGCCTTGCCTGGATCCCAAGTCTGGCGGAAGTTCCGGGAGTCTCGCTGAAGTGAATGCGGGCTCCCTGATGCTTGCAAACACTTTAGGAACTCCCGGATTTGGGAGAGGTGGGATCCATCACAGCCAGAGGGCAAGCTCGGTTTAAGCCAATCTTTCCCCTCGCTCAACTCCGCCGTCCGTCTAATCGCTAGTCAAGACGATGGGTGGCTGGCGACTTTATACTTAGTAACAACTGCAATCATGCACCCTAGCCTGAGGAGGGGTCTGACTGTGTTAATAGACCCTGGAAGGATCTTAATTGTTTACCGGTACAGTAAAATTTTGCTCCTCGCGTTATATTCGAGTCTTGAATTCTCTCATTTCCATAATAAATCTCTATCCATCGCGTTATACTCGGGTCGCGCTATATTCGAGTATCTACGGTAATAATAGCTTGCACCTGCAAATAGGTGGAGATTCCTCAAGTGTATAATCACAAATCGATGGGTTAAATGCCACATAGGTAGAAGACTGAAACGCCCCACATGGGAGATAACAAATACAAGCTGGTACTGAGAGGGAAGGGAAAACGATAAACTTCCAATAAGTAATCCCTATTAAGTCAGCCTGTTCTGAATCAAGATTCTGTTCTGTCTCTATTCTGTCCCTAGGCGATAAAAAATCACAAGTGGTATGCATAAAAATAAATAACAATCAACGTGCGACACCACAGTAATGAACGAAAATTGAGAATACACAAATCATGTAGCAGAGAAAAAAGTTCTTTTAGTTAGTGATTGTTTGGTTCGTTCAACCCTGGAGGCAGCAAAAGTGACTGCTAAAAAGGGCAAATGCCTATGTTGAAAGTACCACGCTCAACGTTTGTTTTTCTACGCTGGGGATATGCGGCCTAGTCAGGAGTGAGAAATTTTTTATTTACCTTTTTTTGTGGTTTTTTTTTTTACATGCAATTGCTTCAAAGAACAAAAAACAGCAGTGTGTGTTTTATAAAGTGGTTTTGTTTGTAATGCACAAATCTAGTTACAGCGTATATAAGGGTTAGTGTCCCTTTAGTAAATGCCATGTATTCTTAACCTCCTTGGCGGTCTAATTTTTTTCAAAATTTCGTGTCTAAAAGCGTCTCAATTTTTTTTTAAAGGAAATGTGTTTTTGTACATGGTTAGCCTGTAATAATTAGGAATCACGCACTGAAATCCATGAAATCAAGAGTTCTTACTGGTAAAATCCTTTTATAAATAAATAAAAAAAAATTAGTAAATACACCCGATAACGTTTGAAACACGACATAATTTATTATCCCAAAAATAATTATCCAAAATAATGCAAATAAATGATATTCAATAAAATACAAATAAAAACACTGAAATCTGTCTGAAATATGTTCATAAACCTTGCACATTGCATTATACAGTGTATTATAATTTTTTTCTAAGTTTGCTGCCTGGTCCCGCCCCCTGCATCATGTGACTCGCAGGGAGCCTTACCAGGAAGCAACTCGCCGTGATCACACTGCGGGGGACAGCCAGGGAGCCAGGAGGAGGTGAGTATGCATCCAACCCGAGTGTGGCTCGGGGTTACCGTTCGCGGTAGTGAAATTTAACCCCGAGTCACACTTGGGAATACCACCAGGAGGTTAAAGCCCTGCTGTTCTGCATTTTCAATTACATCACTAGGTGCTCTGCCAAGTGGGGCGAGCTTGGGGGGGGGGGGTTCCTCGGAGGGAATATCAAAACTGTAAGCACCTATCTGATGATCTGCATTCAGTAATTCATGATGGACGGTGAATTAAACCAGCAATCAGCTTGAGCAGAGTCACAATTCAAGATGAAATGGAGTGCAGGAAAAGCTGTGCCTACATGTACTGTATAATAAAAATGACCTTTTCTGTGTTTATCTCTTTGTTTCACACTTTAGGGGCCAATATCCTTCGCGACTCTGCAGGCAATGTCAAACTGGGAGACTTTGGAGCCAGCAAGAGGCTGCAGACAATCTGCATGTCAGGAACGGGGATTCGCTCAGTGACCGGGACTCCATATTGGATGAGTCCAGAAGTTATCAGTGGGGAAGGCTATGGGAGGAAAGCCGACGTCTGGTGAGTGAATATTGTGCTACTACAGGTGATCAAGAGACCTGTTTAAACAATGCATTTTCCATGGTCGTCTACAGTGATACAAGGTTATTTCTGTCTGTGTATCTTACTGTTAAATCAGATGTGTGATCTGGCGTGGAGCCGGTGCATCAAATTAAAGGGGATTATCTAGTATCTCCAGTTGAGTAAATCCTGTTGTGAATCACTTGGGGTAATAAGATAATTTTCTCTGGTTTTAAAATTGTTTTTGGCATAAATAGCTTTTACATCACATTGCTTCAGCCACTGCTCGGCTGTGACGCAGCCAGCGGAAAAAGTGTGCCCCATATTCTGTCATCCCAAGAATGTGTGTGTTGTGTGTCCTGTCCATCAGCGAGGGTGTCCGTGTGCTGATAAGTGCAGGAGTCTAGTCTAGGAGCTCAGATGATGTGCAAGCCTGCAGTATTGTAAGGCCAGCATATGGGTCCTCAAACTCTGGCCCCAAATGTTGATTTCCTACAACTCCCAGAATTCTCTGAATGCAATAGATGATCAGAGAATCAAGTTGTAGATCATAAACTTCTGGGTGTCGCTATTTTGAGATCTAGGGACCAAAACATGTGTTTGTTGTCTAGAATAGCATAAATACTGCCAACATGGGGCACAGGATTTTGAATTCTATCCATTTAATAACCAGTATATTACACATGCATCCAGTGCTCAATGTTTTCAGATCCTGCATGCGTCAGGATTTCTCTTTTCGACATGCTATATATTATAAAGTTTTTTTATTATTAATTTGAGCAGAATGTGTTTTTATCAAGTACTTTTCGGACTGCTTATGTCAACGTTTTGAGGAGCTTTAAAACTTCCTTAACGCTCTGACCTGTCCCATTGACTCTTCTTCACCCTATGCCACTCATATCGGCTCCTCTTCACCTCACTTGTGCCGTGTCTTGCAGGAGTCTAGGTTGCACCGTGGTGGAAATGCTCACAGAGAAACCTCCTTGGGCTGAATATGAAGCCATGGCCGCCATTTTTAAAATCGCCACCCAGCCAACCAACCCCCAGCTTCCTCTACATACATCAGAACAATGCCGGGACTTTGTTAAGAGGATACTGGTGGACGCACGGCAGAGGCCTTCTGCTGAAGAACTCCTCCGGCATCCCTTTGCTCAGCTCACATATTAAACGTCTGCCTATTCGCAACGAGAACCTTTTCTTCCAACGCTTGCACGTATCACAAGGGGGAGGGGGGGAGGACTACGGACATGTCAAGGGATTGACACGTGATGAAAGCAAGCAACGGATGCGACAATCATTCCTGATGTGCTGTGACCAGAGCCAGTTCCAGAACCAGCAGAAGGGGTTCAAAGTCAGTGTTAATGTATTATTTATATGGTGGAGTCTCATAGACGATGACGAGGGTGCACTCCTAGAAGTCTGTATACAGCAGGATAAAGTATACGTTTATTGAAACCGGTGCCAGATTCTACCCAAGAAGACTATCCTGCTGCTTCCAAGACAAGTGCCTTAATATTGCATGCAGGGTTTGAATATTTTAGGTGGGTAATAAACTAGGGATATGTAACCTCTAAGGAGGGAGGAAATGGCACAGGGTCCACACAACGGGGGGGGGGGGGGTTAATGTATCCCTGAGGATCGCACTTCCTGACCAAAGCGCTCTGTTAATGCTCTACAAAGGAGAATTTTTTTACATGGACTGGTTTTATGAGGGCTTCTTCTTGTTTTTGCCAACGCCGCATTTAAGGGGTAGAGCCAAAAGTGCCTTAAACGCAAGCACGCACCTGGCCGTTCTCTTGCATGAACCCATACCTTTTTTTTTTTTCTCCCCACTATCGAATGTATGCACAGAAATAAATAGTATGAAGATGTGGAGAACATCACCGCCATACTCTTTCCAGCAGGAAAATGACGTTCTAGATCTAGTGGAGCCGCACAGAATGACTTGACTTTCCTAGTAAACCAAAGCACGAGTTCCACTGCTGGAAGAGTCTGTTAAAGTGCCATTCATCCGGGATTTGAGGGTCTTGGTGGGGGGGTCATAAGCAGTATTAATGCATTTAAAGGTGTTTTCTTGTTCCGTTTTGTTTATTTGAGACAAATCACACGGGAGATGAGCGGTTCCAGATTGGTATTAATGGTCTTTTCACCCCTTGCTCCTGCATTTTGGGATTATGGATGCTTGGCTTTCGATGTCACAGTTTTGGTAACGGCATCTTGAGAGGATGGTGGCTCTGTCCTCCTACGGTTGATCAATATGTCCTGAAAGGGTATTTGAATGACATGACTGCTGTTCCCAATGATATCGGTTTTGTGTTTCAGGGGCTGCTTCGTTTCATTCCTCGGCCTGCACTTGCTCCAATTCAAGATGTGTCTATCTGATGGTTTGGTATCGTCGCGTTAGGAGAATGGTGCATATATTTTATACAGTGTTGGGGTCTGCTGATTCTGTGGATGCTTTCAGATTGTACAAGGGGATAGACTGATTATCATTTTTGCTGATTATCGGGAGCCGATATTTTCCATATTACCGATAACTGGTATCTGCCTTTTTTATTTGTCGATATTCCCAAAACTTTGCACTCCTGTATCTCCACCATATGTCCTACAGCAAAAGTCATGAACTTCAGCCATCTAGATTATTATTCTTTTTTGGAACTACATTTCCCATGAGCGTCTACCAACTTAATGAGTAGCTGGGCATCATGGGAGATGTAGTTCCAAAACATCAGGAGGGCCAAGGTTGCTGACTCCTGTCCTGCAGGGTCATGTGAGATATCATTGCAAAGGCCAGAGTCTGGCCTCTCCAATGATGCGAGACCTGGCCATGTTGCCTGTAGAGATGAAAGCTTACATAAAAAGATTTATTTTTTATTAAATTGAATAAATGAAACGGAGATATGTGATGTTTAACATTTTATCTGACATTATGCCATAAGGCTGGGGTCAGACCAACGCACTTTTAACGTGCGTTCTGGCGCACATAATTACGGCCGCACTAGCAGCAGATGACGGGCAATGACGGCCAATATACGATGTACGGCCGCACAAAAGTCCGGCCGTGCAACGCAAGTGGAATTTGAACGCATTTTTTTGAGAACGCTGAACCGCTAGTACTGACGTACTGAGTGCGCAGCTGCGGCATAGCGGCGTGTTTGCATGATTAGGAGATGTCAGACACTGCTAGTCAATGCGTTCGGACGCACTTTTTAATGTTCGCAGGGAAAAATGCTTTCGTCTGACCCTAGCCTTAACTGGATTTGTTTAACGGCCAAAAAGGCTACTGATACTCTGTATCGGCCCTGAAAACATGATATTGGTTGAACCCTAACTGTACGCAGTAAAAGGAGCTTAAATAAGCAGTTTGTTATTCTGGGGTATGAAAAGATTATGCTTTTCTTGTAGGAGATGCACAGCACTTTTTGGTGACATCCGTAGATGTGTGCAGCCCTCATTTTATTACATACAAACCGTAAATCATCACAAACCATTATTTGGCTCATGATCTAGAACAGTGGTTCCCAACCGCGGTCCCAAAGTCCCCCTAACAGGTCAGGTTTGCCAGATATCTGAAGCACAGCACAGGTGATATATGATTTGCTGCTCAGTGATTGCAGGATTCAGTCTGCATTTCCCCAAGGGAATCCTTAAAACCTGGCCCGCGTTTGGGAACCACTGATCTAGAACATGAAAAATGCCTATATGAGCAGATATGGCCTTTTAGGTCCCAAGCAGGAGCGATTCGCCAATTGGGCACAGTCTTCTGCGCACGCCTAGGATGTCCTCTTTTTATTGATCGTATGATCTCCGATACGGTTTTGTAATCTCCAGTAGGCTGTGTGTTCACTTTCTGTGAGAGCATGCGTAGCGGTGTCGGTTTTATGTACGTCCTAATGTCCATCTGTTTGTCCCATCTCAAACAACACGACAGGATCCTGACGACCATTTCTCATTCTGAACAACAACAAAAAACCATGTTAACAAAATGCAGTGACATTGGCAGGATTTATTTTCTTGTTACAAAGAGACCGCTGTCTTTTCATTAGTCAGAATAAGACTAGTGGTGTTTGCTTGTTTGTGTTTTTTTATTTATTAACCTGTATAAACGTAAACGCTGCAATACACAATCTCATCCTTTTGGGGGGTTTTCTTTCTCTTCTTACATCCTTCCATTCTTTCACTGATTGCTTTCCTTCGTTGCTGCCTCCTACCCTTAAAGGTTGAACGGAGCACGTTTTGGATCTTTTCTGTATGGACGTTTTTGTCCATCGTGCCTCGTTGTTTGAAAATGTTTTGTTTTCCTGTTTTTGTCATGACTATTTCTGCTCTTGTCAAAGTTTCAGATGCGGCCAAAGGTACAAATATACAATAGATACTGATACAGTAGCGTTGGGTTTCGTTTAATGACCTAGATCTACTTGATTCCTTTCCCCAATGCATATTGTAAATTTTAACATCTCGTGGCGCGTAACTGGCTGCCCATCATCAGCATTCGTTTTTTCTTAGAGGTGAATTCACACAGTTGCTCCCCAAAAAATAAGTTCTACATATTTCTCAAGGCCAGCTGTTGGGCATTCAATTCCGAAACTTCGGGGGTTGTGGTCACTCGATGGGCACAATGTGGAAGCGAAGGGTCATTGTGTTGTACGTTAATAGGAATCCATGTAAAAGAAATGCTGTATTTTGGCTCGATCGCCATTTTAGATGAGCATTCATTGACTTGGCCGTCTGATTAATCAAAGTATAAAGCTTTCATACATAAAAAGATCAGATGGGGTCCACCGAGCTGCTGAGATGACGCTGTATCATTGCAATGTTTAGACAGAGGGTCACCCTTGTGGAAAAATGTCATGGCCTGTTTCTATCAGTAATGTCATTTTGACCCAAATAACACAGTATGGGGTAAAACACACTTAAATTTGGGATCAGTTTGCAAACGGCCAATGAGTCGTGCATGGTGCCAAAATGTCATGTCCTATATACACCTTCATGTCTCTGGTCAGAAAACATCTTGGTCTTGTCAAATGGTATAACGATTCAACTTCTTCATAACCAGGGAAGGTGACGGGTCGGGTTCATGTGCCACATCTTCATTCTGTCCATTGCCAGGCGGCAGTTTAATCTACCAGCATCCCCCTAGGTTAATCTTGACGCCGCTCGCTCGGCAGGTTAGGTTATAGAGGTTTATGATACTGTAATGAGAACAGAAACTTGGTTTCCATCCATCCATCATTCGTCACTTTAGTGGACAAGTCCTAGTCATGCGCAGCGCATGTTACACTTATTACTTACAATCTGTCATTGATCAAGCTCTTTATTGGGAACAAATCTGTAACTCCCAAAACAAATCGTAAGCGGCGAGCAGACAGGACTATTTCACCCAGCTGGCACGCCTTCGAATACAGCTAGTGAGGATACACAACAGAGTCCCAAAAATCACTCTGTGTGTACCCTTTAAATATAACCTACCTGTCACCTTGTGTGCTATATATCTGTATTGCGCTCAAGGAGACTCTGAATCTCAGAAGGCAGTGCCCGGGCACTGCCATCTAGTCCCTCTGGTTTGCTGCATTTCTAACAATATTGGGGGGGGGTTTATCTCTGCTGTCGAAAGATCAGACTTGATGGTCGAAGGTGTCCACATCTCCCAATAGACCAACTATAAGCTCCATGGCTTCCTTGCCATCCAGAATTTGGACAGATACAGTCCATGTCCTATGGCACCAGGGACAAGAGGGATTGGGAAGGTTACTTTTCATGTTCATTAGTGTGTATGTTGCCCATGCAAACCAGGATTTTGATGGTTAGGCTCTCTATCCCAAGATTAGGCTACGTACCCCATTGTTCCACAAGGATGCAGAAGGTTAGGCTCAATGTCCCAAGGCTTGCAGGACATCCGGGCGTGCATCTTGTGGCCCTTAGTCTGTCGCTCTGGATTTTTAATGTCCTTTACTTTCCGATCTGTCCTGCATTCATAAAGACGAGTTCCATGTTGTACGGCTTTCGTTCCTTCACTCTGCCTTAGTATTTACAAAGACACAAGCGGCCGCACTTCCCCGCGCCTTAAATCCAGAGAAGAGATGCGCTTTATCCTTTAAAGATGAATGTCACATATGGGTCACCCTGAGGCTTCAAGTTGCATTTTTCCAACCCAATTTCAGATTTATTTATTTTATTGCATTTTTATTTTTTTATTTATTTTTTTATTTTATTTCTTTCCCACCTGGTCATTTTTGGCTTTTTTTATTTTCAACCTGTAGGTAGTTTCTGATCTTGCATGTGCTGCTCTTTATGTCTGTGGGTATCATTGGCCGTATAATAAAGTACAACATATCAACAGAGAATGTATTCCGGACTCTGACATGAAACTCTCCTTCGTAAACAGGACTCCTATATCCCCCGACACCACGGATGGAAAACTGCACATCTGGAAAGTTGTGTTTTGTATCTGTGTATGCGACCTGGGAACGGGCGTACTCTACGTTGTCAGAGTATAGCACGAGGAACGTAGCCAGGGCATGTACATCGCTACCGTATTGCTTCATGGCAGGGGACAAGATGCAAAGCCGTGCGCCTGTTACATGGTTGTGTTTTTATGTTTCTTCCTTTTAGTGTAAGGGAACATTGTGCCAAAAGAAATATCAGATTTACTGTATAAATCTCTATAAATATATGTATACTGACTTAGGGCTTGCAGTGCAGAGCCCTTCCAATGTATTCTGTTTTTTTTTTATTTTTGTTATTTACAATAAAAAGATCATTTATATTAAACCTGTGAGATTGTATTCACTCTGCAGTGTTTGTTCTCCTTGTGTTAGATTCGCCAAACCACCGATAGATGTAGGACTAAGCTTTGAGATCTCACCAGGATAGAAAGCATTGGCCTTCCAATCATTTATAAAGCTCCAACCTGTTCCACAGCGCTGTACAACGGGCAGGATCAAACTAACAAACTTGTTTGAGACCTGGAAAATGATGGGCAAAATAAAAAACTGAAACAAAGTACATGCAAAATGTATTCTTTTCTCTGTTCTACGGCAGAGGCAATGTATGCTTTTTCATATAAAACCATGTCACTGCACTAACTCAACGCAACTGATTTTTCCCCTTTTATTGATTTGACGCAGAGAGAAACTGCTTTTCAGGTTTTTGAAATGTTAATTTATTTTTTTGTTTAAAACATAACAAGGAAAAAAAAAGTGTCATCTGCGCTCGTTTCTATGTGTTCCATGTACAACAAAACTGAGGTTTTTGTTTGTTTCAATGGCCATTGCAATGTAATCTCACTCGCCACTTCAAGGCACCTCTTTACAGAGTGAGTACCTAACAAATGTAACCAAAAGGCCGCTCTACTGAGCAGCTCCAAGCCCCTCCTGCTTTTCAGCTAGGGAGAGGCAGAGACATGGTGGGTTTTATTTATACACGCACCAAACACTTCCCATTTGGGATTAAAAACAAAAACATGGAAAGAGGAACAGCTGCAGAACAACGGACTGGTGTTACAAGCATGATATACATAAATACAGAAAAAAATGGCGTCGCGCCCATACTCACTGGAGCGGCAGCAACTGCCAGGAGTAACAGCCCAGCTAATGTATAAAATATAACAAGGAAAAAAAAGTGTCATCTGCGCTCGTTTCTATGTGTTCCATGTACAACAAAACACTACGAGCGCAGATGACACTTTTTTTTTCTTATGTGTTATACATTAACTGGGCTGTTACTCCTGGCAGTTGCTGCCGCTCCGGTGAGTATGGGCGCGACGCCATTTTTTCTGTATTTTTTTTTTTTAGTTTGCCCAAAGCAAAAATTTTAAGTAATGTGACATGATTTTCTTTTTTTTTTGGGGGGGGGGCACTCCACTTTTCTGTGACTAGAGGCTCCTGAGATGCAAATCCGGCCTTGCATATTTGGTTTTAACTTTTAGGAGTATACAAAAACATTCTTTATGCACAGAATCACGTGCCATAGAAAGTCTCCCCCTCCCATGACCATACCAAGTCATATCGTCCCACATTCCTGAGACTTTCTACAGCAAATGGTTAATAAGCCCAAGTGGTATATTTTGATAACCTTTTATAGGTATAGAACAGGGAAGTTCTTATTTATCACTGGTGGGACAAGAATTTGAGCGAGGAGAGATTGCAGCACAGCTCGTATTTTGTTTGGGGTTCAGATGAGCCTGTTCTTCATTTAAATGTGATGCACAAATTGATGTATATGCCGCATTGCGATGTTATAAAACTGTATTACACTATTTTGTCTTACCACAAGTTATTCAGTTAGTGTTTGTGCCGTTTCGGTCTTGGGGCCAAAGAAAGGCGCACATTTTGGATATTCTGTGGTTTTGTAGATCATCAGTATTTGCTGTGTGGTTTGTGGAGAATGTTCAGTTTTTGTTTTTTGTATTTGGATATGTGTGTTCATTCTAATCAAGAACATTCAAGTCAATGTTAAGCAGTGCTACTCCGCTGTCACACAGACCTTATCGGAATTGGCTTAATCACTAAAAAGAAAACCATGCATACAAGCAGGCTGCTCCTGTAGGAATCACCCCAGCCAATGCCAGCACGTATGGAGAAGTTCATGTTTATTTTCCTAAACTGTGTAAAATGTCCCAGAATCAAAATAAAAATCTAAAACACATTTCCCCATCGCTGAACCAGATTAAGCATTAGTAACGTCTCCCCTCTTGCAACGAATCTGTAGCGTCAATGTAAGTGTGGCAAATTAACACCGATGCGATGCTAAATCCTTGATGCATAACGCCTGGACCGCCAACCTTGGCCCTCCAGATGTTTTGGAACTACTTTTCCCTTCAAATCTTAACCGGATTCGCAGCATCAGGCACTTGACACACAGCGGTTGCGTGCTTGCACACTCAGGTCCGGTCATTTGCAAAAACCCACTCACACTCTGGTCAAGTCCCTTGCCCATACGCACTCCCTTCCACCTGCGGACCTTCCTTCCTACTCCGTTCATGAAATTATTGTGAAGGTGCGCTCAATGCACCCTGGCCACTTTAGCTTATTAAAGGGGGTCAGGCTGCGTGGAGTGCCCCTGCCCTGTCTCACCTTGCTTTCGGGCTTAAACATAGAAAATGTTGGCAGATAAGAACCTTTCGGCCCATCTAGTCTGCCCAATTACATGGATACTTTACCTGGATATATCTTTTGTTTAGGATAGCCTTATGCCTATCCCATGCCTGCTTAAATTCAATCACTGTTTTAGCCTCTACCACTTCAACTGGAAAGCTGTTCCATGTATCCACCACCCTGTCAGTAAAATAATGCTTCCTGATGTTACTTTTAAACCTTTACCCCCTCTAATCTAAGACTATGTCCTCTTGTTTTGCTACTTTGTTTCCTTTTAAATATACTCCCTTCCTCTACCTTGTGGATTCCCTTTACGTATTTAAATGTTTCTATCATATCTCCTCTGTCTCGTCTTTTTTCCAAGCTGTACATGTTAAGATCATTAAGCCTTTCCTGGTAACTTTTCTCCTTCAAGCCGTACACCATTTTAGTAGCCCTTCTCTGAACTCTCTCTAAGATGTCTATATCCTTCTGGAGATACGGTCTCCAGTACTGCATACAGTACTCCAAGTGAGGTCTCACCAGTGCTCTGTACAGGGGCATGAGCGCTTCCCTTTTCCTACTGCTAATACCTCACCCTACACAACCAAGCATTCTGCCAGCATTTCCTGCTGCTCTATTACATTGACTACTTACCCTTAGATCCTCTGAAATAATAACCCCTAAATCCCTTTCCTCAGATGTTGAGGTTAGGACTGTATCAAATATTCTATATTCAGCCCTTGGGTTTTTACGTCCCAGGTGCATTATCTTGCACTTTTCCACATTAAAACTCAATTGCCACAACTCCGACCATTTTTTTAGTTTACTTAAATCATTTGTCATTTGGCTTATCCTCCAGGAACGTCAACCCTGTTGCAAATCTTTGTGTCATCAGCAAAAAGACATACTTTTCCATTAATACCTTCTGCAATATCACTAATAAAAATATTAATGAGAATGGGTCCAAGTACTGACCCCTGAGGTACCCCACTGGTAACAAGACCTTGCGCCGAATAAACTCCATTTACCACAACCCTCTGTTGCCTGTCACTCAGCCACTGCCTGAGACCGGAAAGGACCGGAGGAGAGAGATCAGGGGTAGAGAGGTAGATCTGAGTATCATCTGCCTAAAGGTGGTAATTAAAGCCAAAGCTGTTAATGATTTTTCCCAGGGAGGAGGTGTAGATAGAGAAGAGCAGAGGACCTAGGACAGAGCCTTTGGATACACAAACTGATAAAGGCATTGAAGAGGAGTTACCAGCAAATGACAGAGAAGAGGACCTGTTAGACAGATGAGCGTGAATCCAAGAGAGTCCAGTGTCACAGAGGCCGAGAGTCTGTAGGCGGGGGTGGTCGACAGTTTAAAAACAGTTTGTTTTTTATCCGATGAATCAATTGAAAAAATAATTGATTTATCAAATAATCGTTAGTTGCAGCCCTAATATCAAATTAAACCATATATTCATTGTTCTAGTAGAAATGTTGTGTATTTTATGGAATGTTCCTGTTGTGCCCAGTATGTGGGTAGATCCAGGAGACCACTTCGAGTTACCATACTCGAACACAGAAATAATATTTTGTAGAAGAAAGGACCATAGTGTTCCTGTACACTCTAATAGGTGGATGGGAATTGAAGCGATTTATTGAGGGGGATCTTTTGAAGAATTTAGTTTTTGGATATTCACTTTGAGGACACTGCTAAGGGTCTGAATATGGAGTTGAGCATTGGGAACTGCATTTAATTGTTTTGTATCCTTTCATTTTTTCCCATATTTTCCCTTTTTATTTTTTTCACATTTTACATATTTTTTTGCATATAGCAGACATTTCATTCAGTTGCCTTTTGTTTGCTGTCTTATCATTTTGGGTGTAATGTATTGTTGTGTATGTTTTATATGTAGTGACAAATCAGGTGGAATTGATAGAAAGGATGTTTTATAGTTTATCATTGGAATCATCGGCCATTTCATACCGCTGTCACCACAAAACAACTCATACACGCCCTGGTAATCTCCCGACTCGACTATTGCAATAATCTCTTATCTGGCCTCCCTCTGACCCGCCTCTCCCCCCTACAATCCATTCTGAACGCCTCCGCCAGGCTAATTCACCTCACCCGCCGCTCTGTCTCTGCCGCTCCCCTCTGCGAGTCCCTTCACTGGCTCCCCATCCACTGCAGAATTAAGTTCAAAATCCTTATCCTTACCTACAAAACCCTCACTAACTCAGCGCCCCACTACCTGTCCTCACTAATCACCAAATACACCCCAGCCCGCTCCCTAAGGTCAAACAGTGACCTGCGCCTAGCTTCTCCCCGCATCACCTCTTCCCATGATAGACTGCAGGATTTCTCACGCGCAGCCCCCACTCTCTGGAACGCTCTCCCTCGTGCTGTCAGACTTTCCCCTAACTTCTCTTCCTTCAAACGCTCCCTTAAAACATTCCTATTTAGGGAAGCCTACCACCCAACTCACTGACGCAACCATCAATCACTCTCACCTTACAGTCCTCTCCTCCTGTTTCCAACCCCAACCCTCCCAGATTGTGAGTTCCTACGGGAATAGGGCCCTCATCTCCTCCTGTACTGTTTGTCAAATGTTGTTCAATGTATTGTAACCCTGTCTATACCGTGCTTATTGTACAGCGCTGCGGAATATGCTGGCGCTTTATAAATAAAGAATAATAATAATTGTTGGAACACAAAGTGGGAAGTGGCCGGGCACGCGCAAAGTTCGGATACGCTTGTCAGAGTAAACTGAACGGAGAATCCTGGAGCATGCGCAGCGAGCGTGATGCGCAGAAGGGGAAACCAGCGGTGCTGATAATGTCGAGAGCAGCAACTGGAATAAGCAAAGGACACCAGGATCAGACTTTTTTTTCATGGGTTTATGAAACGTCCCTTTGTTGGTAGGTACTTTATATATGCTAAAGATAATTAATTATGGGAATTTCAGGAGGACTTGTTCTATCCCTGAGGAAGTCCAGTTATCAGATATTGATGGATGAAACGCGTTGGATTTTAATTTATTTTAACCTGTATCCCGAATTAAACCGCAAAACCAGCTTTAGAGTTCCAGTGCCTGGCTCCCTTCTGTTCCGGACAGGACAAGCATATGAGAGGTTGAGCGATTGCAGCATAGTCCATATTTCATTTGGGGTTCAGATCACAGTTAATTTCGTTGACTAAAAATTTTAGTCTAGCTTTAGTCGGCTAAATATTATAACATACGTAATTAAAATGATTCAGATGACAAATTAAATGGCATTTTAGTCAAAAGACTACGACTAAGGCTAATGTCAGACGAACGCAGTCAGAGCACACGACGGACGTACTGACGGGAGATACTGTAGACACCACACGATCTCTTTTTCTTGATGGACGTAGAAGAAAAAGGGAATTATGGGAAACAAAATTAATATGAAAAATGATAAAAATTAGAAAAGGATATGAAAAGCCATTGTGTGCGTCAAGGTGCTGGACGTCGCAAATGCGCTGCATCTGACATCTCATCACTCACACAGAATGCTACGTGGACATGGCGAACTCTGCGCGTCCGTGGTACCGGTTTTATGTTCTTGCGTTCATTTGCCACGTGCGTTGTGCGTGCGCAGTTCGGTGCGCACGCACTTAGTGGGTCTCTTGATCATGATTCTATGCGACGACGGACGCTAAACTGTGCGGCGACAAGGATGTGATTACTGCGTTCGTCTGACAAGGGCCTTAAACTAACAGGGTTATTCAAAGAGATCCGAATTGCTGGCAAAAGGTAAACGAACGCTGAAATTCAGCGTTCGGTTACCTTTCCTGGCCATTCGGCTATCCAGAGAGCAGGCAGTTCTCCAAATGTTGGCGACTTGTCTGCACCTACGGTGCCTGTTCGTTGCCTGTTCGGCGGCATTGAAATCCCCAAAGAGAAGCAATGCTTCGTCTATTCAGAGAACAAAAAACAGCAGTGAAAAGTTGCCGAATTGCCCTGCTGTTCGGTGGTTTAATTCGACAGATTTATTCAGGCGAATCCCATAAGCTTCAATGTTAAAAATATTCCCGTTTTAATACAATATCTAATAAACCGTTGATTATAATATTCTGCTGTAAAAAGTTTCTTTATTCTTAGATTTTTTTAGGATCTGTTAGGCATTTTTGGGGTTTTTTTGCGGGGGGGGGGGAGAGATTTAAAAACAAAAAATAGTTTTTCTTTTTTCTGTAACGGCCCTTTTTATTATCATTCATTGTCTGAAATTTACCTATCAGATCCATTTTCGTTCTGTAGTTTCTTTGCAAACACCGTTTCTCTTTGCAAACATTCAAGCGTACGTTTCACCCCCCCCCCCACTCCATTCGTCTGCGTGTCGGCTTTTTCCGGCGGCTGCTCTGTGCTCTGATTGGCTCCTGCTCGGGTTTCTCTGGTGTGTTCGGCGGGGTTAATCAAGATGTTTTTGCGGGTTTCGGTGTGCATTCGCCTGGGTTTTGAGGTGAGTGTTCGGCAGGTTTGCGGCGGCTTTTCCTGCATTGCGACGACCCTGTGATGCTTGCTGAATACACCGCAGGGTCGCCGAAATGGGATTGCCGAATCGCACCGAATTGAAGAGAACGAAAAGTCACCGAACGTGCGGTGACATTTCGATTCTCTTTAAATAACCCTGTAAATCAATTTGCTGTTAAAATGGAAACTGGAATAAGATATTTTATTTATAACGTAAGTTATATCTGCGCCCGTATTGCATGTTAAGACCTTAATACCATCTATAATAGGTTAATAGATGTTTATTCCAGGAGTATAGAATGAGAAATGCTGAACTAATGCATTAAATACACTTTAACTAAACCCATTAGATTTTACTTGACTAAAATGTGACAAATTAAATGCTATTTTAGTCAAAAGACTAACCGGTGAAAACCAGGAGAACTGACAGGAGAAGAGAACAATCTAGACCAAATAGCCGATTTGGAAAGTGAGATAAATGGGAGGACGTTTCTGGTTTGGCTATTTTGACCTAGAATTTTCATTTCTCCAGCCATTCTGAGTTTCACCTTTCTCTGAATAGACCTGTAAAACTAATGGGGTTATTCAGAGAGGTGAAAACCAGGAGAATGTCTGGAGAAGTGAAAATTCTAGGTCAAAATAGCCAAACCAGAAAAATTCTCCCATTTGGTCTAGATTGTTCGTTCTCCTGCCAATTCTCCTGGTTTTCACCTCTCTCTGAATAACCCTGCATATTAAAATGTGCTGTCAAAATTAACACTGGTTCAGATAAGTCTGTTCTTCATTTATATTTTGTGCGAAGATCGATGTATATGCCGCTTTGCGATGTTATAAAACTGTATTACACTATATTTATTTAGTTTTACCACAGATGTATTCTTTTTACCAGGATTTATTCTTCTAAGGCTGGGGTCAGACGAACGCGCGTGCAGCCGCACTTTATTACGGCCGTAGTAGCAGCAAATGACGGGCAATATACGGAGTACAGCCGCACTTTCGCGCAACGCAAGCGGCAAACGAACGCATTTTTTAGAGAACCTGATACCGCTAGTACTGACGTACAGAGTGCGCTGCGTCCGCTAGAGGCGTGTGTGCGTGAATAGGAGACGTCAGACGCTGCTAATGTCCGGCCAACATAACGTCCAGACGCAAAAAGTGTTTTATTGACGATCTGTAAAAAATCACGCACGAAAATGCGCATCGTATGACCGCTAACGCGTATTCCGTGGAAAAATACGTCCATTCGTTCGAACGAACTTTTTCACGGACGATGCGAAAAATGCGTTCGTCTGACCCTAGCCTAAACCAAACCAATTTTAGACAGTAGGGCCTAGGAATAATCAGACAGAACCACGTGGACTAGAACAAAACAGAAACATGTTTAATGTCATTTATACCCTGTAGCACACTGGAAATTTCCTCAGCACAGAATAACAAAGGTTTATATATTTATATGCGCCTTGGGGACAGCCTGGGTAATACACAGCTGAAGGCACAGAGCCAGTCAGGAGCTGGATAAGGCAGAGAAAGGCAAACCAAAGATGTAGAGAATAAACGAGTTTCCTCTTCGGATCTAACGAGAAACAAACTTGGACCCTGAGGTTTATCTGATGGCTAATGACTCTGCAGCCAACTGGGCCACCGGCGTGAATGGATCGTGTGCTTCAGTCCCTCAATGAAACACTAGGGGGCAGTGTCTGCCTATTACATGTGCAAATAGGCATCTACATATAGGGGACTAACTATAAATCAGGTTTATTTTTAATTGGGTTTATATAGTTATGAATGGCAGTATTCATTGTTTAATGTCATCTCAAATGTGACGATTTTTTTGCTGAATTTTAACTTAATTGTCCCTTTATACAATCTCTCTAAGTTTTCTGTAATCAAACCGCAATTATGCAATACGGTTTAACACTTCCCTGTCACTAACAATGGCATGCTGGCATTGCTACTTTTACAACCCATCCCACCCTTATATTTTTATTTACCTCTAAAGCAAAGATTTGAAAAGATCTAATTGGATTAGGAAGTATAATTGGGGTGTGTATATATATATATTTATATTATTGCAGAAGCCATTTGCACATCACAGCAATTCAAAGCACTGCATCCCAGAGCTCCTGTGTTAAATTCCCCATATGCAGCAAGGAACTCTGGGTAAGACATGCAAATGACATCTGTCTTACTTTTTTTTGCATCCTGGATCTGTTTTCACACAGAACCCTTAAATCCTATGCAATACTTGATTGCTAAAATAAAAAGCAGAGATCAGGTTTATGCAACTGGACAAAGTTGCATAAACCTGATCTCTGCTTAGGGGGAAAAAAAAATCTAGTATGGCATGGGATTGATTTAAGGGTTCTGTGTAAAAACAGACCCAGGATGCAAAAAAAGTAACACAGGAGCTCTGGGATGCAGTTCTTTGAATTGCTGTGATGTGCAAATGGCTTCTGCAATGATAAACTTTAAGGGACACTCTACTCAAAAAATCCCCCCCCCCCCGTTTTTTTATCCTAACCTATCCCTATTCCCTTAATAAATCTTTAGTTTTTATTTATTTTTTTGTAACTGTAATACTTACCCTAAAATCCACTTCTTTCCAGCGGCGTCTTTTTTTTTTTATATATGCTCACCTCCCTCCTCTTCCGCTCCCGTCCTTCTTGGCTTCTGGTTTACGTGAGAAGCGCGCATGCGCGCCTCTCACATAAGCCAGCCAATCGGCAGGCTTCCTCCCGGCTCCCTCTGAGGATTAGTGTTGCGCGCAAGAGGATGCGCGCAACACTAACCCTCAGAGGGAGCCGCCAGCTTCTGCGGTGAGTTGGAGACGTCCTCGCGCTTTCAGCGCGATGACGTCTCCTACTCGGCAGAAGTTTCCCGCTCTGCTGACTGACAGCTGGGAGGGCGGAGTAAACTCCTCCGCCTCTCTCAGCTGTTTTCAGCTGAACTGCCGAGCGGAGGGAGGGGAGACAGAGGGCGGCATACTTCGGGCATCATGACCACCTAAAATAGCTTAGGTGGTCATGTTGCCTAGAGTGTCCCTTTAATTATAGCGTGGAGGCTTTTTATCTCATTTTATATATATAATTATAGACAATCTAAGTTGGGGGTCAGCACACTTGCCCCTCCCGATATTTTGTAACTATGTTTCCCAAGAAGCGGTCATCCTAATGTGTGGCTGAGGATCATGGGAGATGTAGTTCCAAAACATCTGGAGAGCCAATGTTGCTGACCTTCGGTCTAAGCGGAACAAGAAACTTATCTTACACTAATTAAAGCTAATATTAAAAAAATGAAGCACCCTGAAGAATAGATTTCCAGGATGAATCAGATTTCCTCCACTAGTTTCTAGAGTTCTATACAGCAGAGTGGGCACCTAGAGCATTTTATTATAGCCTTTCTACTTTTACTACTTTCCGGTTTATTTGCTAGAAATGAAACCCCTATATTGCAAAGGTTACTCGAACGATAAACAAGTTGGAAACCAGTTGGAACCAGAAAGGTACTATTTACCCAGAGTAAGTTGAGGCAATCCGTCAGGAACGTGCACCCCCACATCTTTTATTTTGACCTTAATTTTTCAAGGTAATGTATTTGACAATACATTAGCGGTTTGTAAAATGAATCTGGCCATTGCCAAGACCAGACCCTCTTGATTTTTGTTCTCCAACGTATACCCTAGGGCCTAGGCCAGTAATATCCAACTATAGGTTATATGACGCCCACCAAGACTTATTGCTGGCTGATCATCATTAGACACAGAATTCTAGACCGTCTGGGCTTCCATAGGCGGCCATTACCATTTATCTCAGAAATTCCCATTATCGCAGCTTTCTGAGAGACTTTTGTTTGCTAAAAGCATATGTTCATCGTAAAGAGCCTCTAGCAAACCTACTGCTGGGCGCCACCATTGCCAGTATCCTATAGGCCGACTGTTCTGATCTCCCCTGACCAGTAAACGTCCGCAGCTTTGACTGGGCCTCATATTGCTGTGCCAGGGCTATTACCAAGATGGCGGCGCCCTGTAGGCAAGCATGATGGGTGCGCTGTGTGTTCCCTACTGCAATGCAGTATTAACTACCTCAAGCAGAAAGCACAAGGCATTGTGCAGAGTAACCTAGAAAGTGGTAGCATGAAAAAGAACAGTCTGTAAACGAACCCCGTTCCCAGTGCAGAGTATAAAGGTAACTCTTTCACTACTGCAGAGAAAGGGTTAAGGAATGTTGCTGCCCCGAGTGGGGATAATAAGGTTTGTTCTTGGAATAGGCTGGAGAGAGGTGGAAGATGACCTAGTGAAAACCCTGAATTTGAGACACCAGTATGTGTTTCTATGAGCCGGTGCACTAAATTTAAAAAATATATATATTCATGGATCAGTTTGTGCCTTTTTTCGGTTAAGGGTAAGGTCCTGACTTAAGATCTCATGGGTTGATGGAAAAAAAAAGGATGTATGTGCCATATGGTCAATGCCTGTTGGTGTTTGGTGTTCTACTGTGCCGTCAACATCTTCCAGTCTCACACCGGCCGGTCCTGAGCTTTGCAAAAATAAAAGCTTATAAAAAACACACAAAAAGCGGCAAGGTTTAGGCAATCGACTTTCACTGCAAACCTGTCCCTGCGTTTGTATCGGACGCATAGAATAGAACTCTCTACCTGATCTCAACCCCCTCTTTATAAAAACAAAAAAAACACCTAAAACTCAAACCAAAAAAACAGTGTCTGTACCCTTAAATTGGGTACGGGGGGGGGGGGGTGATCTATACACAAGGTTACCTAGATCCCCTCCATACTTGGAGGGGTTGATACTAGGAATTCAGGACCGCTGTGACATTTGAGTCATTTAAAAGTTGATGTTTTGAGATGCCTCCTCCAGCAGAGGAGAAGTTATTAATTGCACCGAGCTACATCCTATAAAAAGTGCCTTTTGTTTTTCATCCAAAAAAATGCATTCCACTGAGGCACCGTAAGCCCCCCACCCCATGGTGCATTATGGGTAAAGGGCTGAATCCTGTGTGGTCGAACGTGCCGTGGCCTTTCAGGGAGCTTTGTCCCCGGAGGCGTCCTGCTCTTTGTGGGTCCACAGATCCTTGTGTGGTCGGCGTCCAAAACCTTCATCGTAGTTTCCTTTGCTCTTGAATAGCTGCTGGTAGTGAGGTTTGCAGTAGAACTCACCATGGAGGGCAGCATAGGTCCCGAGGCTGCGGGAGATAAGAGGACAGAGAAACATTGAAAGTTTGGCTTGCTTTGACACATCGGTTTATCGTTATTTGCCACGTGGCAACTTTGCCAACATTTTTTATCCTGTTTTGGAGCAGGAGGAAGCATTGAGAAGCTTCTAATTGGTTGCGTGCCCTGATCCTGCAGGGAGCCGTTGTCTAACCAGTGGTCCAAATGGTAAGAAGGTCAGTTTGAACCTAGAGCAGTGATGGCGAGACTTGCCACCCCAGAACTACATGCCCTGTGATGCTCTGCCAGCCTAAAGTGTGTGTTTAGGTATCATGGGACATGTAATTCCCAAATATCTGGAATACCAAGGTCCACCATCACTGCTCTACAGCATGGGTCTGGGACCTTGGGCCTCCTGAAACTTTGAAACTACAATACCAATGAGGCTCTTCTAACCTAATGTGTAGCTTGGCATTCTGGAACATGTAGTTCCAAAACATCAGTGTGGAGGGGGTTGCTGACCTCTACTGCTCTAGAGTATGCAGTGATAACTCCGATAAAGGGGTATTATACATACAGATTCTTTATTTCCAGGCATCCTAAACAAGCACTTACAGTGTTGAAAAGATTCATCCGGATTACTCAGTCTGTCCCTTCATACGGTGTGAGAAGAGGGTAACTTCACTCCCATGCTGAGAGAGTGTGGAGAAGCTGCTCTTCTGGAGAATTGGAATTCCTAATGGAGGGCTTTCTTCTTACCAGCATGCAAAGCACCTCAGCACCAATCAGACACATAGAACTGGTCACATGTCACAGAACTACATTTCCCTGAAGACATTGCTCTTAAAGGGATAGCTCTTAAACATTATAAAGCTGTCTCTTAAGGAGACAGTAGCCAATACTGACTATTCTCAGGCTGCTCTAGTCAGCACACTCCCCGCCTGGAATTATAAATTCCACTACTTACTAACTAAACTGTTAACGAAGATAATCAAGGCATATTATCAAACATGCAAACAATGAGTATACACAAAGCATGCAAAGCTTGGAGGTTCAATCTTCCAGCTCGGTCTTCCTCAGCAGCAGGACCAGGTCGGTAATTGGCCTGGTATATAGTTTCTTGGTGAAAGTCTGCTGGTTGCCACCGGACTCCTTTGGCTTCACGATCTGCACTGCAACCTGGCGACTAATCCATCTTTGCTGGGTAAGACTTGGTGCACAAGTCCCATAGGCCATGAGTTACGGTGCGCTTCCTTATCTTTCAAAAGAACAAGGTCTCCGTCTTCGAGATTTGGTTCTTTGTTCTGCCATTTGCGACGTTCCTGTAGGGTAGGTAAGTACTCTTGCTTCCATCGCTTCCAGAAGGTGTTGGCAAGCCATTGCATTGTCTCCATTGTTGTCTGTACATGTCCTTGGAAACGAAGTTCTCTACTGGAGCCGGCCAATCACCTGTTTTGTAGGTGAGCAAGGTGGCTGGGGCGAGGATACTTGGATTCTCGGGATCTGTAGAAACTGGGTTATGATCGAGGGGCAATATTTTGGTTTTCTTGACCATCGTTGAGAAGATGGTGGCTTGGACCACCGTTTTCTCATCCGCAGGGGTTGATTTACTGAGTACCTGAGGTCGGATGTCAGCATCTTGATCTGGATTTAGAAGTTCATGTTTTCCGGTCCCGGTAACGTCGAGGTGTCTTGACAGGTCAAGAACTCAGGACCCTTTATCCAGGTTGACTCTGCCAACTGGGAAGCAGGGATGGACCGTGTAGCATGATCCGCTGGGTTCTGGTCTGTTGGCACATGTCGCCACTGCTCAGGTTCTGAAGATTTTCTGATCCTGTCGACTCTATTGCTCACATAGACATAAAAGCGTCTGCTTTGGTTGTGAATGTAGCCCAGCACCACCTTGCTGTCTGTGTAGAAGATGGTGGTTTGTAGCTCAAGGTCTATAGTTTTCTTTATCAGGTCAGCAAGCTCCACGGCCAATACGGCGCCGCACAGTTCTAACCTTGGTACTGTGTGACCTTGTTGTGGTGCTATCTTCGCCTTTCCCATTACGAAACCGATGTGAGTATTGTTCTCCCGGCCGTAGACTCTGACGTATCCTACAGCTGCTATTGCCTTAGTCGATGCATCTGAAAAGACGTGCAGTTCTTTTTTCTGTGCAGCTGCGGGTGAAACCGGGAACGTATGTGCGCTGAACACTAACGTTTTGGAGACATCTCAGGGAGGCACACCATTTCTCCCATTCTTGCTTCTGGTCTGGTGGAAGTGGCTCATCCCAATCTTTGGTGTTTTGGGATAGCGTACGTAGAAGGAGCCTCCCTTGGATCGTTACAGGTGCGGCAAATCCTAGAGGTCAAAAAGGCTGTTCACTGTTGACAGAATTCCTCTCCTTGTGAAATTGGACTTCTGGGCTGGAACTCTAAAGGTGAAGGCGTCCTTCTTCAAGTCCCAACATAGACCGAGACTACGTTGGATAAGAGGCATGTCTGTTGTAAAATCTAGGTCCTGTAGTCCCTTGGCATGATCTTCAGGACTGAAGGCTTCAAGCACTTCCTCACTGTTGGACGCGATTTTGTGCAATGTGAGGTTGGCTACTGCTAGCATCTGGCGTGTTCTGTTCAGTAGGTCTATAGCTTCTGCTGGTGTGGCTACAGATTTTAGACCATCATCTACATAGAAATCTCGTTCCACGAATCGTCTGGCATCTGTGCCGTATTTGGTTTCGCCGATGCGAGCGGTGCGTTGCAGGCCGTAGTTGGCAATTGCCGGGGAAGAACGTTCCCAAAAACGTGCACTCGCATTCTGTACTCCGTTATCTGCTGGTTGCGCTGTTCGTCACTGAACCACAGGAAACGTAGGTAATTGCGGTGGTCTTCTCTGACTAGGAATGAGTAAAACATCTGCTGGATGTCGGCCATAAAGGCTACGGCTTCCTTTCTGAAACGAATGAGCACGCCTAGGAGGCTGTTGATGAGATCCGGCCCTGTGAGAAGGGCTTTATTCAGGGAGAAGCCTTGGAATTTTGCACTCGCATCGAAGACTACCCGAATCTGGCCTGGCTTTTGTGGGTGGTACACTCCAAAGAATGGCAGGTACCAGCATTCTTCACCTTCTTCCAGAGGTGGGGCAAGCTCAGCATGTCTGTCTGGAGCATCTTATCTATGAACGCCACTAGATGATCTCTCATTGGCGGTTTCTTGTTCATGAGTCGTCTCAGACTGAAGAGGCGCGAGAGAGCTTGTTCATGGTTATTTGGCAGGCGCTGTCTGGGTGTACGGAAGGGTAATGGGGCTACCCAGCTCCCGGAGGCGTCCTGTTGAAGTTCTTTATCCATGAGCTGCAAAAAGTCTTTGTCTTCTATTGACCAGGCCAGGTCATTATCTTCTTTGCTGGTCTCGAACACTGTTGCTCCTAAAACGGGATTGTTTGTTGAAGTCGTGAAGTGCTCGTGACATTGTTTGAAGTGTGATGCTCTCCCATTACTGAGAATGGAGGTTGCGAAAACGTTGACTTGGGTTGGGGCCTGCAGCCGATCGATACAAACTGTTCCTAAGATGGCCCATCCGAGTGCAGACTTGCGGGCAAACGGAGAACCTGCTGGGCCTCTAACCTGGTCATGTTGAAGGAAAGCTTCGGAGGCGTCTAATCCCAACAAGAGAAGGATTTCAGCTTCGGGGTCTAGGGCAGGGAAGAGGCTAGCCATGTGTTTCAGGTGAGGTATATTGCTTGCTACCTCTGGTGTCGCTATCTGGTTGCGATCATCTGGCAAAGCATCCCATTCTAGCAATGGTGGCAGTTTCAGTTTTGCACTTCCATCTAATGATTCTATGCAGAATCCAGTGACTTTCCTCCCCGCCGTGCGCTGGGAACCGGTGCACGTGGAAATAGTGAATGATGTGTCATCGGTTCGGACGCTAAAGAGGTCGAAGAATGCTGACCTGGCTAACGATTGATTGCTTTGTCCGTCCAGCATCACATACATCTTCACAGCTTCTTCAGGGTGTCCGGTTGGGTAGACTTTGGTTAGGTAGATCTCGTGGCATAAGCGAGGGAATGCTGAGCCACCACATACTGTCGTGCAGTTGATACTTGCGGTTGCCTCTCGATGCGCTTCAGTATTGTCTTGTGACTCCTTAGGCAAAGGAGGGGTAGGTGTTGTCCATTGTGTTGGCTCGGAATCTGGATGCAGTGCACCAGGGTGTCTGTCACTACCGCATAGGTGACATTGTACCTTACTTGTGCAAGCTTTGGCCATGTGCTCTGTAGACTCACAACACTTGAAGCAAAGTCTGTACTCCCTGATCAAGGCTTTCCTTTCTTCTAGGGGCTTCTTTCCAAAGTTTCTGCACTTGTTCAGAGAGTGCGAGGACTTGTGGAGTGGACAGAAAGGATCTTTATTTGTGCTTAGGGTTTTAGGTAGTGCTCTCTTCGACGGATGCTCATCTGACTTGCTTGTGGATGAGGCAGCGACCTGTGTTTTGTGGACAGACACAATGGTCCTTTCCCTCGCCATTTGTGTTGTTCGCTTGAAGTCGGAGTTATAGTTGGCCCTTTTGGTGGTAGGGAACTCCGTTTCTCTGAAGCTTCGATTTCGAGGATCGTTGCACCGTTTTGTTTGGTAGGCAACAAATTCTTGAAGAGCGGCGAAGGGAGGGTCTCTGTCTAGGTTGCGCTCTCTATAGGCATCTGATAATTCGATCCACTTTTCGATTAGCTGTGTAGGTAATTTTCTAACGATAGGCTTCTGTGTTCTATGCTGGTCGAGACATGTCAGTCCCGTTAGGTTAGGATCTTCTTTGGCTGCTCGCAACTGTGTAAGGAGAATAGAGAAGTCCCATAACCTGTGAGGTTCGTTAGTGCGGATGACTGGGAAATCGCTACACGTTCTAACAACGAGGACTCCGTCAACGTGGATGCACCAAACCGTTGATCGAGCACTTCCCAGGCTTGTTTGAGGGCGATGACTGGGTCACCGAGATGAGATGAATAAATATCCTTCACTACTCGTGTAGATTCTGGTCCTAGCCACGCCATCAGATGTATGATCTCCTCGATTGGCCGTAACCTCTCGTCACTAACGGTATGTAAGAAGATGTGCTTCCATAGTAAATAGTCTCTGCCTGGCTTGTCAGAAAACTTCTGTGCTCCTCTTGAAGCCAAATCCACCTTCCCTTGTCGAGGTGGGCATTCTGTGTTTCTTTCCCTGGGTGTCGCAAAGTCCATCTGGGCTGTATGGGGCTTGTATTTGGGGGAAGATGGTAAGCTGAACCATATGGAATTGGTGAAAGCAGGATCAGGGGTTTCCCGTGGGTCCTGGTAAGCATAGTCCCTAGGATCAGGAGCGGAAGCTAAGGACAGCTGTTCTGTGTCTGCAGAATACTTGTTGATTATTACGTCTTGCCATGACACATGTGATGGTTGTTCCTTTCGCCGCTGGGCAGGTCGATCGTGTTTGATGGGCTTCACGTCCGTCCATGAGTTGCCTTGAGGCTGTGGCTGGAACACTGCTGCCTCTACGTTGAGTTGTGGCTCGCGGCTACTCTTGTGTCTGCCTGCTGAGTATCCTTCACTAATGCTGATGGAACAATCTGGTTACCTCTTGTGTCTTGGCTTGTTGGAGTAATTTTTCAGCTTCTAGGAGGGTTTCGACTTGTACGAATTTGGCGGTGTCAGCATTCTGAATAGTTCGCGAAACTAGTGGTTGAGATTCTCCTCCTTGTCCCTGCCGTAATGAGTTCTGGTTGTTCACGTAGGCTTCGACACGGTTCTGCAAGTTCTCTCCTTCCAGCTGTGTAGGATTGAAGTTGAGGGAAGCATTGGCAGCTTCCGCCCGTAAAGCTGTTGCCCGTACTGCCTTTTTGCAGCCTCCCGTTTATGCTGAAGATACGTACGGTTGGCTTGAGCTATGGCTTTGGCCACTTCTTCCTCTTGTAATCGCTCTTCATCTGCCACTTGCAGATCTACAGCAGCTTCATCAGCCTCGATTTGTGCTAATATCGCTAGGGCGGCGAGACTCTCTTTACTCGAGGCCGGGACGAACGGCTGTGATGAGAGGATGCTTTGGAAGAATGGTTAGAGCCTGTGATATAAGATTGCTGTGAAACGTGGCTACCTGAGTGAGACCGTGCCGGTTTGGGGTGAAAGGACGAGGCTTTCTTTGAAGCATGAGAAGAGGCCCTGTACGAGCGATGGGATGACTCCGACTCGGCCTTCTCGTTGCTTGTGTCCTTTGCTTGCAGATTTGTCTGAGAGTCATCACAGTTTGAAAGGAAATTCGCATGCTGTATGTTAAACGCCTGGATGCTTTGTAAGTCCGCTTGGAGACTTGGGTCATCCAACTGTGACTGGATGAAAATGAGGTGGCGTTCGCTATCCTTTGACTTTAGATGCGTCTTCCTCATGCGTTCGTTCTCAATTGTGATGCGACCAGGAGAGAGCTCTCCTTTAGGTTTATTGCAGAGCTCTATTAATTTATCTCGGGAATTAGTGTAGCTTTTGTAATACCTGTCCCACTCAACCATCAGATACGATCGCATTTCCTTGGTGAGCTCCCTATGCGCCCTCGTTTCATATTGTCTCTGAGTTGCCTTTGCATCTTCTGAATTTCGGAGGACACACTCTTCATTTGAGTCGGGGTCGATTAGTAGGCCCAACTCTTTTGGCACGTCACAGCCTTCTGCCATGATTGAGGAGACTCAAGAAATTGCTAAAACACTTTTAGAAATGTCAATGCAGTTCACTATTTGCCCACTTGGGTGCGTTGCGCAAACTGTTGTAGACGTAGGCGCGGTTCGCCTTGCGGTCTCTGGGGAGCGCTGCTGGAGTGCGTTGCAGCTGGCGCTGTTTACCTTGGTCTCTGGGGAGCGCTGCTGGAGTGCGTTGCAACTGGCGCGGTTTACCTTGTGGTCTCTGGGGAGCGCTGCTGGAGTGCGTTGCAGCTGGCGCTGTTTACCTTGTGGTCTCTGGGAGCGCTGCTGGAGTGCGTTGCAGCTGGCGCGGTTTACCTTGTGGTCTCTGGGGAGCGCTGCTGGAGTGCGTTGCAGCTGGCGCTGTTTACCTTGTGGTCTCTGGGGAGCGCTGCTGGAGTGCGTTGCAGCTGGCGCTGTTTACTTGTGGTCTCTGGGGAGCGCTGCTGGAGTGCGTTGCAGCTGGCGCGGTTTGCTTGTGGTCTCTGGGGAGCGCTGCTGGAGTGCGTTGCAGCTGGCGCGGTTTACTTGTGGTCTCTGGGGAGCGCTGCTGGAGTGCGTTGCAGCTGGCGCTGTTTACTTTGTGGTCTCTGGGGAGCGCTGCTGGAGTGCGTTGCAGCTGGCGCGGTTTGCTTGTGGTCTCTGGGGAGCGCTGCTGGAGTGCGTTGCAGCTGGCGCGGTTTACTTGTGGTCTCTGGGGAGCGCTGCTGGAGTGCGTTGCAGCTGGCGCGGTTTACCTTGCGGTCTCTGGGGAGCGCTGCTGGAGTGCGTTGCAGCTGGCGCGGTTTGCTTGGCTTAATGCTGGCCTGTAGTTTGCAGAGGAGTCACCAAAGGACGCTGAGTGTAACTAATGTGAGAGATTACTGGGCTAGGGAGTTTTACCCTGGATGAGGTTTGCACAGCTGGAATTTCCAAATATAGATCTCCTAAGGGCCTTGCCTTGAGTCTCTGTTTTGGGCTTTACCAGGCCTGCACACCTGAGGGTGATTTTCCTTTCCAGTGTATTTTCTCTTTCAACAGTAGTTAAGCTAACAGCTGAATTAATAACTCATTTTGCGCAGACTTTCTTGCCTTTTAAGCCACATGCCTTGGAACCTTTACTTTGATATAAGCTTCACAAACTTGTTTTCTCATTGCTGAAGTTAAGCTGCCTTTCCATGAGGTGAAAAAAGGAGGGGGAGCAGCCAGACTGACTCATTTAGCTTTAAATGCAAAGAAAAAAGTCCTTTAGGAAGCTGGTTTTTAGATGCAGCTGCATAAAGTGAAGGTCAAACAGTCTTTCATTGTTTCAAAGGGTTAACAATCAAATGGAGCTTGGGAATGAATCTATCTAGCCTCTTCTCACTGTTCTGTTCCCACGGTAGCTTTGCAGAAAACAGCAGTGATAACTCCGATAAAGGGGTATTATACATACAGATTCTTTATTTCCAGGCATCCTAAACAAGCACTTACAGTGTTGAAAAGATTCATCCGGATTACTCAGTCTGTCCCTTCATACGGTGTGAGAAGAGGGTAACTTCACTCCCATGCTGAGAGAGTGTGAGAAGCTGCTCTTCTGGAGAATTGGAATTCCTAATGGAGGGCTTTCTTCTTACCAGCATGCAAAGCACCTCAGCACCAATCAGACACATAGAACTGGTCACATGTCACAGAACTACATTTCCCTGAAGACATTGCTCTTAAAGGGATAGCTCTTAAACATTATAAAGCTGTCTCTTAAGGAGACAGTAGCCAATACTGACTATTCTCAGGCTGCTCTAGTCAGCACACCTGGTACAGGTTACATTTCAAGTTACAATCTTTTAACCCCTTCACCACCCACCATATGTGAAACAAAGGGTTGAGTGGGTGTTGGTGCTATCACATAACCATGAAGTGCCATACCCAGTATGGCATCTCCACTGTCATGGCGCTGGTCGATGTGAAATGAGAATGCATGCCTAACTCGTCTCTAATGTTACCAGAAACTGACCCTTTAGCCACCCAGGACTCACCTCAGCTTGGTGCTGCAGTGCTTACAGCAGAAGCAGCTATTGTGGAATATATGTTTGTCGGCCACCAGCCTCTCCATGGGGTAGACCGTCTTCTGGCAGGAAGAGCAGAGTTCTCTCACCGGGGGCTTCACACTGAAAGACTGGAGATATAAAAGACACACACAGGGTAAGCATGCATTGCCAGACAACCGAAACTAGACAGGGGGAAGCTAGAAATAGCTAGGGCAGGGATCTCAAACTCCAGCCCCCCGGATGTTTATGGCCTACAATTCCCAGAATTCTTTGAATGCAATAGATGGCCAGAGAATCATGGGAGTTGTAGTTCAGAAGCATCTGGGGAATCGAGAATTTAACAGCCATGATCTAGGGGCATTAGCATATATGAATATATATATATATATATATTTTTTTTTTTTACCTTTGACCTCTGAACCACGTTTCCTGCAGCACCACATCCCGAATCCTAAATCACAAACAAGTTACAGAGGAAGTGGGGTTAGATAGGATACACAATGCTGTCTTTCCAAGCATCCTGTTCTTTTCACAGAAGACACTGATGAGAATTTACACTTCGCCAAGTCAGTGTTTCAGAGGTTTTCCCACAAAATGATTAGTCTGCATTTCTTTCCCTTGAACGCGCGTTTGCAGTAAATCATAACCACCCGTCTCACCAACACATTCAGCAAACTAGAACTCCCAGGACGTAGTAGAAAAAGAGAAACCTCAATGTATCAGTTCCTGCTAAAATATTTTGTAAGTAAATGGAACCACTATGATCTGACCGGTTTTTACTTTTTTTTTTTACAGGGACACTCAACTCATCCTGTCAGCAGCCGGGATTTTTGAATTTCCTGGTTGAATATCACCAGATCAGTTCCTAGTGACGTCAGCACACAGCCAGCTTGCCGACGTCACTCACTCTGAGACCAATCGCTGTAGCGGGGCAGCCGATGGATCAGATCTACGCATGCATGCAGCTCCGATCCATCATTCTGCACCGTGCGCTACGGAATTTGCGTATGTAAGGCTAGTGTCAGACGAACACAGTCATCACGTCCGTGTTGCCGCACAGTTTAACGTCCATCGTAGCATTGATTTGTGATCAATAGAGTCCCACACACGAAGTACGTGCGCACGCTCCACGCAGGTGGCAACGGATGCCATTTAGGCTGGGGTCAGACCAGCGCACTTTTAACGTGCGTTCTGGCGCACATAATTACGGCCGCACTAGCAGCAAATGACGGGCAATGACGGCCAATATACGAAGTACGGTCGCACGAAAGTCCGGCCGCGCAACGCAAGTGGAAAACGAACGCATTTTTTCGAGAACGCCGAACCGCTAGTACGGACGTACAGAGTGCGCAGCTGTGGCATAGCGGCGTGTTTGCGTGATTAGGAGATGTCAGACACTGCTAATGTCCAGCCTACATAACGTCCAGACGCAAAAAGAGTTTAAGGCTAGGGACAGATGAGCGCATTTTCTGCGGCCACCGTCAAAATGTACGTCGATGCGTGCGCACGCATTTTTTCACGGAATACGCTTAAGTGGTCAGACGACCACAGTCGCACAGTCGCAGGTACTCACCAACGCAATTCTAGGGAAATCCGGCTGTTTGAACGTTATGTAGGCCGCACACTAGCAGCGTCTGACGTCTCCTAATCACGCACACACGCTGCCATGCGGCCGCAGCGCACTCTGTATGTCTGTAGCAGCGGTTTCACGTTCTGAGAAAAATGCGTTCATTTGCCGGTTGCGTGGTGTCGGCGCACTTTTGTACGCACGTACTGCGTATATTGGCCGTCATTGGCCGTTATGTGCTGCTACTGCCGCCGTGATTTAGTGCGCCTGCACGCGCGTTCCGACTGCCCCACTCTGACCCTAGCCTTATTGACGATCCGAAAAAATCACGCACGAAAAATGCGCATTGTATGACCGTTTTCGCGCACTCCGTGAAAAAATACGTCAATTCGTTCGGACGCACTTTTTTACGTTCGCGTGTAAAAATGCTTTCGTTTGACCCTAGCCTTAGGCCTCAATGTAAAAGTGCTACGGCGGACGCTCAGAGTGCGTTGCGTCTGTGTAGCGGCCTGTGTGCGTCAGACTCAGCGCATTTGCGACGTCCATCACGTTGATGCTCAGAGGTCTTTTTGGTCTGGCTGACTGTACCTGTCATTTAATTTTAATTTATTTTGTTTCCCATATTTCCCTTTTTTTTTTTTTTCTACATCCGTCAAAGAAAACGGACCGTGTGGGGTCTGCAGTATCTTCCGTCAGTACGTACGTCCGTTATGAACGCACGCAGAGTGTGCTCAGACTGCGTTCGTCTGACATTAGCCTAAAGTGCGCAAGTCCCGTTGGGAGGTCCTGAGTCAAAAAGGAAGAACAGCGCACGGCAAAAGCGAAAAGGCAGGTAAATGCACCCGAAAACAGAAAAACAATCATTGGGCTGCGGCAGAGCAGCCTTTGCCTATTTCTTAATAGTGTTCTTTTATCCCAGTGTTTCCCAAATCTGTCCTCAGGACCCTCTAACAAGCCAGATTTTAAGGAACCCCTTGGGGAAATGCAGACTGAATCCTGCAATCACTGAGCAGCAAATCATATCCCCTGTGCTGTGCTTCAGATATCCTGCAAACCTGGCTACAAAAAATGAGACAACCTGTGATTAAAACAAACATTCACATAGTGTATATACGGTAATCTGCGCACCTGATTGAGATAACGGGCTTATCTGAATCCCAAATATGATGGGGCTGCCGTGCACGCTCCGTCTGTGCATGCACAGCAGCCCCATTGTATTTGAGATAACGGGCTTATCTGAATCCCAATCAGGTGCGTAGATTAATATATATCGCTAGATGAAGTGGTTAATGATTATACACTATGTGAATGTTTGTTTTAAATCGCAGGTTGTCTAATATATATTTGTGTAGCTGTGTTTTGGTGCTAAGGAAGGGGCACATTCAAACACCCTGCCGTTTTGTAGAAGTTTTTTATTTCTGATCTTTGTAAAGCCGGGATTGTAGGAGGTTTCCTTTCTGGCAAACCTGGCCTGTCAATTGGTCCTGAGGACAGGTTTGGGAACACTGCTTTATCCCAGTATTTTATAATGTCATGCAACCACCACATGAATATTGACTATTGATGTTTTCAATATATAATATCAAATAATTGTGTATCCCTCTTGTTGCAAATATTATATAAAAGCAGCGACAACCGATACCAAATATTTTCCCTTCTCTACACCTAGCGCTACACATTTGAAAAGTTGCTGTCAGGTGTGTGTTCTTCCTAGTTTTTTCTGTTGACAATCAAAAAAGTCATTTTTCACAAGAATAAAAACGCATTTCCTGGGACATTTCCTGGTGACAGCGTCACAATGGTAATAATTAAGGTGTCTGTTTATTAAAAACGATTTTTCTGAGTGTAGAAAATAAATCCAGGGGTCTCTTTTCTGTATCCACAAATGGAAGTGAAGAGATGGGCTCACTGACAGATAAAGAGCTAAAACAGCAGGCGGATTAATAGGACAGATAAAACGACAACTAACACAGACAAATAATGACAGACAGAACATACATAAAACCGATCAATGGAACAACAGATAAATAGGTAGGACAGACAGATAATATGACAGCTCAGATAAATAGGACACACAGAACAAACCGAAAACAACAGATAAATAGGACAGATAATACAACATCTCAAGTGACAAAACAAACAGATAAGAGGATAGCATAGACCAAACGTCAAATGATAGAAACATAGAAAATGTCGGCAGATAAGAACCTTCGGCCCATCTAGTCTGCCCAATTACATGGATACTTTACCTGGATTTATCTTTTGTTTACGATAGCCTTATGCCTATCCCATGCCTGCTTAAATTCAATCACTGTTTTGGCCTCTACCACTTCAACTGGAAGGCTGTTCCATGTATCCACCACCCTCTCAGTAAAATAATGCTTCCTGATGTTACTTTTAAACCTTTGCCCCTCTAATCTAAGAGTATGTCCTCTTGTTTTGCTACTTTGTTTCCTTTTAAATATACTCCCTTCCTCTACCTTGTGGATTCCCTTTACGTATTTAAATGTTTCTATCATATCTCCTCTGTCTCGTCTTTTTTCCAAGCTGTACATGTTAAGATCATTAAGCCTTTCCTGGTAACTTTTCTCCTTCAAGCCGTACACCATTTTAGTAGCCCTTCTCTGAACTCTCTCTAAGATGTCTATATCCTTCTGGAGATACGGTCTCCAGTACTGCACACAGTACTCCAAGTGAGGTCTCACCAGTGCTCTGTACAGTGGCATGAGCACTTCCCTTTTCCTACTGCTAATACCTCTCCCTACACAACCAAGCATTCTGCCAGCATTTCCTGCTGCTCTATTACATTGACTACTTACCCTTACATCCTCTGCAATAATAACCCCTAAATCCCTTTCCTCAGATGTTGAGGTTAGGACTGTATCAAATATTCTATATTCAGCCCTTGGGTTTTTACGTCCCAGGTGCATTATCTTGCACTTATCCACATTAAAACCCAATTGCCACAGCTCCGACCATTTTTTTAGTTTACCTATATCATTTGTCATTTGGCTGATCCCTCCAGGAACGTCAACCCTGTTGCAAATCTTTGTGTCATCAGCAAAAAGACATACTTTTCCATTAATACCTTCTGCAATATCACTAATAAAAATATTAAAGAGAATGGGTCCAAGTATTGACCCCTGAGGTACCCCACTGGTAACAAGACCTTGCGCCGAATAAACTCCATTTACCACAACCCTCTGTTGCTTCCTTAGGCATAAGCCCTCAGCAGGAGTAAGGCTAACAACCCTATTGGCGCTTGGTCCTTGAGCTAGGTTAAGCTCAGAAAAGGGTGAGTTACAGTTACAGGCATTTATACAGCGCCAGCATATTCCGCAGCGCTTTACAATAGAGGAGCACAAACAGGAGACATACATGATGAAAAGATGACCCTGCCCGTAGGATAACTGTCCAGGTAATACAGCACTTAACCAAGTGCTCAGTCTGACATCCTGTGAGCTTACAATCTAAGGGACTGGGGTAGATGAAACAGATGGTAGCAGAGGGAATGTGAGGATGGTTAGCAGGGCAGCATGGGAAGGACCAGAAGCCTGGGCTTAGTGAGAGTAATTAGTGAGAGACGTGGAGACAGCTGGAAAGGAGACCTGAAATTAGGGACCTGCCCTGGTTGTGTGGGACAGCAGAGTGTAAGGAGCAGTGCAATCTGTGTGTGGTGGAGACGGAATAAGGTTACGTGAAAAAGCACAGTGTTGCCATGTATGTCGTATATGGGAGGAGGGGAGGAACAGAGGGTGTTTTTTTTATGTCAGGGACATGAGTAAGGTACTACATCCATTTCTATATACCAATGTGATTACTCTACTATGCCATGAGAGTTTTCATTTCTTGTCCTATTTGACGAGAAACATTCGGAGAATTTGTGGCAGACGGATTGGCGCTCTAACAATCTGAGCTGGGTAGCGCTTAATATATAGAGTGTGAGTGAGTGCACATCTTCTTGAATCAATCGTTTTATAAATAGACTTTATTGATGCACACTATGTTCCTCTGCACTTGTCTTTTTTTTCCTTTTGAGATACGTGGGGAACAAGGAGTGAACCAATCTCGTATTGTGAAGCTTTCCTTATAATAACCTGTACTACGCAATAGATACGTAAGCAAGTGTGTTAATTGTAGGTTTACACATAGTGTGGGTAGTAAGAAAATGCTGTTACTTCTATCTTCTTTGTTGTTACATTTATTTGTGGTGAAGGGAAATACACCAATTTTAAGGAACTTGCAGCGAATCCATTATCGTGTCTAAGCGCCACAAAACATTATATATATATATCTCTGTTTCCAAACGTCAAATAAAATGACAGATACACTATAGCCTGTAGAAGCCGTAAAGATGATGTGCCTTCTTGCCTCTGCCTGGTGTGAAGAAGAGGAACAAGTTGCGCATCTGAAAGCCCAGTGGGATGTGATGAGATCTGGCGTGTTCCAGATCAAAGTCACAGAGGTGACACATATCATCCCCAATTATCTAAACAAAGTAGCACGCCTGTGCCTGTCTTATGTAAGAGAACGCACATCCGCTTTTCGCTGTTGCAAAACCTTCAATGTGCCAACCCTACCTTACATGGCTACTTCTGCTTTCCCTGACATATCATTACAAAGCGTTATCTTTTCTTATAATTACTTCCTTAAAGTTTTTATTAAGAACTACTTATCCACGGTAAAGGTCGATTCTAATCACTGGCGCCAGCATCATCGGAATGTGGTCCTACGCCTCTTCAGCATTAGAAGATCCGGACGACTCATTTTTACATGCAAGTTTTAAAGACTGAATTGTTATAACGAAATCATACCATCACTGGACATTATGGCTGGCGTCAGACGAGCGTATTTGAGGAGCGGAAGGAACGTCCATGAGAGTGGACGTTCCTTCCACTCGACGCCAATCTGGCCACCTCACTGAGCACAGTTAGTGCACTCAGCGCTGCAAGGCTCGATCCTCCTATGGAGGATCAGGCTTTGTAGCTCTGTCAAAGTGCATCCTAGCGCTTTGATGGAGAGGGCTGCTGCACGGACGCAGCACGGTCGCTGTTGCGCGCACAATTCGTGCACTTGCAACAGCGGGTGGCTGGACCCGTCACAGCATTGAGATGCTGCGACGGATGCCAGAAGGCACGTCAGACTCAGTACAGGCGCACATAGGCTGGTGTCAGACGAGCGCACTAAGGGGTTGATTGTCCAAGACCGTCATGAGTCATGACTACTTTCTGATTGGTAAACGACTTCCTCCAAAACGTAGGAAAATATCCCACTCTCCCCATTAGTGAAAGAACAATTAGGGTGTTAAAGCCATGAGGTTTGATTCGGGATGATCCTTTAACTGTTACTACTCCCCCGCAACTCCAGCTCCCACCAGCAACCGCAATATGATTTCAGTTTCCAAATGAATGTCCTGTCCCACGTCCAAGAGGATTGTGTAAACTGCACCCTCCTCTTGCCTTAAATGGAAGGACATTTAGAACAAATAGTTCTCTGGTGTCCTTCCACCATAATGCATGAGCCTATGGACTCCAGGAGAGAATAACCCAGGGTGGTCTTTGCTGCCCGGAACAATTAAGGCTGGGGTCAGACCAGCGCACTTTTAACGTGCGTTCTGGCGCACATAATTACGGCCGCACTAGCAGCAGATGACGGGCAATGACGGCCAATATACGATGTACGGCCGCACAAAAGTCCGGCCGTGCAACGCAAGTGGAATTTGAACGCATTTTTTTGAGAACGCTGAACCGCTAGTACTGACGTACTGAGTGCGCAGCTGCGGCATAGCGGCGTGTTTGCGTGATTAGGAGACGTCAGATGCTGCTAATGTCCAGCCTACATAACGTCCAGATGCAAAAAGAGTTTTATTAACGATCCGTACAAAATCACGCCCGAAAATGCGCGTCGTCTGACTGTTTTTGCGCATTCCGTGAAAAGAAACGTCAATGCGTTCGGACGCGCTTTTTCACGTTCGCGGGGAAAAATGCTTTCGTCTGACCCTAGCCTAAGAGTCCGGCATTACTATTGCAGCTGGTTCATAATTGAGCCGGTGTTGGACATCCTGAAAGAGAGCAGACAGCGCCAATTTAATATCTTTGAGACTAATGTCTGCCAGCCCTCTATATAGGGGCCATGGGACAGTCTGGACACCAATGTAATACAAGTAATATATTATTATCATCTTGTGTTACACCTCAGGCTATGAATCATGCTTGACTTTTTGTAGAAAGAGGGTTTAATGCTTGTGCTAACAGTTTCAAAACCTGATGTATGTACTATATGTATTTATTTTCATTTTAGAACATTTAAAGTGCCTCTTTCCAATATTTTCCACGTAGCTTTGCAATCCACAGTTAAAAATCAAATTCCTGCGTGTGTTCTATAAATGGTCAGTGACCTTGATCCGTCGGATGTTTTGGAACTACATTTCCCATGAGGCTCAGCCACTTGTTTGGTTGGATAGGCCTTGTGGGAAATGTAGTTTTCAAAATGTCCTGGATGGGCCAAGGTTGCCTGCCCTTGTTAGATCATTTCTGGTCTTGGAAAATGGGACAACACACGTCTCGCAATAAGACTGTTGGCGACTTCTATGGTGAAAAAAACCATTCAGAGCGGCGTGTCCGTGATGTATCTGTAGCATTTCAGGATTCTTACACAGATATTCGGGGAAAGAAACGAGAAACTTACGTGGCCTGTGGCCGCTGTGCTTGTGAGTTTAGCTTTGAACATCTTTTTTTTTTTGTGTCTTTAACTGGATTCTTTCTGGCTCAGCAAATTGACATCTAGAGAAGCAGAGGAGAAATATATTGTTAGTTCACACCGGCCTGACAGGTCCAGATAGTTTGTGTAAAGTACCCAAACGCTGTGCCATGACCGTACCCAACAGAGCTGCAACTGAAGATTATGAAAATAAATCGACAAGTTGGCCGATTTATTTGTATGTATAATTAGATTTCGATTTATTATTCGACCAAAAAAAATAAATAGGAAAATGTAAATATCAACCCCTCCCTCTTTTCCACCTGTTTTTTTTCTTACGCAATTTACGTAGTGTATGTAAGTTTCGAATGTACAAATACGTTCGTATCTCGTGGAACATACATAATTTTCGCACAAAAGGTCCTCAAGTGCCTTGGTCACAGTAATGGATTGGTGCTGCATGCGCTCTTTAACACTATGTATGCTTCTCCCCGAACAAAAGCCGCTGCAAGCAATCAGACATGATGATGTCAGCATGAAAGGGCGGGGGGCATGCCATGCAGCCTGACTGCTTTAATACGCTAAAGCGGTCAGGGTGTATATAGTGTCCCTTTAAAATAATTTCATGAACAGGGGGACCAGAGGTGGGAGGAGAGTGAGTTTGGGCAATGGACCGGAGTGTGAGGGAACGGACTGGGTGGAGGTAGGGTGGGGTGGTGGCACAGGACACCAGCTCCAAGTAATTATAAACCACTGGCGGTACAGCTCCTCCACTCAATGTCAGTACCCCAGCGTCTGTGCTGTAATTCTGCTACTATTGCAAACTAAATAAAAACAAACTGGTTTTGTTGAACATAACCCTAGAACTATAATCATATACCTTAGTGCATGATACATGTCTAGCTCACGTTCTGTATATGATGCATGGCTTTCTCACGTCTTGTGCCGCTCTGTATGATACACCTCTATCTTGCAGGCTCCTGTGTTTTGGCGGGAGTACAGGGCCTGAGAGGGCACACAGGGGTTAATCTCACACATGCAAGCAACCTCTGTCATTTCCCGTCACCCTGTGGTTTCTGTTATTTCCTGCCAATTCGCCCCATCTTCTGCAGACTCCCCGTACCAGGTCTCTTTGCATTCTGCCCCATCAAACCCTGCGAAGCAGAGATCCACGTAGCGCATTACAAAAACAAGATTAATTAAAGGGTGCGCTGGCTTAATTACGAGCACCATGTCCCTGGACACCGTGCTTCACCATCTGTGCTGGGACAGGCTTCATTTATTACACAGAAAAGAAATCTGAATTTCAAAACAACCTGACTACATCTGAGTAATGATTCCACAGCAACAGATTACTGCTCCCACAGTGCTCAGCCGCCCATCTTCCAGCCATACAGCGCTATCAGGCTGGATCTGGTACATGTATATACTTCTACGATTACAATGCTCAGACAGCCAAGGGAGAAATCCCTCACAATCCAAATTCTATGGACTACAACTCCCAACATACTTAGCCAGCCCGTCTGTAACAACGAGACAAATCCTATACTGAAATCTCGAATCATAATGAATGTGATTTACTGCCCCCTCTACAAAACACACAGCTATCTCTCTCCTCTCTGTATAAAACACACAGCTATCTCTCTCCTCTCTCTCTCCTCTCTGTATAAAACACACGGCTATCTCTCTCCTCTGTATAAAAACACACGGCTATCTCTCTCCTCTCTGTATAAAACACACGGCTATCTCTTTCTACTCTGTATAAAAATACACGGCTATCTCTCTCCTCTCTTTATAAAAACACACGGCTATCTCTCTCCTCTCTTTATAAAACACACGGCTATCTCTCTCCTCTGTATAAAAACACACGGCTATCTCTCTCCTCTCTGTATAAAACACACGGCTATCTCTTTCTACTCTGTATAAAAACACACGGCTATCTCTCTCCTCTCTTTATAAAAACACACGGCTATCTCTCTCCTCTCTTTATAAAACACACGGCTATCTCTCTCCTCTCTGTATAAAACACACGGCTATCTCTCTCCTCTCTGTATAAAAAACACGGCTATCTCACTCCTCTGTATAAAAACACACGGCTATCTCTCTCCTCTCTGTATTAAAACACACGGCTATCTCTCTCCTCTCTGTATAAAACACACGGCTATCTCTCTCCTCTCTGTATTAAAACACACGGCTATCTCTCTCCTCTCTTTATAAAAACACACGGCTATCTCTCTCCTCTCTGTATAAAACACACGGCTATCTCTCTCCTCTCTGTAAAACACACGGCTATCTCCTCCTCTCTGTATAAAAACACGGCTATCTCACTCCTCTGTATAAAAACACACGGCTATCTCTCTCCTCTCTGTATTAAACACACGGCTATCTCTCTCCTCTCTGTATTAAACACACGGCTATCTCTCTCCTCTCTGTATAAAAACACACGGCTATCTCTCTCCTCTCTGTATTAAACACACGGCTATCTCTCCTCTGTATAAAACACACGGCTATCTCTCTCCTCTCTGTATTAAACACACGGCTATCTCTCTCCTCTCTGTATTAAACACACGGCTATCTCTCTCCTATCTGTATTAAACACACGGCTATCTCTCTCCTCTCTGTATAAAACACACGGCTATCTCTCTCCTCTGTATAAAAACACACGGCTATCTCTCCTCTGTATAAAACACACGGCTATCTCTCTCCTCTCTGTATTAAAACACACGGCTATCTCTCTCCTCTCTGTATTAAACACACGGCTATCTCTCTCCTCTCTGTATTAAACACACGGCTATCTCTCCTCTGTATAAAACACACGGCTATCTCTCTCCTCTCTGTATTAAACACACGGCTATCTCTCTCCTCTCTGTATTAAAACACACGGCTATCTCTCTCCTATCTGTATTAAAACACACGGCTATCTCTCTCCTCTCTGTATAAAACACACGGCTATCTCTCTCCTCTGTATAAAAACACACGGCTATCTCTCTCCTCTCTGTATTAAAACACACGGCTATCTCTCTCCTCTCTGTATAAAACACACGGCTATCTCTCTCTCTGTATAAAACACACGGCTATCTCTCGCTCCTCTGTATAAAACACACGGCTATCAACACTCTAACCTCTATATAGAAAACACCCTTATCTTACATTGTCAACTATCCTTTCATGCTGCTCTATAAAGACACACGGTTATCTGTCAGTTTCTCTATACAGGACACATCCTGGCCTCCCTGTGTATAAGGTTTGCCATTCCCTATTCATGGCTCTCTTTCTGCTTGGTGTTCAGTAATCAGTTTGTGCCTGATCTCCCCCTGATAATTAGATGAAAATAACTTGCGATGACGAGGGAGATAAAGATAGAAAGTGCTGCACAATCCTCGCCCGCCAACCCGGCTTCTGTCATTACTGGCATCAGGAGGGCATGTGGGAACAGGGGGTCAGGGGAGGTGAGAGGTGGCGCGGCGACAGGACACGGATATTGATAGAGGGGTCTCTAGGAAACATAAAAGGAGATACGAAGGATTGGAGACAGCACAGGGGACATTCTGTTTTCACCTCTTGATGCCCCCAGCATGCCAGGGTGTCAGAATAGTCTGCACCACCTCACACAGCGCAGCGAGGGTTACAGCTTTAATGACACATCACCACTTTTATAAAATCTGCAAGCCTTTTTTTTATCTTTTATCAGATGTGCTGCCAAATATATATGCTTATAGCCCCTCACCCAGCGCTGAAAGGGTTACTGGATTTCTATCAGATGAGTCACCCTAGAGATGCTCTAATTGTCGGTAACCCTTTCAGTGCTAGGTGAAAAACCGCTTATAGCTATATGAGAGAAGAGATCCCTGTAGGTTACAGAGAAGTGGCATTTATTATACATCTTGCCTCTCCTGGGGACACACACACTATATGCGAGAAATCAGACCCAACAAGGGCACTTTCTAGAAAAAGACACCATTACAATTGTTATGCAGAGTGTTTTGTGTGCGTATTTATATATATGTATATTGTAGATCGAATAGGACGTGTTAGTCCAGATGCCAAAATCACAAGTATAGCTGTACACAGTGATACCTTTTTTATTGGATTAATGTTACATTAAAAGACAAGCTTTCGAGTGTTCCTCTCTTCTTCAGATCTGGAAGCTTTACCACATAATATATACGAGAGAAAACATTTAGGAGGCATAATAGGGTTAATAAAATGCCGGGTGTGGCAGCTCTCTTGACTCTATAGATTTATATAACTCTGGCCCCCTCAGATGTTTCTGAACTACAACTCCCATGATTCTCTGGCCATTTATGGCATTCAAAGAATTCTGGGAACTGTAGGCCACCAACATCTGGAGGCCAGAGTTTGAGATCCCTTATATAACGTATACAGATCCTCATGGCGCTGTATTAAGCGCAGGATTCAGGGGATGCACTTACTAATACAACATGGGGAGGGAACCGATTATATGCTCGTTCTGCTTCCACTCAATCCCTTCTCACATCATGCCTGCTCTCATTAGTCTGTCTATCCCCATGTCTGCCTGTCTAGCACAGGGGACAGCAACCTTGGCCCTCCCAGATGATTTGGAACTATATCTCCCATGATGCGCAGCCACATATTAGCAGAACCTCATGGGAAATGTAGTTCCAAAACCTCTGGAGGGCCAAGGTTGCTAACCTCTGGTAGAGCAGGACCTCTGCCCACATAATAGGATGCCTTTTGTGCCATCTCCCCCCATTCCAGTAACCCCTTTATGCTTGCCCATAATCCTCTGGCCTGTCTATCCCAGTCCAACGTCCTTTTGCCTGTCTATCCTTATACCAAAATGTCCTTCTGTCTCTCCCTCGCTGCGTATCGTTTTCTATAGTATCTGGTCTGCCTTCTAGTCTGTAAGACTATCTAACTTGTTGCTGTGTTGCATCATTTGTGTCTTCTTGTTTGTATAGCTTTGAGATTGCATCATGCCCATCTCCACCTGATTGTCATTGTGGCTTTGCAACGGTCTAAAGGGTGTCTGTCACGTGATATACATGAATATTTGTCGGTGTAGCTTTGTGATTGTCTGGTTTTTCTGTCGCGGCACATCTGTCTTTGTCTATCCTGTTTGCTGAATTGTTTCCGTCTTTGCTTCTTTTTGGCTAGGGTCTGACGAACGCAGTCTTCACGTCTACCGTCAAAAAGTGTGTTGATGCGTCCGAACGCATTTTTTCACGGAAGACGCGACAGTGGTCATACGATGCGCAATGTCGGCCGTATTTTTTGATGGAGCTATAAAAAAACAAATGGATGTGATGTTGGCCAGACGTCTCCTAATCACGCACACACGCCGCTATGCCGACGCAGCGCACTCTGTGCTTAAGGCTAGGGTCAGACGAACGCATTTTCACGTTGTCTGTGAAAAAGTGCGTTTGAACGAATGGACGCATTTTTTCACGGAGTACGCGATAGCGGTCATACTATGCGCATTTGCGTTCGTGATTTTGTACGGATCATCAATAAAACACTTTGTGCATCTGGACGTTATGTTGGCCGGACATTAGCAGTGTCTGACATCTCCTAATCACGCACACACGCCGCTAGCGGACGCAGCGCACTCTGTACAACCGTACTAGCGGTTTTACGTTCTCGACAAAATGCGTTCGTTTGCCACTTGCGTTGCGCAGCCGGACTTTTGTGCGACCGTACTTCGTATATTGGCTGTCATTGCCCGGCATTTGCTGCTACTACGGCCGTGATTAAGTGCGCCTGCACGCGCGTTCGCACTGCCTCAGTCTGACCCTAGCCTCAGTACTAGCGGTTCCACGTTCTCGAAAAAATGCATTCGTTTGCGTTGTGCAGCCGTACTTTGTATATTGGCCATCATTTGCTGCTACTACGGTCGTAATAAAATGCGGCTCAACACACGTTCGCACTGCGTTCGTCTGACTCTAGCCTAGCCTTAACTGCACAACTTTGTTACAAGTTTGTTTCTCTGTCACGTCATGGTGTTTTAACCTTTCTGGGTTGATGGCTGTCATTGCATGGTGTGTTTTCAGTCAAATGGCTCCCTATTCTACCACTTCGCATTGTATCTGATGTGACACACACACACACTTTGATTTGTTACAGAAATACAATGTTCTTGAACCCAGGACATACTTGAAAACGAGAGAAATCTCAATGTATCCTTCCTGGTAAAATTCTTTACAAATATGTGTTATATATATATATATATAAGTAATTGACCTAATTGGAATTGTTTTGTGAATTCGCAAAGATTTCTGCCCCCTCCCCCCCATTTAGCTATGATCAACAGGTTGGGCGTCCCTTATCCAGAATTTTTCAAAATCTGGTGTTTTTTGGAGGCTTTTGAATTACTCCCCTTTCAGATACTCCAGACAGGTCTAGGAGCAGTCCAGCACTCCTCCAATGGCTGTGGCACATGTTGGGGGGGGGGAGCAGGGGGTAGCCCCAGTGTGGGACATGCAGCCCAGAGACATGCTGGCTTTGTTCAGCATGTCCCCGTAAAGGGCTGTTCAGTGTCTCCCACTTTGTCTACATGCTGGAGCAGCAGCGGTCAGGCTAGGGTCAGACGAATGCATTTTTCGCGTCGTCCGTGAAAAAGTGCGTTCGAACGAATGGATGTGTTTTTCACGGAATACGCGATAGCGGTCATACGATGCGCATTTCTCGTCTGTGATTTTGTACGGATCATCGATAAAACACTTTTTGCGTCTGGACGTTATGTAGGCCGGACATTAGCAGCGTCTGACGTCTCCTAATCACGCACACACGCCGTTAGCGGACGCAACGCACTCTGTATGTCAGTACTAGCGGTTTCACGTTCTGGAAAAAATACGTTTGTTTGCCACTTGCGTTGTGCGGCCGAACTTTTGTGCGGCCGTACTTCGTATATTGGCCGTCATTTGCTGCTACTACGGCCGTGATAAAGTGCGGCTGCACGCACGTTCGCACTGCGTTCGTCTGACCCCAGCCTAAATGGATCGCTGCTCCCCTGCCCTTCCAACATCGAATTCTCCCAGATCCCAAAATCAAGACGATTCGGAAATCCAGAATGCTCAGGATGTCAAGCATTCTAGATTAATGGTGCTAAATCTGCCCATCAATAGCCAGGCCAGGTTTAAAGGAAATTATATATATATATATATAAGAACAAACATGAAGCCTAAAAAAATCAAAAGCTATTAACTATGTGGGCCAAATTGGAGCTCAAGCCCCCTGCAATAGAGGACCTGATCACAGCCTGGACACCAAGCACATACAGCATATCGGCTTGAGGACTCAAAACTCTGCTTACATCTCGGATGTTGCACGTGGTTACTGTACATTAACGTCTACTATATTTTGAATGGGAGATGCTAATGTGGCTCCAGGATATGTAGAACAAGCAACTCCAACCAGCTCACTTTCCATCTGCGTCTGACGTTATTCTGAAAAGAATAACGTTTGCCAGACCCTGGAGTTATGTGATTGTGCCGAAGCGCATTCACTTAACACGTAAAACTAAACCCACCTAAAAATGCAAGACTTCCCTTAGATCGCCCAGTGGAGAAAGTGGTTCTTTCTGGCAAATAGTTCCCAGTGTTCCTCCACTGCCTGGCCGGATCTCATTTGCGTGAGCTATCATCTGGTGTTATCTCCCTGAGGTTCGGCAGTATTAGGACTTAAGCTGCTGAGAGGGTTGGACTGGGCCAAAAACAATCAGCCCTGGACTTCATCCAGACTGGCCCACTTTAATTATGCAATCACGCACAAATAGAATATGAACCAACCGGATCGCTCAACCAATCGCTTTACAGATACCGGAGTTGCTGCACAGTGGTTGGGTAAGGCAACACTGTGTCACTGCGGTTGAGCGCGCACCAGGTCTTAAGGTGAGGCAAATGCGCAGCGGGTCTCACCGGCACAGTGGCCCCAATATGAGACTGTAGCAGACTGTTTTACAGATGGTGAGAAAGTTCTCACTTCACCCGTTAACGGCAGTGTGAGCCGCGCGGTGAACAATCATTCACACTGGCCCACTGAGCATCTCCCTGTAGTCCCTATGGCCAGTGCATGCCTGGCTGCTGACAAAGCGGCCCGGTCATAATACGGATGTTAAAGGCGAGCCACAAATAGAAAAAGACAAACACAAACGTTTTTTATAACATCCAGGTTGTGATCAGGCCCACAGTGTATAATACAGTTTAATGTAGGAAAAGGGAAGTGCTCATGCCACTGTACAGAGCACTGGTGAGACCTCACTTGGAGTACTGTGTGCAGTACTGGAGACCGTATCTCCAGAAGGATATAGACATCTTAGAGAGAGTTCAGAGAAGGGTTACTAAAATGGTGTACGGCTTGAAGGAGAAAAGTTACCAGGAAAGGCTTAATGATCTTAACATGTACAGCTTGGAAAAAAGACGAGACAGAGGAGATATGATAGAAACATTTAAATACGTAAAGGGAATCCACAAGGTAGAGGAAGGGAGTATATTTAAAAGGAAACAAAGTAACAAAACAAGAGGACATAGTCTTAGATTAGAGGGGCAAAGGTTTAAAAGTAACTTCAGGAAGCATTATTTTACTGAGAGGGTGGTGGATACATGGAACAGTCTTCCAGTTGAAGTGGTAGAGGCCAAAACAGTGATTGAATTTAAGCAAGCATGGGATAGGCATAAGGCTATCCTAAACAAAAGATAAATCCAGGTCAAGTATCCATGTAATTGGGCAGACTAGATGGGCCGAAAGGTTCTTATCTGCCGACATTTTCTATGTTTCTATGAAGAAGCATAAAAATACTAATGTAGAATAATTTTTCGCAAGCCAAGAACTGCTGCTCAACCTGACCCTATGTATGCCAGTGTGTGTGTGATACTGAAAAGTCCCAATGTCTCACGAAAAACAGATTCGTCAGCACAAAGGTTATTAAACCTTACAGTGTGTGTATATTGTATTTTTCGTGGAAGCGTAGTGCATCACCTTTTAGACTGCGAGTCATTTCATAACGTTCTTTCTGTTCCTGTTTCCATGTCTGTAATGTAGAGAACATGTCACTGCATACTGCTCACATCAACGTCTAAGAATATCCATGTGTGTGTTTAAGGATGTATAACATTGTGTGTGTGTGTACCTGAGGACGCCTGTCGGCATATGTGCGTTTAGCGTATTACAAGAACTTTGTTTCAGAAATGGTAATAGAGGTGATATAGGCAAAGGTCATGTCCTGCAGGAACGCAGTTCTCTCACTATTTTAGCAAGAGGAACTTTGTTCCCCTTTGGCTGATATTTATTTATTTATATATACTGGGAAGCTGCAAACCCTTTCTATATAATTTTATAAAACCGTCTATATTTAAGTACATTGGGAAGGGATGGGAATGACAATCTCTCTGTTTGCCAGAGGAATGGCATTCTCGTGCATAAAGGAGCGCTGCAGCTGCTGCGGCTCCCAGTAATCTTTGAGACCAGAATGTGCAGAAATGTTGGCGACTTCCCACACTTGTTTTTTTAGGTCTTGACCCCTGGATATAGACAATCACCAGTAGAAGACTATTTAAAAATCGGGTACAAAATAATGACACGACCCTAAGAATTTGAGCGTACAGTTACAGAGGAGTCCTGCAAATCCTATATTACCTATCGGAAGAGATCTGCGTCTCTAACAGCCCAGATCGCTGCTGCCAAAGCACCAAGATAAGGATAACCTGGGAGTTTTACCCTCTCCAAATTCTAGACCAGGGGTCAACAACCCTGGCCGTCCAGATGTTTTGGAACTACATCTACCCAGGACATACTTGAAAACGAGAGAAATCTCAATGTATCCTTCCTGGTAAAATACTTTGCAAATAAATAGACATCTCCCATGATGTTTGGCCACTCATTAGGTTGCGATGGCTCATGGGAAATGCAGTTCCGAAACCTCTGTAGGGCCAGTGTTGCTGACACCTGCTTTAGCGTGTAAACTCTATACACCTCTTGTTGCGGTTTTGTTTTTTATTATAAATTATTGTACTTCCCCTCGTTATATTTTGATGCAATAAATAATCAAGCAAGAGCTCTCATAGAGAGAGAGATGAATTCTATTGTGACCCATTTTAGTGCTATATAAATCATGTTAAGAAGAACAGACCATTAAATCGACCCTTGGATGTTTTCCCTACACCACCCAGAACGTAAGCAATGGAGAAAGATTCTGCCGTCAGTATCATTGTGCGGAAATGAAATTCGTGCATCGCCTAATGTATTCTGACCCAGAATCGAAGTCTATATTGGAAACCTTGCAAGCGCGAGAGAATATTGCTATATATAGGGATGCATGTGATTGTGCGGGTAAGAGTTTCAAGATGAATATACTCTGTACCAGCACAAAGAACATCTGTGACACACACACGGGAGCACTCTTACCACTCATGCTCAGAAACAAAACAAAAAAAGGACCTGCAATCGGGCTTCTGTGCATTCTTTGCTTCAATTTCGAGGTTTATAAAACAAAAAAAATATTCTAATTCTGTTTCCACATAATTGCATACACGCCACAATCCAAGCTCTGAGTTTATCCCGAGAAAAATCTGCAAAAGTACCTTTTTATTTTTTGGAAGGAAATAAAAACAGAATTTGCAAAATGAATGCTGAGACAGTGTTTTTCAGCACTGTGCTCAGGGAGCACTAACAGGCCAGGTTTGCAGGATATCTGAAGTATCAGGTGATATGATGTGCTGCTCAGTGATTGCAGTATTCCGTGCATTTCCCCAAGGTGATCCTTAAATCTGGCCTGTTACGGGTACCCGAATTCACTCTTTGGAAACACTAGCGTAAGCATGTGCAAATTTTCTACATTTCCATCTTGCAAATATGTTGTGTGTGTGTGTGTGTGTAGAGGTCTTCAATTCCCCGTTTAGTGAATTGTTCCCGTCTATGGGGCCGAATGGTGCCATGGCTCCAGGCAGCACTTTGCCAGGGGCAGCATTTTGGGCCTCACCTATTCACACTACACATTACTGTGAGTTTTATTGCTGTGGAGCTCTGTGATACGCTCACACACTGCACATTACTGTGAGTATTATTGCTGTGGAGGTCTGTGATATGCTCTTACACCCCGCGTTACAGTGAGTTTTATTCCTGTGGAGCTCTGTGATACACAATGCACATTACAGTGAGTTTTATTCCTGTGGAGCTCTGTGACACACAATGCACATTACTGTGAGTTTTATTGCTGTGAAGATCTGTGATATGCTCTTACACACCTCAAGATTACTGTATCACAGATCTTCACAGCAATAAAACTCACAGTAATGTGCAGGGTGTATGAGTTTTATTGCTGTGGAACTGTGATACGTTTATACACGGCATCTGGGGTTCTTTTTTTTTTTTTAGGGGGGCAGCACAATGTCTGGGCCCAGCCCTGGTTCCCTTTCTCTGCCCTTTTGACTTTTTTTTTTATATTTTTAGTCATATCTACTTATACGTGTTCTACTAGTGCGTACAGCATTGCTGGTAATAAAGTAAAGATATTTTGTTGCTTTCACCGTTAAAATCTATAATGTTCTATAGGGATTTTTATTGAGAAAGGTTTTTACCAGGAAGGATACATTGAGATTTCTCTCGTTTTCAAGTATGTCCTGGGTGGCGAGGATTGATAACGTAACGTTTGCTTCTCGCAGGAATCCTGAAAATGTTATTTAACTTGATGGATTAAGGTCATGGTTAAAATAGTTCCATTTTTTTCTGCTGTTTTAATCTGAAACACTTGTATATCCTATTTCTCTCTCTGTCTCTGGACCTTGCAGCGCAGCTGTGATTTATGTTATGTACAATATGTATTTTATCTCAGTTAACCTACATGATGTCATTTAACCAATTCCTAGCTGACTGACATCTTCCATGCACCCTCGGGGTGTAGCTGAAACATTTTTTGGATGTTTTAGAAAAAGAGAACACAAAAAGACAGATCCAGAGGGGGAAAAACTTACAGTAAATATTTATAAACACTTTATATAATACAGATTTTCTTATTGTTGTTAATTTTATGCCGTAGAAGGTTTTGTTTCGTATAGTCCTATGTTGCAGCTTGTTTGTAATAATAAAGTTTTATGGGGATTGTTGTTGATAAGGCTGGAAGAAAAAACAAGAATACATATCAAACGATAAATAGTGAATAAAAGCAAAGCGTAGGGAGGGTGTTTTCTAAACAGTGGTCAGTCCTAATAACAACTGCGATTTATTTTGTAAACAGCATGATGTGATGGTAATATCTGGGGTTTATTCACTAAACAGAGCACCATGACAGAGGCATCTGTGGTCAGTTTGCTAAACCGCACCTCGTGTACATTTTAATCTATGAACACAAACCTAAGGAGCGTCTACCAATGCTCATAGATCTGTTAAACAGAAAAAGTATATGTCACCGAATTTGTGTATGATGTTCTCAACGCATAATTATGGAGATCAAGCGGTACCTTAACCCAGTGATTTGCAACCACTGTGCCGTGGCAGACAGCTCTGTGGCGAATGGCTTGGAAATTTGCCTTGCAATGGCAGAATGAGGTATGAGCAACAGGGCAATAGCAAAATGTGGGTTTACTGGAGCAATGGCACAAAGGGGAGATGTTTTATTGAATATGAACATTAAATAGATGCCTAAAGGGACACTCTAGGCACTGAGCACTAAATCTATAGAGTGGTTGCACAGACCTGAGTACCATCGCCGCTTAGGTTCTCGGAGGGCTGATTCAGCCCTTCAAGTGCAGGGATTCAGATACGCCCAGGAGCTCAGATCAGTGAGCGCTGATCTCCGCTTCATGGGTTGACACCCAAAAGGGAGAACCTTTTCCGGCACCAAGCTCCCTACAACGGCTGTTAATGGGGTCGTATTGAAGCCACTGGATTGACTAGAGCGCTGAACACATGCACACGAACACCTGCTGAGGCTCAATAGAGGCAGGTAAGATGTGACGTCCAGCGGAGAGCTGAGGGAGCCCAGGGATGGAAAACGGTAAGAGCAGGTCAGGAAGCGTTAATGTTTAAGACACCACAAATACTCTGCAATATTTCTCTTTCTTCAAACACTTGTTCAATTCATGGGATATGTGGTTCTAAAAGAGCTATGCAGGGGCCTAACGCACCTCCCAACTTTTCAAATGGCATGGGAGGGATGTTTACATATTAGGGAATGTCACAGTAGGTGTGGTCACAGGGTGCCGGACAAAATCCCTACAACCAGGTTCCCTAATGCCAACATCCCGACGGCCAACTTCCAGACAGAACAAGTGCCGGACATACCATGTTCTCTACATAGACAACTCCCTGACGGCCAACTTCCAGACATCCAAAATCCCAGCAGCTAACCCTAACAACCTAACCCTTAGGGCTAGGTTTAGTGGGCTGGGGCTAGGGTTAGGTGGTTGGGGCTTGGTTTAGGGGGTTGGGATTGGGGCTTGGTTTAGGGGGTTAGGGAGTAAGGTTAGGGATTTTGGATGTCTGGAAGTTGACCGTCAGGGAGTTGTCTGTAGGGAACTTGGTATGTCCGGCACTTGTTATGTCTGGAAGTTGGCCGTCGGGATGTTGGCATTAGGGAATCTGGTTGTAGGGATTTTGACCCAAACCCGTGGCCACAGACTGGGTTGATCCCAGGCTTTTATATGACATCACGACCTCTCTGGCCCACTTGTGCCCATACAAAATAGTATCTTGAGTGATCATCCGTTAGACAAGTTAGCTGGGAAATGTTTATTTTGCAACTCTGTTACACACCCCCCCCCCCACCGAATGTATGGAGGAGCACCTAGACCTAGAAAGATGTAAATAGTAGGGAAACATTATGTACCTGCAGCAGCCCTCTCCGTCAAAGTGCTAGGACGCGCGTAGGAGAGATCGAACCTTCTCCATAGGAGGATCGAGCCTTGCAGCTCGAGGTGGCCAGACAGGCGTCGAGTGGAAGGAAAGTCCACTCTCATGAACATTCCTTCCACTCTTCTTACGCTCGTCTGACCCCAGCCTAAAATGTGCAGATCTATCCATATGAATGCTAAAATGCATTTTAACTATCAGGTCTAGTCACTAAAAGGTGAAACTCGGGAGAATTGGCAGAAGTGAAAATTCTAAGTCAAAAGATCCAAACCAGAAATATTCTTCCATTTACCTCACTTTCCAAATTGGCTATTTGGTCTAGGTCAGTGTTTCCCAAAACTGTCCTCGGGATCCCCTAACAGGCCAGGTTTTGCAGATCACCTTGGGAAAATGCAGACTGAATCCTGCAATCACTGAGCAGCAAATCACATCACCTGTGCTGTGCTTCAGATATCTGGAAAACCTGGCGAGGCAGAGGGTCCTGAGGACAGGTTTGGGAAATATTGGTCTAGATTGTCCTCTTCTCCTGCAAATTCTCCTGTTTCACCTTTAGCGAATAGACCTGTATGTAAACAGCACCAGCATATTCCACTGTTTGTTTCTTAACCAAAACCTACAACAAATACAGTATCACTGTAAATAACGTCTGTAGATGTGTCACAGTGCATTGACAGAGCTCCATCACTATAAAATTAAATAGGGTGCATGGATTTATACAAAGAGCTACGCTTGAATGATACGTCCATAATAATATGGAAGTACCGGCTGGGTGGGTAGAGGTAACATCACCGCTCTGCGTGGAGAGAGCCTGTGGAGTCATGGGTTCAATCCTGACGAGCACCTCTCCAGTAAGTGTCCTTGGGCAAGACACCTAACGGTACATACTCGCCACCCAGGACATACTTGAAAATGAGAGAAATCTCAATGTATCCTTCCTGGTAAAATCCTGTTATCACTACTGTGCCAGCTACTCGTATACATCTGTATGTTGCCAAACGTTTCTACAAGACTGACATTTTAACACACTGTCATGTAACATTCAGCATTGTATTTGGTTTATATGGGTTTTATTTTCTTATTTTTTTTCTTCTGGGTTTTATTTTATTTTTAGGTTGGGTCATTTACTCTTTCCTCCAAGGCACCATCATCCGATGCTCACCATGATGCTTATCTGTGTGGTTTTATGAGCCTATGATCTGTCCTCTCTGTTTACCTTACTTGACCATACCATTCCGCTATTAGTATTTCCAACACTCCCTTCTGCTTGGCTCTTTATTGTTTCAATTCTATGATTTTGGTCAGTATAGCTTCAAGACCTGAAGAAGACAGGGTACACTCTCGAAAGCTTGTCTTTTACCTGTAACCTTAGTTAAAAAAAAAGGTATCACTACTACTGCTATACTCTGGTGATTTTGGAATCTACACTACAAAATACATATATACTTTATATATTCATACAGCGTTACATATACTAATATGATGTCATCGGGCCCACAGGACGTGGTATTTCTCTGCATCTGGCTATATAGCTCAGAATAACATTCATCTCTCCGTGTATCCCACATCTGTTTAACGTATCAAATGTACATTTATATTATAATTTATGATGTCTCTGAAGGATATGGCATTTGTTTTTTGTTTAAAGTATTCGTATGGAAGAATCAGTGAAGGTTACGTGTATGTTCTTATAGATCAGTGCAGGAAATGGTATATATGTGTCTGTGTAGAGTATGTTATATAGGTGCAGGTAATGGTGTGTGTGTTATATTTGAGCTGAAAATGGTATAAGTATGTTCTAATGGACTGGTGCAGAAAACCGTTTGTATGTGTAAGTTCTTTCAGCTTGGGAAACGGTGTTCATCTGTATGTTCTAAGATACATTTACCTCAAACTTAGAGTAGCCAATTGCCATTTACATCTTTTTATACGTACGGTAAAAGATTGGTTGTGGGTTTAAGTAAAATATTGTAGAAAAAGAGGGACAGGGGGTAAAACTGCACCATATTGTAGTATACTGGTCAAATAATATATATATGTTGTACGTTATATAATGGTGTATGTTATCACAGAATGCCAGATATATTAGATATATTATAACATGTATATATTATAATGTGATCTTGTGCAGGATATGGTATATATGTGCATAACAGTGTAGGATATGGTGTGTTTGTATATATATATATATTGTGCATTCTATAATATATTCGTGCAGGATATGGTGTGTGTTTTATAATATATTAGTGCAGGATATGGGATCTATTCGCATGTTATAATATATATATCGGTGCAGTATATGCTATAATATCGGTGCAGGATACGGTATATATGTGCATAACAGTGTAGGATATGGTGTGTTTGTATATATATATATATTGTGCATTCTATAATATATTCGTGCAGGATATGGTGTGTGTTTTATAATATATTAGTGCAGGATATGGGATCTATGCGCATGTTATAATATATATCGGTGCAGTATATGCTATAATATCGGTGCAGTATATGCTATAATATCGGTGCAGGATACGGTATTTCTGGGTATGGCGCCATGCATTGTGTAGTAGGATATGGTATACCATATCCTGCACCGATGTAAGCTAGCATACATATATATATATGTGTATTTGTGTGTACACTGGTGCAGAACATGGTGTGTGTGAATATATATGTGCGTTAGTGGATAACAGTGCAGGATATGTGACATGTATTTGTACATTATTATAGTGTGTGTGGAGTTGTTGACATTTCCTTGGGTGGGGTGCTATTTGCGGGGGTCCTTGCCACTCACCTCCTTCGTTGCCCCCCTTGCTCTTAGTGAGATGTCTCTTCCACCGCTGCTGCTTGCTCTGTCTCTTTCACAACCCTGTCCTTTGTGTGGTTGTTTCATGCAACAGCCTTCCTCCCCCCCTCCCCCTCTTCCTCTCCTCCTTGTTCTATCTCTCCCTCCATCCAGCGCCCTCCTCCTCAGTTGCTCCTCCTCCACCTGGTGCCCCTCTTTTTTGCTCCTGCCCATTTTATCTGCCTCTGCTGCCCCTCTCCCTCCCTGCCTGATGCCTCCTAGACTTACTTTCCCGCTTCACTCAGCTCTTTTCATTCATTCTCTGTCCCTCTCTTTCATTTTACCTGCACCCCCCCCCCCCCACCATGTTTTTCCCTTTAGTCCAGCCTTTTCTGCCACATCCTCATCTCACTGTGATCTAAGTGATGTTGAAACCATCTGGCTGCCAAAGCATCATGGGAAATGCAGTCCATTACAAATGGAGCGCCAAGAGTTAATATACATGCTTGATTACAAATCTCCCCACCAATCCCCTGTCAAAACCTTTTTCATTCTTCTTCCTTTTTGAGCCTTTTCTCTCTTTCCTCTATCTCCCCATCTTTGTCGACTTTCGCCCTCATGCGTCCCCCCCTCCTACACAAAAGCTGCTCATTTGGCTGATTTCTTTACTATTTCCCTTTTTACTCTTTTTTAAAGCGTTTGCAATCTGCGGGGTGGCCTGTGGACCTCAAAGCTTATGTCATGGGAGGAAAGAAATAACAATGGCAGTCAACATTTGTTTATTTTGCAATCTAGGGCTTATTTATTAAATAGCGAGCTATGCAATGTTTTTAAATATTCCACAGTTTCTTAATTTATTGTGTTTTTTTCTGGAACAGACTTACTACAACTCAAGGCGTAGTGACCAGACCCATCAGGACAACATATACGTACTTTGATGCAATGGGTCGTGGATGCATGGACCAGTCTTCCGGTGCTGGTAGAAGAAAACTACTGTAAGCACCTTCCCGAGCATGTCCCATAGTACGGATCCTCAAAAACACTTTAATTTTTCTCTAGTGACTTCTAGAAAATGCAAACTTCCTGTAAGTAATATTTAGAATGTCAAGAGGGATTTATTTATTTATAAAGTATTTTACCAGGAAGGATACATTGAGATTTCTCTCATTTTCAAGTATGTCCTGGGTGGCGAGTATGTACCGTTAGGTGTCTTGCCCAAGGACACTTACTGGAGAGGTGCTCTTGCTGGAATTGAACTCATGTCTCCACGGGCTCTCTCTACCGCAGAGCAGTGATGTTACCTCTACTCCACCCAGCCGGTACAATTTTACTCAAAGAGGTGAAAACCAGGGGAATTGCCAAGAGACTGAAACATCTAGTCCAAATAGCCGATTTGGAAAGTGAGATAAATGGGAGAATTTTTCTGGTTTGGCTATTTTGACCTAGAATTTTCACTTCTCCAGTCATTCTCCTGGTTTCACCTTTCTTTGAATAGACCTGTATGTTACATGTTTACAGGTGCATTCTGTATTGAGGTATGTTAATAGAGATGTCTTAAGTGATTTTAGACTGGGGGAAGATTTGATGGTGTCTGGGAGGTTACTCCGTAACTGCGGTGCTCTGTAGGAAAATGAGGATCGAGCCACTTTCTTTTTGTATTGCGGTATTGTAAGTAAAGTGCTGGTCCTGGATTGGAGGTAATAGGATGAGGGAACTGCTGGGGGAAGCAGCCTATTGAGGTATGGTGGTAGCTTCCCAGAAAACATCTTAAACACCAGCTTGGAAAGGTGAAGGGTGCGTCTAGATTCCAGCGACAACCAATTTCGCTCTTTTAGCATGTCACAATGGTGGGTCGTGTAGTTACATTGTAGCACAAAGTGACAGAATGAGTTATACAATGCAGTAAGTTTATGAAGGTGTGTTTGTGGGCCAGCTGCATACACTACATCTTCGTATTCAATAGCTGGCATAAGCATTTGTTGTAGAATCTCTCTCACCTTGGGGCTCAGGCAGGATTTGTTTCTGTACAGGGCACCTAGTTTGGGGTAAAGTTTAGATGAATGTTTTTTGATGAGGGGGCCAAAGGATAGATTTGGGTCTAACCACATAACTAGATATTTGAGGTAACTGACTGTGGTCAGCGTGCCATTTAGGCTAGGGTCAGACGAACGCATTTTTCGCGTTGTCTGTGAAAAAGTGCGTTCGAACGAATGGACGTATTTTTTCACGGAATACGTGATAGCGGTCATACGATGTGCATTTTCATACGTGATTTTGTACGGTTATCAATAAAACACTTTTTGCGTCTGGACGTTATGTTGGCCGGACATTAGCAGCGTCTGACGTCTCCTAATCACGCACACATGCCGCTAGCGGACGCAGCGCACTCTGTACGTCAGTACTAGCGGTTTGACGTTCTCGAAAAAATGCGTTTGTTTGCCACTTGCGTTGCACAGCCGCACTTTCGTGCTTCCGTTCTTCGTATGTTCCCCGGCATTGGACGTAATTTGCTGCTAGCACGGCCGTGATTTAGCGCGGCTAAACGCACGTTAATACTGCGTTCGTCTGACCTTAGCCTTAGAGAATATTGCTGAGGATGAGACTCTTCTTGGACTTTTTCAATTACTTCACGACCTTTATGATTATAAAGAGTCATTACTGTGCAGCACTATGAGGGCCGTAAAAAAGTGATATAATGATTGAAAAGGGCTCAAAAAATTGGGGAGAACTGAAAAGGCTATGTCAAAATAGCCAAACCAGAAACATTCTCCAATTTAGCTCCCTTTCCAAATTGGCTATTGGGTCTAGATTGTTCTCTTCTCCTGCCAATTCTCCTGACTTCACCCTTTGGTGAATAGACCTAAAAGAGTGCATGGCACCCACTTTTATAAAGTATTTTTTGTGCTTTTCAGAAAAAAAAGATAGTTGATGCACAGAACAGTCTTGTAGGAAAGGTGAGAAAAAAGGAATCGAGAGTAAGGACGGAAGGGATAAAAGGAGGACCACAAATAAGCACTTCGATCTTTCCTGCCTGTGAAAGCTATGTTTCTGTACACTCGCACTATATGTTTATCCACATTTGCATATGCAACGTGTGTGTATGTCTGGCAGGTGTCTGTACAAAGGGCTGGGAAAAGGGGGGGGGCTCCTGCAATGGTCTCCATGGCGATCCAGAGGATGCTCCCATTATAGGGAGTCCGTTACCATGGAGGCAGAGGCGAGCCACGATAAATTCAGGTGAAGACAAGCGGAAAGAAGAAATAAGTGAAAGGGGGTGATAACCTAAAAGGATTGGGGAGCGCAATCCGATAAACCTGCACGAGCGGGAAACAATGGAGCATAGAAAAGAGCAATATAAATAAAAGCTGCTGGCAAGCACATGGGGTTAATTGTGAGTGTCATTTAGGTTGGGATGGAGGAATCCGACCAAGAGATCAGAGCATAATGGCAAAAGGAATGAGGGGCGGGCAATAAAGGGAGAGAAGGCATGAGGACATCATCGTTGACTGCTTTCCTTTCCCTCGCTGTCTATTTTTTGCTCTTGGCCTTGAATCCTCAAGGGGAGCCAGCGTTTGGTGGGAATCGAGTAACCCGCCGTTCCCCGAGGGACGGCTGCTGATGGAAGGCCTGAAATGAAGCCTAAGAGGGTGCAGAGGGATTACGGCAGCTCACAGTGGGAAGAAGTACAAATAAAGAGGCTAGTGGAATCCGCTTTGGAGTCCCCTAGTAACATTATTATTATACTTTATAGCGCCAGCATATTCCGCAGCGCTGAACAATGGGCACGATATAGAAAGGGTTACATTTTCACAGTCTGTGGTCAGAATCGGACGTAGGGTTGCCTGACTGGCCATGTTTTCCTGGACACATACAATATAGTCATGCTGATGGACAGTGCATGAAAAATGCCTCCCCACAGCTTGTAGAATCCATGTGCTTCAGGTAAGACCTCAAAAAGGAATCTAGATTTCCCATTATGCTCAGCCAGAAAGTATGGGGATAGGCTAGGGTTGCCACCTTTTCTTCAAGCAAAACCCAAACACTCTAGTGTTGGGTTCAAGCGGCCATTTTTTTTGTAGCGTATACACTATGTCTATATTTACATTATGCGTATATATATTAGGGCAAGTGGTATTATACATGTCACATTGGTATATGGCTGGCACTGGCATTATGGCTGGCACTGGCATTATGGCTGGTACTGGTATTATGGCTGGTACTGCCACACTGGTATTATAGCTGGCACTGGCATTATGGCTGGCACTGGCATTATGGCTGGCACTGGTATTATGGCTGGCACAGACTCATATTTTTATGGCACAAGACAAGGGTATAATATAAGGGAGAGGGCAGGGGATTCTTACTTTTGATGCTGCGCTCAGTTTCACCTTGTCTTTGAGTGAAGACCGTAACTTGACACGTTTGGGGTCGGGACTCAGGAGCCAGGAACGCGGCCGCAAGCACGTGAATGTCTTCGTCACATGAGCCGTTGCGCCTGCGCCTTCTGACTGACAGTGGCACATGGGAGGAGGTTGAGAGGAAGAGCCGTCACCGACGGACCCACCATTCCACTCCCACACTGTCAGTAATTGGCAGAGGGGGTGGTGCGTGCAGCCCTGCATCTCCTAACTTGATGGAGGAAAGGACCGTGGCGCCGGGGGAACGCATGACGTGTAAGTATGCAGAGGAGAATTTGTGCCGGCCTGGTACCTCAGAGTCATGTGGCAGGGGGTGTCAAATCCAGACACATAACTCCAAAACCCGACGGTCCGGGTCAAAACCCGACGGGTGGGAACCCTAGGATAGGCACATCCAGACATGACACATCTCAAACCGATGCAGTGCTGGGGGCTTAAGCCTATACGTCTCTGTTTATAATGTGACACATCAGGCAAGGGGTGACCTGGTTTAAATGCGTTATGTAAATATTGCATTAACATATCATAAATATTTACTGTTACGGTTGAACTATCCTCTTTCAGTTCGCAGGAACAATGGCTAGAACAGGGCTGTCAAACACACAGCCCTCCAGATGTTTGAATGTAGTAGATGCAGGGCTCGAATCCTGTGGGAACGTCGTTCCCGCACTTCTCCCGCAGCGGGAACGTTGTGGGAACGCAGGTTCCCATTGTGGGCAGCCGGGGCTGCTAGCGGAATGCGTTAACAGCATTCTGCTAGCAGCCACTCGACTGGCCGCGTTCCCCCGAGCGCTGCGTGATCCCTCACGTGGCTGCCTCCTCAGTCCTCTGAAGGCTGTGACGCAGCCTACAGCTGAGATTTCGTGAGATCTCGCGAGAGCGTGTCCCAGCCTTCAGAGGGCTGAGGAGGCGGCCGCGTGCAGGAGCACACCTGAGCTGCTCGGAGGAACACGCGGTCCTGAGGCTAGATAAGTATAATTTTGGGGGCCTGTGTCTGGCTATAAGTAATTCTGGGGGTCCCTGCCTGGCTATAATTAATTCTGGGGGCATGTGCCTGCCTATAATTAATTTTGGGGCTCCCTGCCTGGCTATAATTCTGGGGGTCTCTGCCTGGCTATAATTAAATCTGGGGGCATGTTCCTGGTTATAATTAATTCTGGGGGTCCCTGCTGTAACGAGGGGAGTAGCGCCCACTAGAGAGTAGCGAAGTTGAGATCCTTAAGAACTGCTAAATCTTCTTGACATTTAAACACTGCTTGGTATATTCAGACATATACACTTGAGGCAGGGAGGATGAGCAAACCACTGAGTTGCTACTAAGCACTAGAGGTTTCGAGACCGATAGACCACTAAGGCTAGGGTCAGACGAGCGCAGTATTAACGTGCGTTTAGCCACACTTAATCACAGCCGTGCTAGCAGCAAATGACGTCCAATGCCGGGCAGCATACGAAGAACGGCCGCACGAAAGTGCGGCCGCGCAACGCAAGTGGCAAACGAACGCATTTTTTCGAGAACGTGAAACCGCTAGTACTGACATACAGAGTGCAGAGCGTCCGCTAGTTGCATGTGTGCGTGATTAGGAGACGTCAGACGCTGCTAATGTCTGGCCAACATAACATCCAGACGCAAAGTGTTTTATTGCTGATCCGTACAAAATCACGGACGAAAATGCGCATCGTATGACCGCTATCGCGTATTCCGTGAAAAAAGACGTCCATTCGTTGGAACGCACTTTTTCACGGACAACGCGAAAAATGCGTTCGTCTGACCCTAGCCTTAGAGCACGTTCATAAATACAAAGATACATCAGACAGTTGGTGAATTGCACGGACTGCAGGGCAGTCAGGAAATGTGCCGCTTTAACGTTTTCTGATAATTGGGAGCAGGTCAGCAGCGGTACTATATGGTATTCAGCGGTAACACAAACACATCGTGGTCTATAGTGTCGAGTATATTTGGCGGTATAAGCACACTGAACTTGAGCCGCATATAAACAGTACCTTTCGATCGCAGTTCTTACATACATGTGTGGCAAGAAAACATGAGCCCTGGGTTGGTATAGGAACCTAATGAGGCCACAGACGATACCCACAAATGAGAAGGGACAATACCCCAGTACGTGTAAACACCCCAGCGGCAAGCATGGGGTTACACCACCAAAGCACCACACAGGCGATCGTAATCGAGCAGCAATTAGAATGGTCAAAACAAGCCGGGTCAAAAGCAGGAGCAGGGATCGTATCCAGAAAACGGGTTGGCAACAAAAATTCAATACACAGAGTAAGTTAGCGATGTGGGAACAGAACTCCACGAGAGGGCGACAAAGCAACTCCTCGTGCCCTGTTTTAAACCCGGCGGCTCCTCGTGACCACGCCAGGCCCTGCCCCCTTGGACGCCAGTCGGCCGTTCCCCAGTGCTGGCAGTCGGCCAGCTCTCGGCACAGGACCTGGCCCAGACCCCCCAGGCAGCGGAGCAGGGGCTGAGGATATGACAGAACCCCCCACCCCGACGGTCAGACTCAGAATGACCACCAGGCTCAGAAGGATGGGCCACATAAAACTGATGAACCAGACGAGGCGCATGGACTTCGCAGGCCGGGAGCCAAGAAAGATCCTCAGGACCATAACCCTCCCAGTCTACCAGATACTGAAGGACACCACGGACCACACGAGACCTCAAGATGGCACGGACCTCATACTCCTCCTCACCCTGTGACTTGATAGGCGGAGGTGGAGCAGTGACTCTGGTATACCTATTACAGGTAAGGGGTTTCAAGAGGCTAACATGGAATACGTTGTGAATACGTAAATATGAGGGTAAAGCCAAAGCATATGAAACAGTGTTAATGCGTCTGAACACCTTATAAGGGCCAATAAACCTGGGAGCCATCTTCATGGATGGCACCAAAAATTTGATGTTACGGGTCGACAGCCATACCTTGTCCCCAACCGTTTAAACCGGTGCAGGACCTCTACGTCTGTCAGCATTTATTTTTTGCTTTTGGATATTGGCCTCCATGATCTTCTTAAACCTCTCCCATGTCTCTTTCAGGTTATTCAGATGTTCGTCCAAGGCTGGCAACGCAGTGCCTTGGAATATGGAAGGAAGCATGGGAGGATCATAACCATATACTGTATGGAATGGTGAGTGACCTGTGGTTTCACTCACTGAGTTGTTCAGCTCAACCTCAGCCCAGGGTAACAGGTCTGCCCATTCACTTTACTTTTCTGAGACAAAACACTGCAAATATTGTTCGACACTCTGGTTGGCTCTCTCTGCGGCCCCATTTGTCTGTGGGTGATATGCCGAGGAGAAACTCAACGTGATACCGATGTTGTCACAAAACCCTCGCCAGAAACGAATTGGGTTCCTCTGTCAGATACTATTCCCAGGGGAACCCCATGAAGTCTCACAATATTTTGCACAAATACTGGCACCAGCTCAATAGCTGAAGGGAGCTTGACCAGAGGCACGAAGTGCACCATCTTCGAGAATCTGTCTACCACTGTAAGGATCACCGTATAACCCTGGGACATATGTAGATCGGTAATGAAGTCCATAGAGAAGTTGGGACCAAGGTCTCTCAGGCACCGGCAATGGCTGCAATAGACCTATAGGTAAGGACCGGGGATTTTTGCTTCTACAGCACACTTCACATGTGGCTATGTAGTCCTTAACATCCCTTTTGCATACCTGCCCACCAGAACTGTTTTACGATAGAGGCTAGAGTCTTAGTTATCCCCATATGCCCATAAGGCTTGGAGTCATGGTATATCATCATCTGAGTTCTCTCCTCCTTAGGTACAAAGACCTTACCAGGAGGTTTCTCAAGAGGAGCAACACCTTGAACAGCTTGGATTCTCTCCAACAACGGAGACGACACAGTCAGAACTGTAATACCCTAAATCCTTTCCTGAGGAATGATGGGACTGTGGTCGAATGTATGCTGTTCATATGACTCGAATTGCCTGGATAAGGCATCAGCCTTTGTGTTTTTTGAACCAGGACGGTATGTTAACAGGAAATTGAAACTGGACAGGAACAAGGACCACCTGGCCTGCCTGGAATTCAAACGTTTAGCGTCTCCCATGTAAATAAGATTCTTATTATCTGTTATTATTATCACGGGATCTTTAGTACCTTCAAGCAAATAGCGCCATTCCTTGAGGGCTGCTATGACTGCTAATAACTCTGTTCCCTATGTCATAATTTATCTCTGCAGGTGTCATTTCCCTGGAGAAAAACCCACAAGGGTGTACAGGTCCCTCAGGATTCTCTCTTTGAGACAGAACTGCAACAATGACTATCTCAGATGCTTCAACCTCAAGTTGAAATGGCAAGCCTGGCTCTGGATGCCTTAGGATAGGTGCCGTGACGAATGCCTGCTTGAGTGACTGAAATGCTTGCATAGCTTGGTCACTCCAGACCTGATTTTGGGCACCCCTCTTGGTCATGGCAGTGATCGGAGACACAACTGAAGAGAAACCCTTAATGAACCTCCTATAGTAGTTCGTAAAACCAAGGAATCTCTGTATAGCTTTTAAGCCCTGAGGTAGTGGCCATTCCTTGATGGCAGACAACTTCTTTGGGTCCATCTCAAACCCTTCAGGTGTAATGATGTAACCAGAAAATGAACTGAAGTTATGTCGAACAGACATTCCTCTAACTTGCAGTACAGCTTATTCTCCAACAACCTTTGCAACACGGTCCGCACCTGGACATGGTGTGTCTCAACATCTGGAGAATAGATCAAGATATCATCGAGATAAACCATAACGAGGACTTGCAAAAAGTCCCTCAGGCATAGGCAACTCTACAGGGGGGCAATTGCCCCCCTAGGTTATTCCTTGCCCCCCCATGTGCCCCCCCACCAAAAATCAGCATCCAGCTTCCACACTTCTTCGGACTGCTGTATCTCCATCCCTGTGCATCGTATATGGAAGATCTAGGTGTCATTGTAAAGGGCTGATTATGGCCTTTCCAATGATATCCAACATGATCATATTCAGTGTGAAGTAAAAGTCATAAAACATTAAATAATAATAGGCACTTAAACTTAAACATTTTCACAGGGTTGAAATGGCTCAGCAGTGAAGTGGTTAATGTTCAGACTATACATTACATTGTGTATTACGTTAGTTTTTGCCTTGGTTTAGTTGTATATTAAGGGTTAATGGGTAGGCTTCATCCCTCACAGTATACATTTAATTTTTTCCTTGAGTAATGGCATTGTAGGGGTTAATGGGTAGGCTACATGCCTCATAGTGTATTCATTTCATGTTTTACCTTGATTAATGGCATTTTAGGGGTTAAGGGGTAGGCTAAATGCCACATTGTTTGTTATTTATATTGTATTTCCCTGGGTTTATGGAATTTTAGGGGTTACTATGGAAGTTAGAATCTAAGGCTAGGGTCAGACTGAGGCAGTGCGAACGCGCGTTCTGGCGCACTTAATCACGGCCGTGCTAGCAGCAGATGCCGGGCAATGACAGCCAATATACGAAGTACGGTCGCACAAAAGTCCGGCTGCGCAACGCAAGTGGAAAATGAACGCATTTTTTCGAGAACGTTAAACCACTAGTACTGACGTACAGAGTGCGCTGCGTCCGCTAGCGGCGTGTGTGCGTGAATTGGAGACGTCAGACGCTGCTAATGTCCGGCCAACATAACGTCCAGATGCAAGAAGTGTTTTATTGATGATCCGTACAAAATCACGGATGAAACTGCGCATAGTATGACCGCTATTGCGTATTCCGTGAAAAAATACGTCCATTCTTCGAACGCACATTTTCACGGACAACGTGAAAAATGCGTTAGTCTGACCCTAGCCTTAAGGGTCTAATCATCTTTTTAGATCCTCTGCTTTTCGTCACATTTCGGGGAATTAATTTCGCCGACAATATAGTGAATTCCTATTTAGCGAATGGTCACTGTAATTTGCTAAAAGTGGAGTCGCTGAAGCAGTTATCAAACATTCAGCGAAAACTGCCGAATTGCGGCATATAAAATATTGAATTTAAGTATCCGGTTAGTACAATATAAAGGTATAATTGCATCACATTACTCTGGGGTTCTGCAATCTTATTTATATATACTTATTAAAGCACTAATACCTGGTGTGAGCTAACCCTTGCGTCGACATGGTTTTGCGTTAGCGCCAGATTAATCGAGTCTAGCGCCAACAGATCGTTTGCCTCCACTACAAATGGGAAAAATCACTTAGTGCATTGTTATTAGCGATTTGTACCGCGAGCTTACTGTATTTTCCGGGAGCGCTAGAGATCTCTAGCGCTTTTGCAGCTAGCAGATCACTTGGTGCCAGCGCTAATTTTTTGAGGGGCGCCAATTGCATCATTTTACCTACTGCTCAACCCTGGTGCTAACTCCAAAAAAACAGATACTCGCCCACAATTAACAGGCAATTGAAAGGAATGCAGCACAGGTGTTCTCTTGGCCCCATACACCATAGCAATGGATCTGGTTCGCATTTTCGTTGCTGTTGCAGTCGGCTCTTTTATATAAATGTATCCTTTATCCACATATATCCTAATTCTAATATATTGCCTCATTTTAAACATTTTATGCTGGGGGTTGTTCATAGTATGTAAACGGTTAATTATTAGGGTGACCGTGTGGACCATGTTTAAAGGGACATGTGAATAAGTCTTGCCCTGAAACATGTGTTATTTATATGCTGCAGCAGGGAAGTTAATGTTGCCCACCTGACTTTCCTTTTGGATCTATTAAATGCAGTGTAAGGATTCTACATGCTGCTGGGTGGCATTTATCATGCAATGCCCATCAGCCTTAATATATGTGTGCATCAAAACATGGATGATACGGCCACCTTGGATGATTTTAATAATGCAGGGGTGTGAGGTTATTCACTGGATGTGTTCATATTCAAGCTTGTGAGGGCGGGAGATAGGTATGGCCCGGCACTCTGCACTGGAAAAAAAAAACAATTCTATCCTGTACACAACCGCATTAGCGCTGGGTCTCAGCCCGGGTCTTAGAGTTTTCCTAGCATGCGCCAAACGACCTTGTTCATGGACTACTGCAGACAAGGTGATCTGTTAGTAGGTCGTCAGGCACTACGTTTTAGCGACTCGCGCTAAATTTTTCCGTTAGCGATGGTGTTTTAGCTCACACCAGGTGATTGGGCTCTTAATTTTATTCAGTGATATGATTTAGTGGTGAATATTATTAGTGCCCCCCCAGTTTTGACTGCGGTATCTTCTGTGCCCCCCCTAAATATTGTTCCTAGAGTCGCCACTGCCCTCAAGACATCATTTATAAAGTCTTGGAAGACGGCTGGCGCATTGCACAGGCCAAATGGCATAACCAGATATTCATAATGGCCGCTCCTGGTGTTAAAAGCGGTCTTCCATTCAGGATCTCAGATTTCCCTTTATCAAATGCCTCTTTCAGATCTGTGTACCACTTAGGAACCTTTGTGGAGAGTGGAGGAGCAGTTTCTACGTTCAGACTGCCCACCACCGTACTTATACCCAGACATTTAGACCAACACTTAGATCCCCAGGATGCCAACTCTCCTATAGACCAGTTCACAATCGGATTGTGCTTAGCCAACCAAGGATACCCCAACACGATGGGTACCGTGGGTGATTCGATAATTTGAAACTTGAATTTTTCCTTATGCAGGACCCCTGTACAAAAAGAGACAGGTACCGTATCGTGTGTACAGTGAGGTCTTAGCAGTTTCCTGCCATCGATACTTTCGATAAGGAGAGGTACTTCTCTCTCCAATAGCAGCTCCTGAATAGCAGCGAAACCAGAGTCTATCAGTGCTTCTGTGTTCAACCTGATTTTCTCCCAGGCTATGGACACAGGCACCACAACACGAGACCTTTTCTTTCTTTTTACTAGATAAGAGAGACACAGTAGTTGTACCCAGAACCTGTCTCTCAAGAGATTCTTGGCTTGCTCGTTTCCCGACACATTAGATCTTTTTGGTCGCTTGGAGCATTGTAAATGGAAATGCCCTCTGCAACACAATATAGGCATAGCCCCTCTCGGAGGTGATTATTGTCTCTCCTCTCCTGTTATACTAGAACGACCAAGTATCATAGGCTCTGGTTCAGTGGGTACAGGCCTGGGAGGAGAGACAGCATGCGTAGACCTAGGAATGGAACAGGCCCCCTGAGATGGTTTATGAGGCTTGCTACGACCAGACTTTCTGTCACGCATCTGATCATCGAGAGCAATACAATAATCCACCAGGTCCTCTAGCTCCTCAGGTAATACCATAGGTGCTAGTTCATGCATTATATTCTCTGAAATTCCCTCGAGAAACGCGGTAACAAGCACATCATTCGGCCAAGACAGTTCTGCTGTTATTGTTTGAAACTCTATTGCGTATTCTGCAACTTGGCGGTTGCCCTGGGATATATACGCCATAGTGCCCTAGCTGCCCCTGTTGCCCTTCTAGCGGGCTCAAACGTGCATCATAAGGCAGCCATAAACTCAGCAAAGTTGTACACCAGAGGTTTCTTTAATTCCCACAGGGGGGTTGCCCACAGCAGAGCTTTCTCGGTTAGGTGGTTAATTACGTAACCCACCTTGGCTCTATCTGTGGGACACATACTGGGATTCAAGTTAAACATAATCTCGATTTGGGCTATAAACCCTCTGCATGAACCTGAACTCCCATTAAAGCACGTAGGAGTCTGTAAACTGACATGAGCTACACCAGTAGCAACCATAGAGGACACAGATACTGCTTGAGAGGACAAGCCAACCACAGGGGAAGGAGGCTGAGAGGCCTGGCCTAATTGTTTGAATTGCTCCATGAGTAGGCCAAAGGCCTGAGCCAAGTGATCCATGCGTTGGTCTTGTTTCTCCTGTTTGGAAACAATATCACCCAGTCTAGACACAAGGACAGATAAATCAGCCGGATCCATATAAGGCCCTGTTGTGATGTAATGGGGGGAGTAGCGCCCACTAGAGAGTAGCGAAGTTGAGATCCGACTGATAAATCTTCTTGACGTTTAAACACTGCTTGGTATATTCAGACATATACACTTGAGGCAGGGAGGATGAGCAAACCACTGAGTTGCTACTAAGCACTAAAGGTTTCGAGACCTATAGACCACTTAGAGCACGTTCAGAAATACAAAGATACGTCAGACAGTTGGTGAATTGCGCGGACTGCAGGGCAGTCAGGAAATGTGCCGCTTTAATGTTTTCTGATAATCGGGAGCAGGTCAGCGGTACTATATGTTATTCAGCGGTAACACAAACACATCGGGGTCTATAGTGTCGAGTTTATTTGGCGGTATAAGCACACTGAACTTGAGCCGCATATAAACAGTACCTTTCGATCGCAGTTCTTACATACATGTGTGGCAAGAAAACATGAGCCCTGGGTTGGTATAGGAACCTAATGAGGCCACAGACGATACCCACAAATGAGAAGGGACAATACCCCAGTACCGTGTAAACACCCCCTGGCAAGCATGTGGTTACACCACCAAAGCACCACACAGACGATCGTAATTGAGCAGCAACTAGAATGGTCAAAACAAGCCGGGTCAAAAGCAGGAGCAGGGATCGTATCCAGAAAACGGGTTGGCAACAAAAAATCAATACACAGAGTGTAGGCGGACAAAAACAGATTCACTTTCAAGACGGCGCCGGACCGGGCACAAGTAAGGATTGTCAGAACACGAGTCTCTTCAGGAAAGGCAAACTTTATTGTGTCGTCACACAAGTGCCCACACAGGATTGAATCGCAAAGAGTGAGCCCCCCCTTTCACCCGTGCAAGGGATCTTATACCCAAAAATACGTAATTAGGTACATCCCAGTTAGCCCACCTCCAATGACACTTTATTCCACCCCACGTGGGTTAATACCTCCCTTTGGCTAATACAAAGACATTTCATTAATTGGCTGTAAATTGGCAAACTTTGTGTTAGTTTCAGTAAATCAAAATTAATTGCTCTTACTGTTCCGGGCTGCGCCCTCCTCCCTTGCGCCTACAATCACTTGTTACAGATGGCACCTGGCCTGATCTCTACTCCTTTGTCTTTCTGCGGGCCCCAACGACCTTGGAGGATCTACTTCGCTTTTCTCCTCCGTGCCAGGAACAGCAGAGATCTTTCATAAAGCTTTAATTGCTTTTCTGCTAATCTAAACGCATTCCTAAATTTCTACGTATACCTCATTCTAGTTTCAGCTACAAACCTGTCTAGTTATATACAAGTGAACCAATATTCTGAACAAGATGGCCGCCTGTGTACAATGGCGGCCGTCTTCCAGCCTATTTCCACTTCAAGAGTAAGTTAGCAATGTGGGAACAGAACTCCACAACAGGGCGACGAGGCAACTCCTCGCTCCCTGTTTTAAACCCGGCGGCTCCTCGTGACCACGCCAGGCCCCACCCCCTTTGGACGCCGCTCGGCCGTTCCCCAGTGCTGGCAGTCGGCCAGCTCTTGGTACAGGACCTTGCCCAGACCCCCCAGGCAGCACAGCAGGGGCTGAGGGTATGACACCTGCCTGGCTATAATTAATTTTGGGGGTCCCTGCCTGGCTATAATTAAATCTGGGGGCATGTTCCTTGTTATAATTAATTCTGGGGGTCCCTGCCTGGCTATAATTAATTATAGGGGCATGTGCCTGGTTATAATTAATTCTGGGGGTCCCTGCCTGGTTATAATTAATTCTGGGGGTCCCTGCCTGACTATAATTAATTCTGGGGGTCTGTGCCTGGCTATAATTAATTCGGGGGGGGTCTGTGCCTGGGTATATTCAATTCTAGGGGTCTGTGCCTGGCTATGTTCAATTCTAGGGGTCTGTGCCTGGTTATACATGATTCTCGGAGGGGGTATATATATATATACTGTTTTTTTTCCTCTTCAGGTAATGGGGATTGTGGAATTCTTGTGCGAGTCCCTCACTTTTTTCCCAGGACTTGACCCCTGAGTAGATGGCCAGGGAATCATGGGAGTTGTAGTTCAGAAATATGTGGGTGGTGCCAGAGTTTGACAGCACCGGATTATAAACCAAAATTGTGGTGATGGGGAGGGAGGGAATATGTTAGAGTCAATAAATAAACTCTTGTTTTATTTTTTTTTAAATTAATAATGGAGATTTGGAACAACTCATGCAAAGGTTTAGGTTATGCTGTGTAGAATACACCAGTGCTGTATCTTGGCCTAGGCCGACAAGTAGGGCCGGATTAACATAGGGGCACATGGAACAGCAGCTCCAGGCCCATGCCTCCGATTAGGTCCAGAGAAAGGATAACTATGTCTGCATTTGGACCCATGTATCTCCAAGTGAGGTATCACTGAAAAGGCCAGAGCATGGCCTTTCCAATGATACCAAACATTACCAGGTTTTAAGTAAATTAAAAAAATTTACACTCTTTAAATTATTGAAATCTGAATGAAAAATGAATCACACAATATGTGCCTGGTTAGATATAGCCATATCCACACTATTAAATAACCAAAAATATTTTTTCATTTCACTAAATTAAAAAAAAAAACACCAAAATCTTCAGCCCCATGGCCTAGAGATCCAAGGCCTAGGGCGGCAGTTTCCAGTGGGGCGGAAAAAACAGCAGCTATTGTGTCAGTCTTGCCGGAGCAGAGGAATTCAGCAGTGGATTGTTAACCCTTTAAGGACCTAGGGTCTTAAGGCTAGGGTCAGACTAACGCATTTTTCACGTTGTCCGTGAAAATGTGCGTTCGAAGAATGGACGTATTTTTTCACGGAATACGCAATAGCGGTCATACGATGCGCAGTTTCATCCGTGATTTTGTACGGATCATCAATAAAACACTTCTTGCATCTGGACGTTATGTTGGCCGGACATTAGCAGTGTCTGACATCTCCAATTCACGCACACACGCCGCTAGCGGACGCAGCGCACTCTGTACGTCAGTACTAGTGGTTTTACGTTCTCGAAAAAATGCGTTCATTTTCCACTTGCGTTGTGCAGCCGGACTTTTGTGCGACCGTACTTCGTATATTGGCCGTCATTGCCTGGCATCTGCTGCTAGCACGGCCGTGATTAAGTGCGCCAGAACGCGCGTTCGCACTGCCTCAGTCTGACCCTAGCCTTAAAGTCAATGCATTTATGACGGAACAGTTCTGTCATTCCTCCTTAAGGGTTAATAGGCAGCAGAGGCCTTGTTATCTTTTGTCTGGCTATCCATCATGAGTCTGACACTTCCTGGTGTCTCATTGCAGGGTCTGGTCAGCTTATTAACCCATTCAGTTAAGAGAGTTTTTCATTCTTACTAAAAACATTTTCTTAAAACTCCATTAATGAAAAAACTTCTTTAAAAAAAGGGTTATAGCAGCAATGACAGGCTGTGGACTAGGGAAGCAGGGACTCCAGAGATACTGCTGGCCTCCAGCCCCTCCCAGCATGCCCAGCCAGCCCCTATGGCCCGTCTATTACACTGCCACCAGATGATGCCACCTGACAGGCATCTGCAGCATCCTTATCTGATAAGAGGTGCCTATTTTATTGTTTGAGCTGAGGGCATTTCTTCTAAGTGGTGAGTGACTAACACACATCACACACACCCTCCATATATACTGTCACCATACTGCTTCCTCCATATATACTGTCACCATACTGCTTCCATCCATATATACTGTCACCATACTGATTCTCTATATACTGTCACCATACTGCCTCTCTCCATATACAGTGGCAAGAAAAAGTATGTGAACCCTTTGGGATTACGTGGAGTTTTACATGAATTGGTCATAAAATGTGCTCTGATCTTCATCTAAGTCACAACAATTTGAAAAACACAGTCTGCTTAAAATAATACAACACAAACATTATATGTTTTCATGTGTTCATGTGTATTGAACATAACATGTAAACATTCACAGTGCAGGGTGGAAAAAGTATGTGAACCCCTAGCCTAATGACTTCTCCAAGAGCTAATTGGAGCCAGGAGTGAGCTAACCTCGAGTCCAATCATTGTGATATTATTGGATGTGTTGCTGAAAGCTGTCCTGCCCTTTAAAAACACACACCAGTTTTTGGTTTACTGGTTTCAAGAAGCACTGCCTGATATGAACCATGCCTCGCAGAAAAGAGCTCTCAGATGACCTACGATCAATAATTGTTGACTTGCATGAAGCTGGAAAGGGTTACAAAAGTATCTCCAAAAGCCTTGATGTTCATGTGTCCACGGTAAGACAGACTGTCTACAAATGGAGAAAGTTCAGCACTGTTGCTACTCTCCCTAGGGGTGGTCGTCCTTTAAAGATGACTGCAAGAGCACAGCGCAGAATGCTTAATGAGGTAAAGAAGAATCCTAGAGTGTCAGCTAAAGACTTACAGAAATCTCTGGCACATGCTAACATTTTTGTTGACACATCTACAATAAGGAAAACATTAAACAAGAATGGAGTACATGGGAGGACACCACGGAGGAAGCCATTGCTGTCCAAAAAGAATATTGCAGCACGTTTGAAGTTTGCAAAAGAGCACCTGGATGTTCCACAGCACTAGTGGCAAAATATTCTGTGGACAGATGAAACCAAAATTGAGTCATTTAGAAAAAACACACAACACTATGTGTGGGAAAAAAAAGGCACAGCACACCAACATCAAAACCTCATCCGCACTGTAAAACATGACAGAGGGAGCATCATGGTTTGGGGCTGCTTTGCTGCCTCAGGACCTGGATGGATTGTTGTCATTGATGGAAAAATGAATTCCAGAGTTTATCAAGACATTTTGCAGGAAAACGTGAGACCATCTGTCCGCCAACTGAAGTTCCGCAGAGGATGGGTGATGCAACAGGACAATGACCCAAAGCATACAAGTAATTCAACAAAAGAATGGCTTCAACAAAACAAAATACACCTTCTGGAGTGGCCCAGTCAGAGTCCTGACCTCAACCCGATTGAAATGCTGTGGCATGACCTTAAGAGAGCGATTCACACGGACATCCCAAGAATATTGCTACACTGAAACAGTTTTGTGAAGAGGAGTGGTCCAAAATTACTCCAGATCGTTGTGCAGGTCTGATCTGCAACTACAGGAAACGTTTGGTTGAGGTTATTGCTGCCAAAGGAGGGTCAACCAGTTATTAAGTCCAAAGGTTCACATACTTTTTCCACCCTGCACTGTGAATGTTTACATGTTCTGTTCAATAAAAACATGAACATATATAATGTTTGTGTTGTATTATTTTAAGCAGACTGTGTTTTTCAAATTGTTGTGACTTGGAACACACAGGTCATCTGATCCTCCTGAGGTCTGTGCTGGGTACATATATTTCTGGGGGGGTCTGTGCTGGATATATATAATTCTGGGGGCCAGTTCTTTATGTTTACATTATTAAAGTTTTTTGAGACAAGTCTATGATGTATTTGTGTGGTTTTTTTTTTTTGGGGATGTTGGGGGTGGAGAGCAAAATTATGCGGTGGGCGGGCTTTCGGGGGGTTGCAAGAAAATGTTTGACCAGGGTCCAATCAATATTAAAGACGGGCCTGCCTATATACTAAGGGCAGCCCCAATTTTGGCAGCAAATCTCTCTTTCCTTGTTTCGCCCTAATCTTCCTCTTTTTAGGGGCTCCTCCATATACAGGGTTTGGGTTGTCTTTATGGAATCCTCTGTAGGTTGTTTTTGTATGTCTTTAGACCCTCCTCCATATTCGGGGTGTGTAGATGTTTATAGGGGCTCCTCTATATGTGTGTGCGTGTCTCTGAGTTATACGATCATATCTTTTACTATTCTAATTTTTTTTTGCGGTTTTACTTAATATGTGTAACACAGACATAAGTAAATCCCAGACTCCTTGTATTGTGTCCTATGTGTGTATAATGTGTGTAATGCAGTAAGTGTCCTTGGGCAAGACACCTAACGGTACATACTCGCCACCCAGGACATACTTGAAAACGAGAGAAATCTCAATGTATCCTTCCTGGTAAAATACTTTCTCCAAAAAAAAAAAATATTGATAAATCCCAGACTCCCTGTATTGTGTTCTCTCTGTGTATTATTATGTAAATTATTGTGTAAATTTGGAGGGGACCCAAAAGTTTCCTAAACTAGTTGGCAGGCCTCTCCATGCAGCCTGAACTGCACTAAGTGGATGATGGCCACTGCATCATAGCATCAGCCATCTTTAAAACCAGAACGTGTCTGGCTGTTTAACAGGAGGTGCAGCCTTGAAAGGAAGGAGTGTGTCCAATTTAATTTAGGGGGTGCACGAGTTTAGTCAGGCCTAAGGCAGCACAAAACCTAAATACACCACTGGAATACACATGTCTTAAAGCAGATGTAGCGCTGGTTTTAAATTCCCTGTCGTTGTAGTACTTGTTTTTGGCCACCGGAGGGAGACAAGCGCGATGTAAGACACTGAACATTGGGACTACATTTTCCAGCATGCTTTACGGGCGGGAACAGGAAGTGGGTGGGAGAGAGACACTGACATCCGCAGCCTCGTGGATAGAGCTGGCAGAGCGCGCAGAGGAGTGAGAGGAGCAAGACGCAAGTGTAGCAGAGAGTGATCACGACCAGGCCAGAGCGCAGGTGCGGCCTAGCAGAGCTGGAGATCGGGTTTTTCCCTTCTTATTACACGAAGACCCAGTGATCCACCGCTAGTAACCCACGCTGATACAGAGTAAGCTGAAGGACCCCGAGTTAGGAGAACCGCAGACGATCTAACAGGGAGTGCAGGCGGTGAGCTGGACATCTTGTGGCAGATACAGACAAGCAAGACAGCGGATCCGGTGACACAGAGAATCCCAGTCAAAATCGAGCAGAGAGACATCCTGGGTCGAGCGGAGCACAGAGTATCTGGCGGATGGGTGAGAGGCCTTCCAGGCCGCTGTAAAATACTAAAGCACGCTGCAGTTTGTTCAAACCCCACAGGGCCCCAACGTGACTAGTCGAAGATACCTCATAAATAATTCACTGGCCAGTTGAATATTGTACCCGGGTACCAATACACACATACACATACAGTTGTGTTCAAAATTATTCAACCCCCACTGAAATTGAGTGTTTTGGCCAGTTTGACATGGATTTTGATCATTCAGACATCTTGCTTACAATTAAATCAAAGAGGCACGTGTAGGTCAGACAAATATAACATAACATTTATAATGAAATAACCACAAATGTCTTTTCTGTGCTCACATCATTATCAGTTTTATTCAACCCCCAAGTGACATTCAATCTTAGTACTTAGTACAACATCCTTTTACAGTTATAACAGCTTTTAAACGTGAAGCATAGCTTGACACAAGTGTCTTGCAGCGATCTACGGGTATCTTCGCCCATTCGTCATGGGAAAAAGCCTCCAGTTCAGTCACATTGTTAGGCTTGCGCACTGCAACTGCTTTCTTTAAGTCCCACCAGAGGTTCTCAATCGGATTTAAGTCAGGTGACTGTGATGGCCACTCCAAAATGTTCCAGCCTTTAATCTGCAACCATGCTCTAGTGGACTTGGAGGTATGCTGGGATCATTGTCCTGTTGAAAGGTCCAACGTCTCCCAAGCCTCAGGTTTGTGACGGACTGCATCACATTGTCATCCAATATCTCCTGGTACTGAAGAGAATTCATGGTATCTTGCACACGCTGAAGCTTCCCTGTACCTGCAGAAGCAAAACCGCCCCAAAGCATGATTGACCCCCCGCCATGCTTCACAGTAGGCAAGGTGTTCTTTTCTTCATAGGCCTTGTTCTTCCTCCTCCACTCCAATCACCTCTTCTCTTGTCTTCCTGGACCATTCTCTTGACTTCACCATGTTTGTAACCACACCAGTAAATGTCTAGAAGGAGCTGAGTATCACAGTCATTTTAAAGCTGCCTAATTGGTGCTTATTATGCTTTATTACTGCTGCGTGACATCCACAGGTGTTTTCAATACCTGATTGAAAACACTTGAATGAACCTCTGTTCTTCAGAGTGGTAGTCTTTAAGGGATTGAATAATTGTGTCAATGAAGAATTCACAAAAGAAACATTTACTACTGTATTACAAAACCAATTGATGTCATTTTAGTTGCATATGGTTCTTTAAAAAGTCCTTGTAGGATTTCATTCTGAATACAATTACAAATGTACACTAAATTCCCTAAAACCCTTTACAGCATTGGGGGTTGAATAATTTTGAACACAACTGTACATTCCTTGGGACTTAACCTGTACGGGACTCACACTCCAACCACTAAGGGGGTTAAAAATACTTTTTTTCCTTTTCCGCTGCGCGTTTCTCGCATTACGAAGTATTGTATTTCTTTTCCGCTGCGCGTTTCCCGCATTACGAAGTACTGTAAATATATATACGTATACCGTGTTACTCATTATATGCCAGTTTATTCAGTAAACTATATAATTTATAAAATCCACGACGGTGCTGGAGTATATTTATTCCCTAGTGTGGGGAGACTGACCCGAGGTTCAAATTCAGCGGCTCCTCCGGGAGTGAGCGCTACACGTGGGGGCTCGTCCGGGATCCAGTCTCTGGAAAAAACGTATTTAAAGGGTTAAATATGGATCCAGACACTGCTGCCAAATGGTGTGAGGAGCACAGTAGTCAGTTAGAATTGTGTATAGTCGTGGATATTCCTGCAGACACTTGGGCCGAAGATCAGATTCGCCAGGCCATGGCCGCGCTGACACCAGATCATCGGGGGTTAATCCTGGACATTAAAGAGAACCCAGATACCTCTCACACGTATGTTCTTTTTGAGTGGAGAAAGGGTGTTCCAGTGTGTTTTCAGGGCGCAAGCGTGAAGCTGACCGATGAGGTGGATGTCCAACTGATTCAGTCAAGTGCGCCACGTGGCGAATCCGCGAGTGTTCCCGCGCCCAGTCCGTTGGCCATGATCGGGCCTGAATTTATAGTGGCTATTGGAGATTTGCTGGCTAAATGTCAAAGAACAAGCCCTCCGCACACTAACTTTGGTTATCGACGGTTGAAAAATTTTACAGGAAATGTACCAACTCCGGCGGGAGAAGAAACCTTCGAAGAATGGGTGGAACAGGCGATGCAGGCTCTGGATGAGTGGGACATCCCTGAAGCACAGAAAAAGCAAAGGATTACTGAGAGCTTAAAGGGACCTGCGTCAGAGGCTGCAAGAAACCTAAAATTGAGTAAGAAAGACTGCACTGCTTTAGATTATCTAAATGTTCTGGAGGAAGTTTTTGGCGAACGGAAAAGGCCGCAGAGCTTGTATATCAGTATGAACACACCTACCAGCGAAAGGTGAGAGAATGACCGAATATATGAGGCGCCTAGATAAGATTCTGCACCAGATACTCCTCAAGAAAGGGGCCGAACCGGCCGAAGTAGATAAGATCCGAATACAGCAGATCCTGAGGGGCACTCAACCTCTAGATCCAGTGATGCTGCAGCTAAGAAGCAGGGAAGGTAGTCGAGAACTGAAGTACCTGGAACTGATCCGAGCTGTCAGAGAGGAGGTGGCTTTTCTGGAAGAAAAATCCTTCAGGAGAGGAGAAAGAGCTTACGCGCAACCTCTGAGGCATAACAAATGTTTGCAGCCTGAAAGTGACTCGTTGGACACCTATGGATCCGACGTGGACGAACAAGAGCATCCGATCGCTTTTAAATCCACAGAGAAGGCTGTCAAAGAATTAAACCTCTCTGCACATGGTGAGTTGCACAAAACTGTTAAGAAGGTACAAGAAGCTCAAGCTGAATTGCATCAGGCGCACGCGGAACTGTGCCGAGTATTGTTGAAGGTGACCGAGACACAGACAGAGATGCAGAAGTTCCTTACAGACATGCAGACAACCGGAGTTGCTGTGGCATCTAGCCAGGATCCTTCAACCGAATCACAGCGGCCGAATGCGTCTCCGTCTTCAAAGAGGAGATGTTTCAGTTGTGGAGAAATGGGCCATTTCCGCGCACAATGCAAAAGCCAAAAGCCTGAAGGAAATAGAGTAGAGGAGTTCTTGAAAGCCTTGGAAGGGCTGTTATCTACCTCACCGGCGGGAAACGCCAGAGGGCACAAGTGAAGGAGCAACCTAGGTGCCCGAAGGTTGAAACCCGCTCCAAAAATCAAGCCAGGACTAAGAGGGCGAGAGGGCCCAAAGTCTGGCCAACTGCCGAGCCTGCCAGGACTGAAAGAGTCACTCTCTTAGCATCCGGACCTACATCATGGGGAAGCAATGCACACCCAAAACCTACACGGGCCAAGAAGAAGGCCAGGGTACAACAAACTGGGTCTAAGTGTCCTGTTGCCACCACCAAGTTTCCTGACCAGCTGATAGGTCCTTCCCCTATTGTGCCAATCCAAGTGGAGGGAGTCTACACTAAAGCCCTGTTGGATTCAGGGGCTCAAGTGACATTGATCTACCGAGACTTCTATGAGAATCACTTGAAGCACATCCCTCTACAGAAATTGAAGGATCTGGAAATCTGGGGTATCGGAACTGAGAAACTCCCTTATGATGGGTATCTACAGGTGAAGTTGGAGATCGGATCCGAAGTCATCGGACAGTCCGGAGGTTGTGATGCATTGGCCATTGTGTGTCTTCGGCCTTCAGGGGCAAACAGGAGTTCCATGATAGTGGGAACGAATACTGATTTGGTGCGACGTCTCCTGACACCTATCGTATTGGAAGAAGGTTCTACTAAAGGAGTACACCCAATGTTACGTCCAGTCTATCAGAGAATGGTCGAAGAACAGAAGGCACCTGCCGAAGTGGGGCGCCTATGGAGATTAGAAGGAACAGAAAAGGTTCTGCAATCGGGAGAAGTAGCGAGCTTCCGGGCTTCAGTCAAGTTGAACGGATCGCAACCAGGGCCCTATGTAGTACTGGAAACCGATTTTAATCATGGGAGAGTGAAGCCGGAGTAGAAGTAATCCCTGAAATAATCTCCACTAAAGCATTGAAAAGAACACGAGGAAGAGTCTCAGTCAGCGTGTGCAATGTGTCTGATTCTCCAGTAGTCCTTAAAGCACGAATGCCTATCGGGCAAGTAGCGTCCGCTACGCCCCTCTCTCCTACCGATTTAGGAGGGGGAGTGGATAAAGAGATTCCAGATGAAAGGTTCTACCCCAAGGACGCTCCCATTTCACCTGAATGGAAGAAACGTCTTCAGTCCCAAGTTCTAAAGTGGAGAGACTTGTTCTCGAAAGATGTGTTCGACGTAGGCCTAGCTAAAAGTCACATCTAATTATACTGTACGAGTCCAATTATTTACGGTTTTATTTTTGGTATTTCTTACACCAATTTAAATTTTTTAAGTATTTTAACTCTGTATAAGAGTCTTTATGCAAAATTGTTTTTTATACCCTGCGTTTAAGTGTTAAGTACGCATTCCATCTTTCAAATAAATGTTCTGGTAATATTTTTTTTTTTAATGTTCTTGGTCAAGAAAGAAAGAGTTAAAACGCACATGTATGTTAATAAATATTTATTTTCTACTGCCTCATCCAGTCGCATTTATTAAATGCTTAAGCTAACCGAGCATGATTTATACGCAGATATATTTTATATAAACTGTGGATTTTATGAAATTGTTGACCCTTTTAATAACTTAACTTTTTGACTTTTTAAGTGAAACTTTCTCTTTGTTGCAGGGTATAGAAAGTAGTCTGTGGTTGAGCCATCATTCGCTTTCAGGGGATAACACAGAAGGGTGGAGACACCTGAAACCCAGGCAGGAAATAACAAGCTTTCGTTTGATAAATGGGAAGGAATAAATTGCTGTATTTATGCAACGTTTTCAAAGACTCAGCATAGATAATAATCTAGCATTTTGTAAGGCTTTTGGGAGCTTATTCCTCGTGGCCCCTGCAGCCTAGGTGTGCCACATCACTGTGTTTTCCTAGACACATGTAAATTCTTCATATGGATTGTCGGCACACAAATAGTGCTGACCCAAGGTATGAGGTATCCATAGACTAGTTTCTTTTCCAATTTGTCTTTTATTAATCTCTTCAATACCTTGGTCAAGTATACAGGATATAGTGTATGCAGCCTCCCCGCAAACACACCTTCATAAACTTACTACATTGTTCGATCTGTCCGACAGTCTTCCTGGGTTGTCCATAGTTGCTTGCAGTGGATGACCCAGGTTATACAATCTAGGTTGTCTGTAGTCTGATGACCAAATTGGTCATACAACTACAGACCTAGTGGACAACCAGTCTTAGTAGCAGATCCTTTAAATTCTGGAGGTGGGGCCTCCATGGATTGGATTCGTTGATTGAGCATCTGATACATGCTGAATCGGATTGAGATCTAGGAAATTTGGAGGCCAAGACAACACCATGAAATCTTTGTCATGTTCCTCAAGCCTTTCCTGAACTTTTTTTTTTTCTTTCTAAAGTGTAGCAGGGTGCATTATCCTGCTGAAAGGGGCCACAGCCACCAGGGAACACCACTGCCATGAAGGGGTGTACGTGGTCTGCAACAATAGCTAGGTATGTGTCACGTGTGTCCTGACACCTTTCCATCATGACCTTCGATCTCCTGTACATCAATAAGCCTTGGGCACCTGTTGCACTAAGGCTGGTTCACTGGTTGTCCTTCCTTGCAGCACTTCTGGTAGGTATCAACCACTACATACCCACAAGACTTGCCATTTTGGAGAGGCGCTCACCTAGTCATCTAGCCATCACTATTTGACTCTTGTCAAAGTAAATCAAATTTTTGTTGCGCATTTTTCTTACTTTTAACACATGAAATTTAAGAACTGGCTGCCTAATGCACATCACCTCTTCCCAAGTGCCACTGTAACTCAGGGGTCAAGTCGAGCAGGATCTCCATTGGAACGCAGTTTCGCCACTATTTTAGCAGGAGGAACAGAGTTCCCATTGGTCACACACACACTACAAGGATTTTGTTTAGGTGTTTATTTATGTTTCCATGTTTAAGTCATAATTAAAACAAATGATTGTACATTTTCCTTAAGACTTTGCCTACATTTAAACATATGCCATCAATTTAGAGTGTTGGTGGTGTGTTACACGAGAAGTGACTTGGTAAATAGGATCTTGGAGTTCACACACTTATTTTACCCCTGTTTTAACCATATAATCAATTCACTGGACCTGTCAGTGGTTTTAATGCTATGGCTGATCAGTGAACATTTATGTTCCAAGGCTCCTGCAGGAGCCCAACATTGCGTACACTCAATCTGGTCATCTCCTGTAGCAACGCAGGAATTTTGTGTACTGCAGACAAAAGTTGTTTGCGAATGGGCTCCAGAATCTACCCTCAAATTTTCAGCACCTTGGACATGTTAGTCAAGGTGCTGTAGCTGAACAGCTGCTAGGAGATCTTTTTTTCTATTACAGAAAGACGGAGCTCCAGCTGTGTTATTATACATGCAGTTGCACTTTTTGGCCTGGCAAATAAGTTTACTGTCTCTTAATTGTATCTAAAATGCGTTTTATGAAGGGTGCATTAATTTTTACACTTTAGCAATGGTTTTTCAATAACTAACTGGGTCCTGGCAGTGCTGTTATGGAAAGCAGCTTGATAGTGAAAGGATTTATGGCGACTTTTCTTCCTGATACGTAGGGTTGAATGTATAACTGGTAGGCATGTGCCTACAGGTGCCCACCACAAGGGGGCACCTTGGTCAGTAAATTATTTTTTTCTTTACTATCATTTAGACCACTGTATCTCTGGAGCCCTAAGGGCTAGATGGACATATGAGGTATCATTGGAAAGGCCAGATTATGGCCGTTTCAGTGATACCAAAGATAATCAGGTTACATTTATGAAAAAATATCACTATATTCTAACGCAGCATTATCATTCAGTTTACAATTATAAAGTGAATAGTGATGCTGCGCTAAGTCACCAAGTGTGGAGCTGATGATGCAACGCATTGTTTTATCGGCAAACTAAACCATGGATGGCAAACTTTTTTGAGCTTGAGTGCCCAAACTGGATCGCTGAACCAACATATGGGTCTCAAGTGCCAACCATGCAATTAAACCTGAATACTGATAATCTATTTTTGAATAACACTTCATACGACTGCCTGAACTAGTTGTGTGTGTAAGTCTTAGAAAAAAAATACAATATAAGAAGTTTTACACGTCAGTGTGTAATCATAGTTCTTATGGTGACAAACAAGGCGCTCAGAGACTGGAGACGATCGCTCACTTATTACCATAAAAAATAAATGACTCCTAACTTTTTTATCTGACTCCTAGATTCAAAGCAAATTTGTCAAGCCCTGGGGTAAAGACAGGACAATTCTACAATACATATAGGAGGCAGGTACAGTATTCCTGCCTGCAGATACATACATACCCAGACGCAGAACCCAGATACATGTATACCCAGACAGACTCCAGATATATGTATACCCATACCCCAGATTCAATACAGCTTGTGAACCCTTCTAAGTGTAATCCTTCCAAGTGAGGCACTTAGAGATATTCTGGAGATACTCTGGGAGGTAGTCTGAGGTTAGACAGGAGGTATAAAACCTACAAAAAGATAAGATTTGCTTGTTTTAAAGCCATTCTTTCATTTTATAATGGCAGGCTTGGTCCAGTGTAATAGCTGTCATGCATTTGTTTTTAGATCCAATTTTTGGAGGTTTGGAGGGTGCCTGATATGTAGGCAGTTCTCTTTATTGCAGCAGGAAATTGCCTGTTTGAAGTCTGAGATTTGTAAATTATCTGTTAGACAAACTCAGGCTATGACTGTTACAAAGCCACTGCCACAGAGGCCTCCTAGGAGCGGCAGATAGAGTTGTGGATAGAAGTCATGTCCCATAGACTGTGGCTCTTCTTAATTCTTTTGAGGCAATTTCAGAGTGTAGTGGTAAGACGGAAGTAGGCTCAGACACCAAAGTTGAGGAACCACCATCCCCTATGCCGGGTGTCGACAACCCGCGGCTCCGGAGCCGCATGCGGCTCTCTTTCACTTTTTCCGCGGCTCCCGCAGCTCCCTCCCTTTGCGTAGCGTGGGGGGAGCTGGGGGGGCCGTGGCCCCGGGCGCAGTTTTGTTAGGGGCGCATTCGCGCCCCTAAAACTGGCCGGGGGTTGAGGGGACCCAGATGCCGGGCAGCGCGGGAGCGCCTGCCCGGTCTTGAACAGTCCGTCCTGTGAAGTGGTGCGGCTGTGTGCGTGCGCAGCCGGTCACGTGGTCCGGCTAATCAGGTGGTACTGAGTCTCTGTACCACCTGACTGGCCGGACCATGTGACCGGCTGCGCACGCACACAGCCGCATCCACTTCACAGGACGGACTGTTCAAGACCGGGCAGGTGCTCCCGCGCTGCCCGGCATCTGGGTCCCCTCAACCCCCGCCGGAGCTGCCTGGGGCAAGTATCCAGGTGAGAGCTGGGGGCAAATCCATGAGCTAGCTGGGGCAAATCTATGAGCGAGCTGGGGAAAATCCATGAGCTGGGGGGCAAATCCATGAGCTGGGGGCAAATCCATGAGCTGGGGGGCAAATCCATGAGCTGGGGGGCAAATCCATGAGCTGGGGCAAATCCATGAGCTGGGGCAAATCCATGAGCTGGGGCAAATCCATGAGTGTGGGGCAAATCCATGTGTGAGCTGGGGGCAAATCCATGAGCTAACTGGGGCAAATCCATGAGCGAGCTGGGGCAAATCCATGTGTGAGCTGGGGGCAAATCCATGAGCTAACTGGGGCAAATCCATGAGCGAGCTGGGGCAAATCCATGAGCTGGGGCAAATCCATGTGTGAGCTGGGGCAAATCCATGAGCTGGGGGCAAATCCATGAGTGAGCTGGGGCAAATCCATGAGCTGGGGCAAATCCATGTGTGAGCTGGGGGCAAATCCATGAGCTAACTGGGGCAAATCCATGAGCGAGCTGGGGCAAATCCATGAGCTGGGGGCAAATCCATGAGTGAGCTGGGGCAAATCCATGAGCTGGGGCAAATCCATGAGCTGGGGCAAATCCATGAGCTGGGGGCAAATCCATGAGTGAGCTGGGGCAAATCCATGAGCTGGGGGCAAATCCATGTGTGAGCTGGGGAAAATCCATGAGCTGGGGCAAATCCATGAGCTGGGGCAAATCCATGAGCTGGGGGCAAATCCACGAGTGAGCTGGGGCAAATCCATGAGCTGGGGCAAATCCATGTGTGAGCTGGGGGCAAATCCATGAGCTAACTGGGGCAAATCCATGAGCGAGCTGGGGCAAATCCATGTGTGAGCTGGGGGCAAATCCATGAGCTAACTGGGGCAAATCCATGAGCGAGCTGGGGCAAATCCATGAGCTGGGGCAAATCCATGTGTGAGCTGGGGCAAATCCATGAGCTGGGGGCAAATCCATGAGTGAGCTGGGGCAAATCCATGAGCTGGGGCAAATCCATGTGTGAGCTGGGGCAAATCCATGAGCTGGGGCAAATCCATGTGTGAGCTGGGGGCAAATCCATGAGCTGGGGCAAATCCATGTGTGAGCTGGGGGGCAAATCCATGAGCTGTGTGCTGGGGGGCAAATCCATGAGCTGGGGCAAATCCATGTGTGAGCTGGGGGGCAAATCCATGAGCTGGGGCAAATCCATGAGCTGGGGCAAATCCATGTGTGAGCTGGGGTTTTACATTGTTAAGTGAAAAAGTCTTTTTTTTCTTCAGATTGACAGCTGACTGCACGATCCTGTATATAGCATTAAGGTAAGAAACAATATATGCAGTGTTAGATTTGTTTTAAATGTCGCAATGGTTTTGCGGCTCCCAGTTTTTTTTTCCATTCGGAAACGGGTCCAAGTGGCTCTTTATGTCAAAAAGGTTGCAGACCCCTGCCCTATGCCTAAGGTATGCAAGACTGCAACCAAGGACAAAAAGGAAAAGGTGGGACTTGATAGAATCACCCATCAACAATTGCCTTCTATCATAAGAGGGGTTGAGCTGGAGAGTAGTGGTTTGGTGAGATGTCTTCCTGGGGCTACTGCTTGTAGAGACAGGAGACGTATTCTCAATATTGTCAAACAAGCAAAGCAGGAAGGGGAAGTGGACGTTCTAGTCCATCTAGGGACAAATTGCTTGGCTAGCAATGAGGTTTCTGAGATTAAGGAAGATTTTTGTGTTCTTGGAGGTGAAATACAGCAGATTGCGTCCACTGTGTCATTCTCTGAAGTTCTGCCTGTGCATAACATTCAAGATAGGAAGATGCTCACTAGAGAATTTAATTTGTGGCTTCAGGAATGGTGTCGGGAGCAAGGATTTGGCTTTGTGTCCCATGATATCTCTAATTGGAGCAGAAAGGAACTGTATAAAAAAGATGGTTTGCATCTTACTCATAGGGGAACATATGTTTTCAGTGAGAAGTTCAAAGGTTTCACAAAGGAATATTTAAACTAGGAGGGGGGACAAAAGGGTAAAAAACAATCTGCCTGATTGTCCCCCAAAACTAAATCTGAGGGTGCAAGCAACATGCGGGGTAAAAAATGACAAGCTCAGAGTCGTGTCTATAAATGCTCGCAGTTTAGTCAATAAAATCAGTAAACTGGAGGCAATGATGGCAGCTGAAAAAGTAGATTTAGTGGCGGTTACTGAGACATGGTTCAGTGAGAAAAATAACTGGGACATAACAATACCGGGGTACTCTTTATATAGAAAAGACAGAGCAGGTAGGAAAGGTGGAGGAGTGGCCCTGTATGTAAAAAACAACATAAAAATGAACCAAATAAAAGTGAGCGAGGTGAACATAGAGTCAGTTTGGGTTACGCTAACATTTATTTATTTATAAAGTATTTTACCAGGAAGGATACATTGAGATTTCTCTTGTTTTCAAGTACGTCCTTTGGTAATCATACAGTAGCTCGTGTAGGTGTGATCAAGTAGAAGAGCTAGATAATCTGCTATTTGAGGAAATAGCCAAAATGACAATGAAGGGGAAGTTATTATCATGGGGGACTTTAATCTTCCTGATGTGAACTGGAAAACCAAAATAGCTGGGTGCACCAGGAGTACCAATATTCTAAACTCCCTACTGGGATTATCTCTAACACAAGTAGTTGAGGAGCCAACCTGTAAAGAGGCCATATCGGATTTAATACTCACAAATGGAGGTTCGGTATCAGTCGTTGTTGTAGGTGAAAATTTGGGATCTAGTGATCACCAGTCAGTGTGGTTTAATATAAGAACAGGGATGGAGGGGGCATGGCCGGGTGCTCGCGGGAGAGGACATGTTTCGGTGGAGCTCCACATGTCCTCTCTGAAAAGGGACCCATAGTCGTCTATTTCTGCAGTGATTATCTCCTGTTTGATCCGTGAGCGGCTGGCCGTCGATGTTGTGCAGTCCGGAGCCCGCTTGGTTCCCCCTCCGGACCAGAGACTTTGAGGGTTTCTGCCTCGTGGCGACGGCGGCCATCTTGCGGCCTATAACCAGGCTCCAGACATATTCGGCCTTGCCGGCCATACAACCCCGCCCCGGACTACGACTATGCAGAGGGCTGTGGAGACGGTGGGCCCACGTCTCCTGGCTGATCCAGATGACTGTTCGGCGGATGGGGAGGTCGCCCCCCCTCCTTGGAGGTGAGGGTGCTTTGGCTTATGGCCTTGACGCCTGCCTGAAAATGATGGAAGGAGAGGATGCTGATGCCCCGCTCACCAGGGGCTTCTGGCGCCAGATGATGGCAGTGTTGCGAGGTACCCGGGAGATGGTGTTACCAGGGACGGAGAGGCCGGAGGTCGACTCGAACTCGGGAAGCATGGGGGCCTGCTCGCCCCCCGCGGCTGTGTTGGGGAGCAGTGCCGGGGGAGGTGAACCACCTGGGGAGCTGGTCCCACGATCTCGGCCGCCGGGGGCGACCCTGACCCCCCCGTGACGTTGGTGACCCGGAGACTCGGGAATTCGAGGAGTGGCGGACCTTGCGGGGTTGAAGACTGCTGATCCCTGTAAGGGGCCTGTGGTGGAGGACCGCTCTCCCTCGATTCCTAAGATTGCGCAGCTGCGTCCCTCGGCGCAGTGGCCGGCTCTGCTCCGTGCTCGTGAAGTTGGGATGACACAGGCCTTTGCGTTGTGTGGAGTTCATCCTTTCGACAAAAGATTTGCCACAGCTGGACACTCTGGCATAACCTGCAGTGTACTGCCTGAATGCTGGCTTTTACCATTCCGAGACACTGGATAAACGACCCACAGAGACAGTACCATTTCTGCCGGCTTTTTTCCTATTCGTGTTTTTGTGTTTGGCCCCCGTCGCTACCTGGTAGAGATTTTTTCTTTTATTCCCTTGCTGTGCTATGGATGTCCGTGGCTGCGGACAGTTAAGCAGTGTTTTTTCTGAGACTCTCCCACCCCCTTCCCCTTTTTTAGGTCTGATGCGTACTTTTGATTTTATCTATTGATATGCGGACATTTTTGTTGCTTTTGTTTTGAGTATTTCTCTTTACTTATTTGTTTACCCCCCCTCTTCCCCTCCGCTATTTGAGATATTGAAGACTACCTATGAGAAACCCCCCCCCCATGTTTGTTGTATTTTCGATGTCTATATGGCCCTGCAAGGCCAATTTGCTGGTCAGTTTGTGACTTTTTTCGACTGCAAAATAAAAACTTGAAATACAAAAAAAAAAGAACAGGGATGGAGCCGCACCACACAAAAACAAAAGTTTTAGATTTTAAAAAAAACCTGATTTTTCTAAAATGAGATTTTGTGTGAATGAGTCATTATCAGACTGGAGGAGTTTAACCACTTCGATGCTGAGGACGCGCTCAGCGCGTCCTCAGCATTCCCGCTGGTATGCGGAGGACGCGCTGAGCACGTCCTCCCATTGGGGTCAGCGTTCGGCCGGGTTCCGGCCGATCGCTGGCCCCCTGGTGCGGGCTGACATCCTCGATGTCAGCCCGGCATCCGGGACCACAGCCGCCGGAATTAGGTGTCGTCGCGGCAGCGCGATGACACCTAATTCAAGCGCCCCCCCCCCGCATGTGCGGAGGAGGCGCCTGAAAGGGAGGGGGGGGAGGTCCTTCGGACCTCTCTCCCTCCCGATCGGCGGCTCTGCGGGGGTTAACCCAGGCATCATTGGAAGGGCACAGCCTGCCCTTCCAAATGATGCCTGGCATTAACCCCTGGGGAGCTGGATCGCGAATCGGCGCTGAAAAGCGCCGATTCGCGATCCTTTCCCGGAGCTGGCCGACATCTTGGATGTCAGCCAAGCCTCCGGGAACTCCCCCTGAGGACTGGCGTCATCATGCGTAGCACGATGATGCCAGTCCTGGACTTAACCCTTAACTGCCACCAACGGTGGAGATAGGGAGTTCATTGGAACTCCCTATCTCCCGATCCGTGGCAGCTAGGGGTTAAATTTTGGTATGGTTGGATCGGCCAGAGCATGGCCGTTCCAACGATACCAAACATGAAAGTGAAAAATGTTGTAAAAAAAAAAAAAATGAAAAATAAAAATAAAAAAAAAATTAAAAAAAATTATAAAAAAAAATAAACATTTTTTTTTTTTTTTTGGTTTGTTAATGCAGCAATATTGTTCCCATTTCAATTATAATGTGAACAATGATGCTGCACTAACGATTTTTGTATGCGGTGCGTTTGTTAAAAATAGTGTAATTTTCCCCAAAAAAAAATGTAACGAGACCCCATCTCTAATTTTTTTAACAAGCGCACCCCATACAAAATATAACCGCAATTGCTCGCATGTTAAAATGTGAAAAAAAACACTTTACACATTGTAAATTATTGAAAATACATATTTTATTGCATTTTTTGTTATAATATACAGACAGGTCATGACGTATACATATAATAATGACATATTATGAATCTACCGAGTCTGACGGAAAGAACGATATATAATATGTCTGGGTCATATACTAAAATAAGCCTTCAAAACACGTTTAAACATGATGAGCAAAACCGGTAAAAATGACCTCAGCACAGGGGCGGGAAAAGCCTCAGCAGCGAAAGGGTTAAAGGGAGTCCAGGAGAAATAGGATTATTTAAAGGAGGCATTATTGAAGGCCACAGGTAATTGCATTCGGCTTGTTAGCAAAAACAAAAAAGGGAAGAAACCACTGTGGTACTCTACAGAAGTGGCCAAAATAGTGAAGAACAAAAAGATAACGTTCAATAATTATAAAAAAAAGTCAGTGAAGAAGATGGGCAAACCTATAAGATTAGGCAGAAAGAGGCAAAGCAATTTATAAGAGCTTCCAAACCACACGTAGAAGAGAAAATAGCTCAGTCAGTAAAAAAGGGGGACAAAACATTTTTTAGATACATAAACGAGAAAAGAAAAGTAAAACGAGGATTAGTTAGATTAAAAACAAAAGAAGGTATGTAGAAGAGGATAAAAGTCTCGCTGACTGCCTCAATGAATATTTTTTGTGACAGAACACAATGTCACTGTGCGATTTGGAGGGGGTGATGCGCTAGCCTCCTGCCCACAGACTATGGCCCGTGAAAGAGACTATTGGGGAACTGGTGGACATTTTATATATATTTGGTTTTCACTATTTTATATATCTGCCAGTTAACTAAAGATTTCTGATGTCTGTGTGTTATTCCCTGTATAGTGTAGATCTCTGTATTAGTACCTGCTATTGTGTAAGTTCTCTCTGTAAGAAATACCTTTTGTATACCCTTCTTTCTCCTTCCCCCATTCTCTATTGTTTGAAGGTCCTGTGTAGCTATCTGATCTGTGATGTTGTCTGTTTGATAGAGTCAAGGACCAGCACATTTGCATACTGTCAGCTCTATTCTGACCAAGCTTGAAGTCACGACTCATGATTTGGGGTACCAGGAATCTTCTGCCCGCTGTGCCAAGGAAAGGCTCCAGGTCTACAGCTTCTGCTTATTTCTGGGGGTGCTAGCCAGAATGGAGTTTATTCGGCGCAAGGTCTTGTTACCAGTGGGGTACCTCAGGGGTCAGTACTTGGACCCATTCTCTTTAATATTTTTATTAGTGATATTGCAGAAGGTATTAATGGTAAAGTATGTCTTTTTGCTGATGACACAAAGATTTGTAACAGGGTTGACGTTCCTGGAGGGATCAGCCAAATCACAAATGATTTAGGTAAACTAAAAAAATGGTCGGTGCTGCGGCAATTGAGTTTTAATGTGGATAAGTGCAAGATAATGCACCTGGGACGTAAAAACCCAAGGGCTGAATATAGAATATTTGATACAGTCCTAACCTCAACATCTGAGGGTTGGGATTTAGGGGTTATTATTGCAAAGGATCTAAGGGTAAGTAGTCAATGTAATAGAGCAGCAGTAATTGAATTTAAGCAAGCATGGGATAGGCATAAGGCTATCCTAAACAAAAGATAAATCCAGGTAAAGTATCCATGTAATTGGACAGACTAGATGGGCCGAAAGGTTCTTATCTGCCGACATTTGTCTATGTTTCTATGAAATTCTGGCAGAATGCTTGGTTGTGTAGGGAGAGGTATTAGCAGTAGGGATGAGCTGTTCGGGTTCGGACGGTTCGGGGTTCAACCCGAACTTAGCCTGTTCGGGCAGATCGCGAACCCCGAACATTTCCGGGTGTTCGCCGCATGTTCGACCACAATGGACCACAATGCATTTTCCCACTGCCTGAAGCTCGTAATTGGCTACAGCCTTGCACCTGACCACAGGTCTGGTGCAAGACTGGTTGAACACTATGCCAATCACCGCTCAGAGTCCTGATTGGGCAAATTTTGCCCAATCATGGGCTCACAGAGCTAAGTCCCGCAGCACACTATATAAGGTTTCAACGCGCCAATTCTGCACGCATTTCAGAGGAGATTTCAAAGAAGATAGTTGTGTGTGTTGTTACTGCCGGTCTGCCACGCTACTGGGGGGGTCTCATTTCGACCAAATATCGGGGAATTTAGGTGATGTGTGTCTTGTCACTGTGCCAGCAATTTTTTGGGGGGTTTACAACTTTATTTAAAACATTTGTGTATTGAGGTGATTTTCTGGGTCTTGTCACACTGTGCCAGCAAGTCTTTTTGGGTCTCATTTATACCAAATATCAGGGAATTTAGGTGGTGTGTGTCTTGTCACTGTGCCAGCAAGTTTTTTTGGGGTTTACAACTTTATTTAAAACATTTGTGAATTGAGGTGATTTTCTGGGTCTTGTCACTGTGCCAGCAAATCTTTTTGGGGCTCACTAATTTCTTTAAAACACTTGGGAATTAAGGTGATCTGTGTCTCGTCATACATACAGTACCACGCTGTATTTTGGGGCTCACTAATTTCTTTAAAACACTTGTGAATTAAGGTGATCTGTGTCTCCTCATACAAACAGTACCACGCTGTATTTTGGGGCTCACTAATTTATTTAAAACATTTGTGAATTAAGGTGATCTGTCTCTTGTCACTGGCTGCCAGCTATCGGTGTGTCTCACTGAGTTATACCAGAGTTATTTAAATCTTTATACCAGAGTTGAATTAATGTATCACTCACCATGTCTGAAAGAACAAAAAGGACAGGCAGACGCTCCCAGCCACAGATAAGAGGGCAAGCAGCCCCTGTGTCGGGAGGCTGTGTCTCTGGTCGTGATGAACGTGGTGCATCCTCTGCAGGGGCACGCTTGTCCTTTCTAACTGGTGCTGGCCATCTTAAGCAGCAGCAACATACAGAGGACTTGGTGGATTGGCTAACCAGGCCATCCTCATCCTCCGAGTCCTCTGCCAGACAGAATTCTAGTGCTTTACAGTCCACCTCAGCTGCCAAAGCATCTAATGCAGCCTCCATGTCCACAGCTACTCCTGCCGTAGCCTCGCTATCACACACAGAGGAGTCAGCTGAATTGTTTGACTACAATGAGAGTGACATGCTGCTTGAGGATGCGCAGCAAGTACAGTGCTCTGATTCAATCTCTGAGGTTGAGGAAGGGAGTATAACCAACCTAGAGGAAGGGGGTGCCAGTGATGACACACAAATAACTGGCACTCATGTTGCCCCAGCAGCTGCAGCATACTGCCAAGTTGGCTCCAGTGACGAGGAGATAGGGGGTGAAGATGACATTGATGATGATGAGGTCACTGACTCCACCTGGGTGCCAGATCGAACTGAGGAATCAAGTGAGGAGGAGGGGGAGGAGGAGGAGGAGGCACAGCAAACACGAGGCACAACATCCTCTGTGACCAAACGTAGCACTAGCCAGTCCAAGGCATCACATGTCAGAGCTGCTCCGATGCAGAGCTGTTGTCTCAAAGAACACATGCAGGAAATCTGCTGTCTGGGAGTTCTTTAAGAACTGTGCAGCAGACCCCACCATTGCTATTTGTAATCTATGTCAGAGGAGGCTGAAGCGTGGGATAAACACCGGACACTTGGGTACCACGTGCTTGAGGTGACATATGAACAAGTGCCACACATCCCGTTTGGGGCAAAACTTTGCGTAGGTCCTCCTCCTCATCATCTGTCTCTACCCACACTGTATGTCCTGCCAGGCAGTTTCCTACATCCTCCACCGACAGGGATGATGCTACAGTAATGGATGTACCAGCAGGTCCTTCCTCATAATGTGACATCATCCCAGTAGCTGAAGATTTACGCAGTCAGATTACGTTGCCGCAGCTGCTGCAGCGAAAGAAAAAATATAGTCTCAACCATCCCCAAGCACAGCATCTAAATGCCAGCTTAGCAAAATTACTCGCATTGCAGCTGCTGCCTTTCCAGCTGGTGGACTCTGCTCCCTTCCGTGAATTTGCTGAATGCGCTGTACCACAGTGGCAGGTTCCAAAATGCCATTACATTTCACGCAAGGCCATTCCAGCACTATACCAGCACGTGGAAGACAATGTTATCCAGTCATTGTGAAAGGCAGCAAGGTGCATGTCACTTTAGACACGTGGTCCAGCAAGCATGGACAGGGTCGTTACATTTCCTTCACGGCACACTGGGTAACTCTGATTGCAGCTGGGAGGGATCCAAGACGGGGCTCTGTGCTGGAGCTTGTTCATCCACCACGCCTCCAGAAAGCTGCTTGTATGAGGTCTGTCTGCTCCACCACAACCACCTCTTCCTCCTCCTCCTTCTCTGTCTCTGGCGAAGTGGCAGTTAAACCGACGCCTGACAGGGTGTACGCAATGGCTCAAGCAAAAAGATGCCATACTGTGCTTGAGCTGGTTTGTTTAGGGGACAGGAGCCACACCGAGTCAGAAATTTTGTCAGCTCTGCAGGGGCAGGTGCAGAGATGGTTAACACCACGCCAGCTTGAGCTGGGAATGATCGTCTGCGATAATGGCAGCAACCTTCTCTCCGCCCTACGCAAGGGTAAATTGACGCATGTACCATGCCTAGCACACGTCCTAAATCTGGTGGTACAGCGTTTCCTAACCAAGTACCCAGGGCTGCCAGAGCTTCTCATCCAGGCCAGAAAAGTCTGCAGCCACTTCAGACGGTCATTCCCAGTAAGCGTTCGCCTGGCAGAAATTCAAAGAGAATTCCACCTTCCCACAAACCGTCTGATCTGTGACATGCCCACCAGGTGGAACTCGACATTAGCAATGCTGCAGCGTCTGCACAAGCAGCAGAGGGCCATCAACGAGTACCTGTGTGAGTATGGCACAAGGACAGGTTCAGGTCAACTTGTTTTTTTCCCCCCCGCAGTGGCTGATGATCAAGGATGCATGCACTGTACTGTCACCATTTGAGGAGGCAACGAGGATGGTGAGCAGGGACAGTGCATGCATCAGTGACACAATTCCTTTAGTGTTCCTGCTGGAGCACACTCTGCGGGGAATTATAGATGTGGCTCTAGAGGCAGAGCAGCGGGAGGAAGAGGAGGCCTTCCCTAGCTCTCAAGGCCCCAGTCTTTCCGCAGACAGCATTCCAGCGGGTCCTACTCAGATCAGACAGGAGGAGGACTATTTAAGTAGTGGGGGCATTGAAGGTGGGGATTCCTCAAGGCAGGGTTTTGTGTGCCCAGAAACAGAAGGGCTTGTGCGTGGCTGGGAGGAGGAAGTGCACGATACGGTCATCCTCATTGACCAGGAAGACTCGGAAGCTAATGCCACCTCCAACCTACGCTGCATGGGCTCCCTAATGATGCAAAGCCTACTAAAGGACCCCAGGATTCGTGCTATCAAGGAGAGGGATCATTACTGGTTGGCAACCCTTCTTGATCCACGATACAAGGGGAAAGTTGCAGAGCTCATCCTGCCCGCACAGAGGGAGCACAGGATGAAAAAACTTGAGGACGCTCTAAAGCGACACTTGTGTAACACCTTTCCAGGCACTGGTAGATTACCAAGTGCTGACACACGTGCTTCTGAGGCTGCGGATAATCAGAGGAATAGTGGTGAAGGCCAGGGCCGCTTGACTGATGCATTTTTACATTTTTTTAGTCCTCGACGCCCAGGGACGTCAAATGTAGGCACCCATTGACAGTGTCTTCACCATATGGTGCAGGACTACCTAGGGGCAAGGGCAGACCTGGATACCTTTCCAGCAGATGATCCACTGGCTTACTGGGTGTTGAGATTGGATCACTGGCCAGAACTTAGCCAATATGCTATGCAGCTACTAGGTTGCCCTTCATCTAGCGTGCTTTCCGAAAGGACGTTCAGTGCCGCTGGAGGTTTTGTCACAGACAAAAGAGTGCGTCTGTCCACCGACTCTGTAGACCGGCTGACATTTATAAAAATGAATCAGTCCTGGATCAGCAGCTATCAATCCCCTGATGCTGAAGTAATGGAATAGATCGGGGATGTCCTCTTCTGCATTCAAAAAACCTCCAGCACTGAATTCTTCCACAATACCACAAAAGGGTTACGGTGTGAAGGCACTTGCTGCCAGGAAAGGCACAATATCTGGCTGCACTGGCGCCCATTAAAAAAAAACAACTTTTCAATATAGGACCACATGGTCCACCCCTGCACTCTTCCACAATACCACAGAGGGGTTACTGTATGATGATACTTGATGGCCTGGCATTAAAGGCACAATATCTGGGTGCACTGACACCCATTAACAGATAAATAAAAACTCTTTTCAATATAGGACCACATGGTCCACCCCTGCACTCTTCCACCATACCACAGAGGGGTTACTGTATGATGATACTTGCTGGCCTGGCATTAAAGGCACAATATCTGGGTGCACTGACCTGACGCCCATTACCAGATCAAAAACTTTTCAATATAGGACCACATGGTCCACCCCTGCACTCTTCCACCATACCACAGAGGGGTTACTGTATGATGATACTTGCTGCCCTGGCAGTCTTGCACCAAAGGCAGAATATCTGGGTGCACTGACGCCTTAACCAGATGCATATCTTTTTAATATAGGACTGCAAGGTTCACCCCTGCACTCTTCCACAATAACACAGAGGGGTTATTGTATGATGATACTTGATGGCCTGGCATTAAAGGCACAATATCTGGGTGCACTGACGCCCATTAACAGATAAAAAACTTTTCAATATAGGACCACATGGTCCACCCCTGCACTCTTCCACAATACTACAGAGGGGTCACTGTATGATGATACTTGCTGGCCTGGCACCAAAGGCACAATATCTGGGTGCACTGACGCCCATTACCAGATCAAAAACTTTTCAATATAGGACCGCATGGTCCACCCCTGCACTCTTCCACAATACCACAGAGGGGTTACTGTATGATAGTACTTGCATGCCTGGCACTAAAGGCACAATATCTGGGTGCACTGCCATTGACGCCTGTATCAGATTCATATCCTCAGAGGGGTTACAGTGTGACGGCACTGTTGCCGACGCTAAAAGCCCAATTTTAAAGCACCTATTGTTACTTTCATCCAAAGCCTGTATAAGTTTCACAATAATTTAGCCCAAAAAACACTAAACTTTTTCTGCGCGTCCTAAAATGTCTTTTCATACAGGCTGCCGCCCCAAGCAGTTGTTTATGGATAGATTAAAGGAAAAGCATTTACCGTCATATGAAACGTCATTTATTTGTTTTTAAGTGTTTCTATACATCCTAGAAATCCGCCACTTCACTGGCAGGTTATGGGGACCTCCTAGGCACGATATTTGAAGGAATTTTTCATTTTATTTTTAACCCATATATCATGGAAAACTCAATGTCCCTTTAAAAACGTTTTTTAAAAACTTTTTTGTCCTTGTTTCCTGTCCCCCAGGGCACTACCCGGACCCCCATACACCTTTTATGGCAAATATGTAGCATATATGCCCTCTTGGAGGGCACTCTAAAAAGCCGAATTTTCAGCCCCATTGACTTGCATGGGGGTTCGGGTTCGGTCCCGAACAAATGGGAAGTTCGGGTTCGGGCTCGAACCGAACTCGGGAGTGTTCGGCTCATCCCTAATTAGCAGTAGGAAAAGGGAAGTGCTCATGCCACTGTACAGAACACTGGTGAGACCTCACTTGGAGTACTGTGTGCAGTACTGGAGACCGTATCTCCAGAAGGATATAGACATCTTAGAGTTCAGAGAAGGGCTACTAAAATGGTGTACGGCTTGAAGGAGAAAAGTTACCAGGAAAGGCTTAATGGTCTTAACATGTACAGCTTGGAAAAAAGACGAGACCGAGGAGATATGATAGAAACATTTAAATACGTAAAGGGAATCCACAAGGTAGAGGAAGGGAGTATATTTAAACGGAAACAAAGTAGCAAAACAAGAGGACTTAGAGGGTTATTCAGAGAGCGTGAAAAGCAGGAGAATGACTGGAGAATGAAAAATTTAGGTCAAAATAGACAAACCAGAAAAATTCTCCCTTTCATCTCACTTTCCAAATCAGCTATTTTGACCTAGAATTTCTCATTCTCCTGCTTTTCACGCTCTCTGAATAACCCTGATAGTCTTAGATTAGAGGGGTAAAGGTTTAAAAGTAACATCAGGAAGCATTATTTTACTGAGAGGGTGGTGGATACATGGAACAGTCTTCCAGTAGAAGTGGTAGAGGCCAAAACATTAATTCAATTTAAGCAGGCATGGGATAGGCATAAGGCTATCCTAAACAAAAGATATATCCAGGTAAAGTATCCATGTAATTGGGCAGACTAGATGGGCCGAAAGGTTCTTATCTGCCGACATTTTCTATGTTTTCTATGTATACCCACACACAGATCCCAGATACATTTTTATACCCAGACAGTATTATATTTTGTTAGCAACTGAAATTTTGGGACCACTGAAAATGTTTAAATTGCTCTGGAACTTGTCCGTTTTTGGAAGCTATCGATTTTTTTTTGGTGTGGGTGTGCAGGTTTCAGTTTGGTTCACTTTTAGGGTTTGTTTATTATTTGTGCTTGTTTTAGGCTGGGGCAGGCGAGCGCTCTGTGTGCCCGTACTGACGTGCCTCCCGGCGTCCGTCGCAGCGTTGTGACGCTTCGACAGGGCTGGCCACATGCTGTAGCACGTGCACGAATTGCGCGCACTACAGCGAACGTGCTGCGGCCATGCAGAAAGCCTCCCCGTTGAAGCGCTATGACGCGCGTTCGACTGGGCTGCAAAGCATCATCCTCCATAGGAGCATCGAGCCTTCCAGAGCCGAGCTCACTAACTGCGCTTAGCGAGGTGGCCAGACGAGTGTCAGTGGAAGGAACGTCCACTCATGCACATTCCTTCCACTCTGCAAAATGCTCATCTGACCCCGGCCTTAGGGTTACATTTCGGGCTAGGGTTTGTAATTGGGGTTGGCTTATTTGTGCTTGTTTTATGCGGTTACATTTAGGGTTAGCTTATTATTTGCGATTGTTTTTAGGGTTATAGTTATACATACTTTATATAAATCCGCACGCACACACAATAATGCTGCTCAATTGTAATAAGGATTATAGCAATTTGCTACTCAGCAAAGCTGTGTATCATAGTGAGCTGAGTGAAGGAGCCTCTGTCCCTCAGGACATCCCATGTAAAAGGAGCCCTATTTCTGTAGCTTGAGCTATTGGCAGGCGCAGGAGATCCGGTTATACATTAGGAGATTAATAATTGAATTATTGCACTTAAGAAGTTCAGTGCGCAGAGATAACGGAACGGACATGGCTATTATGCAGTTGCATATCCGATAAGTTTGTGTCACTTGGAAGAGAACAAAAAGTCTTTTTGTGACACGATCTGGCAATCTATAAAATAGACATATAAAATGAACTTTGAATCACCTTCATAAAAACATTATCTCTATAAAAAGTCTATCGGGGTTATTCAAAGAGAACAGAAAAGTCACTGCATGTTCGGTGACTTTTCGTTCCCCGCAATTCAGGGGATTCTGCGATTCTTAGTTCGCCGACCCTGCGGTGTATTCAGCAAGCACCGCAGAGCACCCGTAGTGCAGGGAATACTCGCCGCAAACCCGCAGAACACTTGCCGAAACAGCTGGAATAACCCCGCCGAAACCGCTGGAAAAACCTGACTAGCCACCGATCACAACGCAGAGCAGTCACCGGAAAGAGCCGACACGCAGACGAACGAGATGAAAAAAAAAAAAAAGTACACTTGAAAGTTTGAAATTTGAAACGCTGTTTGCAAAGAAACTACTGAGCGAAAATGCCTGGAATTTACATATAAGCTCCAATGAATGATAATAGAAAGGGCTGTTATAGAAAAATGAAAAAATTATTTAAAAAAAAAAAAAGTTTGCAAATTTTTTTTCCAAAAAATGCCTAAAAGATCCAAAGAAATCTATAATTAAAGAGACTTTTTACTGCATAAGAAAATAATAAACTGTTTATTATAGGGATGCACCGATACCGATACTGATATTTGCATAAGTACTTGGTACTCGTGCAAATGCCCCGATACCGGAAGCCGGCACTGGGCTGGCTTGCTGGTATCCGCAAGCCATAATTATGGTGCCAGCCATAATACCAGTCTGCCATGCGTACTACCTATGTGCCAGCCACAATACCATTCTGCCATTTGTACTATGTGCCAGCCATAATACCAGTCTGCCATGCGTACTACCTATGTGCCAGCCACAATACCATTCTGCCATTTGTACTATGTGCCAGCCATAATACCAGTCTGCCATGCGTACTACCTATGTGCCAGCCACAATACCATTCTGCCATTTGTACTATGTGCCAGCCATAATACCAGTCTGCCATGCGTACTACCTATGTGCCAGCCACAATACCATTCTGCCATTTGTACTATGTGCCAGCCATAATACCAGTATGCAATGTGTACTACCTATGTGCCAGCCACAATACCAGTCTGCAATGCGTACTACCTATGTGCCAGCCACAATACCATTCTGCCATTTGTACTATGTGCCAGCCATAATACCAGTATGCAATGCGTACTACCTATGTGCCAGCCATAATACCAGTGTGCCATGTGTAATATCAGTGTGCCATAATACCAGTGTGCCATGCATAATATCAGTGTGCCATAATACCAGCCTGACATGCCATGCATACCACATGCCATAATGTATACTCTACAAAAAAAATGGCCGCCCGAACCCAACACTAGAGTGTTCGGGTTTGGCTTGATGAAAAGGTGGCAACCCTAGGTCTGAGGTCTTTTATATAGGTGTATATAAATGAGTGGGTTTGTCTGGTCTGAGGTCTGATATAGAATATGTATATATTCTATATTAGACCTCAGACCAGACATACCTATATACATATACAGTATATCTATATATGTATCTACAGTATATATATTTTGGAAAGCCGTCACATGACTTTAAATAAAAGTATCGGTACTCGGTGAGTACCTGAAAAAAGTATCGGTACTTGTACTCGGTCCTAAAAATGTGGTATCGGTGCATCCCTAGTTTATTAGATATTGAATTAAAACTGGAATATATTTTTAACATTGAAGCCTATGGGATTATCCTGAATAAACCTGTCTAATGAAACCACCGAACAGCAGGGCATTTCGGCAACTTTTCCATGCTATTCGGTGTTCTCTGAATAGACAAAGCATTGCTTCTCTGTGACGGAACGGCCGCCACGTGGATAAAAAGATTATTATGTTGTAGTTATTCGTTTATTTAAAGGGTTACATTTGTTTCTATAATTTAGTATCTGTTTTGATGGATTTCGTTTGCCCTGTATTTATCCAAACAAATTCCCCTGTTAGATGTGCTGTAAAGTGTCCCCAAGGTCATATTTAATTGTGTTTTTCCTGCAAGATGCCTTACTGATTCTGCTGGTCGGTAAAGGGCAACATTGTATCAGAAAACCGCTGGCAAATTGCCAAAACCCGACAGGAATTCCTCTGCTTGCCCTGGAGCCTCCTTTAGCCTGAGCAAGGGTGATTTTTGGACCATAGGTCCCCAGGGATGGTAGCTTGGTGTGTGGCAAGTTTGGAGAGGATTCGCCCAGGAAACCCCCCCCATCCCACTAGAAATCCCCCTCCTGCCCAGAGCCTGTCAGCCCCTGCACCGCAGTCTCGGAGAGAGAGCTGACAAACTCTATCTGATGGCGTTCTGACCCCTCTGGACGGATCGGGTAGCTTCTTTCAGGGACCCAAGGTGTAAAGGGGGTGCCGGAGCGCCCAGGGGATCCCCCCGAAAACCGCATTTCCCAGACCATCGGGCTGGGAGCCGCACCCGCACCATGGGGGGGCATCGGACAGCAGACAGGCAGGTGCCAGAACCTGGGCTATGGCTAAGCCCCGGTGCAGAATTCACTCCAGGGGTCTGGGGGCGGGCATGGGAGAGAACAATGGGACTGTACCATATAAAAGGACCGTGTATGTTCTGTTTGTCATTAAACAACCAACTTGCTTAAACCTATACTGAGTCACGACAAGTATTTGGGAGGGCATAATCACTGAATCCTTCGCTTCCAGACCATCCAGGGACCGCTGTCAATCTCTCTCCCACCTTGCTAGCTCGCTACCCGGCTAAGCTCTCCAGCAAGACTCGGCGCCGCAGACGGAGCTACCCCTGCAGCGTAGCTGATCTGCTACATTCTCTATGGGGGATTTCACTGCCCTCGAACAGGCACCGTATGTGCAGGCAATTCGCCAACATTTGGCGAGCTGCCTGCTCTTAGAATAGCGGAATGGCCAGGAAATGTAGCCGTACGCTGAATTTCAGTGTCCGGTTACATTTCGAGGCCAGATCGGCTCTCTGAATAACCCTGTTAATGTGCCTGATTTACATAAAACATGAAGGGCCCTAATACATTCTTCACGCAAAACCGCATGCGTGAATTTTTGCACAAGACGTTAACGCACGTAAATCAACGCTGGTATTACAATCTTCGCACATTTTTTTATGCGTCAAAAAATAACGCGCATAAAACGGACAAGCACAAACACGCGCGCAGCAATGTTGCGCACATAAATCAGTGTGCGGTCCATTTTTTTCATGCAATTCAGCCAATCAGAATTAAGAACCACAATTGTCTCACGTTAAGTTTTTGCGCTTGTCAAAGTAAATTTGCGCATATATGCTGCATCAATAAAAAAAGCATGCACAGCTTCTCAAATTTATTGGTTTGGTATGTGTAGAATATGTAACTATACTTTGCTGCGTATTTTTTTTTGGGCTGGTGTATTTGGGTTAGGCCAGGTTGATACAGTCAGGTCCAGAAATATTGGGACAGCGACACAAAAAAACAATGTAGGGCTCTGGCACGCCAATACTGGGTATTTATTTGGAGATCATCACTTTGGCTGCCTTCATCAAGCTTGATAAAAGACATTGAACGCAGTCAAAACTTTCTCTATTTTGCCATACTTGCAATGAAACCTATGGACTAAATTACAATCTTCACGCAAACGTTTGCGCCGGTGCAAATAATCATTAACGCATGGGGTAAAACCATTTGCGCTGAATCCTGTATTACATAGTCAGCGCAACAACCGCACGCAATAGTCTACCGCGGGTGAACCTGCGTGAGCTTACTGCACTTCACGCGTCCTATACTTAACATTGTGAGCTCAAATGCGAATGTGCGCTGGTACGAGGATGGTATTACAATCTATTTCGCAGTAATTACCGCGTGGCCTTTGCGCGCATAATTTTAGCAACTCTTAAAAGCTGGTGCTAATGGCAAGATTGAACAAACTGACTAACCCCAAATATCTAAGCCCATAAAAAAGGAATGCACCAAAGCACAGTGGCCCATTCAAATCATACCAAACCAATACAATGGATGAAGTTGTGTGTGCAAGTATTATTGCTGCAGCATATAGTCAGGTCCAGAAATATTGGGACATCGACACAATTCTAACATCTTTGGCTCTATACACCACCACAATGGAGTTGGAATAAAACAAACACAATGTGCTTTAACTGCAGACTGTCAGCTTTAATTTGATGGTATGTACATCCAACTCAGGTGAACGGTGTAGGACTTACAGCAGTTTGCAGATGTGCCTCCCACTTGTTAAGGGACCAAAGGTAATGGGACAATTGGCTTCTCAGCTGTTCCATGGCCAGGTGTGTGATATTCCCTCATTACCCCAATTACAATGTGCAGATAAAAGGCCCAGAGTTCATTTCAAGTGTGCTATTTGCATTTGGAATCTGTTGCTGTCAACTCTCAAGATGATATCCAAAGTGCTGTCACTATCAGTGAAGCAAGCCATCATTAGGCTGAAGAAACAAAACAAACCCATCAGAGCGATAGCAAGAAAATTAGGCGTGGCCAAAACAACTGTTTGGAACATTCTCAAAAAGAAGGAATGCACCGGTGAGCTCAGCAACACCAAAAGACCCGGGAGACCACAGAAAATAACTGTGGTGGATGACCGAAGAATTCTTTCTCTGGTGACGAAAACACCCTTCACAACAGTTGGACAGATCAAGAACACTCTCCAGGAGGTAGGTGTATGGGTGTCAAAGTCAACAATCAAGAGAAGACTTCACCAAAGATGTAAACCATTGGTGAGCCTCAAAAACAGGAAGGCCAGATTAGAGTTTGCCAAACAACACCTAACAAAGCCTTCACAGTTCTGGAACAAGATCCTATGGACAGATGAGACCAAGATCAACTTGTACCAGAGTGATGGGAAGAGAAGAGTATGGAGAAGGAAAGGAACTTCTCATGATCCTAAGCATACCACCTCATCAGTGAAGCATGGTGGTGGTAGTGTCATGGCGTGGGCATGTATGGCTGCCAATGGAACTGATTCTCTTGTATTTATTGATGATGTGACTGCTGACAAAAGCAGCAGGATGAATTCTGAAGTGTTTCGTGCAATATTATCTGCTCACATTCAGCCAAATGCTGCAGAACTCATTGGACGGCGCTTCACAGTGGTGTAGATGGACAATGACCCAATCATACTGCAAAAGCAACCAAAGAGTTTTTGAAGGGACAGAAGTGGAATGTTATGCAATGGCCAAGTCAATCACCTGACCTGAATCCCATTGAGCATGCATTTTGTAGTATATCATAGTGTTATATCTATCCACCACTAGAGGGCGCATGTTGTAGGTATTATCTGTGTTCCTGTTCATTGTAAATAAAGTTTCCTCATCACATGGTAGAGTTCTAAGGCAGCATGCAGACGCTGTGTGCAGCTCCTGTAAATAAAGAATAAGAACCTTCCACAGCCTGTCTCTGCTTTCAAAGATATGGAGATATCACATTGGCGACGAGGGTAAACAGGTTGTACTGTGGAACGTGTATGTGCAGTTTCAAGGTCTGCAGAGCAGAAGAAAAAAAAAATAAGAAACAGAAGAAACTACAAGGACGTGAATTGCTGAGACAGAATGGCTGCTCTTGTGGGAACAGTGAGCCCCTTTGACTGTGAGTTGCAATCGTGGGACGAATATATTGAAGTGTTGGACTATTTCTTTCAAGCTAATGAGATTACTGATGCCGGTAAGAGGAAAGCAGTGTTATTAAGCGGGGTCGGCGCGTCAACTTATAGTTTGCTGAGAAGTTTGCTGTGTCCTATGACGCCAGCAGAGAAAACATATCAGGAACTTGTCGTCGTGCTCAAAGCCCATTATAATCCAAAACCAAGTGAAATTGTGCAGAGATATAAATTTAATTCACGCACACGGCATACTGGCGAGAAGGTGGCTGATTATGTGGCGGAGTTGAAAAAGTTAGCGCAGTATTGTGAATACGGGCCTACACTACCACAAATGCTGCGGGACAGGCTGGTGTGTGGAGTAAATGACGACAGGATGCAGAGACGGCTGTTGTCAGAAGTGGATTTAACCTTTGAAAAGGCTCTTACTATGTGTCTGGCGATGGAGTCGGCTGACAGAAATATAAAAGATCTCCAAGGCTTCTCTGGGGATGAAGAATCACAGTCTCAAAGGTCTCATCAGGGACAATCGGTGGTGCATAATGTGGGTGCAGTGGATAAGAGGGGGTGGAAGACGGACTATGAGTGTTTCAGGTGCAAAGGGAATCATGCACCCCACGAATGCAAATTTATAAATGAACTGTGCCACCATTGTCAGAAACGTGGACACATCAAGCGGGCGTGCAAATCCAAGCACGTGATGCAGAGTCACAAAACCCCATTTCAAGGACTGAGGGGGGAGAGGAAAGGAAAGGAGAAGGCTGGGAGGTCGCATTTAGTGAAAGAAGAAGACGTTAGTGAGACAGAAGATGCAGGTGACATAAACACGATATACAGTGTCTCACATACAATGCCTAAAGTGGCTCCTATTCTACAGAAGTTAAAGGTGAATGGCATGAACATCGAATTTGAGGTGGACACAGGTTGTGGCATTACAATTATTAGCAAAAAGCAATACTCTAAGCTATGGAAAAACACCGACATACCAGAGTGGGAACCATGCAACCTGACATTAAAAACATATACAGGTGAGAAGATGCTGGTGTTAGGTCAGGTTATAGGAACAGTGCAGAGTCAGATGGACAACAAGAAACTTACTATGGTAGTGGTTGAAGGGGCCGGGCCAAATTTATTGGGACGAAACTGGCTGAAAGACTTAAGAGTGTTGCCACAACTGGTGAATACAGTAACAGCCAGTCCAACGCTACATTTGGCTGACCTGCTAGATCGATATGCTGAGGTGTTCAAAGATGAGCTAGGTCAGCTGAAAGGCACCACGGCCAAAATTCATGTGAACTCAGAGGCCCAGCCACGATTCTATAAGCCACGACGGATACCTTTTGCTGTCAAACCTCTGGTGGAGGCAGAACTGCAGAGACTGGTAGATGAGAAAATTATAGAACCAGTACAATTTTCGGAATGGGCAGCTCCCATAGTACCGGTGAGGAAGCCGGATGGTTCAATCCGCATCTGTGGAGATTACAAACTCACAGTAAACCGAGCATCCAGTGTGGAACAATATCCTATTCCTAAAGTGGAAGACTTATTTGCTCAGTTGGCGGGCGGCAACAAATTCTCCAAACTGGATATGAGTCATGCGTATCAGCAGATCGTGCTGGATGAAAGCGCCAAAAAGTATGTGACTGTTAATACACACAAAGGACTGTATACTTATGGTAGATTGCCGTTTGGAGTGGCGTCGAGTCCAGCCATTTTCCAGCGCACTATGGAGGGCATCCTACAAAACATGCCGCACGTCACAGTCTACTTAGATGACATTTTAGTTACTGGGGTCAGCGAGGACGATCATTTAAGAAATCTGGAGGAGGTCTTGTCTCGGCTAAAACAAAGTGGCCTGAGACTGAAAAGGAGCAAGTGCAAGTTCCTGGGAACAGAAGTGGTTTTTCTGGGTCACAAGATCAGTGCTGCGGGTGTGCAGCCAGTCGCAGAAAAGGTCCAGGCCATACAAGAGGCACCCACACCGCGGTCTGTGAGTGAACTAAAGGCTTACTTAGGCCTATTGAACTATTACCACAAATTCTTACCGAGCCTGTCCACGTTACTGGCACCGCTGCATGCACTATTGAGGAAAGAGACTAAATGGACCTGGAGTTGTGAGCAAAAAGAGGCCTTTGAAAAGTCCAAAAATCTTCTCCAGTCGGATGCCTTGTTGGTACATTATGATGTCAACAAACCTATTATCCTGGCTTGTGACGCTTCACCTTATGGTGTGGGTGCTGTGTTGTCGCACAGGATGGGGGATGGATCTGAACGGCCAATAGGGTTCGTCTCACGTACACTGAATGCAGCTGAGAAAAATTATTCTCAAATTGAGAAGGAGGGCCTTGCGGTGATATTTGGGGTGAAGAAGTTTCACACATACTTGTATGGGAGACAATTCACCATTGTTACAGATCATAAACCACTGATCTCATTATTTAATGAACTGAAGGAGGTTCCACAAATGGCCTCGCCACGTATTCAAAGATGGGCTGTGACATTATGTGGATATGAGTACTCCATCGTGTACAAAGCAGGCAAGGATCATCAAAATGCTGATGGCTTGAGCCGGTTGCCAGTCGCGGAAACAGGGGTGGAGACGCCTGCGGAGGAAGAGAGAGTACTTCTATTGGAAGAAAATGGCGTACCATTGGTTAAAGCCGACCAGGTGAGGAAATGGACAGATAAAGATACCGTTTTAGCACGGGTTAGAGAGTTCGTCCTCAGAGGATGGCCAAAAAGAGTGGAGAAATCAGTGTTTGGAGCTTATGTGAAAAGGAAGGAGGAACTTAGTGTGGAGGCAGGTTGTGTCTTGTGGGGTGCCCGTGTGGTCATTCCACCCCCAGGTCGCACAGACCTACTGAAGCACTTACACACGACTCACCCAGGAATAATCAGGATGAAGGGGCTGGCGCGGAGCTATATGTGGTGGCCGATGATGGATGCCGATATAGAAGCAATGGTAAAAACTTGCACCATGTGCCAAGAAAATAGAAATTCTCCCCAGTGTGCACCTTTACATCCTTGGGAAGTACCAAACCTTCCATGGAGAAGACTTCACATTGATTATGCGGGCCCGTGGATGGGCAAGATGTTTTTGATTTTGGTGGATGCTTACTCTAAATGGATAGAGGCGTACCCGTTAAGTAAATCCACCTCCGCAGTGACTATTCAATGCCTCAGACAGAGCTTTAGCCAGCATGGAATTCCCGAAATGGTGGTGTCGGACAATGGCACCAGTTTTACGAGTATGGAGTTTCAAGAATTCATGGCTCGAAATGGTATTAAGCACGTGACCACAGCGCCTTACCATGCAGCGTCCAATGGACTGGCCGAAAGGGCGGTGCAGACATTTAAAGGGCTGATAAAAAAAAGTTCAGGAGATTCCATTGAGGTCAAGATGGCCAGAGCGTTGTTTAGTTACAGGATAACTCCTCAGTCCACGACTGGAAAATCACCTGCAGAGCTCTTGTGTGGGAGGAAATTGCGTTCCACGTTGGATCTCATACATCCGGATTTTAAAGGCCAGGTGCAAGAAAAGCAGGTGAAGCAAAAACTTTATCATGATCAACATGCCAAGGAGAGACATCTGCGGGAAGGTGACAAAGTATACACTAGAAATTTTGGTGTGGGACCTTCCTGGATTCCGGGGACTGTTCAGAAGCAGACAGGTCCTGTGTCATGCACTGTTGCACTTGGAAATGGCCAGATTGTGCGTCGTCACATAGATCAGGTGAGAAATAGACATGTTGCATATCCAGAGGATCTACAGAGTTTGGCGGAACCATTAACGCAAGATAGGGAGGTTTTGGCTCCCCTTTCCGGTGTTGTACTTGCAGAAGCCGGGGAAGAGGGACAGATGGAGGGGGAGCTTGTCACAGAGAAATCATCAGAGACTGCTCATGTGGAGGGGGAGCAAGAATTACGGCGATCCACCAGAACAAAGAAAGCACCAACTTATCTACAGGATTATACTTAGCTTAGTAGTGAGTTCCCCAGCCACAGGACAAGAATGCGTCCTGGAACTCACTGGGACGGAGGTAGTCTACCCAAAGTCTCAAGTTTAGTGGGAGTTTTTCTGTGCCTAGGGTCATGTGGGTGGTATTTTTGAAACTAGTGTTATCAGAGGGAAGGGGATGTAGTATATCATAGTGTTATATCTATCCACCACTAGAGGGCGCATGTTGTAGGTATTATCTGTGTTCCTGTTCATTGTAAATAAAGTTTCCTCATCACATGGTAGAGTTCTAAGGCAGCATGCAGACGCTGTGTGCAGCTCCTGTAAATAAAGAATAAGAACCTTCCACAGCCTGTCTCTGCTTTCAAAGATATGGAGATATCACACATTTCACTTGCTGAAGACAAAACTGAAGGGAAAATGCCCCAAGAACAAGCAGGAACTGAAGACAGCTGCAGTAGAGGCCTGGCAGAGCATTACCAGGGATGAAACCCAGCGTCTGGTGATGTCTATGCGTTCCAGACTTCAGGCTGTGATTGACTACAAAGGATTTGCAACCAAGTATTAAGAAGGGAAAGTTTGATTTATGATTATTATTCTGTCCCATTACCTTTGGTCCCTTAACAAGTGGGAGGCACATCTGCAAACTGCTGTAAGTCCTACACCGTTCACCTGAGTTGGATGTACATACTCTCAAATTAAAGCTGACAGTCTGCAGTTAAAGCACATTGTGTTTGTTTCATTCCAACTCCATTGTGATGGTGTATAGAGCCAAAGATGATAGAATTGTGTCGATGTCCCAATATTTCTGGACCTGACTGTAGAATTTGCCATTAACACCAGCTTTTAGGAGTTGCTAAAATTATATTCGCAAAGGCTGTGCGTTAAAAAATGCGCATAGATTGTAATACCATCCGCATACCAGTGCACAAATGCATTTGCGCTCACAATGTTAAGTATAGGACGCGAAGTACAGTAAGCTCGCGCAGCGTTCGATCAGGTTCACCTGCGGTAGACGTATACGACTATACGCGCGTTTGTTGCGCTGAGATTGTAATACGTTATGCGCAAAGGGTTTTGCCCCTCGCATTAATGCGTTTCACTCGCTGACGTTTGCGCGAAGATTGTAATTGTATGATTTACAACAAAGGTGTAGCCTGTGTATAAATATATATGTAATGTGTGGTTGCTTGTATTAATATCTTTGTTTTTGTCGGTACTTATGTGTGTATATTTTTAATATGTCTAAGTCTCTGTGTGTATTCCTGGGGGTGGGACTTTTAGGCACACACGCATTCTATTTCTATATATGTGTTTGTACGAGTGCGTGTATGTAATGATCAGCACCAGCAGCGATGGAGTATTAAAGGCACAAAAGAACACGTAGCCGCTGCTGTTTGATTGGAATCACCTGATACGTCTCATCGAATCAGGGCTCTAGATCATGCCCAGTCCTCCCTAGAGGTTCCTGGCTCAGTGCTGCAGTAACATGAGGTCGATTCAGGTCATTCCAAAGACTGATCATACAAGCTCGTATGGGGATTATAAAACCTAGTGAGCAATTACTGAAAATAAGACGAGGAGAGATGAAAGCATGAACCTAAAGCCAAACATCAGGGTATCGTAAACGAACAGGCAGTGAGCTCTGAAGGGACGATGCTTAAAAAGGACACTCTAGGCAAACTAACAAACATCAGTATTATTTATTTATATTGCGCCAACATATTCCGCAGCAGCAGGTAAAATATAGACAGTGTTACAATGCATTGAGACCGAACAACATCTGACAAACAAACACGGGGGGGGGGGGGCTGGGAATGAGAGCCCTATTCCCATGGGAATTTACATCCTAGAAGGGTTGGAGGGTGAGAAACAGGAGGAGAGGTTATTATTAAGCAGGGCCGGCCTGACGATGGAGCAGAGTGGAGCACTTGCACCAGGCGCAGAAAATTTGCCAGCGGCAAATTTTTGCGCCGCCCTCCCCGCCATCACCGCTGCACTATTTCTTGCCGGCACCGCGGAAGCACCTATGGCGGGCTGGCGCATTGATACATTGAGGCAGTGGTGTGACCGCGCCCCCTCTGCACGCATGCATCCAGACGGAAGCGCGGGATCCAGACGCGTGGCAGGCAGCCCTGGACCAGCCAGCTTACCCGCCAGCTATGTGCCAGCGGCGTGCAGGGGGGGGGGCTGGCTGGTGTATAGAACCCCAGGCGAGCGGCAGATATTCATGCTGGTGGCCGCACGTTGGAGGGAAAAACACGCGGCTGTCGGCAGGATCTAATCGGGGGGAGCAGACAGGAGCTGGGGGGCAAATATACCCATATATGCTGGGGGGCAAATATACCCATATGAGCTGGGGGGCAAATATACCCATATGAACTGGGGGCAAATATACCCATATGAGCTGGGGGGGGGAAATATACCCATATGAGCTGGGGGCAAATATAACCATGCGTGAGCTGGTCTGGGGCAATATATCCATGCGTGAGCTGGTCTCGGGCAATATATCCATGTGTGAGCTGGTCTTGGGGCATATATCCATGTGTGAGCTGGTCTGGGGCAGTATATCCATGTGTGAGCTGGTCTGGGGCAATATATCCATGTGTGAGCTGGTCTGGGGCTCTGATACGCTCATACACCCTGCACACTGCTGTGAGGTTTATTGCTGTGGAGCTTGTGATGCACTCATACATGTCACGTGTTTGTGTTTTTTTTGGGGGGGGGGTTAGTATTTCCTCCTTCACTCCAGGCAGCACAGTGGCTTGGGCCGGCCCTGTTATTAAGTACAGCTGGCACCCAACCTGTTTTGTGTTAAAGTTTGCCTGTTTTTCCACACTGTGGTCTCCTGACCCTGCCGGCCATCTTGCTGCACATGCAACCAGTCAGAGGCATTACAAGTCGGCTGGTGTGATGCACCTTTAATGTGAATGCAGCAGGTTAGAGGTGTCCTAAAAGTCAAACAACCAGGGTTTCCCTTGAGGATAGCATATACCGAGCGATGGATTATTGCGAGTTTAAATTTCCTTTTTTCTTTTACGCAAATGCATTTTATTTAATTGTGAAGTCCAAAAGGTAAGACCACAGAGAAGCAAGGATGGGAGATGACAGGGGAAATGTCTGAAATCATCCCTGCCCCATGGATCCTATATCCTGATGGGATTCATTTTACATGGACATCCAGCTAATTTACACAAAATTAAATCCACACAGATTCCTAGCATTGTGTACATTCCATTTGCACACACAGAATCACAAAGATTTTTATTTCTACATATACATAGGACTGCTAAGCAAGTTCTCTTTCAACATAAGAGACAGACTCGCACAGAGACACTGACAGAGGCCCAGGTACTGGCAAAGACGCTGACAGACACACAGACACTGAAAGAGACACACAGAATAACAAAGATACTGATAGAGACACAGACAGGGTTATTCAAAAAGAATCGAAAAGTCACCGCATGTTTGGTGACTTTTCGTTCTCTTCAATTCAGGCCAATTCGGCAATCCCATTTCGGCAACCCTGCGGTGTATTCAGCAAGCACCACAGGGGCGTTGAAGTGCAGGGAAAAGCTGCCGCAAACCCGACAAAGTCACCGCATAAACCCGATGAATGCACACCGAAACCCGCAAAAACATCTGGATTAACCCGAGCGAAGCCACTGGAAAAACCCGAGCAGGAGCCGATCACACGCAGTGAAGCCACCGGAAAAAGCCGACACCGCAGACGAGTGAAGTGAATAAATTAGGAAAACAGTTTGCTTGAATGTTTGAAAAGTGAAACGCTGTTTGCAAAGAAACTACTGAGTGAAAATGTCTGAAATTTGCATATGAGGTCCAGGGAATGATAATAAAAAGGGCTGTTACAGAAAAAATAAATAAAGTTAAAAAAAATCTGACTTTTTTAAAAAAAATTAAATCCAGAAAAATGCTTAAAATATCCGAAAAAATCTATAAATAAAGAGACTCTTTACTGCAGAATTTTATAATGAACGGTTTATTAGATATTGAATTAAATGGGAATATTTTTAACATTGAAGCCTATTGGATTCTCCTGAATAAACCTGCCGAATTAAACCACCGAATGGCAGGGCATTAGGGGAACCTTTCACTGCTGGTTTGTGTTCTCTGAATAGCCGAAGCAGTGCTTTTTTATGGGGATTTCATTGCCCTCGAACAGACACTGAACAGGCACCGTATGTTCAGGCAATTCGCCAGGATTTGGCGAATTGCCTGCTCTCTGAATAGCCGAATGGCCAAGAAAGGTAACTGAACGCTGATTTTCAGCGTTCGGTTACCTTTCTCCAGCCATTCGGATCTCTTTGAATAACCCTGTATATTGTGCTTTACAAGATATGTGAATAATATATGGAATATATTAGAACAACAGACCTAGCTAAACAATGATGATACAGTACTTTGAGGGACCCTGTTCGCAAGAGAACTTGCAATCTATAAAGGATATATAAATATATATTTATATATATATATAAAAATCACGAGTATAGCAGTCTGTAGTGATACCTTTTTTATTGGACTAACGTTACATTTAAAGTACAAGCTTTCGATAGTGATCCTCCCTTCGTCAGGTATAGAAGCTTACTGATCAGAATAGTAGAATTAAATATTGGGACATTCATAGGGCACACAGTTGGGGTTGCTAGCACCCCCAACTGTGCGCCCTATGAATGTCCCAATGTTTAATTCTGCTATTCTGATCAGTAAGCTTCTATACCTGACGAAGGGAGGATCACTATCGAAAGCTTGTACTTTAAATGTAACGTTAGTCCAATAAAAAAGGTATCACTACAGACTGCTATACTCGTGATTTTGGAATCTGCACTAACACGGCCTACCTTATAAATATATATATATGTGATGTAGGTGTTGTAACACATCTGCGTACCCTGACTGGGTCACATCTGTTAATGCGGTTTCCTCGCCGGACCCCCGTTTCCCCACCGGCAGTCTTTTGTGCCTTTCTCCAACCCTTAGCTGAAGCTTAAGGATGGGTACATGCAAAGAGCGTTGATAGCATCCCTAGAAACAACAACACGCAGATCTGGAGGATTAGTTAGAACAGAATACAACAATTTGCTCCGCCTTTAATGAAATAATCTGTAAAGTGCCAGACTGAGCCTGGCAGCCAATGGAAACAGATACCCTGGCCTCCCCCTGCACCTCATCATGATCCCTTCCCTAGAATATTGTTCAGAATTCTCTGCTCTCCAGTAGGGATGAGCCGAACACCCCCGAGTTCGGTTCGCATTCGAACTCGAACTTTCCAAATGTTGGAACACGAACTCAATACAAGTCAATGGGACTCAAAATTCGATTTTTAGAGTGCCCTCCAAGAGGGCATATATGCTAGATATTTGCCATAAAAGGTGTATGGGGGTCCGGGTAGTGCCCTGGGGGACAGGAAGCAAGGACAAAAAGTTTAATAAAAAAAACGTTTTTAAAGGGACAGTGAGTTTTCCATGAAATAAGGGTTAAAAATAAAAACGAAAAATTCCTTCAAATATTGTGCCTAGGAGGTCCCCATAACCTGCCCGTGAAGTGGCGGATTTCTAGGATGTTTACAAACATTTAAAAACAAAAATTACGTTTCAAATGACGGTAAACGGTTTTCCTTTAATCTATTCATAAACTACTGCTTGGGGCGGCAGTCTGTATTAAAAGAGGAGACCTTTTAGGACATGCAGAACAAGTTTAGTGATTTTTTGGCTAAATTATGGTGAAACTTATGCAGGCTTTGGATGAAAGTAACAATAGGTGCTTTAAAATTGGGCCTGTAGCGTCGGCAACAGTGCCGTCACACAGTAACCCCTCTGAGGATATGAATCTGGTACAGGCGTCAGTGGCAGTGCACCCAAATATTGTGCCTTTGGTGCCAGGCCAGCAAGTGCATTCATACAGTAACCCCTCTGTAGTATTGTGGAAGAGTGCAGGGGTGGACCATGCGGTCCTATTTTAAAAAGATATGAATCTGGTAAAGGCGTCAGTACACCCAGATATTGTGCTTTTGGTGCCAGGCCAGCAAGTGCATTCATACAGTAACCCCTCTGTAGTATTGTGGAAGAGTGCAGGGGTGGACCATGCGGTCCTATATTAAAAAGATATGAATCTGGTAAAGGCGTCAGTACACCCAGATATTGTGCTTTTGGTGCCTGACCAGCAAGTGCCATTATACAGTAACCCCTCTGTGGTATTGTGGAAGAGGGCAGGGGTGGACCATGCGGTCCTATATTAAAAAGATATGAATCTGGTAAAGGCGTCCGTGCACCAGATATTGTGCTTTTGGTGCCAGGCCAGCAAGTGCATTCATACAGTAACCCCTCTGTGGTATTGTGGAAGAGTGCAGGGGTGGACCATGCGGTCCTATATTTAAAAGATATGAATCTGGTAAAGGCGTCAGTGCACCCAGATATTGTGCTTTTGGTGCCAGGCCAGCAAATGCCATTATACAGTAACCCCTCTGTGGTATTGTGGAAGAGTGCAGGGGTGGACCATGCGGTCCTATATTAAAAAGATATGAATCTGGTAAAGGCGTCAGTGCACCCAGATATTGTGCTTTTGGTGCCAGGCCAGCAAGTGCATTCATACAGTAACCCCTCTGTGGTATTGTGGAAGAGTGCAGGGGTGGACCATGCGGTCCTATATTAAAAAGATATGAATCTGGTAAAGGCGTCAGTGCACCCAGATATTGTGCTTTTGGTGCCAGGCCAGCAAGTGCATTCAAACAGTAACCCTTTTGTGGAATTGTGGAAGAGTGCAGGGTTGGACCCTGCGGTTCAAAAAATTGAAATGATATAAATGTAGCACAGGCGTCAGTGCAGCCAAATATTGTGCCTTTCATGGCAGCAAGTGCCTCCACATCGTAACCCTTTTGTGGTATTGTGGAAGAGTTCAGTGCTGGAGGTTTTGTGAATGCAGAAGACATCTTCGATCTATTCCGTTACGTCAGCATCGGGATTGATAGCTGCTGATCCAGGACTGATTCATTTTTATAAATGTCAGCTGGTCTACAGAGTCGGTGGACAGACGCACTCTTTTGTCTGTGACAAAACCTCCAGCGGCACTGAACGTCCTTTCAGAAAGCACACTAGATGAAGGGCAACCTAGTAGCTGCATAGCATATCGGCTAAATTCTGGCCAGTGATCCAATCTCAACACCCAGTAAGGCTAGGGTCAGACGAAAGCATTTTTCCCCGCGAACGTGAAAAAGTGCGTCTGAACTCATTGATGTATTTTTTCACGGAATGAGCAAAAATGGTCAGACGACGCACATTTTCGGGCGTGATTTTGTATGGATCGTCAATAAAACTCTTTTTGCGTCTGGACGTTATGTAGGCTGGACATTAGCAGTGTCTGACATCTCCTAATCACGCAAACACGCCGCTATGCTGCAGCTGCGCACTCAGTACGTCAGTAGTACTAGCGGTTCAGTGTTCTCAGAAAAATGCGTTCAAATTCCACTTGCGTTGCACGGCCGGACTTTTGTGCGGCCGTACATCGTATATTGGCCGTCATTGCCCGTCATCTGCTGCTAGTGCGGTCGTAATTATGTGCGCCAGAACACACGTTAAAAGTGCGCTGGTCTGACCCCAGCCTAAGCCAGTGGATCATCTGCTGGAAAGTTATCCAGGTCTGCCCTTGCCCCTAGGTAGTCCTGCACCATATGGTGAAGACGCTGGCAATGGGTGCCTACATTTGACGTCCCTGGGCGTCGTGGACTAAAATTTTTTAAAAAGGCATCAGTCAAGCGGCCCCGGCCTTCACCACTATTCCTCTGATCATCCGCAGCCTCAGAAGCACCTGTGTCATCACTTGGTAACCTACCAGTGCCTGGAAAGGTGTTACACAAGTGTCGCTTTAGAGCGTCTTCAAGTTTTTTCATCCTGTGCTCCCTCTGTGCGGGCAGGATGAGCTCTGCAACTTTACCCTTGTATAGTGGATCAAGAAGGGTTGCCAACCAGTAATGATCCCTCTCCTTGATAGTACGAGTCCTGGGGTCCTTTAGCAGGCTTTGTATAATAAGGGAGCCCATGCAGCGTAGGTTGGAGGTGGCATTAGCTTCCGAGTTTTCCTGCTCAATGAGGAGGATGACCCCATCGTGCACTTCCTCCTCCCAGCCATGTACTAGTCCTTGTGTTTCTGGGCACACAAAACCCTCCCTTGAGGAATCCCCACCTTCAATGCCCCCACTACTCAAATATTCCTCCTCCTCATCCTCCTCATCCTCCTCCTGTCTGATCTGAAGAGGACCCGCTGGAATGCTGTCTGCGGAAAGACCGGGGCCTTGAGAGCTAGGGAAGGCCTCCTCTTCCTCCCGCTACTCTGCCTCTAGAGCCACATCTATAAATTCCCCGCAGAGTGTGCTCCAGCAGGAACACTAAAGGAATTGTGTCACTGATGCATGCACTGTCCCTGCTCACCATCCTCATTGCCTCCTCAAATGGTGACAGTACAGTGCATGCATCCTTGATCATCAGCCACTGCGGGGGGGGAAACCAAGTTGACCTGAACCTGTCCTTGTGCCATACTCACACAGGTACTCGTTGACGGCCCTCTGCTGCTTGTGCAGACGCTGCAGCATTGCTAATGTCGAGTTACACCTGGTGGGCATGTCACAGATCAGACGGTTTGTGGGAAGGTGGAATTCTCTTTGAATTTCTGCCAGGCGAACGCTTGCTGGGAATGACCGTCTGAAGTGGCTGCAGACTTTTCTGGCCTGGCTGAGAAGCTCTGCCAGCCCTGGGTACCTGGTTAGGAAACGCTGTACCACTAGATTTGTGTGCTAGGCATGGTACATGCGTCAATTTACCCTGGCATAGGGCGGAGAGAATGTTGCTGCCATTATCACAGATGACCATTCCCAGCTGAAGCTGGTGTGGTGTTAACCATCTCTGCACCTGCCCCTGCAGAGCTGACAGAATTTCTGGCCCGGTGTGGCTCCTGTCCCCTAAACAAACCAGCTCAAGCACAGTATGGCATCTATTTGCTTGAGCCATTGCGTAGCCCCTGCCACGCGTCGGTTTAACTGCCACTTCGCCAGAGACACAGAAGTAGGAGGAAGAGGGAGAGGTGGTGGTGGAGCAGACAGACCTCATACAAGCAGCTTTCTGGAGGCGTGGTGGATGAACAAGCTCCAGCACAGAGCCCCGTCTTGGATCCCTCCCAGCTGCAATCAGAGTTACCCAGTGTGTCATGAAGGAAATGTGACGACCCTGTCCATGCTTGCTGGACCACGTGTCTAAAGTCACATGCACCTTGCTGCTGACTGCCTTTCCCAATGACTCAATAACATTGTCTTCCACGTGCTGGTATAGTGCTGGAATGGCCTTCCGTGAAAAGTAATGGCGTTTTGGAACATGCCACTGTGGTACAGCACATTCAGCAAATTCATGGAAGGGAGCAGAGTCCACCAGCTGGAAAGGCAGCAGCTGCAATACGAGTAATTTTGCTAAGCTGGCATTTAGACGCTGTGCTTGGGGATGGTTGGGACTATATTTTTCTTACGCTGCAGCAGCTGGGTCAACGTAATCTGACTGCGTAAATCTTCAGATGATGGGATTTTGTCACATTGTGAGGAAGGACCTGGTACATCCATTACTGTAGCATCATCCCTGTCAGTGGAGGTTGTAGCAGGCAATGACATGGCAGGACATACAGTGGGTGTAGAGACAGATGAGGAGGAGGAGGACCTACGCAAAGTTTTGCGCCAAAGGGATGCGTGGCAGGTGGTTATATGTCGCCTCAAGCACGTGGTACCCAAGCCTCCGGTGTCTTTCCCACACTTGAGCCTCATCTGACATAGATTACAAATAGCAACGGTGGGGTCTGCTGCACATTTCTTAAAGAACTCCCAGACAGCAGAGTTCCTGGATGTGTGCTTTGAGACAACAGCGCTCTGCACCTGAGCAGCTCTGACATCTGATGCCTTGGACTGGCTAGTGCTACGGTTGGTCATAGAGGATGTTGTGCCTCGTGTTTTTTGTGCCTCCTCCTCCTCACTTGACTCCTCTGTTCGATCAGGCACCCAGGTGGAGTCAGTGACCTCATCATCATTGTCATCATCACCCCCTATCTCCTTGTCACTGGAGCCAACTTGGCAGTATGCTGCAGCTGCTGGGGCAACATGAGTGCCAGTTATTTGTGTGTCATCACTGGCACCCCCTTCCTCTAGGTTGATTATACTCCCTTCCTCAACCTCAGAGATTGAATCAGAGCACTGTACTTGCTGCGCATCCTCAAGCAGCATGTCACTGTCATTGTAGTCAAACAATTCAGCTGACTCCTCCGTGTGTGATAGTGAGGCTACGGCAGGAGTAGCTGTGGACATGGAGGCTGCATTAGATGCTTTGGCAGCTGAGGTGGACTGTAAAGCACTACAAGCCTGGCTGGCAGAGGACTCGGAGGATGAGGATGGCCTGGTTAGCCAATCCACCAAATCCTCTGTATGTTGCTGCTGCTTAAGACTGCCAGTACCAGTTAGAAAGGACAAGCGTGCCCCTGCAGAGGATGCACCACGTCCACCACGACCAGAGGCACAGCCTCCCGACACAGAGGCTGCTTGCCCTCTTATCTGTGTCTGGGAGCGTCTGCCTGGCCTTTTTGGTCTTTCTGACATGGTGAGTGATATATAGATTAAATATATACAGAACTCTGATTCAACTCTGGTATAAAGATTAAAGATTTCCAGAACTCTGGTATAACTCAGTGAGACACCCTGATAGCTGGCAGCCAGTGACAAGACACAGATTACAATTCTCAGAAACCTCCTATAAATCAGTGAGACCCACTGATGGGTGCCAGTGACAAGACACAAATTACAATTCGCAGAAATCTGCTACAAGTTAGTGAGACCCCCTGATAGGACCCCCTGATAGCTGGCAACAGTGACAAGACACAGATTACAATTCACAGTAATCTGCTAGAAGTATGCGGGACCCCCTGATAGCTGACAGTGAGAAGACACAGATTACAAGTCTCAGAAACCTCCTATAAATCAGTGAGACCCCCTGATGGGTGGCAGTGACAAGACACAGATTAGAACCATCTGTATTTTGCAGAAATTACTGACGCCCAAAATACTGCGTGGCACTGGCTGTGACAAGACACAGATCACCTCAATTCCAAAATATTTTGTAGCAATTACTGACCCCCAAAATACTTGCTGGCAGTGTCAAGACACAGATTACCTCAATTCCCAAATATTTTGTAGAAATTACTGACCCCCAAAATACTTGCGGGCAGTGAGAACACACAGATTAGAACAATTCCCAGATATTATGTAGAAATGAGACCCCCCCCAGTAGCTGGTGGCAGACTGGCAGTGAGAACACACACTAACACAACAACAATCTCCTCTCAAATGCATGCTGAAGCGCTGTGTGAAACCTTATATAGTGTGCTGCGGGACTTAGCTCTGTGAGCCCATGATTGGGCAAAATTTGCACAATCAGGACTCTGAGCGGTGATTGGCATAGTCTTGAACCTGTCTTGCACCTAAACTGTGGTCAGGTGCAAGGCTGTAGCCAATTACAAGCTTCAGGCCAGTGGAAAAGTGCATTGTGGTCCATTGTGGTGCATTGTGGGCGAACACGCGGAAATGTTCGTAGTTTGCGAACATGCGAACAGGCTATGTTCGATGCGAACTCTGAACCGATCAAACCGAACAGCTAATCCCTACTCTCCAATCTGCTTCTGAGTCTGGGACATAATTAAAACAGGGACAGAGAATGGGATTAGTATTGCTCAACATATTGGCAAACAAGACAAAACAATATCCATTCAAACGTTTATCAGATACACACACATTCTAGATAAGGTGAGTTGGAAAAAAATTAAGGTGACCCACAGAGTAAACCTATCAGCAGATAGTAACAGATGATACATATAGACAATAACAGTATTCATACATAACACAGATTACAAAAAATCCCGTGCACCCTACAGGTACAGGGTGACTTCAACATAGGAGAGGGCAGGGAAACAATATAGAATATTAGGCCTGCACCTCCCAAATACATCTCTAGGCACATGTACCCCAAGTTCAAAGTGACACGTGTCATAGGTGTATATACACATAGTTAGGTGTCTTGCCCAAGGACACTTACTGTTGAGGTATTCTAATCTGCTTTTCATAGCTGTAGAGCTGAGACATGGTGGTGAGACTGAACCTGCTTCTCCATTGCTTGAAGAGGAGAAACATGCTGGTTGGGATTCGAATCTGCTCCTTCATGGTTATAGAGCAGAAACGTTACTGCTACACTACACAGTTGCTATTGTTCAGTAGCCAAGTATGTGTCGCTGGGCGTTCTTGCCCAACACTTGCTGGAGACGCGAACTGACTGTGGTTCAAGCCAACGTCCCCACAGTTGTAGAGCAGTAATGTTTCTACACTACTGAGCCGATAGTCAAATAGATTTCCATTCATCCATCCTAACAGTCCACATTCTAAATGTCTATGTTGCCTAATCCCTTTCCAGTTTACCAATTACTCCTCCCACATACATCCTATGAAATCCACAATCATTTGTTCGGCTGGATCTGGGATATTTAGGTATAAACAGGCAGAACATTTAAGCAATAGCTATGTGTTGCCTCTTCCATACATACAAGTGCTCCTCTTTAAATTACTCGTAAAAGTAAAACAAGAAGTTGATGCTCCTGTAGGTTTTATTGCCAGATGGTCGTGTTTCTCTTCTAATTAACATAAAGCCCATAATCTATTAATAGACTTTCATCCAATGAATGCATTTACCCATGTGTCTGATTTCACAATTGATTACGTGTCCCTATTTAACAACTTCCAGGGCTAAAATAAACAGTCTGTAACTCTATAGCAGGGAATTTGAATAGCAAATTTGAGGATGTGAATTTAGAAACTCAAACCTTAGAGATTGGAATCTGATCCGAATTGCGAGAGCACTTGTCGATTCCCAAAACAAGGCCTGTTGGTAGTAATGGAAAGTCAGGTTGAGAAATCACAAGGTTATAGACGTGGAACGTTTGATAGTGTATCTTATCAGAATACCATGTACACAAAGAATTGTACATAGTCACATAAAGGGACACTCTACACAGCATGAGCATTTAGATGGAGAGCATTGGAGCTACTCCATTTTTTTGTGAGTTCGCAACCTCTGAACCATTTCTTGAATTTTCAGCAGTAACATCTGAGAAGTATTTTCATCAGTCTCTTGGTTCAATTTGACACTTAGCGGATGTCTGTGAACATAGTAGCTAAGGCGTCAGTCGCGCATTTCTTATATTGTTACACTCTTTCGTTGAGATAGCCCAGCAAAAAGAAGAGCGGGCTGGTAAGATCAGGAGATGGCCACAGAAAGTCACTCTTCACCACCATTTCCCCCCTGAACCAATAGCAAGCAGAAAGCCAGAAAGTCACTCTTCACCAGCATTTTTCCACTGAACCAACGGCAAGCAGAAAGCCAGAACGTCACTCTTCACCACCATTAGGGGTGGATGCGTGCAATGTTTTTTTGGTGGAAGTAGCAAGATTTGGTTAGAGACTGACTGTGAGGAGTAAAGAAATGATTGGAGTCCAAGAGGACCCCTAGGCAACAAGCCTGAGAGGTAGAAGTAATGGTGGCACCATTCACCTGACGGGAAATGGGCGCAGGAATGGAGGTTTTAGATGGAGGGAAGATGAGAAGTCGAGTTTTTGAGAGGTTACGCTTTAGGAATTGGAAAGTCATTCAGTCAGAGACAGCTGACAGGCAGGCTGTAACACGGTCCAACACAGGAGGCGAGAGATCGGGAGAGGAAAAGAAGATTTGAGCGTCGTCAGCACACACAGGGAGAAGTGACCTTTGGTTTTACCGGCAGCTATATCATTAGTCACCTTGGTCAGAGCAGTCTCAGTAGATTGTTGGGAGTGAAAGCTGGACTGGTGCGGATCGAGTAGAGAGTAAGCAGCAAGAAAACTGGTGAGCTGGTTATAGGCCAGGTGTTCTAGGATCTTGGAGGCAAAGGGGAGCTGAGAGATGGGACGGTAGTTCGAAAGTTCACCCAAGCCCTAACATTCTGCTCCATTTTTTGCTTTATTTAAGGCAACAGATTCTGCTCTTCTTTTGATATGAGCATGTAGAGAGACAGTTTTTTTGATTTCTCAAAAGTGCCACCCCACTCAAAAGTTAAAGTAGTTTTGGCACATTTTTTCGGGGGGCGGGGGTGCTCTAGATTTCTGTGCCTACAGTCTTCTGAGATGGAAATATGGCCCTGTATGTCAGTGCACAATAGTGAATCTGTGTGCAGCTGATGTGTCCATGAGATGTTGTTGGAAACTTGAATAATTAATTACTCGATTGGCAGCCCATAAACCAGAACCGTGCTAGCACACACTCAATAGTTTTGTGATTGCTTGTATATGAGAAGCATTGGATTGGTTGTGTGCACTTTTCTCATTATTATTTCCCAATGAGGAGCATTTCATTGAAGCATAGGCATCCAGTTCCGTCCGATAAAATCAGAGGCAAAAAAGGTAAGTTACAAAAAAAATGGGAAGACGCGGTAAAAGAGGCTATAAATAACGCTCTAGTTTTCCCTTTAATTGCTATTTATTTCATATCACGATTCAAACAGTAAAATTTTCCAACACACTTGTAGTGTCTGCTCCATTGATTAAAGTCTCCGTTTTCGAAACCGATTCTAACAAAGAAAGGTCTATTCAAAGAAAGGTGAAACTCAGGAGAATGACAGAAGTGAAAACTCTAGGTCAAAATAGCCGAACCAGAAAAATTCTCCCATTTATCTCACTTTCCAAATCAGCTATTTGGTCTGGATCAGTGGTTCCCAACCGTGGTCCTCAAGTACCCCCAACAGGCCAGATTTTAAGAATTACCTTGGGGAAATGCAGTCTGAATCCTGCAATCACTGAGCAGCAAATCATATCACCTGTGCTGTGCTTCAGATATCTGGAAAACCTGACCTGTTGGGGGTACTTGAGGACCGCAGTTGGGAATCACAGGTCTAGATTGTTCTCTTCTCCTGTCAGTTTTCCTGTTTTTCACCTTTCTCTGAATAGCCCTGTAAATAAACAAATAATAAAAAATGAAAGAAGTTGATCTGCACCTCCTTTTCCAAAGAAACTCCTTTCTATTGCTACCTTTCTCGGCCTACATGATGGTGGCATCACTTTGACCACAAAGTGAGGGGGCCTGGGACTGAAAGACAACTTCCAGCCATGGACAGTGCCATAAAGTGCAATATTTTGTTTTGTTTAATGTGGGATGACATCACGGCACTTCTGCCACCTTTTAATTGAGATTCTGTTAAATCAATGAATATTCTAATAGTGAAATCTGATTTCTATTCAAGCACGTGTCACGACACGAAAAACATCGCTGGGGTTTACTTAATAAGACGAAGAAACTAAAGAAAAATGACTGAAGGTTTAGATATTTTTTTTAATGCCGTTTCAGCGTTTGCTCTTTTTTCTTTACTTTTTGGTGTTTGACTGTGGACCCACTCATTGTTATCTGGAATGTCTAAATCCTATATATTGCAAGATATTGCGCAAAGGGACATGGGTACATAGTAATAAAGGTTAAAGTTCTAGATAATTATAAAGTACATATATTTATGAATATAATTATCCCGAGAGCATCTTCAGAAAAGTCCACAGCGGACTGTAACGTTGTCGCTGGTGTAGGCACAATCGATTACAAGACTCCCTGGAGTGCACCTTCCTGGTGAACTATACGTTTCGGCAGCTGTTTGCACGAGCACTAAGAATGCGTTTCGGCAGCTGTTTGCACTGGAGCACTAAGAATGCTATAGATCCTGGCTGCGGGTCCCCTGGATGCTTTATTGTATATAGAATAATATATAGTAGTAATAGTCTAATATTCAGTAATAAAGGTGGACTGAATGGCATCTGATTAATCTTTTCCAACATTTTACAGAATATTTACGTCACAAAAAAATACTCTTTATTTTGGCAGAATCTAGTGAAATATCCAAAAAATAATATTCAACCCCCCCCCCCCCCATACACTCTTAAAGGAAATAAAATATAGAAAATAAAGGCGTTATGTCAGTCTCAGTCCCCTAGATGACGCTGGTTTCCACAGTACTGAGGCCCGCACATCCCCCCCCCGACCACTAGATGTCGCTGCAACGTTCTGCCGCATAAATGTAGGTTAGACGCTTTCTTTCAGGCGCACAGTGATGACGTCATTGCGCAGTTAGACGTCAAGTGTAAACATGGCGGAGTCTGAGAAGTCCGTAGCAGGGAAGGAGTCCGATTCTAAGCCCGCTGTATGCAGTTTTATGTTTAAGAAAAGCACTAGGAAGTTTGCAGGAAGGAAACGGAGGGAGGAAGAACGAGGTGAGAAAATAAAAAAAAGGGAGCTTGAAGCTTCCAAGGGTCTGACAGCGGTGACTGGTGATCACATGGAGGGGAGGTAAGGGTTTCCAGGTCCTTCGTGTTTTTCTTATATATATTAATTATTATTTAATGGAGAGGAAGAGCACAGAGAAATTGCTGTTGTGCAGTATGTATGATTCTTCTGCTGGAAGGAAATCAAGGCAGATGTCCTGGGATTTCTCTTGATTTCCTACCTGTAACATTGATTCTACATGCTGTGGGGTAGCATTTTTCATGCACTGTCCATCAGCCTGAATTAAACCGTGTGTCAAGGAAACCATTACCAATATGGAAACCCTAGGGAAAGGGGAATTAGGTGAGGAGGTGAGCTTTATTTTTGGACTTTTTTTTTTCATTTTCTAAGCATACTTGTGTAACGGGTTTTTGCGTAGTCCCACAAATACCCCTTGTGAAGGAATGGGTGTTGTCCGCCTGCGGTCCTGCTCTATCTGACCCCCTCTTTGGTGTTGCCAAGCCCGACTACCGAGTGGCACGGCACCCGGCGTCTCGAGCGGCTTGGGTAGAAGACCACGTGGCGGTGGAGATCTGGAGAGTATATGGGGCACCCACGGTGGAGATCCGCCCGACTACCGAGCGGCACGGCACTCGGCGTCTCGAGCAGCGGATCTACTGACCTTTGGAAGGCTGGAGACGGTCTGCGTGGCGAACCGCGGTTCGGTAGAGTCTCCTTGAAGATGCGGGGCACGGCGCTGAGTCGAGGTCCCGATTCGGGGTGGTTGCGGTATCCCGAGGTGCCGATCCAAGGTGGTGCAACAGCGCGGTGAATCGACGTTCTGCTGCGGAGTTAGAGTGACCCGTTCCTGGGTGGTGGTGATGTATATAGCCGGCGTGAAATGACAACACCAGACGGAGCTGCATGTATCAAACACTCAGATGAACTGACTCTTTTAATGAACAACGCCACTATTTATGCTGAAGTACAACAGTCACAATTTGCATACCCATACTAATTAGATTATGTCAGTTATTTACAATAAACATTCTTCATTCTCTTAGCCTTCAACTCACACAACGTTTGTACATCCATTGTTCCTGCACATCAGATTAAACACACACTATCAGAGATCCCTTAAATTAAACATGTAGCTAGATAATGGGGAAAACCCTGATGCATAAGTTAAAGAGCAGCAAAACTTGTTTACTGTATACACAAAACACATTTACCTACAGGAATATAGTATTTTAAAACCAAAGCTATGTCATTTAACACTAAACTAAATTAACTAAAACCAAACGATGTAAAATATATTTAAAATCACACGATATAAATGAACATAAAGTCTCTTGGGGTTTGAAGCATGGAGCGTTACATCAACTCCATGACATATGTCCCTATGGTGCAACGGCACGGAAGAGTCCACAGTAACCCCAGCGTCATTAAAGCTGTCCCTGGCTGAGGGTCCTGGGGTTTGTGGCCGAGCCTCTTGGCATCCCGTGACACCCCTGTGGTCTTTTACCTCAGTTACCTTCAAGCGCTCTGCAAGCCGATCCTGAGCCTCCGCTACCTGGGAGTTGGGGTACATGACTGCGGCAGTGCCTCCACCCAACTGGACATCCAGGCTTTGGGTGTGAGATCCAGTTGGGAACATATTTAAACAAGCAATAAATCAACACAGAGCTGTCTATTATAGAAGCTTGTATTGCACAGCAAAACTCTATGCAAAAATAAATGTAACGGTGTAAATAAACATAATGCAGTGGAATAAGTAAATAACGCAAGAGTCAGTATGAGTTTACCCACAAACAATACTGAGGCCCATCCTAGTCTTTTCCCTAATGGTACCATAGGTAGGTGGTGCACATTGTTGGGGCCCAGAATAATTGTAATCCACTTTGCTTGTAATATGCTGGGGTGTTCCAGGGATCAGAGAAGTCAGACTGCTGCTTTAGTAACCAGTGTCAGAGTGCCTTGTTGTAAAACCAAGGGGAGAGGTTTCAGTTTACCACTCCAGTCTGCAATCAGATTTTGTCCGGGAAGGGGAGAAGCTGCTCCACTGGGATTCCTTCTTTCTGCAGAACAATCACTGCCAGGAACAGTTCTGTGCTTTGATCTGGATACAGAGTCTGCTGGGAGCCTTTATGCAGGATGCTTCAGCACTGGACACAATACCACAAATCTCAGCCACCATCAGCTTCCTCTCTCTTGCTTCCTCTCTAGCAGCCCTGCCTCCACACACAAAACCATAGAGCCACACAGTCTTGAATCTCCAGAGCAAACAGAAGGTCGCCATCTGCTGGTTACTACATAGAAACTGCAGGGTAGTAGAATTACTGTACTCCAGGGGTTACACTTGCAATGGGTTACAGCAGGGCTCAAAATTTCCACTCGCCTACTAGCATTTGGCGAGTGGAAATTAAGTGAGGGCGAGTGGAAATGCACACGCAGGCAGCACAATAAATTATTTTGTACTGCTTATTCAGGCAGTGCCAACGTGAAGCCCCTACTTCCCCAAGCTGCACGGTGGCAGGGATCAGCTGCCTAACTTGACCTAGCTCGTCTCTGTCACTGGCAGGGGGGTGGAGAAGAGCTTCCCTGCCTCCTCGCTCTGCTCCCACTGGGGTCTGATGACTGGGTATACATGTATCTGGGTCTGATGTCTGGTATTAATGCTATTTTTGTAACTTTATTCTAAATTAAACCTTTAACAGTGTAATTTCCTAAAATAATTTAAGGGGGCGTGTTTGGGCGGAGTTAGGGGCTGGGTAGAGGTTAGGTGGAGTATCTGGTGGCGAGTAACTCTTATGGCCTTGTTAGTAGCTTGGGACTTGAAATTTTGAGCCCTGGGTTACAGTATTTACATAGCACCAACCGATTTCTGCAACGCTATACAATGGGGGGCGTATAAACATGAGACATGGTTAATGCTGCGTAAGGAACAGCAGACCCTGCCTGTAGGAGAATTGCCCTATCTAGGATTCCCAGATTACTCATATTTTCCAGGATGCAAATAATGTAACTGCATTGACATGTGCGATACGTAAAAGTGCTGCCCTGCAGTATGTGGAATTCATATACTGCAAGGAGGAAATCAATTCACTAAAACCATTGTTTACCAACTCTTCTCAGGACCCACACACAGGCTGGATTTTCTTGGCTGAAATGCAGACTAAATCCTGCAATCCCTGAGGAACAAATCTTAATTTAAAAAAAGAAAAAATTCTTCTGTACCTGTTTGTTAGCTGTGTGTGTCTTTTTATCCACAGGAAGCAGTGATGAGGATGAGGGGAGGCCTGTGATCCGCAGGAAGAAGCGGGAGATTGCCAACCCTATGGTCCAGAAAGTAACTACCATCTTTAGAGTGATGGACGTGTTCTTGTCTGACACATGTCATTTCTATAGGATTTAAAACTGCTACACTGTGTTTATATAGATTTCATGTTTTAACTGGATTCAGATCTAATTATGTTATCCTGGAGCAATCCAAAAGGATCTGACTAGATTATTTCCTTTCTCTGGAATGTCACTATTACACTCTCGGCCTACTAGCCCTGTTGAGCAAGTAGACATTCTATTTTTCTAGGAAAGCATGGAGGATTTAGCAGGGATAGTTTCAAATTAATAACTTTATTGTATTAAACCAATGACATTATTGTTGCAGTGGTAAAACTATTTATGTTTGAGACCACATAATCGGGGTCGGCAACCTTGGCCCTCCAAAAGTTTTGGAATTACATCTCCCATGAGGCTAATCAACTCATTACATGAGCCTCATGGGGAAACGTAGTTCCAAAACATTTGGAGGGACAAGGTTGTTTACGTGTACGTGTTTCTGCCACGCTATGGTGAATGAATTTGGAAACATATACTCCCTATGTTAAGTGAGATTCATTCCATCAATTTGATCAGAGCAGACATGACCTCCTAAGAATCATAGTGTGCTCTGAATGGATATCCTATGTCATAAGCATCTTGGCCAACCCTAACTTATATTCCTCTCCACCTTTCTTTTGTTGTTTCTCACATGCGTGTTCTTTTGTGTTTTCCAACCCTCCAGACAAAGTCCACTGTAAAGGAAGCCGCTGAGTCCAAAGCAAGTACCAGTGAAGAAGAGGATGATTCAGGAAAAAAAATTACCATAGCCTACAAATCTAGCAGATCTGCGGTAAGACCCTTAAAGAGATGGTGTAGGGGTGATCTAGATTGTAAGTTCCCATGGGAAGAGGGACATTGTTTCCTCCTGTATATGTTGCTGCAATATTGAGTTGCCTTTATGCTGTATTGTAGAATTGTCTTGTCTTTACCCATTCTACTTTTTGTACAGTGCTGTGGAATGTGTTGGTACTTAAAAATAGGATTGCTGCCCACCCCACACGGAGGATGGCGTGGGTTGAGGGGAGCTCAGGACCTAGTGAAAATTCAATATACATTGAATGCTCACAATGTCTACAGTGTACCTGTTAAGGATTTGGATTCCATTTACATTCTGAAACGGAAGACACTCCATGTCAGATGGCCTGTATCAATTGCAGTTCCATCAAATAGTTTTACTAATGTGGAACTTCATTCACCTTGATGTTTTGTGTCTCAGCAGATGCAGATCACAATTACCCGAGAGCTACATGTTTAAAACCCTATTTTCATGGGTAATGCTGCAATAAAACCTCAGCTCTTAAACTCTGTTCTTTTTTCCTCTCTCAGAAACCCGTGGGACCGGATGATATGGGGGCCACTGCCACATATGAGCTAGATACAGAAAAAGATAAGGATGCCCAGGCCATTTTTGAAAGAAGTCAAATAGTACAAGAGGTAACTTTTTACACACTTTTTTTTTTTTTTTTTTTCTCTTCTTTATTTTAGGTTTGGTAATAAAATCTTCATACAGCAATTTCTCTTCCTTAAGTTTATCCCACTTGTTATTTTTCCCAATTGTTTTTTTTTTTTTTTTTCCCCTGCAGGAGATTAAAGGGAAGGAAGACGATAAGATTTATCGAGGAATGCATAACTACCAAAAGTTTATTAAACCAAAAGATACTTCTCTAGGAAACGCATCCTCTGGCATGGTGAGGTAAATAAACCCTAAATTTCCAGTTTGTACTTTCTCTGGGAAAGGGGGGGGGGGCTACAATTTTTCACTTGGTAAATATGCCACTGTGTCTTCCTTTCACATACCATCCTCTTAGGATAAAGGCCTCTGCCTTATGGAATATGTACAGAGAAAGTGTTTGTGGATATACTGTAAATTATCTGTAAAGAGTCATCCTGGGGCTGTGTTGTAAAACAATAGCGGTGATCGTATCTCCAGTTTTATCCGCTGGAACTGTTATTTATCCACTCTCCCCTTCATTTTCACGTATGCTATAAAAGTTTTAGCTCTTTTCCTTTAGCTCGGAATTACTTTATGGATACTATCCTTCCTCATTTTTCATTACATGTACAGTTCCTGGTTTTCTTGTGATTTGTTAAAAAAAAAAAAATCTTTTTCTTATTTTGATGCTACTCGTTATCACATTCTGCTCCTTAAGTTGGGCAACTCTCTGTATTTTAATAACCTGCAGCTTCCCATCATAGGAAGGGACCAATACGTGCCCCGGAACACCTGAGAGCCACAGTCCGGTGGGACTACCAGCCAGATATCTGCAAGGACTACAAAGAGACTGGATTTTGTGGCTTTGGAGGCAAGTGCTTTAAATACACTCCTTTTATCACTTTGGAGTTTTTATTTTTCTTCTTCCCTAGTTCTATGTCCTAGTTGTAGGGGTGTATAAATTTTGAATGGGGGGGGCTACGTATTCAATGGACAAAAGTGGTAGCCCAATCTAATTTTCCCTTATGACAAGACGGTATAGAGAGTCAGTAAATAATTGAATTTGTACCCAATATAAAAACGGGGCCAAAGCAGGAGGAGCTTAAATTACCAGCGTATGGTAGGATTAAACCTTGATTGAGAATATAGAAAAACGCAGAAACAGGAAAATGTGGCTATTTTTATCTTGCCTAAAAGGCTAATTAAACTGATGCCACTAGGTGCTGGTAATCAGTAAATATTCTGTATTTTTGAATTGTATGTACTAAAAATAATTCTTTATATGTATTGTGTTGTATATGTAAATTAATAAACATGTGAACATAAAATAAATATACTACGTGTTAGGTGCTGATGACTAACTAATGATCTAAGAATGATTACGTGGCAGGCTATCGAGTGCGCCCTGTAGGTAATATATATATTAACCTAGCAAACGACATCTGAATGATTTGAATATCATGAACTAGCAATTAGAATCTAAATTTACTTTTATAATTATGAAGTTTAGATAAGGTGGTTGAAATACATCACCACTCTAACTTGCGTGTATACATACTAATAAAGGTACATATTGCTAGGTTGGTTAATAGACAGATGTAGTTATCACAAGATTAGGCCCACTGTTGGTAAAGCAGTACAAAAAGTAGATGTGTATAAATCGTTTAGGGATGCATCAAGTGTGTAACTAAGGGTAAAACGTTCAAACTCTCGATTGTAGGGATATGAACCTTAATGAGGTGAATGATAAATAAACACCCTATTGAAAATGTTCCTACAACCGATTATGCTCTTAGGTTAGTAGCGTTGATAATGAGATATTCAGTTCAACCGTTGGGAAACAAGATTAATTGCCGATTGTGTCCCCAGAGTTTATACACACAATTTCAATCTACCAAATTATTCCTAAACAGACACAGTTCTTATAAGGACAGTATATCCATCACTTAAAGCTAGTTGTAAGAAATAGCTCTCAATGTAGTGTGGGTTAGTTCAATTAGCTCCCTAGTGTCACACGTTAATTAGCAACAATCATTTTGAAGATTACAGATAAGACCCATTAGGAATAGTTAGCTGTTTGCCAAACCACAGAAGTGAAGGTTCTTATAGGAAATTTATTACGATTGTGTTAAAAATGGTCCCTAAACGGAAGGAACATCAATTAGCAATTAGCAGTTTACTAAATTGCCCCCAAATATGTACGCATTGCATATGAAGCCAAAACGTCTATTATTAGGGTTAGTTGAAATTACTCCTGTTGTCACGCGTTTCAAATCGGCAGCAATTCGTATTTAAGGTATACAAATAGGACCCATTAGGAAAAAGCATAGCTGTTCGCCAACCCACAAAAGTATAGATACAAGGAGGAGGATGACTTTTTTTTTTTTTTTTTTGTGTATTAGCTGGATGTCATCTGATGACTGGCAGCGTTACTGCCTTTATTTGCCGGTGGTTGCTCAGGGAAAAGCTGGCAGAATGGTGTTAATGCATTCTGTCAGGTGTGTGTGTGTGTGTGTGTGTGTGTAGTGGATAAATAGGGCGTCAGGCCATACATTTCAATATTAACATAAACTGGACAGCATTTCAGCAAAATCCTAAATTATTTATTGGAAAGCGATCACATGACCTTGAATAAAATTAACAGTACTTGTACTCTGTCTTGTATATATAAAAAAAATGGTATCGGTGCATCCCTATTTACAGTAGAGGTTTCAAGTTGCTGCTGTTTCTGCTTTTGTGCAGGAGAGCGAGCACCGATATCAGGTTAGAGTCTGGAAGATGTAAAGCTCAGCTGTATAACAAAAAAATTACTTTTCTAATCTTCATCTGAAATTCTTTTCAGAGATTTAAAGAGAATCACTGTTCAGTTGATAGTGGATAAATTGGATATTTATTTGCGGTACAATTGAACAGTACTAGATTTTTCCCTTCAAAGGGGCATCATCCACTAGGCTGTTGTGATTATTCTTCCGCCTGATTACTGTTTCCAAATTTTTACCAACTGCATTTTATTTATTTTTCCTCTTGCTTTCTTTTATGTTGTGCGTAACCTGTATGTTTCATTTCTATCTCTAGACAGCTGCAAATTTCTTCACGACCGCTCTGACTACAAACATGGCTGGCAATTGGAGCGGGAGCTTGAAGAAGGACGCTATGGAGCTAATGGTAGAGTCATTGTACAATACAGATAACCTGTGAAAATATGAATTTGCCAATTTCAGAAACAAAGGTTCTAGATTGTAAATTCCCACGGGAATAGGGCCCTCACGTCCTCCTGTATCTGCTGGCAGCAATACTGACCTTCTCCTGTATGTATTGTAGAATTGTCCTGTCTATACCCTTTGCACCTTGTACAGCGCTGCAGAATGTGTTGGCGCTTAATAAATCAATAAATAATAAAAGATCAGTGTTTCCCAAACCTGTGCTCAGGACCCTCCGCCTCACCAGGTTTGCCAGATATCTGAAGCACAGGTGATAGGATTTGCTGCTCAGTGATTGCAGGATTCAGTCTGTATTTCCCCAAGGGGATCTCCAAAATCTGGCCTGTTTGAGGGTCCCGAGGACAAGTTTGGGAAATACTGTTCTAGAGAATACCAGATCTTAACCATAGTCCTGATAAGGAAACCGTTTTAGGTTACACAGCTCTGTGCGTTTTTGAGTTAACAGATTAATGTTTCTGGAGACATTTGTGTTGGTGTCCCATTAATGAATAGTGTAAAAGGGACATTGTACTTATCCTGACCACTTTAGAGTCTCCTCCCCCATATCCCTCCCAGCTTCCCCTGATCTGGATCACTCACTATTGTTGTCGGCATTCAGTATCAGCTTATTGATCAGATCTGCACATGCGTGCCCAGTTCCGATCAATCGTTCTGTGCACGTGCTACAGAACTTGAGGACGTAGAGTACTCCAGTCCCGTTACTGGGCAATTTTGCGGTTCCTATGATGCGCCAGTGGTGTAGGAGTGCAATTGAGCAGGAAAGCTTCAGGAACTTCCAGAGTCAGGAGTCTTTCAGCCAAACGTGCTGAGGGAGTAAAGGTGAGTAAAATCACCCAAAAAGAAGAAAAATTTATTGGGCAGATGCTGTCAGCAGCCTCTGCCAATTATTTAAGGGCCAATAAAGAAGTCTTTTCAGTAGAGTGTTTCTTTAATTATCCCTATACAGAAGTAAAGTTTGGCACACAGCAACTTTATGCAAGGGTTTTGTTTTTTTTGTTTTTTTTTTTTTTAAGTCTTAATCTGAAGACATTACCGTTCCATGGGCTCTGTGTTAGACGGAAATTGCACAAGAGTTTAGCAACTGCACCACTGCAGTGATCCTAGTTTCTCTGCTCCAGCAGAAGTGAGCTTCAGATGGAGGGCTTATTTAATAAGCAAATGTATACATTAGCTAGCTAAAGGTGTTCACTTTTTCTGATATTAAAGCGTTGCTGGAATCCAGAGGGTAGGGTCGCCACATTTCTGATAGAAAGTTAGGCTCCTTTTTCAATCGTGATTTTTCTATTCTTCCACAGATGAAGAGAACTATGAGGTCAGCAGCGGTGATGAAGATCTGCCCTTTAAATGTTTCATTTGCAGAGACTCCTTCAAGAATCCTGTAATTACAAAGTAAGTGACTCCGTCTTACGTGTTCACTGTGTGGTGTGTGATGTGCAGACACTAATTAGAATGTATGGGTTTACAAAGGCAATAGATCCATGAATACTCTTTAATTTACTGTGAACCTGTACTGTCCTGGTGCGCTTTACCTGCGGTATCCCATCTCAAACATTAGTAATCTCTATTTTTGTAGGCGGTTTTACAGGATTTTTCTCAATATGCTATCAGATTGTGGATGCTGAATTGCTCTTAACGATCAATCCAATATCATTGAGTAGTCCTTCCAATCCAGCAGCAGGTGTTGCTATGTATCACCTTTCATGGACAGAGTTAGCTGGGGACTGTGAGTGATGCAATCGGTACGCCAACAGGCAATGGTGCACACAGATTGTAGGATGGCTTAGAGCTGTCACTCCATTCTGCGGCTTGCCTCAAGACCGGTAAACTTTGAGAGGGAATAACTTTCTTCAATGTGTTGGCAAAACAATCCTGACATAAAGCGTGATTTCCTGTCAAATGAGAACATGAAACCTGTCATGTGTCAACAAAAAACAGGGCCACATTACATTAACGTGAAGATCGTTGCGCCAAGCGTTAAAGTTTTGCGCGCGGAAATCACCGTTGGAATTACAATCCTCACGTGTTTTTTCATCCGCTGATCAATAGCGCGTGCAAACAGGACGCTCCCAAATGCACGAGCAGTACCATCTTGCGTAAAAATCGTCTTTTTTCGAGATTCAACCAATCACAATTAAGAACCACACCTGTCTCACGTTAACAAATTGCGTCTGCCACTGTCAATCTGAGCATAGTCAGGTCCAGAAATATTGGGACATCGACACAATTCTAACATCTTTGGCTCTATACACCACCACAATGGAGTTGGAATGAAACAAACACAATGTGCTTTAACTGCAGACTGTCAGCTTTAATTTGAGGGTATGTACATCCAACTCAGGTGAACGGTGTAGGATTTACAGCAGTTTGCAGATGTGCCTCCCACTTGTTAAGGGACCAAAGGTAATGGGACAGAATAATAATCATAATTCAAACTTTCCCTTCTTAATACTTGGTTACAAATCCTTTGCAGTCAATCACAGCCTGAAGTCTGGAACGCATAGACCTCACCAGACGCTGGGTTTCATACCTGGTGATGCTCTGCCAGGCCTCTACTGCAACGGTCTTCGGTTCCTGCTTGTTCTTGGGGCATTTTCCCCTCAGTTTTGTCTTCAAGTGAAATGCATGCTCAATGGGATTCAGGTCAGGTGATTGACTTGGCCATTGCATAACATTCCACTTCTGTCCCTTCAAAAACTCTTTGGTTGCTTTTGCAGTATGCTTTGGGTCATTGTCCATCTGCACTGTAAAGCGACGTCCAATGAGTTCTGCAGCGTTTGGCTGAATGTGAGCAGATAATATTGCCCGTAACACTTCAGAATTCATCCTGCTGCTTTTGTCAGCAGTCACATCATCCATAAATACAAGATAACCAGTTCCATTGGCAGCCATACATGCCCACGCCATGACACTACCACCACCATGCTTCACTGATGAGGTGGTATGCTTCGGATCATGAGCAGTTCCTTTCCTTCTCCATACTCTTCTCATCACTCTGGTACAAGTTGATATTGATCTCATCTGTCCATAGGATCTTGTTCCAGAACTGTGAAGGCTTTGTTAGGTGTTGTTTGGCAAACTCTAATCTGGCCTTCCTGTTTTTGAGGCTCACCAATGGTTTACATCTTGTGGTGAACCCTCTGTATTTACTTCCCTGAAGTCTTCTCTTGATTGTTGACTTTGACACACATACACCTACCTCCTGGAGAGTGTTCTTGATCTGGCCAACTGTTGTGAAGGGTGTTTTCTTCACCAGGGATAGAATTCTTCGGTCATCCACCACAGTTGTTTTCCGTGGTCTCCCGGGTCTTTTGGTGTTGCTGAGCTCACCGGTGCGTTCCTTCTTGGAATGTTCCAAACAGTTGTTTTGTCCACACCTAATGTTCTTGCTATCTCTCTGATGGGTTTGTTTTGTTTCTTCAGCCTAATGATGGCTTTCTTCACTGGTAGCGACAGCTCTTTGGATCTCATCTTGAGAGTTGACAGCAACAGATTCCAAATGCAAATGGCACACTTGAAATGAACTCTGGGCCTTTTATCTGCACATTGTAATTGGGGTAATGAGGGAATATCACACACCTGGCCATGGAACAGCTGAGAAGCCAATTGTCCCATTACCTTTGGTCCCTTAACAGGTGGGAGGCACATCTGCAAACTGCTGTAAGTCCTACACCGTTCACCTGAGTTGGATGTACATACCCTCAAATTAAAGCTGACAGTCTGCAGTTAAAGCACATTGTGTTTGTTTTATTCCAACCCCATTGTGGTGGTGTATAGAGCCAAAGATGTTAGAATTGTGTCGATGTCCCAATATTTCTGGACCTGACTATATGCTGCAGCAATAATACTTGCACACACAACTTCATCCATTGTATTGGTTTGGTATGATTTGAATGGGCCACTGTGCTTTGGTGCATTCCTTTTTTATGGGCTTGGATATTTGGGGTTAGTCAGGTTGTTCAAACTTGCCATTAGCACCAGCTTTTAAGAGTTGCTAAAATTATGCGCGCAAAGGCCACGCGGTAATTACTGCGAAATAGATTGTGCACTGGTACGAGTATGGTATTACATTCGCATTTGAGCTCACAATGTTAAGTATAGGACGCGTGAAGTGCAGTAAGCTCACGCAGGTTCACCCACGGTAGACTATTGCGTGCGGTTGTTGCGCTGACTATGTAATACAAGATTCGGTGCAAATGGTTTTACCCCACGCGTTAATGATTATTTGCACCGGCGCAAACATTTGCGTGAAGATTGTAATTTAATACATAGGTTTCGTTGCAAGTATGGCAAAATAGAGAAAGTTTTGACTGCGTTCAATGTCTTTTATCAAGCTTGATGAAGGCCGCCAAAGTGATGCTCTCCACATAAATACCCAGTATTGGCGTGCCAGGGCCCTACATTGTTTTTTTTTTCCCCCCACTTGTCAAGGGCATGACATTGACGTTACAAACATTTTTAGGACCCTTTGTTCTTTATTTGTAGTATGTGATCGGAGTTATCACATAACCTCTTGTGTGTATATACATTTTTCTTTTTAAGGAGAGCTGTTAGTGGACCATTATTTTTGTCTGAATTCTGTCGCTCATGCTTTAGGGCAAATATTTCTGTAACCTAATTAGGGATGCACCGAAAATCACCAAAAAAGGAAATTCAGCCGAAATTCCCCCCCCCCCCCAATTTCCTAGAGACCCAGCCGAGCCGGGGGCTCACCTGAGCCTGGAGGCCGACCTAGTTGCCTGCTCGGTCGGCCTCCAGGCTCAGGCGAGTCCCCGGCTCAGCCTGGAGGCCCTGCCGAGCAGGGGGCTCAGGCTGGCCTTCAGGCGACGGATTTTGTTGGGGGTGGAGAGCGTTGCACATCCTCGCCTACATCGTCCCCGAGTCCTCCACCGGTGGCAGTCCTCCTGCATCCAGTGTCCTCTTTCCGTTGGTCGCCGGTATGACGTCACGGAAGCCTTTTACCCTGGGTCCAAGGCTTTCGTGACGTCATCCTGGCAACCGACACAGAGTGGACACTGGATGCAGGAGGACTGCTACCGGTGGAGGACTCGGGGCCGATTGTAGGTGAGTATGTGTAGGCAACATCCTCCTACTTCGGCCCTGAGCTCCAGCAGTGTCGCTGTCGCAGGCTGCTCGGCCCAGGCCTTCAAGGCCCGGCCGAGCTGGGGGCTCGCCTGAGCCTGGAGGATGGCCGAGCAGCCTGCGACAGCCGGAAGACTGTCACCGCTGGAGCTCAGGGCCGATGGTTGCCCCTACAATCAGCCATGCGAACCTGGGCGTGGGAGGCCCGGCCGAGCAAGCAGTTTGCTCGGCCGGCCTTCGGGATCAGGCGAGTCCCCGGCCTCCAGGCCCAGGTTCTCGTGTCTAATTTTCGGTATCAGTTTTCGGCCGAACCGATCCCGAATTTTTGGTTTCGGTGCATCCCTAATCCTAATTTCATATCACTTTGCCCCAGTATTCATTCCACTAATCATTTTGTCCTGCACCCCTTACAAGCTTTTATTTTGCTGTTCTATTTCAGATGTAAACACTACTTCTGTGAGCGCTGCGCACTTCAGCATTACCGAAAGTCCAAGCGCTGCTACGTGTGTAACACCCAGACTAATGGTGTCTTTAATCCTGCTAAAGGTGAGTCTGGGAAAGCTTCACTTTGTTACAGACATCACACGTACTAGAAGCCTCACTTTCCAATTTTAGAGAGCACAATTTTTATTTCTATCGCAAATATCCTCCAAAGAAACAGCCAGCAGGTAGAGTTTCTAGGAAACTGGTAGAAGGATGTGCAGCAGCAGCAGCAGCTGGTCAGACTTCCAGAAATCCAAAACAAACACCTATACACACCATACGGCACCATGATACAGAATACGTGCAAGTGCTTCTGCCTTATGATACATCTGAATGGCAGGGTACTTGCTAGTCTTCCACAAACTTGGCGTTTAGCTACTTCCTGAAGTTTGATGGGAGATTCGGCAGGAGACATTGGCACAGGAGAAAAATCTATTTTAACACTCTGGTCCACGGATCTCAAACTCTGCTCCCCCCCCCCCTCCTGATCTTGCTGAACTACAACTCCCTTTGTTCTCTGGCTAATCTATTGTATTCCAGGAATTCTGGGAAATGTACACCATCAACCTCTGGGTAGCCAGACCTCCCTGCTCTTTGTAAAAATGCAACAAACCTGAGCTGTTTTGTTTACCTCACTTTAATTCCTTTTGAATAAACATTTTGAAGTTCTTACAATGTTTTAGAAAAGGGAAATTTAAGATAAATTTTAAAATGAGACTCTAATGGTGACGTCTGTAGATAAATCGCTTAAATGCTTATAGAATGGAACTAAATCGAGTCTTAAGCATGTGAGCGTAAGAATAGATCACACAGCCGAATTGAGAAAAGAGCCTTCAAATGCAAAATATCTAAATCAGGGTAAAATATTGGGTTTTCCAATATTCAAGAGCTGCCATTCTGTCCTTTTTTAGAACCACAAACCAGTTTTTCTTTTAAACGTCTGAAAACATCACTTTTATAATCAGCCACAAAGTATAGCATTGCCTGTCCGTACTTATATGATAAAAGCTCTTCTACACGGATTTATTTTTACTGTCCATGTACACGAGTCTGTAATAAAAGGTCACACTCACCATGCAGACTTGTGGATCCGATGGCTAACCTAGACTTTGCAGGCATTATGGGAATTGGAACTCGCAAACTGCAGTTATGTCCAGGTTATATAATCTAGAGGAAGGCCTTACAGCCGTTTTATATATCTTGTGTTTTGTTTAGATCTCATTGCCAAAATGGAAAAGCACAAGGCAGAAGAAGAGGAGAAACCTTCAGAAGAATCGGATTAAGGCAACAGATGTTTCTTGTAAATAGTGTTTTTGTGATAAACCAGTTTAACACTTTTGAAGAACCCAGTGTTGTTTTTTTTACCCGCATAATCACTTGGCTTACACATGTGAAACTCCTCCGCTACAGACAGCGATTTCAGCAGACAGACATATATATGGGTGGGGGGGGGGCACGACGACACTGTATACACCCCCAGATTTTAAAAAGCAAAAGTGTTCAGGGTGTGTGGAGTGCCCCTTTTTTAAAATGTTTATGAAACCTGTACAGTAACACTGAGTGGTATGCATGGGGAGAACGGAGACGGGGCGTATCATACAGGAATAAGTGAAAGAGGCAATGGGCCACTTAATCAGTGAACGTTTTTTATATTTCAAAGTTTTTATTTTGAAAAAGAGTCAGTTTAACAGACAAAGCATGGAATGGCCTCGCAGGGCCATGAAATGTCATCAGAGAAACATATCAGAATAAAACAAAGAAGTCATCTGAGGAAAATCACATTTTAGCAAACATCCCCTAAGAGGGGGTCTCATCAAGGGTAGACAACAAACAAAGCATGGAACGGCCTCGTAGGGCCATGTAATGTCATCAGAGAAACACATCAGTATACAATAAAGAAGTCATCTGAGGAAAATCACAGTTCAGCAAACATCCCCTAAGAGGGGGGTCTCATCGAGGGTAAACAACAAACAAAGCATGGAATGGCCTCGCAGGGCCATGTAATATCAGAAACACATCAGTAGAAAACAAAAAAGTCATCTGAGGGAAATCACATTTCAAACATCCCCTAAGAGGGGGGGTCTCATCTAGGGCTGGGTCAGCAAATAATCTACTCAAAAAAAAATAAAAAAAAATTATAATAATTAACGAGAAGGAAGAGGGGGGGGGGGGGGATGGGGATATGGCAGAGGCCAGAGTTGTGCGTGCCCTGGCAAGTACCCGAGCGGTCTAAAAGACCTCCGGGAGGTCAAGGGGGTAAAATGGCACCTGGCCCGGGCACTCAGGGGCAAACCGGGCACCAGGCCATGTTTGCATCCCCGAGTTATCCCGGAGTAGCCAAATTAAGAAAAAAAAAAAAAAACACACCAAAACAAAAGCAACAAAAATGTCCGCATATTAATAGGGAAAATCAAAAGTATGCATCAGCCCTGGGAAAGGGGGGTGGGAGAGTCTCAGAAAAAACACTGCTTAACTGTCCGCAGCCCCGAACATCCAAAACACAGCAAGGGAATAATAATAAAAAAAAAAAAAAAAAATCTCTACCAGGTAGCGACGGGGGCCAAACACAAAAACACGAAGAGGAATAAAGCCGGCAGAAACGGAACTGTCTCTGTGGGTCGTTCATCCAGTGTCTCGGAACGGTAAAAGCCAGCATTCAGGCAGTACACTGCAGGTTATGCCAGAGTGTCCGGCTACGGCAAATCTTTTGTCGAAAGGATGAACTCCACACAACGCCAAGGCCTGTGTCATCCCAACTTCACAGGCACGGAGCAGAGTCGGCCACTGCGCCGAGGGACGCAGCCGTGCCATCTTAGGGATCGAGGGAGAGCGGTCCTCCACCACAGGCCCCTTACAGGGATCAGCAGTCTTCAACCCCACAAGGTCCGCCACCCCTCGGAACTCCTGAGTCTCCGGGTCACCAACGTCACAGGGGGTCAGGGTCACCCCCGGCAGCCGAGATCGTGGGACCAGCTTCCCAGGTGGTTCACCTCCCCCGGCACTACTCCCCAACGCAGCCGCGGGGGCGAGCAGGCCGCCATGCTTCCCGAGCTCGAGTCGACCTCCGGCCTCTCCATCCCCGGTAACACCATCTCCCGGGTACCTCGCAATACTGCCATCATCTGGCGCCAGAAGCCCCTGGTGAGCGGGGCATCGGCATCCTCTGCTTCCAAAATTTTCAGGCAGGCGTCAAGGCCATAAGCCAAAGCACCCTCACCTCCCAGGTGGGGGGGGGGCCCGGCTCCCCGCCGGTCCGACCTCCCCATCCGCCGAACAGTCATCTGAATCAGCCAAGAGATGTGGACCCACCGTCTCCACAGCCCTCTGCATAGTTGTAGTCCGGGGTGGGATCGTACGGCCGGCAAGGCCGGAATCTGGAGCCTGGTTATAGGCCGCAAGATGGCCGCCGTCACCACGAGGCAGAAACCCTCAAAAAAGTCTCTGGTCCGGAGGGGGGGACCAAGCGGGCTCCGGAATGCACAGCACCGACGGCCAGCTACCCACGGATCAAACGGGAGATAATCACTGCAGAAATAGACGGCTATAGGTCCGTTTTCAGAGAGGACATGTGGAGCTCCACCGAAACATGTCCTCTCCTGCGAGCAGCCGGCCACGCCCCCCTCAGTGAACGTTTTTAATGAAGTTTACAGGGTTATTCAAAGAGATCCGAATTGCTTGTGAAAGGTAACCGAACGCTGAAAATCAGCGTTCGGTTACCTTTCCTGACCATTCGGCTATCCAGAAAGCAGGCAATTCACCAAATCCTGGCGAATTGCCTGAACATACGGTGCCTGTTCGAGGGCAGTGAAATCCCCATGAAAAAGCACTGCTTCGGCTATTCAGAGAACACAAACCAGCAGTGAAAGGTTCCCGAAATGCCCTGCCATTCGGTGGTTTAATTCGGCAAGTTTATTCAGGAGAATCCCATAGGCTTCAATGTTAAAAATATTCCCGTTTTAATTCAATATCTAATAAACCGTTCATTATAAAATTCTGCAGCAAAAAGTCTCTTTATCTATAGGTTTTTTTAGGATACTTTAAGCATTTTTCTGAATTTTTTTTTTTTTTTTTAAAAGTCCGATATTTTTATTTTTTATTGTAACAGCCCTCTTTATTATCATTCCCTGGACCTCCTGTGAAAATTTCAGACATTTTCGCTCAGTAGTTTCTTTGCAAACAGCGTTTCATTTTCACAGATTCATACAAATGGTTTTGCTAATTTATTCACTGCCTCCTCTGACTCAGCTGCTTTGGCTCTGTGTGATTGGCTCCTTTTCGAAGGTTAACCCCTTAGTGACCGGGTGGTTTTACACAAATCCGAGGACCGCTGCTGTTTTTACGTTTCTGCGCTGTTAGGGTTTAGGTCAAATTTTCCTCTTACTCGTTTATTCAACCCACACATATTATACACCCTTTTTCCCGCCATTAAATGGACTTTCTAGAAATACCATTATTTCCATCATATCCAATAATTTAATATAAAAAAAATATGAAATGATGAAAAAAATGGTAAAAACACACTTTTTCGCAATTTAATCTCCTAAAGCTATAACCACCAATAAAGACCCCGGCTAAATAGTTTCCAAATTTTATCCCGAGAATAGAAATACCCAATTTTTACCTTTTAACCCTTTCACTGCTGAGCCAGTTCACCTATGTGCGCTGCGCTCATTCTGACCATTTTGTGCTAATTATTTTGAGATGTCAGCCTAGGTCCTATTTAATTAAACCCCCCCCCAGACAATTTTTTTTTTTAAAAAAACCTTTTTTTTTTTTTTTCTAAACCAAACCTGGTCATGTTTGGTATCATTTGAAAGGCCATGACCAGGCCTTTCAAATGATGTCAAATATGACCATCTAGCTGCCATGGATCGGGAGTTAAAGGGATCCTTAGGATCCCCTTATCTCTACATGGCAGCTAGAGGGTTAACTGGCCCACTGACATCCTCACACATATGGTGAGGTTGTCAGTGGGTGGGGGGGGACCTGGAGGCTAGGCTGACATCCAAGATGTCAGCCCCCCTCCAGGTTTGAATCGCGTTTTGGCACCAATTCGCGCTAAAACGCGATCCGGCGGCGAAACGGTTAATGCTATACACCGCTGAAAAGGGGAGACTCTCCTTTTCAGCGGTGCAAAAAGCATTTTTCTAGCATCAATGGTTGGGGAGATAGAGGGCTCCGAAGGAGCCCCCCCCCCCCTCCCCTCCATTGAATTACATGGGGGCACCTTCTGATGACGTCACCACGCAGTGTGGCGACGTCATCAGCCTCGCCTGCCCATGTAAATCACATGGGCAGGCTTCCTCCCTGCCAGATCGCCGTGGGATCCGACGAGGGAGGTGAGTATCGGGCGGGAGGGGGATTTGGCGCCGCTGATGTACCCTGTACGTCCGCGGGTCTAAGGGAGACCCGAGGACAGGACGTACAGGGGTCATTAAGGGGTTAATCTAGATGTTTTTGCTTGTTTTCAGCGTGCATTCGGTTAGTTTTCGTCAGGTTTGCGGCAGCCTTTCCCTGCAATTCGGGGACCCTGTGGTGCTTGCTGAATACACCGCAGGGTCACCGAAATGCAATCGGCAAAAGGAACCGAATTGAACGAAAAGTCACCGAACGTGCGGTGACTTTTCGAATCTCTTTGGATAACCCTGTTAGTATATTAACACTCAAAACATACAGGGCAAGAATCTCCGCAAAAATGCTTGGGACCAGAAGTATTTAGGGTTTTGTAAAATTGCATTTATTGATCTTGGACGAGACCCAAAATTAATCTTTGTTCTATACCCACAGCCCAAAGGTCATTTTAAACAATGTTTTGAAATCATTTTGCCCCCCGTCACATGAGGTTTAGGGGTAGAATTTTACAGTGTCAGTGCCAAATTTATTTATTTTTTTTTTTTTACTTTTCAGAGAAGGGATATATTCTATATTCGTCACAAAAAAATCTGGTAGTGATTCCAAGTAACTAGGGCTTAAACCACTAGTAAATTGTCAACGATTCATCGCTTTTGTGTACACACACTTTGAGTCAGACTGGGTTAAACGTTATAACCTCTGACTCTGCTTCAGAGCTGATTGGTGAAGACGCGCCGCTGCTTTACTCTATATATGATTTAGTTCTAGGATTATATCAGACAGTTTCTTTTATTCAGTTTACAAATCTAGCAGAACTAGAACACAAATTCTGGGATACTGCCACTTGGTATGGGCTCTGTACCACTGGCGGTTTATCCTTCCTGGAGTCCTGTGCCACCACCCCAACCTGCTGGCCATCCCTCTTTGGTCTGGAGTTGGCATTCTCTCACTTTCGTCCGACCCCCCCCACCCCCACTCGGGTCCGGTCTTCTGCCCAAACCCACTCCCTCTCAAACTTGGATGAAGTCCCTTGCCCAAACTCCCTCCCTCCCACCTCTGGACCCTCCTCCTGTTCAGTTTATTCATGAAATTATTGTAAAGGGATACTCTATGCACCCTGACCACTTTAGCTTATTAAAGTTGTCAGGCTACATTTAGTGCCCCCCCCCCCTTCTCATCCTGCTTTTGTGCTATCTGCGCAGTTATAGCAGCGTTTTATTTTGGGGAAGAAGCAAACATGGGCTTTAGTGGTGTACGGAACATCAATTCATCACTGACCAGGTACTCGTACCTTGTCTGAAAACTGCAATTTGCGTATGGAAGTAATATACACTACACAAACTGCTTACAAAAAAAAAAAGAGGCAGAGTTTAATTTAATCTGATGAATAGATTATGAAAATAATCCTTAGTCGCAACCCTACATGAAATCAAATCGACCTTGTAGTATCCAAAACCCACTAAGGTTTACATACAGGGTTATTCAAAGAGATCCGAATGGCTGGAGAAAGGTAACCGAATGCTGAAAATCAGCGTTCGGTTACCTTTCTTGGCCATTTGGCTATCCAGAGCAGGCAATACGCCAAATCCTGGCGAATTGCCTGCACATTCGGTGCCTGTTTGAGGGCAGTGAAATCCCCATTAAAAAAAAAGCACTGCTTCGGCTATTCAGAGAACACAAACCAGCCGTGAACGGTTCCCCTAATGCCCTGCCATTCGGTGGTTTCATGCGGCAGGTTTATTCAGGAGAATCCCATAGGCTAATGTTAAAAATATTCCCGGTTTTATTAAATCTCTAATAAACCGTTCATTTATAAAATTCTGCAGTAAATAGTCTCTTTAGGATATTTTAAGCATTTTTCTGGATTTAAGTTTTTTTTTTTCTGTAACAGCCCTTTTTATTATCATTCCCTGGACCTCCTATGTAAAATTCAGAAATTTTTCGCTCAGTTTCTTTGCAAACAGTGTTTCACTTTTCAATCATTCATGCAAACTGTTTTGCTAAAAAAGGTTTAAAACCAAATCAAAGTTAAAATGTGGTTTGAAAATGCAATAACACTTCCTGTAAGAAACGAGAGGAAACTAGAACCGTAGAAATGCAACAGGACATGTGCACAGGTTAAAAAAAAAAAACACGTGAAAGCTAAGGTTTATTCACTTTGGCAACGATGTGTTACACAGTGTCTTGTTTATACATGAAACCTATAGACTCCTATGCCTGTCAAGGTAGTCTGCCATCGTAAAAGCAGGGCAAAATTAAATTTATAACTGCCATAGACAACCCTATTCAATTATATAAACATTCAAAACAACAGTTTTATTGTAGGATACAAAAAATACCAAAAAAAAATAAAAAAATAAAAAAAAAAAATATGGGTATTTTAAAGTTGGTGCCAAAAACTCCATAGACTTGTAATGGCTCTGGTTAAATTGGTACCAACTATGGAATAGAGCCCAGTGTTTTAGGATCTTAGTGGTACACCTTTCATTTCTCTTTAGGTCAGGGGTCAGCAACCTTGTTCTAGAGGGCCAAACGCCTGGCTCCCAAATGTTTAAACCTACATTTCCAAGAATTCCTTTAATGCAATAGATGGCCAGGTAATAATGGGTGTAGTTAAACATCTTCGGGACCAAAGTTTGACAGCCCTGCTCCAGAGCAGTGTTTCTCAAACCTGTCCTCAGGACCCCCTAAACAGGTCAGGTTTTCCAGATAGCTGAAGAATAGCACAGGTGATATGATTGGCTGTTCAGTGTTTGCAGGATTCAATCTGCTTTTCTCCACTGTGATCTGCAAAATCTGGCCTGTTAGAGGGTCCGAAGGACAGTGATTAACACTGCTCTAGAGGTTTTGGAACTACATCTCCCATGATGTTCCCAACTCATTAGGTTGGTGGAGATGCATGGGAAAGGTAGTTCAAAAACCTCAGGAGGGCCAATGATGCTCACACCTGCCTTATGTGATCAATGTATTACACCAGGGCTGCTCAAAGAAGGCAATTCATTTTCTACAGACAGCAGCAGGGACACTAAGCCTATTGCCTATGCAATTTTTTTTGTAGAAAATTGGGTGTTATAGTCTGAAAACAATTGCGGGGCTGGTAGCCAGTGCCTTGCTCTCAACCAAACCCAATTCCTCTAAATACAAAGAATGGAAGGACGCTCCATAGTACAAGGTGGGTTGAACCATATTAGAATGGCCAACAACCTTTCCTACGCCATCGTGTTGTTTCTGAACTTGCCACTACATATATTAGAATGTCTTATGACCTTTATAAAAAGTAAAAAAAAAATCCTTACCATAGGGAGGTGATAACTCCTGCACAGGGATATTGTGAGAGACATCATTTCATGTGTACAGAAGTAGTAATTTTGAACTGCTGGTGAGACCAAAGATCACCCACCATGGCAGAATTAGATCTTAAATATATCTAGTCTTGCTACAGCCAAGGGAGAGTAAAAAAAAAAAACCCTACAGATTCCCTTTAAGTCCCTTTTTATATGCAAGTGTCTCGTGGGATGATAAAGGATTAAGGCCGGGGTCAGACATGAGTTTTGCAGAGAGGAAGGAACATACGTTCCTTCCACTCTGATGCCCGTCTGGCCACCTCGCTGAGTGCAGTTACTGTGCTCAGCTCTGCAAGGCTCGATCCTCCTATGAACGCGCGTTGAAGCGCTTCAACGGGAAGCCTTCCAGAACATCTGCTGTACCGCACGCAATTTGGGCGTGCGCTAAAGCGTGTGGTTGGCCCTGTCGAAGCGTCACAACGCTGCAACAGACACCAGGACGCACGTCAGTGCGGGCGCTTGTTGACCCCAGCCTTAGACTAGAGGTCTGCGGGTCAACTCTGTCAAACATCACTAGCAGGAAATTAGGTATTTTATACACCTTTAAAAATGAGGCAAGCTTTTGGAATGTGGGTTAAATTCCACTATAGAAGCACAGTGTGGTGGGGGGGGGGGGTTTAAATCCCTTCACTATGGTGATCATTGGAAGCACAACAGCCTTATCTTTTGATAACAAGATCTGGAGCGGTGCTGTAACATTGCAGCAAACAACGTTCATTTGCTTTTGGGCTCTAGAAGGTGCCTTTTAAAGTTTTAGCCTGGTGGGCATATTGCCCAAGGTGTTAAAACTTGTTTAATCACCTAAGGAATGTCATTTTATAGAAAGTTTCCCCAGCCAAAAGCACGGAGCCTGGAACTTCAGTTCTAACTACACCAACTCCTTTTGGCCAGTAGTTTGACACCTGCCTGCCAAATAGTTTTTTGGGGAAAAAAAAAAAAATCACTTGGTAGTGAAGGGGGTTAAGGTTATCTGTACAGTCACTGGTCGTCTAAACAGAAACTGAAGTGCTAAAGAGGGAGAGGAAAAAAAAAACCACCTTTTATATTAAAAGGGGCCTAGGAAAGCATGCAGCGGTGATCTATAAAAATAAAAAAGCACGCAACATCTAAATGACACTTTTGATATTAAAGAATTTTTCCCAGTTCGTCTCGTGCTGCTGTCCTTTGCATCGTATTTTCTCATTGGTATTACGCCGAACAAAAGGGGTACAGGAAGGAGTCTGCTGGCAGAAACAGGTGGATGTTCTGTTTTATGAAATGTTTCCGAGGGCATTATTCAATGACGGGTTTGCTGAACTGTAAATACAGGCACATTCACCAGTGTTGCAACTTACACAAACGCAGGAATTTCCCAGTGAAGCTTCTCATGATGCTCTTTGTGTTGAACGTTTGAGAAATGCAGGTGTTTGTCATAGTATCAAGGTCAGCAAACACCAATGGTTATTGAACAACCCTGAAAAAGATTACTAGAAACAATTTAACCCTCGAATCTGTCAAGATGCTCTTAAACGCTTGTCATGGACATGACAGACACGCTTAACAGGCCACACAAGTGATGATAGAAAAGCTTTACAGTGGTTATGGCGTAATGCTGCCACATAAATGGCCTCCATGGGGAGGTGTGCTGCAGAGATTCCCAAGGCTCAAGGTGTTGAGAGGTTTACCATCATGCACCCTCCACCCACCCTTATCCAAAAAGTGCAATCCCCCAGGGTCCTTGCAGTGTAAACATGAACAGGTTGTCTGGTATTCCCTCCATTAAAAGTCCCAGTCTTCTACATCCAGTTGTTGCAAGCTGGACACCACAGCTGCCATGCCCTCAGGATCCGAACATTTTGCTCCTTCAAAGTTGATGATTGGTGAAACTGGACGTAAAAGCTCCGGGAGAGCTTCACATGGTCGGCGCCTTATCTGAAAGCGATAAAAGGGTAAGTTGTTAAACGTGAAAACTGTCACCACTGTAAAACGTTTAAATTATACATGTGAATGTTAGTTATACAGCGCCAACAGATTCCGTAGCGCATTACAATAGGGTAAGCACAAACGTGAGACATAAACGATGCTACATTAGGAGCAGATGACCTGCCCATAGGATAATTGCCCAGCTAAAACCGCACTTGAAACAAGTGCTCAGCCAGACATTGCGTGCGTTTACAATCTAAGGGACAGAGGTATGTGAAACAAGAGGGAGCAGGGGAGGGTGTGGAGTTGGTGGCCAGAAATAAGATAGCTGGGATTGCATGGGAGCCGCCAGAAGCTTGGCCTTGTTAAATTACCCTAACAGTGGAAGCAGCTAGAAGGGAAGCTACACGTTTTAGCTGGAGACTGGGTGGGTTGGACAGAGTAAAAATACAGGCTCTGGGAATGAAGATGATGGATGCTGTCTGAAGAAAGGAATTTAGAATAAAAGCGAGCAGGCTGTGTGTCAGAGGTATTTAACGAGGGGAGGGTTTTCTGATTTCTAATGCACATTACTATTTAACAAACCAACCCAAAATGCTAATTTCTTCCCCTGTTACGATGCTGTATATTGTGACATTGCCAGGAGCATGCTTTGCATTAGCGTTCCTCACCCTTGTCTCCTCGGGTATTTTGGGATCTCACTTCCTTATTATCGATTGAACTTCCTCCTAGCAAAATCAGGAGGACTAGACTCCATAAATGTGATTACTAGTGGATTATCCTGGGAGGTACAACCTTAACCCTATAAAAACACCAGGAGGCCCAGTGCCTTGTGGGTCAGCAGCCTTGCCTCTGCAGATGTTTTGAATTCGTTGACTCCTTAGCTTGGCAGAAGCCTTGTGGTTCAAGTGGTTTGAAAACATCTGTGAGGACCAGGGCTGCTGCTGTAAGTGAAGCAAACCCTGACCGTAAACCTTCCAGGGAACTTCAAATCAGAGATTTCAACGCTATCGCCCACATGTGTTGATTGTCTAAAATTCCTAGAATGCAGTGGATAATGGGAATTTTAGTTTAGCAACACATCCAGACTTTGAGATCCTGGCTTTAAATGCAGTCTCACCTGTTTGAAAAAGGAATGATTGAGGAGGGATCCAGCGTTCGGCCTGTGAAGGAGAGCGAGAGATTATGATGTAGTACATGTTTTCCAAGAAAAAAATCGCTTGCGAGTTTCCAGCCACTCTGCTTTCTAAACCATTCCAAGCTTTAATAGTTGTGGTTTCTGTAGCAAGAGACAGAACAGTCTTTACATTCTGTTAATTCTAGTGTTAGTCGAGCGTCTTTGGAGAGCAGAAGGAATGTTCGTGAGAATGGACGTTCCTTCCACTCGACGCCCATCTGGCCACATCGCTGAGCGCTTCTATGGAGAATCGTGCTTTTCAGCTGCCAACGTATGTCCTAGCGCTTTGCCGGAGAGGCTTGGATAACTGACGCTTGTTGTGCACGCATTTCGTGTGTGCGCACAAGCTTGTGACCGGCCCCGTTGCAGCGTCACAGCGCTGCGACGGACGCTGGTAAGCACATCAGTACGGGCGCACCTAGCGTGCTCGTCTGACGCCAGCCTTAAATCAAAATGTATCTGCTCCTATAGGAGTAGAGCTTGGCTGTCCTGCTTACTCTGAGTATACAGGACATTAGCAGGAGAGTCTTACCTGAGCTCGGGGTTTCTCTGCAGACACTGCTCTACTAGATTGTGAAAGTGAGGGGAGAAGCTGCGGTTGTAAGGGTGCATTGATGGCTCCCCGTTAGACGGGCGACTGGATGTCCCCTCTCCAATACTCGAATGTGCTCCTGACCTGGACGTCTTCATGGTAAGCTCTGAGGCTGGAATAGTTGCCGTGTCTAGCAAACAAGGAACAGTGCCATTCAACTTCTCCAGAAGCATCTGAGGAGCAGAGAAGGAAAAATGATGGGCACAGACGCTTATATGTGGAGTAGCGAGTGGCTGGACAGTAGTACATTGCGCTGCCCTCACCTGCGTGCCCGGCATGTCTTTAAAGGGCACGTGGCCATTTGCAAGCTCACATGCTGTAATCCCCACACTGTAGATGTCCGATTTGGCATCGTATCCCTGAAGATTCTGCAACAGGAGAAAAGAAATATAAACAGAAAACTCCTCATTGGCACATCACACCACCTCCATTACCAGCCGTCTGAAATACTGGGTGCCTTGTGCACTTCAAATGTAGCGTATAACCAGAACAGCTCTCCAGAGAGACGCTCTCTTCTTCCGGCAAAACTGCTAACTATAACAATGTTTAACGCTTAAAACGGAGCAGCGGGTAGAAATGATTAGCAGTTGTGTGGGAGGCGGTGGACCAGGGGTGCTCAACCTTTGCCCTCAAGATATTGCATTTCCAACAAGACTCAGTCAACTTAGGCCCGTGTCAGACGAACGCAGTGATCACGTCCGTGTCGCCACACAGTTTAACATCCGTTGTAGCATAGAATCATGATCAATAGAGACCCACACACTTAAGTGCGTCCGCACCGAACTGCACAACGCACGTGGCAAACGGGCGCAGGTTAGGCAAGAACGTAAAACTGCTACCACTGACGCGCAGAGTGCGCCACGTCCGCGTAGTGTTCTGTGTGAGTGAGATGTCAGACGCAGCGCATTTGCGACGTCCAGCACCTTGACGCACACAATGGCTCTTACTATCCTTTTCAAGTTTTTATCATTTTTCATATTACATTTCCCATAGTTCCCTTTTTTTTTTTCTACGTCTGTCAAGAAAAACTGATTGTGTGGTGTCTACAGTATCTTCCGTCAGTATGTCTGTCCGTTGTGCACGCACGCAGAGAAAAAACACGCCATAACCTCAGGATTCTCCAGGATGTAAGACCGGCGACCGAAAAATGCTCGCTTATTTCAACAACATCAAGGAGGGACTCTGGATTCTGGTTTTCTTACTCCCTACCGCAACTTTATATTGAACATTCAGATTGATGCATCTATTTGTTATTTACTGTAATTCTCATTCTTCCCTCCAAGAAAAACCCAATGCCACCCATCTCTCTACGAGTAAATGGAACGCTCTTTAGCCCACCGCCTCAAGCTCGCTGCCTTGTGTCACTTTCGATTCTGACCTAACGTTCTCTTCACACTTCCAAACAATAACCAAATCCTGTCACAATCAACTCAAGAACATTGTTCGCGTCCGTGCCTTTCTGACACAAGTTACCTGTGAAGGTGCTGGTTCATGCACTTATTTCACGGCTTGATTACTAGGGATGCACCGATACCACTTTTTTGAGACCGAGTACCGATACTTTATGTCATGTGACCGCTTTCCAATAACAGACCTCATAGAAAAATGCCCCCAGCTCACATGTATATACCCCCCCCCCCGAGATAGATAGATCTATCTATCGATCCACAAAAAACGTGCAGCACAGGTCTCTTCATCGAAAAGTTTAATTGACTGAATGCAACAGATAAAAATACGACGTTTCGGTCCTATAGGACCTTAATCATGTATAGATGTACATACAAATGCAATTCTTTAAATAAACCAAATCATTATCCTCATAATTGGACAACAAGGGTGGAGTTTACTTGGGATTCATGTTACATAGTTATATAGGCTGAAAAAAGACATGCGTCCATCGGGTTCAGCCTCTCCCACATAACCTACTGCTGTTGATCCAAAAGAAGGCAAAAAACCCAGTCTGAAATATGCAACATACTGGGAAAAAATTCCTTCTTGACCCCAGAATGGCAGTCACATTTCTCCTTGGATCAAGAAGCTTTTACTCACATATTAAATATTATAACCCTTAATATTCTGTGTCTGCAGGAAGTCATCCAGTCGTTTTTTAAAAGTCTGTACAGACTCTGACCCAACCACCTCAACAGGCAGAGAATTCCACAGCTTTATTGTTCTCACCGTAAAATAACCCTATGCTTTAAGCTAAATTTTCTTTCTTCCAGTCTAAATGGATGACCCCTTCTCCTATGTATAGTCCTGTTAATGAATAGGTTATCAGACAATGGTTGATAATGGCCCCGTATATATTTATATAAGGTTATCAGATCCCCTCTAAGGCGCCTTTTCTCTAAACTAAACAGGTTTAAGCTTGTTAGTCTTTCCTCATAACTTAACCCTTCCATTCCCCTTATTAATTTAGTTGCCCGTCTCTGCACTTTTTCTAACGCTATAATATCTTTTTTTAAGACAGGTGCCCAAAATTGCACGGCATATTCAAGGTGCGGCCTGACCATTGGATTTATACAGAGGCAAAATTATGTTTTCATCCCGTGAGTGAACTCCCCTTTTAATGCATGCCAGTACTTTGCTGGCCTTGGCGGCTGCTGTTTGACATTGCACATTGTTACTTAGTTTGAAGTCTATGATTATTCCCAAATCCTTCTCCTGCTTGGATTTCCCTAACTCCGTACCATTTAGGGTATAAATTGCTTGTGTGTTCTTCACTCCAAAGTGCATAACTTTGCATTTATCTACATTAAATTTCATCTGTCATTTAAGTGCCCAGTCCCCCAATCTATCTAAATCCCTCTGCAGCGAAGTAACATCCTGCTCACATTGTATTACTTTTCCTAGCTTTGTGTCATCTGCAAACACTGATACATGACTTTCAATGCCTATCTCAAGGTCATTTATAAATAAATTGAATAGTATTGGTCCTATAACAGACCCCTGAGGGACACCACTTACCACTGGTGTCCATCTTGAAAATGTACCATTTATGACCACTCTCTGTACCCTATCTTTTAGCCAGTTTTCTATCCAAGAACAAGTATTTTCATCTAGACCATTTTTTCTTAATTGAGGCTAGGGTCAGACTGAGGCAGTGCGAACGCGCGTGCAGGCGCACTTAATCACGGCCGTAGTAGCAGCAAATGACGGGCAATGACGGCCAATATACGAAGTACGGTCGCACAAAAGTGCGGCCGCGCAACGCAAGTGGCAAACGAACGCATTTTTTCGAGAACGTTAAACTGCTAGTACTGACGTACAGAGTGCGCTGCGTCCGCTAGCGGCGTGTGTGCGTGATTAGGAGATGTCAGACCCTGCTAATGTCCGGCCAACATAACGGTCAGATGCACAAAGTGTTTTATTGATGATCCGTACAAAATCACGGACGAAAAATGCGCATCGTATGACCGCTCTCGCGTATTCCGTGAAAAAATGCGTCCATTCGTTCGAACGCACTTTTTCACAGACAACGTGAAAATGCGTTCGTCTGACCCTAGCCTTAAATAGTAACCTTTTGTGTGGAACGGTGTCGAAAGCTTTGGCAAAATCTAAGTAAATCACATCCACTGCGACCCCCTGATCTATACTTCTACTTACTTCCTCATAGAACGTAATTAGGTTAGTCTGACATGATCTGTGTTTCATGAAACCATGCTGATTTTTGCCAATTACATTATACCTCCCAATAAATTCCTGAATATTATCCCTTAGTAACCCCTCAAATACTTTCCCAGCCACAGATGTTAAGCTCACAGGTCTATAATTCCCAGGCACAAATTTTAAACCTTTCTTAAATATAGGGACCACGTCAGCTTTTCTCCAATCCTCTGGTACTATTCCTGAAAGAAAAGAATCTTGAAAGATTAAGAACAGAGGTTTACATATTTCAACACATAGCTCTCTTAGTACTCGCGGGTGAATTCCATCTGGCCCTGGGGCTTTATTAACATTCACATTGTTTGTGTAAAACCTTGTCCTGAGTCAACCAGTCACTTTGTATTAGTAAGTTTTTATTATTGAATTTCATGTCTCCTGTTATAGGTTTCTCTTTGATAAATACTGAAGAAAAATAATCATTTAAAATTTCTGCCTTATCTCGATCTTCAGTTAACAATAACCCTGACTCAGATTTTAGTGAACCTACATTTTCACTCTTGGGTTTTTTAGAATTTATGTACCTAAAGAATCTTTTGGGGTTGGTCTTGCTCTCTTTGGCTATTTCTTTTTCATTTTCTAGTTTAGCCCATCTAATCGCATTTTTACATGCTTTATTGGCTGCCCTATATGCTTTATAGGATGCCTCAGATTTATCAAATTTAAAAGCTTTAAATGCCTTCTTTTTATTTTTCATTTCATGTTATTAACTCTTAAGTCTCCACTCTTTAATCACCAGCAAGTGCAGCACATATAGAAAATTATACACATAAAATAACAAAATACTCAATAAAATACATCAAGATTAAACTCCCTATTGGAGGCTCCTAGGCCACAATGTGTCAAGTTTATGAATCCAGTGTTTCTCCTTTCTTTTTAATAACTTTAATCGATCCCCTCCTCTCCGTAACGGTGATTGACACATTCATTGAATTTGTCCAGAAGGACATTGATTCTCTTCTGTCTGAATTCCATGACCAGGGTCAGCCTAACTTGTCACGTGATGAATGGATGGCTCTTAAAGCACTTCAAAAACTAAATGATATTATCAGGAATGCGGACAAGGGAGGCTCACTTGTGATCATGGATAAAGCTAATTATGTGAAAGAAGTGCGTAGTCAATTGTTAGATATTACTACATACGCACGCTGGGATAGTAATCCTATACCGAAATTAATTGAGGAAATTGATGACACCTTAAAGGATGCTCTCGGATGACACCTTAAAGTGCATAAGGATCCTGTTAATCCCCCTGGCAGACCTATTGTTGCTAGTACTGATTTTGTTTTACAACCTATCTCATCTTTCTGGATGGCATCTTACAACCCTTGGTCTGGAATACTAAATCTTTTATATTAGACACCTCTGATATATTACACAAATTGAATAGTCTTGTTATAGAAGGACCTATGATTCTTTTCACTTGGGATGTGGTAAGTCTTTATATATCCATCCCTAATGAGGAAGGTATGAGGGCTATTCATGATATTCTTGAACGTCAGAATATGAAGGGGGAGGAGATTACATTTCTGAGGACATTGGTCTCGATAGTGTTAACTAAGAATTATTTTTTATTTGGGGATGAGATCTTCCAGCAGTTGAGAGGGAGTAATATGGGTTCCAATATGGCCCCTGCATACGCCAATATCTTTATGGATTCTTTTGAGACACAGCATATTTATAATCAGGATTTGTTAAATATGCTTGTGCATGGTGGCGCTTTATAGACGACATTATTGGCGTATGGAGGGGCCCTAAGGAGGAACTGGAGAGGTTCCATAGGGAAATGAATGACATAAACCCTTCCATACAGTTTACGATGACCTATAGTGAGCGGGAGATCAGTTTTTTTGGATTTACTTCTCACTATAGAGGATCAAAAGATTAAATCAGATCTATACGTTAGGAACAGCCTTTTGCTCTTTTCTAGTTTCCACCCAAAAAATACTATTGACTCCCTACCCAGAAGTCAATTTACCAGAGTAGCTAGGAATGTTTCTGATTTGGATACACTTACCATCAGGTTGGGAGAGATGACTAAAAAGTTTGCAGATAGGGGGCATCCCGCACCTCTCTTGGAATTGGAGTCAGAGAGGGCAAGATTCCTCAAAGGAAAGGATTCTGGAGGGATTAGGTCTAATCGGACAAAACAATCCAGGATATCGTTTGTATGTCAATATAAATCGAGCGAGTAACAGGATTAAAAATATTTTACATGGGCACAGGAATTTGTTAAGCAGGGGATTTCCGGAGGTGGATGAGTTTAAAGCAACTCCCTTCGTATCATATAGGAGGAACAAAAATGTTAAAGATTTTCTTGTGAAGGCAGATATAGGACCTCTCAAAATGAAACGTCAAAGATGTTTAGGTAATAAGACCTGTGGCACATTACCGTGCTTAAATTGCAGTTGCTGCAATGCTATCATATGGGGGGGACCATATCTCCCATCCGTATAGTGGTCAGAAATTCTTTATAAAAAGGGACTACTTTACTTGTGATGCCACCTATGTTGTGTATGTTTTGAAATGCCCGTGCGGCCTCCTGTATGTGGGAGAAACGACTAGGAAAATTAAAGAAAGAATCACCCAACATAAATCGACAATACGCACTGGCAAGACGGACTTACCAGTATCAGAGCATTTTTTAAAAGAACATCACACTATATCACAATTACGATTTCTGGTGATAGATTGGGTTCCTCCGTTACGGAGAGGAGGGGATCGATTAAAGTTATTAAAAAGAAAGGAGAAACTGTGGATTCATAAACTTGACACATTGTGGCCTAGGGGCCTAAATAGGGAGTTTAATCTTGTTGTATTTTATTGAGTATTCGTTTATTATTTTACGTGTATAATTTTCTATATGTGCGCTGCACTTGAGTGGAGACTTAAGAGTTAATAACATGAATCCCAAGTAAACTCCACCCTTGTTGTCCAATTATGAGGATAATGATTTGGTTTATTTAAAGAATTGCATTTGTATGTACATCTATGCATGATTAAGGTCCTATAGGACCGAAACGTCGCATTTTTATCTGTTGCATTCAGTCAATTAAACTTTTTGATGAAGAGACCTGTGCTGCACGTTTTTTGTGGATCTATGGATGTTCTTTGAGGTTCGGGCGGACCTCGCTGACGTTTGCACCAGGATTTCTTCTACTAGCCTGACAGAGCTCTCCCTTGGAAGGTACACCACGCTGTTTTGGTTTTTATCTATCTATATACACACACATATACAGAATGCCCCCAGCTCAAATGAAGATTGCCCCCATCGAACGCTGGGGAAGCTGGCTGTGTGCATGAAAAGCACGCGGCCAGCGTTCCCCTCCGGCGGCTCCAATACTCACCTGCTTCCGAAGGTCCGGTCGCGTTGCTGTGGCACAATCATGTGGCCGCCGGCGCTTCTGTGACGCTGCCTCCAGCAGCCTCTCGGCTGCAGGCAGCGTCACAGAAGCGCCGGCAGCCACGTGATCGCGCCACAGGAGCGCGACCGGACCTTTGGAAGGGGTGAGTATTGCAGCCGCCGGAGGGGAACGCTGGCCGCGTGCTTTTCATGCACGCAGACAGCTTCCCCAGCCCCGCGGCCCAGCGCTGGCTTCCGGTATCGGGGGGGGGGGGTGTATCGGGCCATTTACACGAGTACTAGTATCGGTGCATCCCTATTGATTACTGCAACTTGCTCAATGGCCTCCCCAACTCCCGTATTGCCCGTTTGCAATCTGTAATGAATGCAGGGGACGGGCTTATTTTTCCCAGACTCACCTCGAGTACCTCCCCCCTCTGGCGGTCCCTCCATTGGCTTCCTGTATGTTTCAGGATACAGTTTAAAATACTTACGCACACGTTCAAATCGCTCAATAACAAGACCCCTCCTCTCCTACAGGTCTTCATTACTCCGCAAGCATGTCCCGTCTAGACAACTCCAGTCAGCGGGTGATCTCCACCCGCACTGCCAACTCTCACCTCCAAGACTTCCCACGGGCAGCTCCGGTCCTATGGAATGACTTGCCTCGCCCTATCAAACTCTCCCCCAATCATTTCTACTCACTGCTCCAAGTGTTAAATGCAGACATTTTTATCAGTTTTGCGTTAGACCTGAGGTAGAAAAAGGTTCTCTCCGAAGTGCTTGTCCTTTTAAATGTTATGCTAGTCCAAATAAAACCAATAGAAAAGGTATCCCTGCATCCTGCAAAGCTCCGGTCATCCCGGCATGTGGACTAACACCTCAACCAATCTACCCTTTTTTTTTAGATGGTGATCTTTGTATCACACATGAGTTGCAAAAAAAATATAATTCCATAAAACTCAATTTACACATTTAATAGACAAAATATATACTAAAACGCTATACTTGATTTGATGCCAACACGAGGGGGGGGGGCGGGGTGGTGGTCACATACCTACAAAAAAAACAAAAAAAAAACCGAACAAACTTTTGCTTACTCAAATCCATATTAATTACAGCATCAAACCTCCCCCTGAATTGGTATCATAGCTTTGCTGTGTGTAGGGGAAAGCCATGTAGAGATGAAAAGAAACAGAGGAACACGAATAATGACAAAACTCCTCGCTCGATACCTGTTGTAGGAGCTCAGGGCTCAGCCATGGGAGCACCCGAGCACTATGTTTAGGAAAGTCATGAACCACTTTCAGCCGTTGTCCATGATTTATCATACTGAGGATGCTTCGCAGGCCAGAGAGGTATACCTTCCCATCCACAGAAATCAATATGTGACTGGCTTTCACACTCCTGAATGTGGGGAAATGTGGGTCATACAAAAGATTATACAGCTGGACCACAATGCGTTCCTCAGACTGAAAGCGGAAGAGCTGTTGATTCTCCTACCTGTGAACATATCCCATGTGGTGAATGTAGTCCAAGGCTTTCAGGACTCCGAGCAGAATATAAGCAATAGCCAGCTCGCTCATTCCATCAGTGAAGTGTGTAGAAATGAGATCCTTGGCTGAACCTGCCAGGCAAGACAGAGCTGTCATTTTCAGGATTGCAAGACTCGGGGGGGGGGGGACTATTCCAATCGAGATGGTAACGAACTCAGGGAGCTACTGAGGGGGGGGGGGAAATCTGCACAAGCTGATAACCCTTAGCGACTCCCTGTTACAAAGTATAGGAGATGTTAACCTCCCTCGCGGTCTGGTGTTTGTGAAAAAAAGCGTCTAAATGCAGTCTACCCCCCCCCCCCCTTTAGCAGCATCCCGAGTGTGGCTCGGGGTTAAATTCCTATGTTGGAATCAGTAACCCCGAGCAACACTCCGGATGCCGATCACCGCTCCCTGCGCTCGCTCGATGTCCCCGCAGTCTCCTCTGGCGACCGCGACCTTATACTTCCTGGTTCCTTCCTCGCGAGAAGGAATCCAGGAAGTAAAACGCTGCGATCGCCGGAGGAGACTGCGGTGATCATCGAGGGAGCGGTGATGTATACAGCCGGAGTGTGTCTCGGGGTTACCGCTCTCAGCGGTGAAATTTAACCCTGAGACACACGCGGGCGGCGGGAACACTGCCAGGGAGGTTAATCTACAGTGCTCGGCTGCAATGTGAGACGTAAGCAAAGCTTGTGTCTCGGTTGTTATGGCATTTGGAGCAGTTAGCTTCTGTGTCTGATAGCTTACATGTGTTTTTTTCTTGTATGTTTAGTTGAGAAAATATTTTGCTCTGTGTCACTGGGTGCATCCATTGTGTGATCTTTTGTGTTGTAAGCTGCCCCCCCCCCCCGTATCTTTACATCACTTGCTCCTCACTGTGTGGCAATGGCCATAGAATGGAGTCTATGGGATCATCACAGACTCTCAGAATTGTATTGTGTGGGATGTAGCAAAGGACACCACCACCAGCTCCATGTCTTATCTCATTCAGCAGCCAGTGTTTTTCTCAGGGAGCCTGGAGAACAATAGACCACCTGCAGCCTTATCCAAACATTTCCACCTCCACAAAAGTAATGTAAAACTTTTTGCCCAGTTTTTTGCAAATGTTGAATCATGGGAAATATCCACAAAATGGAAACAGGATATAAAAACCTAACTTTTTTCCTTTTTACATGCAATTACTTCAAAACAAACAAATAAACAGCATATGTGTTTTATAAGGTGGTCTTGTTTGTAATGTAGAAGTAATCTAGTTACAGCTCCTGTAAGTGACAGTGTCCCTTTAATGGCTCGGTAAACATCAGGCCATGGGGGGGGGGGGATCTCCACTCTCCAAGAACACAAATGTTCAGCAATCGTTCATATCACACAATCCTCTTATATGTGGCTATTCTATTCCCAGAGATTCCTTTCCACTATTTTACATTGTTACTGCTGCAACATGTATAGGGGCAATCTAGTCACTGTGACCATTTAATGTATTTTCAGTGAACTCTGTGCCACTCAACCTTCCTATCCAGTTTGGTGTCCCTTCAGGTTGTGACAGTCTTCCAAAGTAGAAGTGTTTTCTTCCACCTGAAAGGCTGTTGATCTGCTCAAGCTGAACAGCCTTCTGGGATTTTGGTCAGCAATGAGTCTTCCTTTTAGAGCTGCCAGACTGGCTGATCACTGAAACGCTCAGCCCTCTGATAGTCTGCTTCACGGGAAGATATTAAATAAGCAGTGGGCAGTTGCACTCACTGATCCAGTACAATGCAGCGGTGCCACCACGAACCAGGGAAGGCCAACCTCAAACCCTTCATTAAATTCTCTTGGCTTATAAACGGTGACATGGCTTGAGAATAGCTGTGCACAGCCAAAGCATTGCCGTTTGCCAGGCCCTGGTTTGAGAGGCCCTGGTGTACCTGTTGCATTTTTGTTTGTTGACTCTTCATTGGAAGAAGCAGTCTGTCAGAGCAGAATAATGAAGGGGGAGACTCCGGCACCGAATTAAAAATATTTTAAAGGAAAATTCTCAGTAAAAATAGGAGGCCTAATGGTCACCAGTAGGAGGCCTAATGGTCACCAGTAGGAGGCCTAATGGTCACCAGTAGGAGGCCTAATGGTCACCAGTAGGAGGCCTAATGGTCACCAGTAGGAGGCCTAATGGTCACCAGTAGGAGGCCTAATGGTCACCAGTAGGAGGCCTAATGGTCACCAGTAGGAGGCCTAATGGTCAGCAAGGGGTAATAGTTAAACACCCGCACCTCCTTGATTTTAGCTTAAAACAGGGCGCAGCAACCTTGACCCTACAGATGCTTGGGAAATGCAACCACTTGCTGGGTTGCTTAAGCCTCTGGGGAGATGTAGTACCAGCACGTTTGGAGGGCCAAGGCTGCTGACCCCTGCCTTACAGTATCCCTTAAAGAGCGAATGGAGGTCCTTCCAGAATAAATATTATATTATCGGCCTTTCCTTTTAGAACGATAGGAACATGTTCAGTTATGTCAAATTATACAAAGCTCGAATAATAATGCGCTTTTATTACCCCTTTACCTTACCCTCAATATCACTTACCATATGCCATAAAGGGAGTCACAACCCAAAGCTCATTGTCCGATATGAAGGTGGCTCTGTATGGAAGGATGTTGGGGTGATTGAACAACTTGGACACATGGAGTTCGGTCTGAGAACAGAAACTTGGCGTTACCAGCCTGTCAAAGTATCTACAACAAAATGTCCTACAGAAGAACTGTCAAAGTCACTGCCCTCCCCAGATGATGTTGTTTATGCCTACAATTCCCAGGATTCTTTCAATGCAATACATGTCAGGGAATCATGGGAGTTGTAGTTTAGAACCATGGGGGGGGGGGGGGCCTTCAACAGTCCTGTCCTATAGGGTTTGTGGTGAAAAAGGTCACAAACTAATAAACAATACAGTAGTGCTTTGCTAAGTAGTGCTTGTTTTGATATATTGTGCTTCATTAGGATGCTTTCCTTCCAGGCAGAATGCTAGATTCCAATCATTTTTACAGTATCGTCGTGTACACGTCTAGTGAGGAGGCTGTTTGTGGCTCAGGGAGTCCTAAAAACAATATACCAAGTCCCAATGCGTCCGGCTTGGGCATTATGTGGGTCCTCACTAAATCGATACTGCTCCACTTGCACCACCCCCCCTCCTTGAAAAAAGAATGCTGTTCTTGCAAAACGAGAGGTGTTCATGCATTTGAAGTGTTCCTGTTCAACTTGAGACAGGTGATTGCTTTACCTGTAGGAATGATACCATGTCGTTCGTGCAGGACTCCATGTTCACCCTTCTGATACAAACATACTCCCCGGAAGGTTTGTAACGTGCCAAGTTCACGGTCATCAAGTCCTCAAAACCTTTTCCTGAGTGGAAACAGCAAGCTGTAAATACAATCGTTTTATGCCAAACAAATTACAGCCGGGGACCAGAACATACACCGATCACAAACTGCAGGCAACTTTCAGCTATAAAACGCACACCACCTAGACCAGTTCTTCCCACCCTTGTTCTCAGGGAGCACTTAAAGGCCAGATTTTAAAGATCACCTTGGGGAAATGCAGCCCAACTACTGCAGTCACTGAGCAGCAAATCATATCCCCTGTGATGTGCTTCACATATCTGGCCTGTTGGTGATCCCTGACTAAAGGCTGGAAAACATGGATGTTGAGTAATAATTATGAAAGGAGGCAGGTGCTAAAGGTTGTAGGTGTCAGAGGAATCACCTTGAGAGGTTGCCTTGATGCTGGCAGGTGGGCTTGACACTTCAAAGTGCACCCACTGACTCTTAGAGATTTTAGATGTGTGTTGTTGAAGTTTAAACCAGTAAACGCTTTTATTTTAAAAACTTCCAATGAGGTTTTGTACGTTTCCGTTGCTTGTAATCTGCATGCTTCTCTTGTGGAGGCAGCCATGTTTTTTGTTTCCCCTCTCTCTCGTGGGAGATAAACATCTAAGCTGTGTGATTGATAGTTTAGCTCAGGACGGCTCAGAGGGGATGGGGTGCAAGGATGCTTCTAATATTAACTCTGAAAGGCTGAATGGTTCCCGCACCATCCCACTGCTTAGCTGCAGTACAAAATACAGATTTCAAATGATATGGTTTTATGGGCCTGTGATCTGTCCCCTTTGTTTAACTTTCTTGACCATACTATTCAGTATTTACAATAACCCATCGTAACCCCCCCCCCACCCTTCTGTTTAGTGTTAATTGTATGATTTTGCTCCGTTTAGCTTCCAGACCTGATGAAGAGTGTTACATTTAAAAAGACTAGCTTTGGAGAGTAACGTTGGTCCAATAAAAAAATATCGCTATGTACGGCTATACTCTGGTGATTTTGAGATCTGGACTAACACGGCCTATCCAAACACACGTATATTTTATGTACTACCTCCCCAAAACCTGAACAATACCGAGCATCCAGCATCCCTATCGGTTCAGAAGACTTGTGAGCTATTTGCGAATGCTCCGAGTCTATATGGATTCTTAAGTTGCAAGCTGCAGCTCGGGGGGGGGGGGGGGGGGTCTCCTGCTATGAAAACCATAAGTCCCTCCCCAGGAGAACGCGACATGCTGCAGCACTGAGAGAAATCAGGTGTGTTCAGTTCCTCAGCAGCTGCTGAATTGCTTCAGTGCAGAAGTTCAGTTTGCTGCAGCCATCTCACTGAACGCTTTGGCTGTGAATATGGAAGCGAAAGGGCAGAGGATTGCTTAATGAAAGCTGCTGTTTCTGCAAAATCCACTGTTGTCCATTTTATTAGCACTTTAGTGTTAATGTTTACCATGTTCCAAGAAATACTTGGTGTTTTGCTCCACCAAAACTTCAAACTGAACATATCCTTATAGGATTATTTGCTATGTGGAGGCGGCCATCTTTCCTACGTCACACTCAGCTAACCCCGCAGCACCTCTCGACTTGGCTGCAAGTGATAAGTTAGCAGTGCTGAGCGCTGAGTTGCAGCACAGCGTTCAGTGCCAAGTTGCTAACTTAGCACTTGCAGCGGCTGAGCAACTGAACACACCTCAGTAAGGTACCTAGAGTACAGCAACACCCCCAGATCACCCATCCATGGTGGTGGGACAAATAAATAAAAGGATCACACCTGTCAGTTGAGGTCCTAAAGTGTAGCGTGAAACTTACCTATCACAGTGAGCAATTCATAGCAATCGCTATCTGGAGCGTAGATCCCCATGCTGTCCGGAGCGCGGCAAGACGCTACGGATTCACAACTGTCTGCTTCATCAGTCTGAGGTGGATATAATAACAAAGGAAAAGCAGAGGAAGACAGCATGAACGTTACAGGTCTTTTCACTTTGGCCAAAAAGCTGCATTTGGTGTTAATTTTACAAACCGGAGCAGCTCATGTTACCCAGGACATGTTCTATAGATCTACAATATAAAACATACGAGTACATTACTTTTATTCTTGATTGTGGATGAACGAGTTAGGAAACAAGGAGTAGTGCTACATCTTAGTGACAATTTATATGAACCTTATAGTCCTGTATAAAAACGTTACGAGGTGGGTGCACGTTAAGCCACGCAAAGCTTTGCATACAGATTTGTGCAGAATTATTATCGAATTTAGGAGCCAGAGTTAAATTTCTAGGGCCCCACGACTACTTCACCTCTGTACATTTCAAGCCCCGTTTGAAGCATTTATTAAAAGGGACATGCATGGTTCGCTAGCGTACTTCTAAAAACGTGCAATGCCTTTTGAATGAGTCAGTAGTGTCATTCAGCAGGCATAAAAAGCAAGTAAATATGATATTTTTTCATATTTACCTGCTTTTCTTTCTTGGCGTTTTCCACTCGCACCTGAAGAGTCAGTTTGAGCTAACCAATCAGTGTGCATACCTAGGTGTACATAAAAAAACGCACTGAGCATGTGCGACTGAGTTGCTCCTCCTCCCTCCTGCACTGTGAGCTGAGGGGAGGGCGAGGCTGAACTTTCACCCCCAGCTACTGAAGAGACAGGGAAGGAAAGAAATCCATACACACAGGGAAAAAAAGAGACAACAAAGAAAAGCACAGAGACACAGCAAGAAACGGTAAAGAGAGATAGACAGCAAGATAAAGCAGATATAGCACAAGAAAAGGTGCAGTGTGAGAGGGAGTGACTGTGTGAGGGACTTTGCTTGAGACAGTATGTAAACCATAAAAAGAGTGCAAGGGTGCGTGTCAGCGGGTGAGGGTGTCAGCGAGTGAGGGTGTCAGCGAGTCAGCGGGTGAGGGTGTCAGCGAGTCAGCGGGCGAGGGTGTCAGCGAGTCAGCGGGCGAGGGTGTCAGCGAGTCAGCGGGCGAGGGTGTCAGCGAGTCAGCGGGCGAGGGTGTCAGCGAGTCAGCGGGCGAGGGTGTCAGCGAGTCAGCGGGCGAGGGTGTCAGCGAGTCAGCGGGCGAGGGTGTCAGCGAGTCAGCGGGCGAGGGTGTCAGCGAGTCAGCGGGCGAGGGTGTCAGCGAGTCAGCGGGCGAGGGTGTCAGCGAGTCAGCGGGCGAGGGTGTCAGCGAGTCAGCGGGCGAGGGTGTCAGCGAGTCAGCGGGCGAGGGTGTCAGCGAGTCAGCGGCGAGGGTGTCAGCGAGTGAGGGTGTCAGCGAGTCAGCGGGCGAGGGTGTCAGCGAGTCAGCGGGCGAGGGTGTCAGCGAGTCAGCGGGCGAGGGTGTCAGCGAGTCAGCGGGTGAGGGTGTAAGCGAGTCAGCGGGTGAGGGTGTAAGCAAGTCAGCGGGTGAGCGAGTTTTGCTTTCACAGTTGCAGAGATGCTAATATTCAATTCCTTAGGTTTCCCCAGTCTGAGGTCCTGAGCTGCACAGCTTGTGTTAGCGCTTTAAAAATACCTGTGACTGTATGAACTAACAAGTTCCGTAGCGCTGTACAATGGGAGAGGCAGAATAACAAATGTGCATACAAGTTAAACACACAGAACAGTAGGAGAGCGGACCCTGCCCAAGAGCTTACAATCTAAGAGGAGAGGGGTGACAGCTGAGTATGTGAAGTAGTGGGGTGCATGGGGGGGCTGTGGGCAAGATGGAGCAAGAAATGTAGTTCATGTGAAGCTTTGAGTGGAGTAGTGGGTGGAGCAGTTGGAGTAGTGGGCAGGGAATATTCAGGAAGTGGGAGCTGAAGAAACACCCCTAGCTGAGGGGCGTCACCGGAGAAGATGAAATGACAGTTTAAAGCAAGACAATAATTTATTTTTTAACTCCTTTTTAAGTCTAGTTTGTCTATAGATATAAAAAATTTTAAAGGTCAATAAAAAAAAAATATTTCTAGACATTCAGATCCCTTTAACTTCTGTTTTTGTGTAATACGACTGGGACAACACAAAGTGTCGCTGGGTACAAACTAAACAAAAAAACGAATTCTGTGTACATTGACAGACGTAAAGACATTTGTGAGGGAAACAACATGCATGATCACAGAATAAATACTGGGAAAAAGCGTGACACTGAAACAATTTATCTACAAAGTCATAGCTACAATGAAGAATTGTTACATGACGGCAATGAAGACAATGGTTATTACATGGGTTTATTCAGACATTTCAAAACTTCGGCCCTCAGGCCCCACTAACATGCCAGACTGTAAGGATCACCTTGTGGAAATGCAGACTGAATCCTGCAATCACTGAGCAGCAAATCCGATCACCTGTGCTTCAGATATCTGGAAAACCTGACCTGTCAGTGGGTCCTGAAGACCGGAATTAAGAAACAATGGTAAAGCACATCCCGGCCATATAATCATACATGGACATACTGATAGATCCGAGAGAAACACAAGCACACTCTACAACCGGACTCAGACACCAAGGCAAGGCATGTCTAGGAGATTAATGGGCGTATTAAAGAACAAAACAAAATCTATTTGACAAAACACAGGGATTGAGTCCAGAACGTATAGGAGGTTATAAAAATCTGTTGTTTTTTCTTTGGGGGGGGGGGGGGTTGAGACCCTCATGAGCCAAGTCAGACTGTACAGATGTGCCTTGGGGTTTATGCCAGACTTACATCTGCAGCACCTTGAGAAACCTTAAAAAAAGATCTTACCCATGATTTTGAGCTCCAAAGTAAAAAAATAAAAAAGTGTGGGGGGGGGGATGTTTGTGAGGGTCCTGAGAACGAGTAACAGCACTAGTGGCCTGCTCTACGGTGGGGGCCCGCTCAGGTCGAGGTTTTAGGTTGCTTGTGCCATTACAGGGACGACTGCTCCATATGCAAATCAGTCTGCTCTCACCCAATGAGGGTGGCCAGTACTGACTGCCAAGGACGTCATCCCTGCACGAGAGGTGCAGCAACCCCGGATCGATCGTTTCGGCCTCGTCAGGAGGGTATAGCTGACACCTCTCTAGGCACAGCTAATAAACACCTCTGATTTTTAAAGTGAACCTTAATACAAGGCATTAATCCTCTCTGCTCCTTAAGCCTGAGATACACTGAGCGCAAAGCGCACGGAGGTGGCGCCACACGTCGAAACACACTCCATATATCCACGCATTTCTATCACCCTCGCTCAGACGATGTTACGTTGCTGAGTGGCGGGAGATGGAAAATGTCAAACTATCCCCGCAAGCGGAGCGGCGTGATGCAAGGTGGGAGTGACCTTCAGCACACGGCGCATGTGTGATCCCCGAGACAGGACCATGCTTCTCCCCTGCACATGCGCTGTAGGACTCCTACCTCTTAGCACCGCTTCATGTCTGCACTCACTGGTGATTGGGGGGGGGGGGGGTTGTTCAGGTGTGTGTGTGTGTATATATAAGGTCTGGTCTAAAGAGTGTGGGTATACATATAATAGGAGGTCTGTGTGTGGTCCAGGTGTGTGCAGGCAGTGGGTAAATGAGGTGCCTGGCCATACATTTCAATATTAACATAAAACAGGACAGGTTTTATCCGAAATTGTTTATTGGGAAGCAGTCACGTGACATTAACCCCCCTGCCGGTTATCCCGAGTGTGTCTCGGGGTTAAATTTCACCGCTGAAAGCGGTAACCCCGAGACACACTTGGGCTGGATACATCACCGCTCTGCGCTCCCTCGCTGATCTCTGCAGTCTACTCCGCTGATCGCAACGTTTTACTTCCTGGATTCCTTCTCGCGAGGAGGGAACCAGGAAGTATGAGGTCACGATCGCCGGAGGAGGCAGCTGGGGACAGCGAGGGAGCGCAGGGACAGGTGATGTATCCAGCGGCATCCCAAGTGTTGCTTGGGGTTACCGCTTCCAACATGGGATACCGCTAGGGAGGGGGAAAAAAAAATTTGAGCGCTTTGGGACATGAAAATTTGAAATAAATAGACCGCGAGGGAGGTTAAAAGTATCAGTGCTCGATATTTTAAAAAAATGGTATCTGTACATGCGCCCCGTGTCCCCCTTTTTTTATATATTCTAGATGAAAAAGGGGGACACAGGAGGCACTATGTATAGAGAGGGGGGACACTGAGTGCTGTATGATTACGGTTACCTTTCTTTTAATACTATTCCAATTAAATTGGCAGTAACATGTGTATTCTAGTCAATAGAAACTTTCTAAATGGACGTAATGTATCAGTGCGTCTGATATAAGTGCCGAAATGGCCTTGCGTATATGACATGCGCTTTGTGAAAATAAAGTTTGGCATGTACAGTGTAATTTAAAAGTTGTTGTGCTTTGCCTTCAATTGAGGAGAAGAACTTCCCAAATCTCTAGTTTGATCTGCCGAGTATTGGATCCGTGTCCAGTGTGGACAGAAGCAAAGGTAATCCAGTGTAGACTGGCTGCGAGGCAGAGCGGAGTCACGTCAAACCTGCAAAATGCTTTGCTAGGATTGCAATGTAGCTCAGGCTTAGTCTTGCTAACAGCAGGGGGTGAGAGTTTCAGGGGGAATTGCTTTGACATCAGGTTACAGAGTGAATTAGTACTTGTTTTTATCAAGTGCTTAATTCCTATCATTCAATCCTCAGACAGGCCACACACAATTCTGTATGACGCGTGTAACCGTGACATTCGATGCCGGATGAAATCCTACACGACGCCGGACTCGTGCGTCCCTCTTGTAGATGCTGGGATATTGAAAAGGTTCATGAAGTTGAAATGGCTTAACTCAGGATTAGGCAGTCTGCAACTCCCATAAACCTCAGCTGAAGTTGTACTGTAGTCACTGCTGCCCACACCTGACGTGAGACAAGACCGGAAATGCTGAAGTGTGGGCTCTGCATTCATATCCCTGCAAGCCAGCCATGGAGGCCTGTGAAACCGATCTACCAATAAAGACGCTTATACAGGAGGACGGCGGCAGAACATTCACATAAGAACATCCCGTGCATCCAAAGGATATGGAAAGCCTAACTGGCAGAATACCGCCCTCACGTTCCCTGTAAATGCCCATTACAGACGTGTATATAGTATCAGCACCTTTTAATGTTTGTAAATTGGGTATATTCCCCGAGTAGCTCTGCGTCGGTCACGTCACATTAAATCAATGCAGCATTGGGTCAATTTTAACTGCTGCGAATCTCCATGTTTCTTTTTAGTTCTGCAGGGATAGGTTTCATGCTTGGCCCACACCAAAGCACTTTCTGCCATACCGAGACCTCCATGCAACTCATACAGATGGATGGTGCAGAAATGGAGGGACCCACTTACTTTCTTTCGAGAGTCCCCTAAGTGCGAGTCTGGAGGAGGGGAGAGGAGGATCCGCTGAGCTTTATGTACAATCATCAACATCACATTATAATTGTATCACTCTCTGCAACATTATGATACTTGCAGGGAATACAGACTATTATATCCCATAATGCCACACGTCAGACTATGCCATCCTCATGGTTGGTGGGCTTAAATGATGCGTGGCACGCCCAATGGCTTTCTGGCATTCCTACGGCCCGCCTCCCTTCCTAGCGTCCAATCGTCATTGACTGCAGCGGGACTGCCTGAACTCAGGTTGTTCCCCTGCAGCCAAAGACGTTTATCGGCCACTGGGAAGGTAGACGGGTGGTAGGAATGCCAGAGAGCCACGGGTCGTGCCATGCTGTCCCAAGGCATTTAAGCACGCCTGACTCACAGGAGACATCCAGTGCTAAGGGGTTAAACATGGAGTTCGGCAGAATTAACGATGTTGGGGCTCAGTTCCCGTATATTTCAGTTCAGCAGACTTAATCAAGGCTTTACATGCAATTCGATTCGTTTCCCGATTAAAATATTGGCTCGATTATCTGCTCCTCGGTTAGTCGGGGCAATCATCAGTACTACATGAACACAAGGTATACATGTTGCCTGCGCCTTATGTGGTCTGACATTTTTGTCAACAATGTGACCACAATATCTGTATTGCTATGTTGAGAGTGTGCCGATTGGAATCACATGGGAACCCACTGAGATAATTGGAATTTGTATAAAATAGGATCGGTCTAACGAAGACACGTGATGCTTTTGCATTATGCGTACTCGGTATGGATCTTGCGGGAAATCACCGGTTGTGGGTGGTATTGTGAAAATTGATTGGTCAAGGGAGTATTCTGTTTCCCCATTTATATCAGGAGAGATGTGGTTAGTTCAGGATTTATTTGGCTCCCGATAAAGCTGACATACAGTAGGCGAAACGCGTGTCAAGCTTTTGGTGTGTTTTTTTTTTTTTTAAATGGCGAGTATGCAGCAGAGAAAGAGCAAAGTCTGTATTACAGCTCTAGAATCATGTCATTAGTCAATGGTGCTGTAGTAATTAATTGATGCTTCGTTCCCTATATAAGGACTTATTTGCAATACTAATTAACCCCTTAGGGTTCTTTCCGTGCTGTCTGCAGGCATTATTAGCCATGTTTTTGGGGTTTATCAATGGTGGTTATGTGTATTTTATTATACAGCAGAGAAAGAGTAGAATCAATATAATGGCTCTAGAGTTATGTCATTATCCAATGGTGCAGTAGTAATTGATGTTTTGGATGCATTACTTCCCTATATAAATGGCCTTGAGTACTTTGCAAAGCTAATTAACCCCTTGGGGTTCTTTCCATCCTGCATGCATTAGGAGTTCTGTTTGTGTGTTGTGATTTTTAGTCTCATGATTTATAAAGAGTATATTGTTCCCTGACAATCCTCTTTATGTGGATCGCTTTGATTCACAGGTTGTTTTGGGTTTGTTCTGTATATTTTAACCCCTTTAAAAAGACCAACGGTCTATAAAGTCAATGCATTTATGACGGAACAGTTCCTTCATTGGTCCTTAAGGGGGTTAAAAGATTAATGCTTAGGAATGTTGCCAGATTCACCATGTTTTCCTGGACACGTGTCCATTTCTATTACAAGCAGAGGGGAGTACAGGAAAAAGTGCTGCCCTGAAACATGTATAATTCAGGAAGGGAATCAAGACAGGTCACCTGGGAATCCTCACCTGCAGCTTAAATAAAATTAAAAATAATATATTGTGCTGCCTGGGTGTGCATTTCCACTCGCCCTCACTTAATTTCCGCTCGCCAAATGCAAGTAGGCGAGTGGAAATTTTGAGCCCTGATATATACTGCAGGGTTCTATATGTATCTATATATCTATCATTTTTTTTATTTATTCACTGCCCATCAGCATGAATACATTCGATTTGTCCAAGAAAACATGGCTGATCGGGCCTAGTTGCCCTGTTTTTGGTTATTCCTTTCAGAGGCAGGGTGACCACAGACACTCGAGTGTAGCTTGGGAATTTGTGTTTGGGAGTCTTTTAGTTATGCAGATGGCAGAAAATACATCAAGTGCTGACAGGGGTTGATAAATGTATTTTCTGGCAGGAAACGGAAACAAAAAAACCGGACAGAAACCCTCATTTAAATTATGGATGAGCACCTATTTGAAAATCCATTATCAATTTGATGCCCACTATGGCAGGAGCAATTCAGGTAAATTATGACATTATACCTTTTCCAATATCGTTGCAAAAATCAATGCATCATTAAATGAAGCGTGTGGGGGGGGGGGACTACAAAACACTACAGAACCAAAATACTAAAATTAAATATTTGTATACACAATGTGTCGCTTTGTTATATTGTAGTATCACTGCAAATATAGTGCCTCATATTTCTGGGGGGGGGGGTGAATCAGTAGAAACTCCACTAAAGTGTTAATAAACGCAGATCAAATTAAACAAGGGGCTTGGTTTGATCGCTTTACATTTTTAAGTAACTCGAAAGTAACACCTAAAAGAGCAAAATTGACAAAGAGGAAAAATTATTGGCAGCTTTTTTCATCCAGTTGAGCCAAACGACAGATGTGCAGAAGGAAACCATCATGGAAACTTACCTCCAAAAAACTCCAGCTCTCTCAATCCATCAACCAGGATCCTGTCTGATACCCAGCGCTGAAAAAAAACAAAAAGAGAGCACAGCGTCACCGAAATTCATTTTAATTTAAGAATACCTCAGCGAATACAATGAAAGGTGCGCTACGGCTGCAGATCTCACCAAATCAAATCCTCAGCAGCTTAAGAACATGTCCAGCAAACTTGAAGAGCAGCTGTCTTCCAGGCTTTCTGAATTGGGGCGTGCGGCCCATTATGTTCTAATAATGATTTAAAAGTATCCCTAATTCGCACACAGAATTAAATCAAGACATTTTAGATTTTAAACCCATTTTTTGATTGTTATGTTGCATTTTTCCTATTCAGAATCATTTTACTCCGGGTTTTAGGTCACTCTCTGCATATAATCAATCCCAGGCTTTACTCCTGGGCGGCAGTGTACACTGTTTTAATGAAGTGGGGCTGAATACGAAGTGCAAACCAAAAGTTGTAATATGCTGTTTAAATCCCAGACCCCCCCTCCCACGCTAATAAAAAAAAAAACAGAAGCGCTTGGTCACTATTCAGTGGCCACTTGAAGTGTAAGCCCACCTGCCAATATACAGACTAAACTTTAGGTGATTCCTAACATTAATTATTTGACTTTAAACTTCCCAGCTGAAGGTTAACCTCAAGCAAGGTTACACACGGCAGCCATCAAGACCATTTAAATAGTCAGTGTGAGGGGTCCCCAGCTCCCCATTTTAGGTGATCATGGTAGTTCAACCCTTTAAATATAGCTCCAGGAATAGATTACTAGCTTGTGCTTGTAGCTTACTGAGACATGTTCACATCCTAAAAAAGGAAGACCACATTCAAAAATATACCGGGTTATTAAGAGAAAACCAAATTGCACTGAATGGTGAATTTCCACATACAGTGCAATTTCGTGGCCATTCAAAAAGCTGGCGATTTCGCCAAATACAGGTGAATTTCCAGCGAGATACTGTGGCTGTTCGATAGCAGTGAAGAGCCATTGAGAAGCAATTGTTAATCTGTTCAAAGCACGCCGAACAGCAGTGAAAAGTTGTCAAAGTCCTGATTTTCGGTGGTTTCATTCGACAGGTTTAAGCAGGCGCATGCCATAGGTTTCAATGTAAAAAGAATTCCCCATTTTTATTAAATATCTACAGGGTTATTCAAAGAGAATCGAAAAGGCACCGCACATTCGGTGACTTTTCGTTCTCTTGAATTCGGCGATACCGTTTCGGCGACCCTGCGGTGTATTCAGCAAGCACCACAGGGCCGTTGTAGTGCAGGGAAAAGCCGCCGCAAACCTGACGAAAACTCACCGGAAAACCTGGCGAATACACCGGAGAAACCAGAGCAGCCGCCGGAAAAACCCGACACCGCAGACGAATGGAGTGGGGAAAGATAAAAACCAGTACGTTTGAATGTTTGAAAAGTGAAACACTGTTTGCAAAGAAACTACAGAACGAAAATGTCTGAACTTTACATATGAGGCCCAATGAATGATAATAAAAAGGGCTGTTACAGAAAAAAGAAAACTATTTTAAAAACACAAAAACCTATTTTGCTAGAAAATCCCGAAAAATGCCTAAAAAAAAATCTATTAATAAAAGAGACTCTGTACTGCAGAATATTATAATCAACTGTTTATTAGATATTGAATTAAAACGGGAATATTTTTAACATTGGAGCCTATGGGATTTGTCTGAATAAACCTGTCGAATTAAACCACAGAACAGCAGAGCATTTCGGCAACTTTTCACTGCTGGTTTTTGTTCCCTGAATAGACCGAGCATTGCTTCTATATGGGGATTTCACTGCCCTCGAGCAGGCAACGAACAGGCTCCGTATGTGCAGGCAATTCGCCAGGATTTGGCGACCTGCCTGCTCTCTGAATAGCCGAATGGCCAGGAAAGGTAACCGAACGCTGAATTTCAGCGTTCGGTTACCTTACGGCCACAATTCAGAGCTCTTTGAATAACCCTGTTATTCAACAGTTTATTATTTTCAACTGCAGAAAAAATTCTTTTAGGATTTTTTGGGCGAAAGTTTTTTTCTTTAGATACCATTTTTTTATTCTGTAACAGACCTAATTTTTTCATGGGACCTTTTATATATTTTCATGAACTAGTATTTCTTTTTTTACCCCGGTCAGCTTTTTTCGAATACGTTCAGATTGATGTTTGTTTGCAGTTGCATTTGGCTTTTTATGAATTCGATGCACTTCAGGAACCCTGCGGTAAATGCTGTATTCACGACAGGGTCAGCGTATTAAGGGTGCCGAACGAGAGAGCACTGGAATGTCGGTGCTCTCTGAATAACTCCTTTAGGTTTGAGCACCTGTTATCTGGACACTCAGGATTCTTTCAGAATTCGGGAACAACTGACATGTATAATTCATATGCTGCAGGAATTAATGACGGCAGCTCACCTGGGATTTAGTTTTGATTTTTTACCTGCAGCATATGGATTCTACATGCTGCGGAGCAGCAGTCCTCATGCGTTACCCATCTGCATGAATAAATGAGGTGTCCTGGGAAATGTGGCAACCCTAGCTACACGGGGTCAGCATGACTCCCAGCAGCATGTCACACACTGGGGCTGCCCAGAGGCTCCCAGTGTGTGCTGCCCTCTGTTGCTGGTTTCCCAAGCGGCAGTGCTGTATGGAGCCCCCCTAGTATTAAATAACTAAAAACCAACAGCTCTGATTTTGAGTCTTCCTGATTTTTTGAATTCTGGATAAGGTGTGCCCGACCTGTATTGCAAACAAGCAACAAATAAATGGTAGAACAGCAAGTCAGACAGCAAAGATTCTGTGATGCATGACATAACTATGACTTTGAATGGCAGCCGCGAGATGCTCTTCAAGATCCCAGAAAATGTACTTACAAGAAAAGACATGGGGTCCTCTTAATGTGGAAGTAGTGCTCAGATGCCATAAACAAAAGAATCTATACAGGAATAGGAAAAAAAACAAACAAACATTAAAACAACATATTTACCAATATTAAAGTTGATGTTTACAAAAACGAATACACGTCATAAACTTATTTGAATCTGAAGCTTCATGAAATACAGGACGCCCTAAAAGTCTTCATGCAGATGGGAAATTATGTCACAATACCGGCTACATGATTGCCATTTGTACACATGGAGTACTCTCTCCCACTCATGGTGAGCTTGTGCTTTGCACATTATTGCCCTTTGTTTCTTTACATAAGGGGTCCACATCCTGGGCCGGGGATCTCAAACTCTGCCCCCCCCCCGATGTTTATTGCCTACAAATCCCAGAATTCTTAGAATGCAATACATGGCAAGAGAATCATGGGATGTGCAGTCCAGAACCATTTGGGGCAGGGGGAAGAGTTTGAGATCCCTGCCCTAGGCCCTCTGGATTTTTTATTTTTTTTAACTACATTTTCCATAACTGTCAGACATCTTAATGAGTGGGTGAGCATCATGGGCATTGTAGTTCTAAAACATCTGGGAGGGCCGGAATTGATGATCCCAGCTTTGTAGTTTTTCCTGAAACACCAGAGCTTTGATGTGCCCCCACCAATAAATATAAATTATTTGTATCAAATGGTCAGGTGTGAAGAACATAACGAGCATAAAGGAACACAGAATCTATGAAGTAGCTTGGGAGACTTTACCAAATCGTGCACTGCAACTTATCTTACAAATTAGGAGACATTGAAAGCGCTCTAAGGATACTGTGTATTCCTTTCTCTGGTTTTACTGTACTCTGGGTCAGGATACAGATCCAGCCTCGTCGGCTCTTTCCGATACACAAAATACAGGCTTATTCACCAACCCGCCCCCTTAGTTCACCGATAATAAAGTTGGAGTTTCCGCAGTTTCAGCAAAATTCAAACTGCAAGAGAAGCCTCAATGCATCACAAAGGTAACCTACTCAGAATCACAGGAAAAAACGTCAAATCTAAAACTGGAGGAAAATCGACACCACACTGATTATTTTTCCACATTACCAGGGCTCCATTTATTAGTCTTATACTAATATGAAGTTACATTTCTACCTTTTAAACAACCAGGTTTTTGCCAAAAACCCTCAGAACAGTGCACTGGATTAGGGGAACAAATCTGCCATGTTTTCCTGGATGCCCAATCAATTTATACTGATGGGCAATGCATTAAAAAATGCAACCCCGCGGTATGTGGAATCCATTTGATGCAGGTAAGAAATCCAGGACATACTTGAAAACGAGAGAAATCTCAATGTATCCTTCCTGGTAAAATCCTTTATAAATCACAAGGAATCCCAGGTGTCCTGCCTGGAGTTCCTTCCTGCAGCATTGGAATTATTCATGTTGCAGGGCAGCACATTTCCATGCGATCCCCTCTGCAGGAGATGGTAATATGGTGTGTATTTTAGTAACCTATAAAGTGCACAATATTATATACACACACACACACCTTGTACAACGTGACATAAATGCAAAGCCACACATATATGCAATGCACAAATACCCACACACAAAGCAAACTACATTGTGAACACACATTTATATTCTACAAAATAAAAAAACATGCATAATGCAAACTGTACAGCTTGATGTATACAATACCACACACATATACAATGCATGGGGGGGGGGGGCTTGGCTGCACAGTCAGCCCAAACTTTTTCAATATCCAGACTTTGCCTTTGCACCATGGGAGATCCTGTATGCCATGTTGTTTGCTTGAGATAATATAAATATATATATATTACAGACACACACACAATGTGCAGTATTTATAATGCCACACCATGTGACGCCTATAGCTCAAATATAGATTTATAAACAGGGAGGCCACAAATCAAAGGTATGTCCAACCCCCCTGTGAACACAACAAGCCACACATTGTGATATGTATACCAAAACACACAACGATTTATAAACCGAGAGCCCACAATTCAAATGTAATAACCCTCTCCCTAAATACACAACAAAACACAATCTGTACACATACACAATGCCTGCAGCAGTCAGTACATCATTACCGCCCGCAAGAGAATCCCCCACACGCCGGTCTGTGTATGTTACACACAATACACACCCCCCTCTCTCTGTGTGCGATAGGATCCCTAGCTGTTTCCGGTTGCTCCCGGAATTGCCTCTGATCAGGGTGGGGCTTGCACCGCCCGAGAGGCTAGGCCAGCCACGTCACTTCCGTTGCGGCCTGGAAGTCCAGGAGAGGTGAGTGGGGCGTATAGGCAGGTGGGGTCTGAGATAGAATGGGAGCATGAGGGTTAATAGGGAGCGTTTGCACAGGGGCGCCTAGGTGCTCCCTCACTGGGAGAATATTAGAGATGCAGGAGGTATGTGAGGCCTGTGTGTAACACCAGAACATGTGCGACTTCTCCCGGCCCCCTGTCACTCCACCTCCATATATGGCAGTGCTGTATCATCACAGCAACACTGACACTCTGTGTGTATAGAACTCTATATATTGCTCTATACAGCAACACTGACACCCTGTGTGTATAGAACTCTACATATTGCTCTATACAGCAATACCGACACTGTGTGTGTGTAAAAGTGAGATGTCATTTGCATATCCTACCCAGAATTCCTTGCTGCATATGGGGAATGTGGCACAGGAGCTCTGGGATGCAATTCTTTGAATTGCTGTGATGTGCAAGTGGCTTCTGCAATAATAAACATATGTATATATACACAGCAATACCGACACTTTGTATAACTAATATATAGCTCTGTACAGCAATACCTTCACGGTGTGTATAACTATATCTGTACACTGACGCTGTGTGTGTGTGTGTATAACTAAAATATCGCTCTATACAGCAACACCCTGTGTATATAACTACATATATCTGTCAACGTGTGTGTAACTATATATCCGTACTGACACCCTTTGTGTATATATAACTATATATAGTAGGGATGCGCCAATACTTTTTTTCAGGTACTCGCTGATACCGAGTCTCAACACTTATTTAAAGTCATGTGATCGATTTCCAATAAATAATTCAGGATTTTTGCTGAAGGCCTGTCCAGTTTGTTTAAAATTTGAAATATATGGCCAGACACCCAATTTGCCCACTGCACTGGCCTGCGCACACACCAGACCTCACCTCAGATATATATGTATACAACGGCTGAAACAACTAAACGATAATGAGAATAGTTGACAACTATTTTATCACTTAATCGGCTGTCGATTTAACCCTTTAGAATGAGTGAAACATTATAAGCTCTGCTTAGGAGCTGATTTTAGAAGACGTGCGGCTGCTTTACTTGGTATGATTTAGTTCTAGGACATGACCACTTTATGGTTCAGGTTACAACTTTAGCAGGGCTATCTAACACAAACCCTGGGATTCTGCCACTGGGTATGAGCACTGTAACACTGGTGTGTAAGAAATTATGATTTTATACTAACTTGAAGCTGGAGTCCTGTGCCACCACGCCAACCTGCCTGCCACCCCTTCTTTGGTCTGTAGCTGCCATTCTCTCCCTTTGGTCCAATCCCTTTCCACAAACTCCCGCCTACACTCAGGTCCAGTCTTTTGCCCAAACCCACTCCCTCGCACTTGGGTCAAGTCTCTTGCCCAAACTCACTCCCTTTCACCAGCTTGGTTTGTTCATGAATTTATATTAAAGGGACACTACGCACCCTGACCACTTTAGCTTATTAAAGTGGCCAGACTGCATGGAGTTCTCCCCCTTCTCACTCTGCTTTCGTGCTGACATCATGTCTGTCTGAGCATTTGTAGCAGTGTTCGTTTGGGGAGAAAGCAGTCATGGACTTAAGCTGCGTACACATCATCACCCCATCACTGTGACCAGGCGCTCCTGTACATTGTGTGCGAAAAGTATGAAAATTGCGTATGTACGCACAAAAGTAATATACACTCTCAAATTGCTTACAAAAAAGGAGGCGGTAGGGGTTGATATTATTTTTATTTATTTTTTTACATCTTTTAAGTAAAAAAAACAAAAACCTTGTATCCGATTAATTGAAAAAATAATCGGCCAACTAATTGACTATCAGGGTTATTCAAAGAGCTGCGAATTGTGGCCAAAAGGTAACCGAATAGTGAAATTCAGCGTACGGTTACCTTTCCTTGCCATTCGGCTATTCAGAGAGCAGGCAGTATGCCGAATGTTGGCGAATTGCCTGCACATATGTTGCCTGTTCGAGGGCAGTGAAACCCCCATAGAGAAGCAATGCTTTGTCTATTCAGAGAACAAAAACCAGCAGTTAAAACTTGCCGAATTGCTGTTAGGTGGTTTCATTCGACAGGTTTATTCAGACGAATCACATAGGCTTCAATGTTAAAAATATTCCCATTGTAATTCAACCTCTAATAATCCGTTGAGCGCTGTGATCGGCGGCTGCTCTGCACTCTGATCGGCTCCTGCTCGGGTTTCTCCGGCGTGTTCGGCAGGGTTAATCCAGATGTTTTTGCGGGTTTCGGTGTGCGTTTGCCGGATTTTGAGGGGAGTGTTCGGCAGGTTTTAGGCTGCTTTTCCCTGCACTACGACGGCCCTGTGGTGCTTGCTGAATACAACGCAGGGTCGCCGAAATGAGATCGCCAAATCGCACCGAATTGAAGAGAACGAAAAGTCACCTAATGTGCAGTGACTTTTCGATTCTCTTTGAATAACCCTGTATGTAAATAATCGTTCGTTGCAGGCCTAATGTATACCCTCAGACGCTTGTATGCATATATATACTCAGACATTGGGGCTGCTGGCAGAATGCATTAAAAGCCTTCCCCTCCGGTTGGCTGTGATCCACCGAGCGGCCTCCTATTTGTGAAGGCTGTGACTATCTCGCGACTTCCTTGAGATCATGGCTGGAAGCCTCATCGCAGCTTTCACAGGCCGACGGTCGCTTGTTGGTTTGCGGCCAGCCGGAGTGGAAAGCTTTTCATTAGTTATTTACCGAAAAAATATTTCGGTCCGAGACCAGTGAGGGAAATCGGACAAAAATCAGTCATCCGGGCCTTGCGGCCCGACCATGTATGGAGGCTAGCCGAGCCAGAGGCTCGGCTGGTCTCCAGGCCTAGGTGAGCCCCCTGCTCGGGCGCGCCTCCAGGTTCGGACGACTGGGGAGGTGACACCTACATTCCCATACTTGATTACATTCACATCACATACCTACATTGATGAATTTCAGCCACCGTGCTCCTCCAGTGTAGTCCTCATTCACGCTCCCCTTGCGCGAACAGCACGCGTCAGAGCCGCTGGTCGCGGGATGACGTCACGGGGCCAGAAGCCTTTGACTTTGCAGGTCAAAGGCTTCCAGCCTTGTGACGTCATCCCGTGACCGGCGCCTCTGTTGCATGCTGTGCGCGCAAGAGGAGCATGAAGGAGGACTGCGTTGGAGGAGCTCGGAGGCCCAAATTTGTCAATGTAGGGAAGTATGGGAATGTAGGTGCCACCCCCACCAATCAGTCATTCGAACCTGGGCCCTGAAGCTCCCGTCTGGGCCTGGTGGCCCGGCTGAGCCAGGGGCTTGCTTAGACCTGGAGACCAGCCGAGCCCCCCTTATCTCTGGAACCATAGTAGCTCTGGACCCCTGTATCTCTGGAACCATAGATGCTAGAGGGTCATATGTCATAATGAGGTATCATTTGGAAAGGCCAGAACATGGTCTTCTCAGAGAAACGAAGCATGACCAGTGTTTATGTAAAAGGAAATGAATAAACGTCAGTTTTGATCCAGCACTCTTTCTGCCCCGTTTGATAATCCAATTTAGTGCCCAGGTGCTAAACTCCAAATAAAACTTACTATTTCTTTCTTTCTTCCTAATGTAGCACTATTGTTCACTTTTCAATTATAAAGTGAACAATGATCCTACATTTGTAGAGATCTGTGATACGCTCATACACACCGCACGTTACTGTGAGCTTTATTGCTGTGCAGCTTTGTGATGCACTCATACACAATGCACATTACTGTTCTCACAGAGCTGTACAGCAATAAAACCCACAGTAATGTGCTGCACGCCAACTGGTGGGTGGGACTCTCACAGCTCATAGACGCTAGCAGGGCTTACTATGCCACCCCACAGTGTTGAGGCCAACCCTCGGCGGGGATGGTGTTGTACGCCCCATGGTGGGAAACGGCTAAATAAACCACCAAGCAAAATAAAAATGAAAAACAAAAATCCGAAATGTGCGCATAAAGATTGTAAATTTTTTCAAACAAAATGTTACAAACCTGCAAAAACAAGAAGGTCCTCTTATGGAGGATGTGTTTTTGTAGGCCGGTTGAGCGTCCGTCGTAGCTTTTTGACGGGGAGGGCTTCAGCACGTCCGGTGTAAGGTGCGCGATACTATTACGCATGTTACACCATGTGGCCCTCACCACCGAGCCGTCAGAAAGCTGCGGCAGCTGCACTCGTGTGACTGCAGCCTATGTCCTCCCATACTGACATGCCTCCCGACATTCATTGTAGTGTTGTGATGCTGCGACGGGGCCGGCCAACCGCTGTAGCGCACACACGAATTGCGCACGCTACAGCAGGCATGCTGCGTCTGCTTAGAAAGCCTCCCCTGTCGCAGCACTACGACGTGCATTCAGTGGGGCTTCCACTTCCACTCTAATGAACGTTCCTTCCGCTCGTAAAAACGCTCGTCTGACACCAGCCTTAGAGGGACTTGGTGCACCGAGTCTGCATGTCTCCCAGCATGTTCCTCGCTGTGCTGCAGAGCATCAGGACGTATCCAGAGGGTCATGTATTTAATTCTGAAATTTGGAAGGTTCAGAAAATTCCAGATTTCGGCATCTTCCGGACCTCAAAATTCCAGATGAGTGGTGCCCATCCTGTGTATATATACAGTTGTGTTCAAAATTATTCAACCCCCACTGAAATTGAGTGTTTTGGCCAGTTTGACATTGATTTTGATCATTCAGTCATCTTGCTTACAATTAAATCAAAGAGGCACGTGTAGGTCAGACAAATATAACATAACATTTATAATGAAATAACCACAATGTCTTTTCTGTGCTCACATCATTATCAGTTTTTATTCAACCCCAAGTGACATTCAATCTTAGTACTTAGTACAACATCCTTTTACAGTTATAACAGCTTTTAAACGTGAAGCATAGCTTGACACAAGTGTCTTGCAGCGATCTACGGGTATCTTCGCCCATTCGTCTTGGGCAAAAGCCTCCAGTTCAGTCACATTCTTAGGCTTGCGCACTGCAACTGCTTTCTTTAAGTCCCACCAGAGGTTCTCAATCGGATTTAAGTCAGGTGACTGCGATGGCCACTCCAAAATGTTCCAGCCTTTAATCTGCAACCATGCTCTAGTGGACTTGGAGGTATGCTTGGGATCATTGTCCTGTTGAAAGGTCCAACGTCTCCCAAGCCTCAGGTTTTTGACGGACTGCATCACATTGTCATCCAATATCTCCTGGTACTGAAGAGAATTCATGGTACCTTGCACACGCTGAAGCTTCCCTGTACCTGCAGAAGCAAAACAGCCCCAAAGCATGATTGACCCCCCGCCATGCTTCACAGTAGGCTTTTCTTCATAGGCCTTGTTCTTCCTCCTCCAAACATAGCGTTGATCCATGGGCCAAACAGTTCTAATTTTGTTTCATCAGTCCACAGAACACTATCCAAAACTTCTGTGGTTTGTCCACATGACTTTTGGCAATATTGCAGTCGACTCTTCTTATTCTTTGGAGACAGCAAGGGGGTGCGCCTGGGAGTTCTGGCATGGAGGCCTTCATTACGCAGTGTGCGCCGTATTGTCTGAGCTGAAACTTCAGTACCCACATCTGACAAATCTTTTCTCAGTTCCTCAGCAGTCACACAGGGACTTTTCTCCACTCTACGCTTCAGGTAGCGCACAGCATTCGAAGTCAGCATCTTCTTTCTGCCACGACCAGGTAGCGTTTCAACAGTGCCCTTTGCCTTGAATTTGCAAATGATGCTTCCTATGGTCTCTCTTGGTATGTTTAACATCTTTGCAATCTTCTTATAGCCATTGCCCTTCCTGTGAAGAGTAATCACCTCTTCTCTTGTCTTCCTGGACCATTCTCTTGACTTCACCATGTTTGTAACCACACCAGTAAATGTCTAGAAGGAGCTGAGTATCACAGTCATTTTTTTTTTTTTTTTTTTTTTTTTATTATTTAAAGTTTTATTTTTTTGAAACAGGCATCAAAACAATCATAAAGAAAATGGCCTCGCAGGACCAGAGCTAGTCATCTGTAAATAGAATGGCCGCACAGGGCCATACTTAGTCAATTTGGAATAGTATATAGAGACTTGAAAGTTAGGAATAGAGAAAATAAGAAATATATCACAGAGATCATCTTAAGACTGCTTGAAAATGGAATAAAAGGATAAACAGCGATTACTCCGCAATAGTTAGAAATGGAAAATCAGCAAAATGTCAAAAAACGGGAGAGGGTTATAACAAAAAGACATCAAAAATACTTCAGATAATAAAAGCAGAAAGTCTCATATATGTCCCCAGCCGGGGGAATGTCATCGGGAAAAAAGAAATAAAATAAAGTCTGAAGCGTCTCTGAATTAAGTGGGGGGGAGGGGGAGAACAACAGTGAGAGAACATCAATTTGGCATCAAATAATTAAATGGGGAAAAAATGCGGACCTGTTGTCAGCCAGTGTCTCGAAACTGCCCGGGCAGTGGGGTAGACAGGGTAACATCTCAATCATATGTAGGACATAAAACAGGTATAAGAAACACATATGGGGGGGGGGGGTCTTCGCAGAAAAGAAAAGAGAAAAAAGAAAAAAAAAGTGTCAAGCGATCAAAAATAAAATGAGGGGGTAGCAATAATAAAGAGAAAATTACTCAAAGTAAAAGGAGAATAAAGACTCTGCTAGGATGTCCCCAGCCGGGACATACATATCACAAAAAGGGCCCAAAAAAAAAAAAAAATAAATAAATAAATAAAAAAAAAAAATAATAAGGTGAAAAGTCCTCACAAAAGATATGCTTAAAAGAAAAAATAACATCAAAAAGGGTGAAACTGCTTCTGGGGTAATATTCTCATCCAGTGTCTCTGAATGGTCTTCGCTGTAACACAGGTAAGGTCACAGCATATAGGCCAGGTTGGTCAGCATAGGTGCACCCGGAGATGGAGAACGAAATCCGCGCTGCATACAAGCCCACGTGGCAGACAAGAAGGGCAACCAGTCCTTGGGCTTCCCGGCGGCCGCACTGCCAGACCTTGGCCAACGCTGCCTCTCACCAGCACCAGGCCCAACAGTCTCTGCCGGCGCCCTCAGCACGGCTTCTGGGGAAGGCTCCCCCGCAGACATCACCTCCTCTGTCAGGGTAGCTCCGTCGTCACGCGCCAGACTGTCGACCACGCTTCCCATCAAACACGGAGAAGACAGGCGCAGCCCACAATCCATGCCTCCTGGTCCAGCACTCCGTCTGTCAGTACCGTTCACCAGATGACCGCTAGGTTGAGTGTCCCCGGTACCTCATCTGTTGGGCTCTCAGTCACCCGACCGACTCCCAGCCTCACCATCAGTCGCCGCCATGAATCAGGAACGAGCAGCTGCTCCTCTCCACCCGGCGACCGTTCAAGACATGCCTCGAGGGCCGAAAACAGAGCCTCCATGCCACTGGTGGCGCGTGGAGCCCCATATTGTGCGCCTCTGATGGCAGGGGACACCGCAACAAGTCATCAAGGATCTGGAGGTCCCAGGAGGGACGAGGAGCGAGGCTGCCAGGCTTCAAAAGGTAGGCCTCAAAATGGCCGACGGCCGTTCGATGCTGGAGGGTTTCCACAAAATGAAAAGTCAGCTGTGCCTCGGCGAGGGGGGCTAAAACGGGCCCCAAAGCAATCCCCGCAATGGCCAGCCGCACAGGGTCTTCAATGTTGAGCAGATCCGCAGAAAAAGACACCATAAAAACCTCGTTATAGGATAATCCCAGAGAGCTCCACAGAGACACGTCTGCTCCCATGCAGAGCTGGCCACGCCCCCTTCTATCACAGTCATTTTAACCCCTTAAGGACGGGAGTAATTTTACAAGTTTGGAACACTTTTGAACACTTCTAAAAGTAGAATTTCAGCTATTCGCTGTTCAACCATAATTTACCTCTTACATATTAAGTGTACCCACCCTTATTATATATCATTTTGTTCAGGAGAAATAGGGCTTTCATCTTCCATCAAAGATTTATATATAAAATATATTATAGTATGAAAAAAAAACTAAAAACTATGAGAAAAAAGGAAATTTTGCAATTTTCAAAGTTCTCCATTGTATTTTTAGTGTGAATGACATTGTACGCTTAGCATTAAATGAAATAAAATACATATATTTCTGGTCGGCAAGGTCTTACGAGTTCAACGGTACCCCCCATGTAGAGGTTTTAGGAGGTTTTGGAAAGTTACAGGGTCAAATATAGAGTTTGCCCATTTCACGTTTTACAACTTGAAATTTGCCAGATTGGTTTCCTGGCCCTATGTTGACTTTGAGAGGTTATGGCAGCCCAGGTATGAAAAGTACCCCAACATGTCATACCATTTTGAAAAGTAGACAACCCAGGCTATTCCAAATGGTGTACGTTTTGTTTTTTTATAGTAGTCTCTTAGTCGCAAACTTGGTCTTCATGTTTGTGTTTTGCATTTTTCACACAAAAACTGTTATTTTGCTGCTAATATCATGCTCAGTCAACCTTTTCCTGGCCTACAACATTGATATTTGTGGTTGGCAATGTGTTACGAGTTCAACAGTACCCCCATGTTGCATTTTTATTTACTTTTTGGAAAGTTACACGATCAAGTGTAGAGTTTGCCAGATTGGTTTTCTGGGCCTAGGTTGAATTTGAGAGGGTATGGCAGCCCAGGTATAAAAAGTACCCCAACATGGCATATCATTTTGAGAAGTAGACAACCCAGAGTGTTGAAAATGGGGTATGTCCAGTTTTGTATAGTAGCCACTTGGTCACAAACCCTGGCCACACTTAGTTTTCAAGATTGTGTTTTGCATTTGTTTTACACGAAAACTGTAATTTTGCTGCTAATATCCTGCTCGGTCAACCTTTTACTGGCCTATAACATTGATATTTGTGTTCGGCAATGTGTTACGAATTCAACGGTACCCCATATGTAGCATTTTTATTTACTTTTTGGAAAGTTACACGGTCAAATGTAGAGTTTGCCCATTTCAGGTTTTACAACTTGAAATTTGCCAGATTGGTTTGCTGGGCCTAGGTTGAATTTGAGAGGGTATGGCAGCCCAGGTATAAAAAGTACCCCAACATGGCATATCATTTTGAGAAGTAGACAACCCAGAGTGTTGAAAATGGGGTATGTCCAGTTTTGTATAGTAGACACTTGGTCACAAACCCTGGCCACACTTAGTTTTCAAGATTGTGTTTTGCATTTGTTTTACACGAAAACTGTGATTTTGCTGCTAATATCCTGCTCGGTCAACCTTTTACTGGCCTATAACATTGATATTTGTGTTCGGCAATGTGTTACGAATTCAACGGTACCCCATATGTAGCATTTTTATTTAGTTTTTGGTAATTTACAAGTGATTTTCAGGATTTATGTCGACTTTGAGAGAACATGGCACGCCAAGAAAGAATATTGCTCCAAAGATGACGCGCCAATGATTCTAAATTAGTATTTTGAGTTGTTTGGTGCAGCCACTTTAGAATAGCTGGGCTTAACGTAAACAGGGACAGGCCAAATTCAGGGTATTCCAGAAGTCAGAGTAGTCATTATAACAAGCCAATGAGTCGGTACAGGCAGCAAACAAAGAGTAGTCGGTATAACAAGCCAATGAGTCGGTACAGGCAGCAAACAAAGAGTAGTCGGTATAACAAGCCAATGAGTCGGTACAGGCAGCAAACAAAGGGTAGTCGGTATAACAAGCCAATGAGTCGGTACAGGCAGCAAAGGGTAATCGGGACAAAGCAGAAAAGGGGATTTAGTAATTTAGCTCGGTATGATAAATTTTGAAGCACTCGGTTATGCAGAGGCCAGGTAGAGATGGGCAGGTAGGGCAATAATAACTAGAATCCTTTCGGATTCCTTTCTTGCGGCAGACACGACACTTTTTCTGGGGGACTTTTTACAGCGGGTGGGAGGGACTCGGGAAGGAAAGTGTCTGCCGCTTAATCTTTGGAGATCTCCTGATTCCAAAGCGGATGTAACGGGGCCGGGGTTAGGATAAGTTGGGATATGATCTCAAGCATGAATTCTAGGAAGGGATATGGCTTTTGTACTGCTGCCTGCTTGTAGAGCACGTACGCATTAAAAATTGCTATCTCGGTCAAATAGATGGCAATCTTCTTGTACCATGCCCTAGTCTTTCGGTTCACCAGATAAGGCTGTATACATTGATCAGCCAAGTCTACTCCCCCCATAAACTTGCTGTAATCTACAATGCACTTCGGCTTTTCCAGTGGCTCAGTCCTCCCTCTCACAGGCACTGGCACTGTACTTTCGTCATGCACTGTAGATAACATGTATACATCCTTCTTATCGGTGAACCGAAGGGCTAGCACTTCTTCCTGACGTAGAGATGAAGAGGAGCCTCTACTTTTTTTGCCTGCTGTCAGGATTTGGGGAAAACCTCTGCGATTCTTCCGCACTGTGCCACACGCAAGGGTCTCGAAACAATATAAATTTTTAAATAGGTCGATACTGGTGTAATAGTTATCGACCCATAAATGATAGCCCTTGTTGAATAGGGGATAGACCAGATCCCACACAATTTTTCCACTGGTGCCAATACAATCGGGGCATCCTGGGGGGTCAAGGTGGCTATCTTTCCCTTCGTATATTCTAAACGCCCAGGTGTAGCCTGTTGTGGACTCACACAATTTATAAAATTTGACGCCATACCGGGATCGCTTGCTTGGGATATACTGCTTGAAGAGCAGTCTGCCTTTGAATTTCATAAGGGACTCGTCTACAGATATATTTTGGTCGGGAACATAATTATCGGTGAATTTGGCAGATATAAGACTGATCAGGGGCCGAATTTTATAGAGGCGGTCATGCATTGGGTCGTTTCTTGGTGGGCACAGTGCGTTATCATTAAAATGGAGGAATCGCATGAGATTTTCGTATCTATCCCTCTTCATAACCCTTGGGAATAGTGGAGTAGCCAGGATGGGGTTTTTGTGCCAGTAAGACCGGATACTTGGCTTCTTCACTATTCCCATTACGAGGGTTAGAGCCCAAAATTTTTTAACTATCACATCCGTTGGGTGCCACTTGTTACGTCTGTGGCGATGTGAATCCGGATGCGCATCAAGATACTGGTTGGCAAACAGGTTGGTTTGCTCAACCACCATCTCGAATACATCGTCCGACATAAACAGGTTAAAAAAGCTCACTGGCTCACAGTCCTCTACCCTTACTGTGATGCCAGGAGTCGCCAGAAATGGGGGTATTTCTGGGCAGCCATATTTGGGGGTACCCAAATGCTCTCGTGCCTCCCAGTAGATGGTGGGGGGTCACCATCACTGGAGGGTTCACTAAGGGGCTCTATCAGAGGCTGTGAGGGTGTAACTGTCGGCGAGAGCGTCGCTCTCAGAGGCGGCCAGGATCTCATATGCCTCTTCTGGGGAATAAAAGCGGGAGGACATTTTTATGGGAGGTCGGGGAACTGATGGGGTCAAGTACACAAATAAAATATTAGAACACCTAAACTAAGCCCTTCCGGTCCTTGTAGTGGCCGGTACTTCTATCTATTTAGACAAGGGTAGTCAGGAATGCCAAGGGTCGTATGCCAATGCGGGTAGTCAGAAATGCCAGGGGTCGTATGCCAATGTGGGTAGTCAGAAATGCCAGGGGTCGTATGCCAATGCGGGTAGTCAGAAATGCCAGGGGGTCGTATGCCAATGCGGGTAGTCAGAAATGCCAAAGGGTCGTATGCCAATGCGGGTTCTCAATCAGGGGTACACTGCAGGCCAGGGGGTACAGTGCCTGGGTTTTTTTTCAGTTATTTTTTTCAGCCAGGGGGTACTGTGCCAGGAGGGTACAGTGCCAGTCTGGAGAGTACAGTGCCAGCCAGGAGGTACTGTACCTGGGGTTTTTTTTTTCAGTTTTTTTTTTTCAGCCAGGGGGTACTGTGCCTGGGGATTTTTTTTTTCAGCCAGGGGGTACTGTGCCTGGTTTTTTTTTTTCAGCCAGGGGGTACTGTGCCAGGAGGGTACAGTGCCAGTAGGTGCCTGGGGGGTACAGTGCCAGTGGGGGTACAGTGCCAGGTGGGGTACACTGCCAGGTGGGGTACACTGCCAGGTGGGTACAGTGCCAGGTGGGGTACAGTGCCAGGTGGGGTACACTGCCAGGTGGGGTACACTGCCAGGAGGGTACAGTGCCAGTAGGTAGTGCCTGGGGGTACAGTGCCTGGGGGGTACAGTGCCAGTAGGTGCCTGGGGGTACAGTGCCAGGTGGGTACAGTGCCAGTGGGGGTACAGTGCCAGGTGGGATACACTGCCAGGTGGGGTACACTGCCAGGTGGGGTACACTGCCAGGTGGGGTACAGTGCCAGGTGGGGTACAGTGCCAGGTGGGGTACACTGCCAGGTGGGGTACACTGCCAGGAGGGTACAGTGCCGGTAGGTAGTGCCTGGGGGGTACAGTGCCAGGTGGGTACAGTGCCAGTGGGGGTACAGTGCCAGGTGGGGTAAAGCCAGGTGGGGTACACTGCCAGGAGGGTACAGTGCCAGTAGGTAGTGCCTGGGGGGTACAGTGCCTGGGGGTACAGTGCCAGTAGGTGCCTGGGGGTACAGTGCCAGTGGGGGTACAGTGCCAGGTGGGATATACTGCCAGGTGGGGTACACTGCCAGGTGGGGTACACTGCCAGGTGGGGTACAGCCAGGTGGGGTAGTGCCAGGTGGGGTACAGCCAGGTGGGGTACAGCCAGGTGGGGTACAGCCAGGTGGGGTAGTGCCAGGTGGGGTACACTGCCTGGGGTGTGGGGTACAGTGCCTGGGGTTTTAGGTAGTTTTAGGTAGTTTTTCTCTCTGCTCTCTCTGATGTCTCTGCCTCTCTCTGCTCCTCAGATCGCAATGAGGAGCAGGAGAAAGGGGCAGAGACAATGTCTTAGCCAATGCAACCTCATTGGCTGAGACATTCTGACAGTTGCAGAGGTGACAGCTTGTCACCGCTGCAACTGACAGCTCCAGGCGCCGGATTGGCTGCCTTGGCTATTCCACGAGGGAAACGGCCCGCCTCCCTTCCCACAATGCCGATCGCCAGCTGGGAGGGTCTGCCCGGGTGTCAGACAGACCCCCAGCCAGCGATCAGCATTGTGGGAAGGGAGGCGGGCCGTTTTTCGCACCCAGAAGCAGGAAACACCGCGGGGCGTACCATGCCGTCCTGCGGCATTAAAGCCCACGTGGTGCAGGACGGCATGGTACGCCCTGCGTCCTTAAGGGGTTAAAGCTGCCTAATTGGTGCTTATTATGCTTTATTGCTGCTCCGTGACATCCACAGGTGTTTTCAATACCTGATTGAAAACACTTGAATGAACCTCTGTTCTTCAGAGTGGTAGTCTTTAAGGGGTTGAATAATTGTGTCAATGAAGAATTCACAAAAGAAACATTTACTACTGTATTACAAAACCAATTGATGTCATTTTAGTTGCATATGGTTCTTTAAAAAGTCCTTGTAGGATTTCATTCTGAATACAATTACAAATGTACACTAAATTCCCTAAAACCCTTTACAGCATTGGGGGTTGAATAATTTTGAACACAACTGTATAGCCCAATGTGTTTACCATGTAAACATTGCACCACGTCCACTTCATTTATTCAATTTTTATTTTATTTAATCTTTTATTTTTTACAAACAATCAGACCGTGTCTTTGGCTTTCTTAAAGATCCCTCATATGATCCTGTATGTAAGGGGTCGGCCCTCCAAGGGTTATATTACAAAATTATATTACAGCTCTGGTTAAGCAGTCACTTGTAATATTGCCCCACGTTTTGGAATTACATCTGCTATGATGCTCATCTTCTCATTAGGTTCTTGGAGCCTCATGGGAAATCCAGTTCCAAAACATCTGGAGGTCCTAGGTTGCTGGACCCTGCTGTAGGAAATAGACCCTGCATCTCCTGTATAGGGAATTCCCTGCCAGATGGGATGGAAGCCCCATTTCTGTTGCCATCACGCTCATGCACAATACGGTCAGTGAGCAGGGGTCATTCTGCAGGGAGGGCTTACAGCCTGATGTGGGAGAAGCCCCAGATTCGTACAGTTCTGTGGGATCTTGCGTGTCGCAGCTGCAGTGAGCTAACTTGTCCAAATATCGGCAAATAAAATGCCGATACCGATATCAGTAATTTTCTGAATATCGGCACCGATAATCGGCTAAACCGATATATCAGTCTATCCCTACCCTGCACAGTGATATAAAGGAAGTGATCAGCCCAGCATATGTGCGTGAAGGCCTTGTATCCAGCGCTTTCATTGTTTGCAGCAGTAGGTGAGTCCAGGCCACAAAGAATAGATTGTCTGGTAAGAAGATTATGGCTGAGAGTGGGTTTAACTTTCAGTAATAACGGATTAATCTGCACCTGTCAGTTGTGCTCTGCCTTCTGTCTCTTCTTCCCTTTTGTAGGGTTTACGTATAGCTATTTTTGCCCTCCTCTTGTTCTTTCATTGCAGCACACAACAAATTGTAACCTGATGAAATAAGCGCTGCACCATCCCGTGTTTCCTGGGTGTCAGGTCTGTTTTTTTTAATCTGTCTTGTTCTCTTCATTTTCCACAGTGTCGTTCTGGAGAATGATGTCCTCGTCTCACCTCCTTCTCCCCATCCTCCTGCTGCTGGCTTCAGGTGCCAGAGCCAAATTCCAGGAATTTGATGATGGCGATGACGTGGCAGAGTACGACGACAATGACTTTGCAGAGTTTGAGGATCTACCTGAAGAGGCCGCCACTGCTCACCCACCCCACCAACACACGCCAGAGCAGCGACATCATGAGGCAGAGGAGGAGGAGGAGGATGAGGAGGAAGATGACGAAGAAGCCACCGTGGAGCTAGATGGACAAGAGGAATTTGAAGATGATACAGAAGCACAGGTATGGGGTAATACAGACCGTTTGAGGTTTGAGCCACAAGTTTTTTATTATTATAGAATACCCATACTGCACACATGCACTTTGTCTGCAATATCCCATAAGGGGTTGGATGGTCTTAATAAAGATCAATTCCAAATCTCATCCCTTCCTTGAATATCACAGTTTGTACTTACCTCGATCCATCAACAGACACCACCATGTTTCGCCCATCATGAACAGGGCTAACGGGGGGCTGTCACACAGCAATGTGTGATAACTTCTCTTCAGTGGTGGTGGTGCTCTGGTGAACGGTCCAATCAGGTCCACAAACTGAGCAGAAGATTGTCCTGCAGGATGTCTCTCTGCTTGGACCTGTCCCACCCAACTGGCAGACTGCAGTGACACAGGGACGGCAACATTTTGACAGGGAATGGATTCCCTGTCAAATGAGGCCACAATGTTTTGGACATAACAGGACCATGTTAACTGCCTATTCTCATAGTGTTCAATCGAGCCCTAAATACATACTGTCTATTATCAACTGTGTCATGATTCCCTTTTTAATCTGTGAACAGATGTCCTTAATGGAATTGTGTGGAACGGAATTGAAAGATCTGTGCTGCGTGTCTTAACCCTGGAAGGGCTCCCAGTGTTAATTAATGAGATGGGGCCCTATTCCAAAACTGGTGCTAACAAATCCAGAGCTGTCGTAGACTTGCCAGTCTATGGAGTTATGTTTTCACCACGTTTGGAATAGGGCCCATAATTTGGTCGCAGTGTCTGGAATGTCCTCTTTTAATACTTTAAAATGAAAAAACATGAACACAACAAACCCCAAGCACCACCCAATAAACTAGTATGCCTTTAATAGCTTTTCCAAAACCAAGTGAGATGACCTAGTACTGGTGCTTGAAGAGACTCCGTATCCATAGTGTGTCCTTTGGGTCCCTGCTCTGGCCTTAAAGCTGTTTTGGCTCACTTTTCACAATGAGAACGCTTACACCAGCCTGAGAGCTAAAACCAGGGTTTCTAGCACCATAAGGTTCAAATACATTCACTACTGAAATACTTGCGGCAGCAACACTTGATTTAATCCCATCACACTGGTACCGAATACACTGATGCTCATCTTTGGGTCACTCGCCATCTGGGCTAAATTCAGTCAGTGTGATCCACAGAAAATTTTTTTTTTGGGTCGACTGCTATAAAGCATGTGACATGCCGTGGGAGTCTTCACGAAACCACAAAATGATGATTGAGCACTTCTAAAGAGTGATGAAAGATCAAGGAGTCTGCTGGGTCCAAATCATGACCTACCCAGAGGCAGAATGATCCAGCATGCTTTGCACGACTTTCAGCACCTCTTAATGGCCATTTGGACTTCCAGTTACAATATCCTGATTTTGAATCCAGATGTACTGGATAATTCTTTGCTTGGACATAAGCTTACGAGCGAGCTCTGATGCTAATAGCAAACCTCTATCCACAGGAGGCCGACGCAGATAATGAGCCATACGACGATGAAGAGTTTGAAGGCTACGAAGACAAGATGGAGACAGGAAGCCCCAACAAGATGAAAGATCCGATCACTATTGTTGAGGTAGGTCCCATACATGTCTCTGACATGCTGACCCTCGTGTGTGTGTGTGTTAACACATATACACGCAAGGAAACAACTTGACTGAGATGTTAAAATCCAAACGATTTCTCTTGATGCAGAAAATTATTTCAAAGGGGTGGAGGGCTGCCTGTGTTATGAGAATGTAAACTGTGTGAAGGGTGCTTAATGTGTGCATCTCTGGTATTTATCCATTAAACGATCAGTCCTACAACGGAACGTTCATGCAGAGACACACTGTTATACATAGGCACATTCAAGTAAGATTGTGTTGTTTATCATCCATATAGACACCCAGAGGCGGCTCTAGACGTGAGACCCCTCATTATTTTCATGGATTGCGTCATGCTGGCTGACTCACTGTATTTTTACCTTGTAATTGGAAAATATATCACCGTCTGCAGTGAATTAAAACGTATTCTTATAGTTTGTTTTATTCAATCTGATTTACACTCAAGCCCCGTGTGGTTTTGGAGTCTAGTAACATCTGTACTTACTCAGCTTTGTTGACGAGAGTCACTTTGAACTTGGAGAACATGGACCTAGAGATGAATGTGGGTGGTGCAGGCCTGATGTTCTATATGGTTTCCCTGCCCTCTCCTATGTTGAGGTCACCATGTACCTACAATTCTACGTACAGGGTGTTTGTGTTTTTGTATGAATACTGTTATTGTTAATATTGTTGTCTATGCTTGTCTATTACTATGGCTAATGATTACTGTGTGGGTCACAGTAGCCTTTTTCAACTCCCCCTGTCTAGAAAGTGTTTCACATGTGTAAAAGGTTTGAGTGGTCTTTGTCTTGTGGGGCAAACCTTGCCCCATTATCAGATACTTTAAATCTGATTCCCCTATTTATCCCCACAATCTTCTATTGTTCTGTCTTGTTGGTATATTGCACACCAGTAGGCTGATGCTGACTGGCGCTGCGTTGTTTTTTTTTGTATTATATTGCACAATGCGTCTTGGTGTCCAGAGTTAGTTCAATTATCTGTCCTTGTCTAATTATTCCCAGGCACCAGGGAGGGATTTCTGATGTAGCACAGCAAGACACCAGGATGTCTATTTCAATTGGGCGCTAGACACCTAATTGCACTGTTTATATGTAATGTGTATGTATGGCTCAGTTCAGTCTGGCTGTTCTAACCTCAAGAGCTGCGTGCTGCCTCCTTTCTGGGGAAGGCTATCGCCGCGCTTTCAGTGCACCCATACTTAGCCAAAGTTTAAGGGCTGGGGAAAGGCACGGAAGGCTACTGGTGGGAGAACAGAGTGGCATTAACAGATGTGACCCAGACGGGTTGCAGAGATCTGTTATATACTACAGTTTATCACTGATCCAGCATGGTTTCTAGGGTGGCTGCAAGAGTGAATAGATTCTGTATAGGCATAACACAGCATAATTTGCTATCGCACCTCCCAACCTGTCCCATAGCCTGAGATGGAATGATGCTAACGGCGTGATTTATACCCAGGGAAGTATCCCATTTACTCCACGCCATTTCCATTGCTTACATTTGTTGTTTTGTGTTTTGGCAGGTTCCTGCTCACCTACAGAACAGCTGGGAGAGTTACTATATGGAGATACTGATGGTGACTGGACTTCTGGCATATATAATGAACTACATCATTGGCAAGAACAAAAACAGCCGCCTGGCGCAGAGCTGGTTCAACTCTCACCGTGAGCTACTAGAGAGCAACTTCTCCCTTGTAGGTGAGATCTTTGGTCTCTTAAAAGATGCCCCTTGGAATAATACAGGGCCAGATTTTTCTTGGTCGTTGTCTTCTCAAGTCTCCTCATGCCATTTTAATTTCTCGTGTTTTAAAAAACAAAAACACAACAACTCTTCAGTTGTGTTTTTTTTTAACCAGTTTTAACAGACATTAGAGGTTAATAATAAAAAATAACGCAGCACATTGAAACTTGGCAGACAGTTCCTTAGAGTGACAACCAGATGTCCAGTGAAAGAAATGTGAACGTTTGTCATTCGGTTTATATGCACTTAAGGTGGCGATGTGTACCACACAATTTTTTTTTTCTTTCGTATTCTCACTAAGAATTTAGAATGTTTGAATCTCCCGAGATGACGACCATCCCTTCTCCTGCAGCGTTAGCTACAACTTTAATGGAACAATCTAGCCGTTATGATCAATTAATGCATTTCAGTTGGTTGTGGGTGTCCGATTAGAAAAACTGAACACTGAAGAGTTTTGAATAGGCCCCTACCACCATTCCCAGGAAGCTGTCAGAGTTAAAGGGACACTCTACTTATCTTGGCCACTTTAGAGATTTAAAGTGGCGAGGAGTGCCCTCCCAGCTCCTCCAATCTGAAGAAATCACTGGGTGAAGTGGAGGAGTTTCCTCCTCGAAATAAAAACCAATAGTATGTGGAGGAAAGCGTAATGACGTCTCGCTGAGACCAATCGCAGTAGCTATCAGACTCAGGGAGGCAGCCGATGGATCAGATTTGCTTAAGAGCACAGCTCCGCTCCATCATTCTGTACAGGCGCTGTACGTAGCAACTGCCCCAAGATCGTCAGGTATTGGAAGGCGGTGGGCGACCTGCTGGGCCAGGTCTTCCAGGCTCCGGTCTCCGTGCAGAACCTTTGTTAGCCAGAACCGCCTTATGTCTAAGATCCTCTTGGCAGCCAGGAAGGCTGTCGCAGAACAATGGCGCTCCACCACAATCGCATATACTCCATATTTTAGATTAGGTCTACCTCATGCCTGTCCTGTCAGCTATTCTCCATCAAACTATGCCTTCTATCCACGAGGCGTGGGAGTCATTTGAGGGGTGGGGCATTGCCAGGATTGAATTCTGCGGTTTCCAGGTTTTGGATGGGCTGCCTGTGTATCAGGGATGTTTGGATTGGAGATGCCCGATCGCCTGTCGAAGTGTGTCCGTGGACATTCACCCCCCCCCCCCTCCCTTCCTCTTCTTTCTTTCATTCTTTTTCCCTTGTTTTCTTGTCAAATTCAAATAAGCTTTACTGACAGGACCAAATACATTTTAGCATTGCCAAAGCATATGGGGTGGAGGGGGGGGGGTAGTGGGACTTATATGGGGGGATTTGGAAGTCCATGGACATTATCAGGGGGATGGGGCGAGTCCGTGTTGGGGATTTAAAAGTCCGGGATCTCTCATGTTCCTCTCAGTCTGTGACATTCTGTGACGTATTGTCTGACTCCTCCTCGTAAGGGAGCCGTTTCTTACAAAATTTTAAAATATGGGTGGAACATGGATACTGTATCGCAGTTGCTATCTCCTTATCCATTCTGTAAGTGTCTGTTTTGCCTTAAATAAAGTCTTTAAAAATTATTTTTTTTAAAAACTTGTGTGCAACTACCATTGTTGTGCGCAGCGTGCGGCTCCTATGCAATGCAAATTGCGTGGAAAGACTACTGGGACTTCTGGGTACTGGAATCCCTGAGCTGAAGAGGAGGAACTGCGCACAGCGAGGGTCAAAATCAGAGTAATTTCTTCTGAGATGCAAACAAAATGAATAGCAAGAATTGTGCAAAGGTTGTCGGCAGCATCTGCTCATTTATTTAAAGGCAAAAAATGAACTTTTTTTGTGTGTGCTTTTTAAGGCTGGGAATACACATCTGTTCATTCCTGATCAGTCAATAGTTAATTTTTACCCTAGTGTCGCTTTAACAGTCTGCTGCCCAGTTGTCCTATTCAACACACCTATTTATTAATCACGTGGCGGGCCTTTCTTTGATATTCTCTTTGCAGGAGATGATGGTACAAGTAAGGACGCGGTGAGCACAGGCAAGCTGAACCAGGAAAACGAGCACATTTACAACCTCTGGTGTTCTGGGCGACTCTGCTGTGAAGGGATGCTAATTCAGCTCAAGGTACGGGGATGGGATTTACTAGTCATTACTTAGTTTATTTGTTCTTTTCTTTAATAGAGGTAAACACTAAAAAATTACCTTGAACGAGGAACAAGTGACATTATGGTGCAGGTTTTTTTTTTTTCCTCGGCATTGCACCTGTAATGAGCAAGATGATAGCATGTACGAATCTATGGTTTATGATGAAACGTGGTACTGGGGGCTTTTTATAACTTATTTTGTGGATGGTGTTGGATGCAACATTCCTGCTCCGTGGCGCTCAGACACTGAGGAAGACCTGTGTAAGCTGAGGTTGGCAAGGTGACCGCACAGACTGAGCAAAGTGCGCATCAGTTCGCATCATACCTCAGTCCTAGTTGCCTTGTACTTCCCCATTCCACGCACTTGTACTTTATTGTCATTTTCTTACCCCTGTCGCACCTATTTCCTTTTACTTTTTTTGGGGGGGTCCAGCTCTGAATCCCAGACATTCCTCCCTGACCAGCACTCCAGGGACTTTGAACAAACCAACAGACAAGGTTTATTCTGTCAACAAAGCGTTTGTTGGCATCAGGACATTGCAGACATTCCTTCCAGTTGTGCTAGTAGACCCCTACCATGAGGGGATGCTAGGATTGTATTCTCTCCTTGCGAGAAGAGATTACTTCGGATGGATGTTGTGTGTGTATTTTTTTTTGTTCTTCAATAATGATGCGCTTAAGTATTTGTCTTTCCGTTGTTCAGCATTCTTTCTGTGCTACATTCTGTCTTGTTATAAAACTTTATAAAATCTAAATATTGAGTTACATTTTGGATACTGTTCTAATTCACCAATACTTGTGGTGCTGAAAATGGCCAAAAATAGTGATAGATGGATCTAGTTAGTCTTCATTACTCTGCAAGTACGTCCCGTCTAGTCAACTCCGGTCAGCAGGTGATCTCAGCCTGTCCTCTGTCTACACACGCGCGGCAAACTCTCGCCTCCAAGACTTTTCAAGGGCAGCTCCGATCCTGTGGAATGACTTGCCTCACCCTATAAAACTCTCCACTAATCTTCAGGCCTTCAAGAAATTCCTCAAAACCAACCTTTTCAGATTAGCGTAACACATCATTGATGCAACTCATCCTTCTACTCAACTACTCACGAACCACCATTCACGAACCGCTGGCAATAATGATCCTGACATTCAGTAAAATTCCTCTCATCTTCCTCAACCCCAATCCTTCTATACTGTAAGCTCCTATGAGCAGGGCCCTCTACACCTCTTGTTTCCATCATATGTCCGTTTATCTCATTCCCTTTGGTTATTGTAAAGCGCTGTGGAAACTGTTGGTGCTATATAAATGATAATAATGAACCAGTGTCTATGGATTCATTCTTATAGCAGTGATCAAAGCTCTGTTTACATTCTCTCTTTACACTCTGCTACAGTAACTTTTTTCTCCCCTCTACAGTTTTTGAAACGTCAGGATCTGCTCAATGTATTGGCTCGTATGATGCGACCAGCATGTGATCAAGTGGTATGTTCTCCTATAACTATGCCCAGTTTGAGTCGACATAATGCGGGAAGAGCAGACGGCCTGTGATATGATTAATGTCATATATTATTTTACATTATATGACTTCTTTTAATTTTTTCTTTCAATTTTTCTCCTCTTACAGCAAGTAAAAGTCACCATGAACGATGAGGACATGGACACGTATGTTTTTGCTGTTGGTTCTCGGAAGACCCTGACTCGGCTGCAGAAGGAACTGCAGGACTTGGTACGATAATTTTTTTCTTGGGGGTTCCAGGGTCATCTCAGAGAACAAAAAGAATTGGTGAAAGCTCTCGCTCAGTGTCGTTTTTTTTTTAAATATATATTTGGATATGTATTAGTTTTCCTTTTTATCTTTTTTCTTTCTAACTGTAAGAAACTATTGCATAAATTTTCTTTGGTACAAACTGTGAGGCTGCTTGATGCAATGGGTTTTCCACTTCTCTCATTTTAAATACGAGCTAATGCTAAGATTACATGGATATACTTCTGGGCAGGGCAGAAACACCTGCCATGATCCATGTTTTAAAAGGAAATGGACATTATCAGGGTTATTCAAAGAGATCCGAATGGCTGCTGAAAGTTAACTGAATGCTGAAAATCAGCGTTCGGTTACCTTTCTTGGCCATTCGGCTATTCAGAGAGCAGGCAATTCGCCAAATCTTGGCGAACTGCCTGCACATAGGGTACCTGTTCATTGCCTGTTCAAGGGCAGTGAATCCCCATAAGAGAAGTAATGCTTCGGCTATTCAGAGAGCAAAAGCCAGCAGTGAAAAGTTGCCGATTTGCCCTGCCATTCGGTGGCTTCATGCGGCAGATTTATTCAGGCAAATCCCATAAGCGTCAATGTTAAAAATACTCCCGTTTTTTTGATTCAATATCTAAAAAACCGTTTATTATAATATTATGCAGTAAAGAGTCTTTTTTATTTATATTTTTTTTTTTTCTTCTAGGGATATTTTAAGCATTTTTCTGGATTTATTTATTTTTTTACTTATGTTTTTTCTGTAACAGCCCTTTTTATTATCATTCCGTGGACCTCATTTGTAAATTTCAAACATTTTCGCTTAGTGGTTTCTTTGCAAACAGCGTTTCACTTTTCAATCATTCAAGCAAACTGTTTTTCTAATTTATTCACTGCATTCGTCTGCGGTGTCCGCTTTTTCCGGCGGCTGCGCTGCGTGTGATCGGCTCTTGCTCAGGTTTTTCCGGTGTTTTCGGCAGGGTTTTGGTGTGCATTCGCCTGGGTTTTGCGGTGGGTTTTCGGCAGGTTTACGGCAACTTTTCCCTGCATTACGATGGCCCTGTGGTGCTTGCTGAATACACCACAGGGTCGCCGAAATGGGATCGCCAAATCGAGCCAAATTGAAGAGAACAAAAAGTCACCGAACGTGCAGTGGCTTTTCGATTCTCTTTGAATAACCCTGTATGTGTAGGTAATAAGATCAAGTGAGAAGTTAAGGATGTCCTGTTGCTCGGTTGGGACTGATCAAAGTTGGCAATAATACAGATTGTACCATATTCTTTTTTTAACTGAGCAAGTCGTATCCTTTACTGGTTCGAGTCTCATTCTGTAATCCTCTCTCCCAGAGTGAGTTCTGTGGTGACAAGCCAAAGTCTGCAGCCAAACTGGGTCTTCCCGAGTCAATCGCCGTCCTGTCTGAGATGGGGGAGGTGACTGATGGTATTCTGGACACTAAGGTGATGAGAGAATCCTGATGATGATTTCATGTTCTTGTTCTTAAGCTGCATGGGTTCACGCTTTATTTTTCTCCCCACAGATGGTTCATTTCCTTACACATTATGCTGATAAGATTGAATCCATTCACTTTTCGGACCAATTTTCTGGTCCAAAGATTATGCAAGAGTAAGTATAGTATATCAATGCATCCTTAATTTGGTGGATGCTTGTAGAGCTCCTTCTATAAACTGTGTGTTTTTTATACACTTTTATTATATGCAGCATTATTGATGCTATCAAAAGTGTCTTCTGAAAAGGTGTTTGCGTTTCAAATCGATTCAGAGCAATCGATAGTAAACTGGGATACAGCTTGGGTTCAGTGCGGGTAAACACGCAGAAACGTGAAATATTTTAAATCTAGCTCTGATGTTGACAAATACACTTTGGCATAATCTCCAATTTATTTTAAAGATGCAAACGTTGAGGGGCTTTAACATTTCACAGCTGAAGATGTTTAAAACCAAAAGGGATCCCTGAACAAGGGGTGAAGTCTCTTCTTAATGCTGAGTTTTTGTCTTTCAGGGAGGGGCAGCCAATGAAACTGCCAGAGACCAAACGATCGCTCCTGTTTACATTTAACGGTAATTTTTTGTGCAAGGTGGCTATGAATGGGTTGCAGTGATTTATTTTGTAGTATGTAGCCTGTCACACTGTTTATCGGAGATCCTGACCTCTGTCTGTGTTCTCAGTGCCTGGTAACGGAAATGCATCTGTAAAAGACATGGAAGGCCTTCTGCCATTGATGAATATGGTCATTTACTGTATCGACAAAGTGAAGAAATTCAGACTAAACCGAGAGGTAAGTGTTGCTCAGAGGGTCTTGTTCCAGATTTAAAAATGGACTTTGTTAAGCACTGGGCAGGATCATCAAACCCCCCCCCCCCCCCATCATAGGTTTACAGATACACTATATAAATTGTTTTGTTAAATGTAACCCCAAAAAATGAACTTAATTAGATTCTAGCGACTTTTATAGGATTCCATTATCTTTTGCATGCCACTATATTCTTGACTACAGAAAAAAGCAGTGTCGTGCCATTTCCCACCAGGGCAGTTGCAACAACCGAGCGTAACCAACCCAGTTCATGTATAAAACATAGCAAGAAAAAATGGTGTCGTCTGCGCTCTTTTCTTTAGCTCCATGTGAAACAAAACAGAGGTTTTGGTTTACTTGAATGGCCATTAAAGTGTAAGCTCACATGCCCCATCAAGGATCACCTTACTATTATTATTTATTAAGCTCCAACATATTCCGCAGCGCTGTACAAGGTGCAATCGGTAAAGACAGGACAATTCTACAATACATAGAGGAGGCAGGTCAGTGTGGATGAGGAGCCAGTGTTGGGATTCACAGAGAGGAGCAGCAGAGACAGAACGACGGGTGAGATGGATAAGCCGGGCTGATGTGTTTAGGTTGGACTGCAGGGGGGAGAGGCGGGAGATAGGAAGGCCAGTCAGGAGGTTGTTGCAGTAGTCCAGGCGGGAGATAAGAGAGTGGATAAGATGCTTGGTGGTGTTGGCAGTCAGAAATGGACGAATTTTGGCGATATTGCAGAGGTGATTGCGGCAAGATTTGGAGCATGATTGGATGTAGGGGCTGAAGGAAAGACTGAAGTCAAGAGTCACTCCGAGGCAGCGGACTTGGGCAGAAGGAAGGATAGTGAATACCATCAACAATTATAGAGATGTCAGAAATTGGAGTAGAGTTAGAGGGGGGAATTAGAAGGAGCTTGGTCTTGGACATATTGATCTTCAGGTAGTGAGCGGCCATCCAGGTAGAGATCCCAGACAGACAATCACTGACCTGCGAGAGAACCGAGGGAGAGAGATCAGGAGTGGAGAGGTAGATCTGATTGTCATCAGCGTATAGGTGATAATTCATAAATTTTCCTATTAACATGACGGAAAGTTTAAATTCTAATAATGACTCGGAGGCGAGTATTTGCATTTCTCCCTTTATTACAATCACAGCAGCAAAGGGTTAACTTTGAAAAATGGAACATAAGAAAAAAACCAACAACCCCTCCCCAGCCTGGGGAGGCCCTCCCATAGTCAAGGTCCCGTCCCAATCCCATGTTCAAGTCAGCACTCTGGGATCCTCCACTTCCTCTTCCTCTTCCAAGCCTGCGACAAGGCAACAAAACGAACTAGGACGGACCAGCTTCAACAACTAACAGAAACGGATCCGACGATATCAGGCATATCCAGCAGACGTAAATCCATTTAGGACGCTGAAAAACAGTAAGGAACACGGAACGGAAGTTAGAGGCGAAGCCGTAACTGGGTGTATACACCAACACGGCACTACATAAACAGACACCCATTCAAACAGACACACTGACAGCAGCGCTAAATGTGAATAAAAGACACTACTCATGAACAGTGTGAAGTTTAATAAAATTCGTGAATGTAAACATCAGAGGCGGGTGTGTGCAGGACATGACAGGAACAGGGAGGGAAGGGTGGGAAATACTCGCCTCCGAGTCATTATTAGAATTTAAACTTTCCGTCATGTTAATAGGAAAATTTATGAATTCTAAGGCATGTACTCGGAGGCTCCTATTTGCAAGTTCAACGCCGTCCTAAGACAGCATCCGACATTGCCGTAATAGGATTTAAAATAGAATGTGCGAAAGGTGGATTCCCTAGACCAATCGGCAGCTCGCATAATATCCTCAATGCGATAGCCCACCGACACTGCCCTGGAGGCCACAGCACTACGTACGGAATGAGCCCCAAAGCAGGTGACGTCGACTCCTGCCAACTCCATAAGCCAGCGCAGCCAGCGTGGAAGAGTAGCAGAAACCACTGGTCGGTGGGGAGGACAAAAGGAGAAAAACAGGGGCGAGTCTGGTAGGGAACGGAAGGGGGCAGTACGGGACTCGTAGGTCTGTAGGCATCGTACTGGACACGAGGGGTTCGGCGGGAAAAGGACAAAGTCAGTGAAGTCTTTGTGCGTCGTGAGATACGAAAACGTACACCTTCGGGTACAAAAGACCGAGCCCCAAAATCCAGAGCGCGAACCTCACTGACGCGCTTACAAGCGACTAAACCGAACAGCATGATCAATTTGGTGGAAAGAGCCCTGAGGGATAAAAGGTCATTATCTTGCCAGGAACACAAGAGGGACAGAACTAGATTAACATCCCAAGTGGATGAGTAGCAGGGAGCGGGTGGTCTAGTAAGACGCATGCCGCGTAAAAGACGACAAACCAACGGGTGGTTCCCAATAGGCACCCCCGAAAGGCCCGCATGGCCAGCCGACAAGGCCGAACAGGTTACCGTCTGGTAGGCCTTCCCCTCATCGAACTGAACGGTGAGAAAGTCTAGGACCATGTTCAGAGGGGCTGTAAAGGGATCCCAACCCCTCCCCATACACCAAGCAGCCCATTTGTCCCAGGCTGCGCGGTAAGAAGATCGGGTTCCAGGAGCCCAGGATTGGAGGAGGAGGTCTGCAGTGTGGCCCGAAACGCCTGTGGGTCCGCGGGGTTGCCAGAGATCAACCATGCCAATAGCTGCAGTCTGTCCGCCAGGATTAACGGGTGTGGCTGTTCCGACGGATCCAGGAGGAGGGTCCGGGATAGCGGGAGCAATTGCGGGGTGTCCATCGCCATGCTGAGCAGGGTGGAGAACCATGACTGCGATGTCCAATACGGGGTGATAAGGACCATCTGAACTTGATGGCGTCGAACATGAAGGAGGCAGCGAGCAATCATGGAAAACGGGGGAAAACCGTACGGGCGGGCAGTTGACCATGTTTGCAGGAAGGCGTCCGTCGCCAGGGCTTCCGGATCCGGGCGCCAACTGAAGAACACCGGGAGGTGGGTGTTGAGGCGGGATGCGAAGAGATCTATATTGAACAGACCCCAGGTTTCGGAAAGCGCGGAGAAAACGGATGGATGAAGCCGCCAGTCTCCGGAGTCCGAGAGGTGTCTTGAGTTCCAATCTGCCACCTGATTCAGGAGGCGGGGAGGAACTGTCATGTTCATGCGGAAGCAGAACTCCCAAAACCTCTGGGCGAGGAATGTCAGTCTCGGTGATCGTGGGCCTCCGAGTCCGTTGACGTACCGTACTGCGGACACGTTGTCCATTCTTAGAAGAACGCTGTCCGGCTGACGTTGCTTCGTGAAGCACTGGAGGGCGAACAGACCGGCCAGGAGTTCTAAAGCATTGATGTGGTAATCTGCTTCTTCTTGTGACCAGCGACCGCCCGTCTCCTCTGAGCCGCAGCGGGCACCCCAACCGGTCTTGCTGGCGTCGGAGTCCACTACCATGGAGGGAGGTGGCGAACGGATCGGCTTCCCGTTCCAGCGAACAATGTTGAGGAGCCACCATCGGAGATCTACCACCGCGTCCGGAGTGAGGTTGATGCTGTCTGCGTAATCCAGACCGGACCGGAGAGAACGGGCCTTCAAGAACTGGAGGGCCCTGTAGTGAAGCGGACCCGGGGGAATAGCTAGTCTTGCCGCTGCCAGGAGTCCAACCATACGGGCCAGAAAGCGTAGGGAGCAAAAGCCCGCTCGCAGGAGAGATCGAATCTTCTTTTTCATGGAAACTACCTTGGAGTTTGGCTGGCGTAATGACATTTGAGCTGAATCCACCAGGAATCTTAGGAACTCCAGGTGGCGCGAGGGAACTAGAATAGATTTTTCCTCGTTTATTAGGAACCCCAGATCCTAGGAGGGTTATCGTCCAGGAGAGATGTAGTAATAGGGACCCGCGGGAGGGGGCATCAAAAGTATGTCGTCTAGATAGATAATTAACTGTACCCCCCCCCCCCGGGCGCGTAGGTGGTGCACCACCGGTTTTAGCAGTTTGGTGAAGCACTACGGGGCGGATGACAGGCCAAAGGGTAGGCATGTAAACCGCCAGGTGTGAGGGCCCCACGCGAACTTGAGGAAGTCGCGATGCGCTTGGTCGTTTGGGACTGAAAGGTAGGCGTCCTTTAGATCGAGCTTGGCCATCCAATCGTTTTGGGATAGAGAATCCCTGAGGGTGTGGATGCCCTCCATCTTGAAGTGGTGGTAGACCACCCACTCGTTCAAGGACCGGAGGTTGATAACGGGACGCCTGCCGCCCCCTTTTTTCGCTACGAGAAAAAGGGTGCTGAGGAACCCAGGTGGAGCGGGGGACGCAAGCTCTATAGCGCCTTTCTTGTGGAGCGCGTGTATTTCCTCTTGAACCAGATTCATCTGGTCTTGCGCAAAACGAAGAGGCAATGGGAGGGAGTCTTGTACAGGAGGGGATACGAACTCTAGGAGGAGCCCCGAGACTACCTGAAGGACCCACGGGTCCGATGATATGCGTCGCCAAGCGCGGGAAAAAAGACGGAGGCGGCCCCCCACCTGCACTTGGGAACAATGAATAATTTGGTAAGGACATACCTGCTCCTCGTCGGTAGTAGGAGGAACCTCTGCCGCCACGGTAACCTCTGCCACGCCAGGGACCGCCTCTCGTGTACGGGACCGGACCAGCGGAACCGGTGTTAACAGGGGAAGGTGTTTGCAGTAGTGGGGCCTTGAGCATTGCGGGAGGCGTTATAGCCGCTCGGCCGGCAGCGCGACCCCTATAGCTGCCGGCTCTACCAAAAACTTGCTTCTTGTTTGCGAAGATGTGTTTCATGGTTGATTCAGACTTGTCAATGGACTGGAAAGCCTGGGTGTATTCGCCCATATCTTTTAGGAAAGGTTTGCCAAAGAGCATGCCCTTGCCTTTGCGCCCAAATCATTGGTGGCCAGGTCAACCAGACCGGAGTCAACTTTTAATAAAATACTTTTTCTGCGTTCAGCAGAGATAGCGGCGTTGGCGTTTCCCAGGAGGCAAAACGCACGCTGCAGCCACTCGCCCACTTGTTTGGGTTCCAAGAATAGATCTTGGGTCTTGGCCTCCTCCACCAACTCAAATATGCGGACCATAGGGCCTGCAACGTCTAGCACTTTGTCCTGACAACTTTTCAGGACACTGTCAATGCCTTTTTTGGCTGACCAACCGCGCCTGCCGGTGTACTTTTGGAAACTCTTGTCCACTACGGGGGTCAGGCACGTTTTACCCGTGGTGGTGGGTCTAGGGCATTCCGCCCGTAGTCTCGCACGGTCCACTTTCTCGAGTGGCCGGCGCATAAGGGCATCAACCCATTGCTCGACATGAGCAGTGGGACACCAGGCTGTGGACCTAGGATGTTTGAGGTCCTCTGGCTTGAACAGTGGGTTGCCCTGTGGGTCAAGGATGACCGAGCTTTTGGAGAGGACAGCTCTGGCGGGAACCACTGCGGCCATGAGGGCGTGATCCTCTGGAGCGTGGATCTCCAGGACCTCGTCCTCATCAGTCATCGGATCCTCGTATTCATCCGTGTCCGAATACTCGGTCAGCGCAGGTGTCGCCTGGCGTTGTCTTTTGGAGGTGACCGCTCGAGGGGGGCCCCGCGGTCGAGGGCTCTCTTACGAGGGACCAACTGGGTACTGGGACCTGGCAGTGAGGTGAGACTGCCATCCCCGCGGCTGCTTGTCGCAGCATGCGCGTGCTTAGACGGCACATAATCGTCCCCCAGGGGATCAGGCGCCGTCTCATTAGAGGGGCCTTGCACAGAACTGCGTCTGGAGCCTTGTGACCGGGTAGGGGAAGGCTGTCTATCAGGGGTAGCAGGTACCTGAACTTGCAGCATCGCTGACAGTGATCTTTCCCATGAGTCAGACAGTGAGGAGACAGCAGAACGGACAGCTGTGGACATGGAGGCCTGGATGGAAGCTTCCAGCCGTTGGAGACGCATCTCCGTTCGTGAAATTCGTTTGTGAGATTTTTTATCCACAGAGCGTGTGCGCACAGAGCTGGATTTGGAGACATTATCAGACTGTGTGGGGCTGGATGCGCTTATTTTTGAGAGAGACATGGTGCCTGGAGTCGGAGGAGAACTGCAAACCGCGTGGAGCTCGTGAGGGCAGTGAATGCGCGCAGAAAATTCCCCAAGATGGCGGCCGGGAATCGCGCGAGATTCGGCCATGTGAAGGGGCGGAGTCAAGGTCCGGCTGGAGGCCGCGCGCGAACGGGGAGCTTAGCGGGCGGCTGGGGGAACTCGTGCAATCGGAGCTGGGTCTGTGCGAGTGGTGACAGGCAGCGCGAGAGACAACAGCTGTAAAAGTAAAGTAAAGACCACCCCCAATGGCGGGTAACGGCCCGCCGCCGGAGGGGATGAAAGAAACGATCCTCGTCCGCGGCTATGACCGGGAGCAGGGATCCAGAACAGTAAAGGTTTAAATAATAATAAAAGGTTGTAGAATGGAAACAAGGGACAGATAAGCGTTTCAGCGCGAGCGCCGGTATACTTATCTGGTCCACGATGTTGCCGCTGCGAGAGCAGCAAAGGAAGAGGAAGTGGAGGATCCCAGAGTGCGGACTTGAACATGGGATTGGGGCGGGACCTGGACTATGGGAGGGCCTCCCCAGGCTGGGGAGGGGTTGTTGGTTTTTTTCTTATGTTTCATTTTTCAAAGTTAACCCTTTGCTGCTGTGATTGCAATAAAGGGAGAAATGCAAATAGGAGCCTCCGAGTACATGCCTTAGAATTTAAGCCATAGCTGGTGATGAGTTTACCCAGTGAGGAGGTATAGATAGAGAAGAGCAGAGGACCTAGGACTGAGCCTTGAGGTACACCGACTGACAGAGGCATTGAAGAGGAGGAATTGCCAGCAAGAGATACTGAGAAGGATCTATTGGAGAGGTACGATTTTAGCCAGGAGAGGGTGGTATCACAGAGAGTCTCTATGAGGAGGGGATGGTCGACTGTATCAAAGACAGCTGAGCGGTCAAGTAGGATCAGTATGGAGTAGTGGCCATTGCATTTAGCATATAGGAGGTCATTAGTAACCTTTTGTGAAAGCGGTTTCTGTTGAATGTTGGGTGCGAAAGCCAGATTGCAGTGGGTCAAGCAAGGAGTTACAGGATAGGAAGAGGGTTAAGCGGTCTTAGACTAGTCTTTCTAGCAATTTTGATGCTTTAATTACTAAATTTTTGAGTTTATGAAATTGCACAAAACTACCCCAGAAACTGTTAGGCAGATGAGAAACGTTCCCTATAATCACACTATTAAATATGAGAACAAAAACCCAAATACACAAGAAAGGTTATCACTTACTCGCAACTCCCTATTCTTTCTACAATTAAGATTAAGGGCTACTTAATTGCCAATAAAGTATTAAGCTCAACGCCACATAGGGGCAAATATCAGATGGGTCCCAATGTCGTGCCACACTCTGAAAAACAATAGTACGTGGAAAAAAACACACACAAAAGTTCTGTTAAAGTTACTCTACTCATCATGTCCTCTTTATAGTTTTAAAGTGGTCAGGATGTGAAGAGTACCCACCCCAATATCCTGTGCCGATCCAGTGAAAATACTGGATGAAGTGGAGGAGTTTCCTCCACCCCACCAATGTAACCCGCAGCTGGGATTTTTTATTTCCCGGCTGCCTGTCGCTAGTGGTGTCAGCACGCGTAGAGCATGCTGACGTCTCTCCTTCAGAGACCACCAGCGATAATGAGCCTTCTTGGAGCTAGCCGATGGATTGCTCTGTGCAGGTGCTATGGAACTTGTGCACGTTAAAGGGCGCAAGTCCGTAGCGTTGCACAATTTGCGTTTTCTACTGTAGCGGATCCCCGCTACCCTGCCCGGGTAGATCCGCCGTCAGCGCCGAGCTGGTCTGCGGGTGTAGAGTCAGGGGTAGCGGGCGGTAGGGATTCGGCGGTGATCCAGCGTTTCTTTCCACGGTCCTTGCAGCGTCGCGGTTCCCCAAGCCCTGTTATCCCCAATTACTAGCCGAGGCAAGAGTAAAGGTTCAAACAGGAATGAGTTTATTTTAACATGGAGAATACAGGGTTATTTATGAGAAATTAAACCATTGTTCTCCCCTGGCCCGCCCTCAGTCCTCCTGCGGTGATCTGTGTTTGTACCTCAAGCCATAGTCCAATCTGCCTTGGTTAACCTGGGGGGACCCCTGCGGTGCGCAGCCCTTATCTCTGGTCTCGGCGCCAGCTCGTCTGTCCCCCCCCCCCCTCCCAGAGCCTCTCCCTGTCTGGCCAGCGCCCGGCCTCCCCTGTGGTGTGAGTGCTCCTTGTGGCTTTCTGCCCGAGTTTGGGGTTTTACCAAGGATTTCGGGGTGATCCCCTGGGAGCGGCGGCATGCTGGGGGTACAGCCTGGTAGCTCGGGTTCGGGGGCTGGTCCAGTCCAAAAAGCGCCCGGATCGGATCCACGGAGCCCGAGCTGCGAAGGGGGAAAGTTCGGCGGCTGTACCCGAGCAAGAGTCACTGGTTGCTGGCCGCGCTCCCAGCGAGGGATCCCTAGTCGGCGTTCGGGTTTCTCGGGTGTTTCGTTCTATAATTCGCACCCCCGTAAGCACCTATTTTTAGGAGCCCACTGGCCAAGAAGCGCGTGGTTTCCACGCTACGGGGCAAGGCGGGCAAGTTTGGGCAGCTTGGCAGAGACCGTCAGCGGCGGCTCGAGGCATTCACAGACCGGGCGTCTTCCCGGGGCTGTGGACAGGCGGGGAACAGGTCAACCATGGGGAGAATTACAGGGGGAACTTATAAAAACACAACCTAACGAATTCTTTAATATACCATACTAAAACAACCTTTTTAAAAATTTGTACCGCGCTACGGTATAGTGGCGGCCGTCCCGTCACACCTACACTACACAATTTACGTATGAGCACAAATGTTGTAGAAAATCTCAGAGACTTCCGAATTTGGGAGAGAACCTGCAAGCGACGAGGGAGAAAAGTTGAATAAAAAAGTATATAAAAAAAGTATATAAAAAGTAATACATTTTCCTTTTCCATGACAGAAAGTTATTTTAATAAGGACAATGGAAACGAATACTTGCAGTTCCCTTTACTGCCCCAACAGCAGCAAAGGAACTTTTATTGAAACCATTTGAAAGAAATATGATAAAAGGTCCGGTATTCCCTCCCCAACCTGGGGAGGCATTTCAGCCCGAACTCCTGTCCCCGTAGTCCAATAAAAATAAAAGCCCCGGAAGCAGCACTCCCTCTTTCTGATATACGACAATCCCAATGCAACAATCATCGTGACACAGAAATCCGGAGTTGAAAGGATGGGTACAACAGGACAGGAACTGAAGAATTGGGTTCCCTTCAGTTGGAAGAAAAAAAGAGAAACGTGATTAGAATAAATAACTGGTTGAATGTCCGGACACAAAGACGTCACACAAACCAAAAAACACGCAGTACATAACTTTCAAAAGAACACTATGAGATCACAACAAAGGGAGGGAAACTTTATTAGGAAATGTAATATATACATGCAAACAGAAGATGCCGAAGGGAAACAGGTGGATGTTGAATATTGATCTGTTGTCCTTATTCAAATTTAAACTTTCTGTCGTGGAATAGGAAAATGTATTTTAATGCAGGACAGACTCATATTTGCAAGTTCAGAGCGAACCAACAGGATTATCAGATCAATGTGAAATGGGTTTAAAGGGACGTCGATTTTCTGGACCAATCCGCTGTACACTTAATGTCCTCAACCCACGGAAGCGACTATGGAAGCAATCATGCTGCAAACTGAATGAGTCCCAAACTGTGACACCGCTGCTCCTGCCAGCCCCATAAGCCACCTAACACACTTAGCAAAACACATAAACTCCCGGTGCGTGTCTCCTATTCCCTTAAACACCACACTGGGCGTAATCTCGGAACAACCTGAAAAGCAGGGAAAAAAATAGAAAAGCAATGTTTTGGTACGGCGTGAGATGTCAAAACGGTCCCCGGCCAGGAGGAAAGAGTGAGCGCCAAAGTTTAAGGCCCTAACATCCCCCGACCTGTTTACAAGCAACAAGACAGAACAGCATTAACATTTTAGGCTGTCAGACGAACGCAGTCTGAGTGCACTCTGCTTGCGTGCATAACGGATGTACGTACTGACGGAAGATACTGTAGACACCACACAGTCTGTTTTTTTTTTTTGACGGACGTAGGAAAAAAAAAGGGAAATCTGTGAATCAAAATTTATTAAAATTAAGACCGGTACAGTCAGCCAGACCAAAAAACTTCTGAGCGTCAACGTGATGGACGTTGCAAATGTGCTGCGTCTGACGTCGCCTCATCACGCACAACAGGCCGCTACGTGGAGGTGGTACACTCTGGGCGTCTATCGTAACTCTTTTACGTCGAGGCCTACCTGGCGTCCGTTGCCACCTGCGTGGTGCGTGCGCACTTCGGTGCACACATACTTCGCGTGTTGGTCTCTTGATCACAAATCAATGCTACGACGGACATTAAACTGTGCGGCGACACGGACGTGATGACTGCGTTCGTCTGCCGCTAGCCTAAGCCGAAAGAGCCTGTAAAGACAAAGACGCATTTTCCGGCCATGTTCACATCCCAAATCCATGAATACCTCGGCGCAGACTGTCAAGAGAAACGCATACCATGAAAAAATCTACCAATCAATGGGTGCGCCTCGACAATCACCCCTGAGAAACCAACGTGCCCAGCCGAGATGGGACGTTTGAATGTCGCTCACCTATGTGCCTTTACAGAATCAGACGTGAAGAAATTCAGAATTCGAGACAGGCGCCGAAAAGGGATCACTTCCTTTCCAGCCACTCAGCTACCACATGATTCTAACAGCGTCTGGGAAGTTTTTTCTTTCTCCGCCATTTCAAATAATCTGATTTCGGGGACCTGCCCTGTTCAGCAATTTGTCTTCACTCCCGAAGAGCAAAACTGACACCTTTTTAGGTGACCAGCCTCGTCTGGCTACATATATTTGACAGCTGGGGGTCAACAATCTGGGTAAGGCACGTTATGCCGATCATAACCAGCCTAGGGCACTCTCCTTTAATTTAGCACAGCCCTCTTTCCAAGGGACACCTTTTTAATACAGATCTACCCACTGCTCCACATGTGGAGAGGAGTACCAAAACTGCTGACTGTGGATGGGTGAGTTCCTCCGGCTCAGAGGGGATTGCCCTGTGGCTCGTATTTCAACATTCCTTGAGACTGGGGTGGGGGTGAGTGGTATCGACCGTATCAAGTAATTTTGTGTCTTCTAGGGCACGAAGCTCCAGGACTACACCCTCGGCAGTCATGGGATCCTCATCCTTTTTGATTCTGGGTAATCCATTAAAGTGACAGGGACCAAGGTGGCACTGTCTCTTAATAAGTATCGGCCCTGTAGGGAAGGGTGCATTTCTGAAGCCCAATGGCTGTGGTGGCTTGGTCCTGCAGTGGTAAGAGGATGCCAGCCCCTCGGCTGGCCAAAGCAGCAGGACTACCTGTAGGTATTACATCCGCTTCATTCAGGGGTGCAGACGTCGGCTCTATGGAGAGGACTGCATGGGAATCCCTGGGGACCTTCTGTGTGGTATTAAAAGGAATAGGAGGCAGAGAGCGAGCCGCATGAATGACTGCTTAAGGGATTTTTGCCAGGATTCAGAAATGGAGGATCCGGCAGAGGTCACTGCATTAGACATCGAGGCCTGCATAGAGGAGTGTGTAATTTTTTTTAGCCATTTTACAGGGTTGCTCCATGGAGACAGACCACGGCATGGATCTGGATTCAGACCCCGATTCATGCCCTGATGGGAAAGGGACATTGGTAGTCTCACCTGTACTCAGGATTGTAGTGATGGGCCAAGAAAAGAAGCGTCCACTCTCTGACAGGCAAAATGATGGCTGTTCGATCTCACGAGAGGAGCAACGGGATGGAGGCAAGGCTGCCCGCACCTCGCAGAACACGAACACACACACACACACACACACACACACACTGTGCAGTGCTCAACGGACAACGGAGAAAAGCCAATAGAAAAAGAAAACTGGGAAATGGGCAGGAAGGAAAAAAGAAAAGGGAATAAAATAAAGGGAGACGTTGAGCCAACGCCGGCAGTACCAGTGTTGGGAAACGGCGCGAACCGGTCACCCGCCACTAGTAACAGCTGTACCAGGTGTGCCCAGAGCAGATTGAAAAGGGAGATGGCAATAGAGTAAAAACACAAGGAAAATAAATCTTTTCCCTCACAAATCACAGAAAGCAATACTTGTTGCTGCTTCCGCAAGGGCCTTTTATTGGTTTAAGGCCATAGGTCAGCAACCTTGGCTCCCTGATGTTTTGGGAACTACATTTCCCATGTGGCTCAGTCAACCTAATGGGTGACTGAGCATCTTGGGAGATATAGTTCCCAAAACATCAGGGAGCGAACGTTGCTGACCCCTGGTTTAAGGGATCCTGATTCTTCAGCTCCTGTCCTGTTGTTCCCGTCCGTTCAACTCCTGTATTTCTGTGTCATATTGACATGTTGCCCTGTTCCAGTTAGACTGTCACAGCTCAGAAAGAGAAAGTCCTGCTTTCGGAGGAGTCCTTCATTGGACTATGGGGACTGGAAGTGCCTTACCAGGTTGGAGAGGGAATACCTAAGCCTTTTTTTTTTTTCTTGTTGCTTTTCAAATTGATTCAATAAAGTTTCTTTGCTGCCATTGAGGCAATAGAGAGAACAGACAATAGGAATCGCGGTGTCCTGCATTAAAATTGGGCAGAGACCGTCAGCAGCATCTGCCCAATTCTTTAGGGGCAAAGTAAGAAATTCTACACATCAGGGAGCCAAGGTTGCCTACCACCCAACTCACTGACGCAACCATCAATCACTCTCACCTTGCAGTCCTCTCCTCCTGTTTCCGACCCCAACCCTCCTAGATTGTGAGTTCCTACGGGAATAGGGCCCTCATCTTCTCCTGTACTGTTTGTCAAATGTTGTTCATTGTATTGTATTGTAACCCTGTCTATACTGTGCCTATTGTACAGCGCTACGGAATATGCTGGCGCTTTATAAATAAAGAATAATAATAATACACATATAAAGTGTCTCTTGGATTGTGCAGTTTATAGCCCATTCTATTATTTATTTTTATGTACGTGAAGCTCTTCAGTACAGAGTGGTTTTCCATAATACCACTAGCAGGACCCAGTAAATATCTACTTACAGTTGTGTTCAAAATTATTCAACCCCCAATGCTGTAAAGGGTTTTAGGGAATTTAGTGTACATTTGTAATTGTATTCAGAATGAAATCCTACAAGGACTTTTTAAAGAACCATATGCAACTAAAATGACATCAATTGGTTTTGTAATACAGTAGTAAATGTTTCTTTTGTGAATTCTTCATTGACACAATTATTCAACCCCTTAAAGACTATCACTCTGAAGAACAGAGGTTCATTCAAGTGTTTTCAATCAGGTACTGAAAACACCTGTGGATGTCACGGAGCAGCAATAAAGCATAATAAGCACCAATTAGGCAGCTTTAAAATGACTGTGATACTCAGCTCCTTCTAGACATTTACTGGTGTGGTTACAAACATGGTGAAGTCAAGAGAATGGTCCAGGAAGACAAGAGAAGAGGTGATTACTCTTCACAGGAAGGGCAATGGCTATAAGAAGATTGCAAAGATGTTAAACATACCAAGCGAGACCATAGGAAGCATCATTCGCAAATTCAAGGCAAAGGGCACTGTTGAAACGCTACCTGGTCGTGGCAGAAAGAAGATGCTGACTTCGACTGCTGTGCGCTACCTGAAGCGTAGATTGGAGAGAAGTCCCCGTGTGACTGCTGAGGAACTGAGAAAAGATTTGTCAGATGTGGGTACTGAAGTTTCAGCTCAGACAATACGGCGCACACTGCGTAATGAAGGCCTCCATGCCAGAACTCCCAGGCGCACCCCCTTGCTGTCTCCAAAGAATAAGAGTCGACTGCAGTATGCTAAAAGTCATGTGGACAAACCACAGAAGTTTTGGGATAGTGTTCTGTGGACTGATGAAACAAAATTAGAACCGTTCGGGCCCATGGATCAACGCTATGTTTGGAGGAGGAAGAACAAGGCCTATGAAGAAAAGAACACCTTGCCTACTGTGAAGCATGGCGGGGGGTCAATCATGCTTTGGGGCTGTTTTGCTTCTGCAGGTACAGGGAAGCTTCAGCGTGTGCAAGGTACCATGAATTCTCTTCAGTACCAGGAGATATTGGATGACAATGTGATGCAGTCCGTCACAAACCTGAGGCTTGGGAGACGTTGGACCTTTCAACAGGACAATGATCCCAAGCATACCTCCAAGTCCACTAGAGCATGGTTGCAGATTAAAGGCTGGAACATTTTGGAGTGGCCATCGCAGTCACCAGATTTAAATCCGATTGAGAACCTCTGGTGGGATTTAAAGAAAGCAGTTGCAGTGCGCAAGCCTAAGAATGTGACTGAACTGGAGGCTTTTGCCCATGACGAATGGGCGAAGATACCCGTTGATCGCAGCAAGACACTTGTGTCAAGCTATGCTTCACGTTTAAAAGCTGTTATAACTGTAAAAGGATGTTGTACTAAGTACTAAGATTGAATGTCACTTGGGGGTTGAATAAAACTGATAATGATGTGAGCACAGAAAAGACATTTGTGGTTATTTCATTATAAATGTTATGTTATATTTGTCTGACCTACACGTGCCTCTTTGATTTAATTGTAAGCAAGATGACTGAATGATCAAAATCAATGTCAAACTGGCCAAAACACTCAATTTCAGTGGGGGTTGAATAATTTTGAACACAACTGTATAAACCATTAACTAGTGTTAAAAATCATTGTAGGTCTTTAAAACTCATTTTACAGTCCATAAGCCCGATCTGCTCAGCAGAGACCAAATAACTTTATTGCAAGTGTAAATCAGCAGGACCTCCTTGATTCAGACACAAACGTTTCAGCACATCTGCTGACATGTCTGTGTTGAAACTTCAAAGGCATATTATGGAAGCCACTTCCATTTTATTTGCAGTCAATTGAAATTCCTTTTCTTTGCTTCAGAGTAAGGCCAGATCGAGTTAATGCAACCTTGGGCTCATGCAGGAGGTTTTTGAAGATGGAGTTAACTTTTTCAAGTAGTCAAGGGGCCATTTTGTTTTTGTGAACTTACACCTTTGCAAATGAAGCGGTTTTGTTTGCTCTCGGAAATTTGTGTCCCTGTGCTTTTTCTGCACGGGTTACGGAATATTTATCCTCCAATGGCTTACTGGTCTATTATCTCTCGTAGGGCAAACAGAAAGCGGATAAGAACCGAGCACGAGTGGAGGAGAACTTCCTGAAGCTCACCCACGTGCAACGCCAAGAAGCTGCTCAGAGTCGACGTGAGGAGAAGAAACGGGCAGAGAAAGAGCGCATCATGAACGAGGAGGATCCTGATAAGCAGCGCAGACTCGAGGTTAGCGGGGTAAAAAAAAGAATATTAAAATGTTGAGGAGCAGCAGAAGCGTTTCAGCGATCATACACAAAAGAAATGGTACACAATAACACTTGTTGCGGAGTTTAGACTGGAGCCACAGGGCCGGGCATCTGATTTACTTTGTCCTGATTAGATTTGCTTTTTCTTGAATTATTCAGTCATATTACATCATTTAATGTATATTATTTGACTAATCTAGTATTTAACAAAACACAAATTACCACCATGAAGTGAACCCAAAACCACGGTTTCACCCCACTCACCAGGAGAAAATTAATATTGCTTTATTTTATTGTAAGGGATAAAAGACATTCATGGGCAAAAGCTCCAAAAAAAAAAAATAAAGATTAAAAACCTCATCACACAATATAGGAAAAGGGTCAGTGTTTTGTCCTTTGGACAACCAGGGTGCTCTCACTGACCTCCCCTTGAAGTGAGAGGTGACTGCTATTCTCTTCGTCGTTTTTTTGGTTCATAATCTAGTATTTAAGCAAATCACCCTCCTGTCCATGGTATCATTTTTTTCCATATGCTTTTTGGGGTTTGACGTCCCTGTTACCTCACAGCTACATTTTCCCAGTGATGGCAGCATATCATGGCATTCATTGAGTGTCTGCCGTGGCGGAAAAGAAAGCCGTCTGTAGGAAGGTTTAGCTGCTCATCCCTTTCACCCCGTTCTCCTGTTTCTGACATCTACTAAAGTGAAGCTGTTTTTAAGTCATGTCAATATTCTGTTGATCAGTTACCTCGGTATATGCACTGGTTGTATTGCTGGCGTTTAGTTGCCCCTTTTGTGTTAACATCTGAAAACATTATCTGTCTCTCCAGGAGGCTGCACAGCGTCGGGACCAGAAGAAACTGGAGAAAAAGCAGATGAAGATGAAGCAGATCAAAGTGAAGGCCATGTAATTTGGACACAAACTGTTTGACTGGGCTGAATTTGAAGGAGTGTCAAAACGTCATTTTAACACAAATTGTGGACTCGCAATACACCAGTACTATTGACTGCCACAACATCACTTGTTACTATTACTATACCTACTGGGTTCCGTCCTGTTTTGTTTCTCCTGCGGTTTTTCTTCAATACCTAAAACTAGGTTCTACTTATAAAGGTGCCCGATCCATCAATTCCATCGTCCTCTACCCATAACATCGGATAGGGAAGTGCTGGTGTGTTGTTTTGTTGCTTTATTTTGTAGTATTACTACCTTATTTCCTTCATACTGCTGTGAAAAAATGAACATGGTATTAACTTATGAATGTACAGCTGGCGCTCCCCTGGCGGGACTATGTCTCCTGGCTAAATAATCGGGGCTATAATTGTTCTTAGGAAGACTTAAGAAATCACTCTTTACAGTTATCTGTGCTTGTTAAGAATACAAAGTAGTCTGGGGTATGTTTATCCTTAACGTTAAAAAAAACCAAAAACATTTCTAAGCGCCTCCTGGCAATTCCCAAAAGACACCTATCATTGCGTGGGAATGCTAGACTTTAAAAACTCCAAGGACTCGTTATGTTTCCACTTGGATATATTGTACTAAAATCTGCAAATTGAGTCCTTTCCTTGTAAACATTTCGCAATTCTTCGTTTGAGTCGGTCCCCTTTTAGGTTTGCATTTGATGCTGCGTTTAAAGACCAGGAGAGGCACTCTGAACCCATTCACAACCTCAGAAGATATTTCTGCCTCACATACATGTGCTCTACGGGAATCCTGGTTGGCCAATTCCAATATGTTGATTTGTATTAAATAAAAAGTGAATATGGACACTCCAACAGCAGTGTAAGTGCAGGTTTTATTGGATCGACATTGTTTGCAGTGGCAATGTTTTGCCCAAGTGCCTTTGTCCAGCATTGGACAAAGGCTACTCTTGGCTGATATGTTGCCACCAATGTAATCCAATAAAAGACCACGGCTGGAATGCCCAGATTCCTTGTTTTTCTTTTTTCTTCCGTGTTAAATTAGAAATTGAGTTAATCGTTATGGAACACTAATTCTCTGACACCAGACTAAGTTTAAAGCCCTGCAGAACTGTTTAGGTCGGGAGACACTCAGAGTGGAAGGAACGTCCGTGAGAGTTGACACTCCTTCCACTCGATGCCCGCCTGTTCTCTTTCCCCCCCCCCCCGCGCTGCAAAGCGTGATCCTCCTATGGAGGATCGTGCTTTGCAGCCCAATCGACGGGGAGGATCTCCAGACGGACGCATGCTACGCGAGCACAAGCATATGACTGGCCCCGTTGCAGCATTACATGGCTGTGACGGGCACCGGTAATTGCGGGTGCGCTCGTGTGCACCTGGCCTTAACCCTTCATTACTGTAATTATGCTTACACTGTCAGCAACAGCAGAGACAGTGTTTGGGCTCCAGAATACGCCTCTAGCACCTTGGGCATGATGCCTTAGGTGCCAACACTGGTTAAAACCACCTGTGGAATGTCTCTGACAGCTCCCCAACTGATCACGCATGGAGCCCAAACTGCAGTAACCTTTTCTGTCCAACAGATGGGAACATCCACCTGTCGCAACTGGTTATTACAGTAAGAAATTGAGAATATTCACAAACCTTTCTTACTGTATAATTAAATGATTTTCCAAAAAAGCCCCCCCCCCCCAAAAAAGCACTATATTCCTGACTTAGCTTTTTTGGAAAACCAACTGGTACTGAAGGGGTTAACAGGGGTAAGTAGTTTTTTTTTAAATTCTTATTTGGAATTTTAGAATACTACATGGGTTAATCATTGCCCGCCGTTGTCTGGTCCTGTTGTTACCACGATAAACTTCAGCAAACTAGCGAGCGAAAAAAAAAAACGCAGACGTCGATTCACTGACAATAACCCGACTGTGTCTCTGTCTCGCCGAAGTTTATCATGCCTGCAAAAACCTTAAACAGCAGTTGGCCGATAGCATCCTCTGATACTTTGGAATCTGCGCTGTATGTCAAAGGTGGATCTGTCATCCACCACATGCAGACGACATGTTCAAGTCCGGTTAGGTGACCATTGACAACCCATGCATGGTGCCGACAGACCTCCTAAGGGTCCATAAACTCGGCCCCACAGATGCTTTGGTATTAGATTTCCCTATGCTGCTCAAAGCTATTTAATCTTTGTTGACATCCTAGGGAATACATAGTATCAAGACGATCAGGAGGGATTCTGCTGATTTCTGCATTAATCAATAGTCCTAGAATAAAAGCAGCTTGTGTCTTATTACAAATTACCTCGGGGGGGATGTATAAATTGCCCACATCTTCTCTTACTATACATCGTAAACGGGTATCAAAATACCTACTTTCCTTCAGTACCAATATTTCAGGAAATCATCAACAAGCTTGATTTCTGCAGTCCAGCTGCTTACAGCCAGATTTAAAGTTTTTCTTTTTTCTCCGTATGATAAGAGTAGTGTTTGAGCATGGCAGCAAGGTGATGATTATGTCAACAGAATAGTAACTTTTTAATTGCTTTATTTATAAATTAACGTGTCCGCTAAGCAACTTTGTTTTTAAGTCAAGAGAAACGGCCTTCTGTCGTGGCTGTCCTTTTGCATATTGACATGGACTGATCAGATGGTGCGCTCAAATGGGTGGCTGACATCATTTGTGGTTCAATCAAACCTATATTTGAATCTGGCAAATCCGTAGACCAGTACCATCTGTTATTAGATGACCTAATCTAACCCGTCACCTTTTTGTGGCATTTTCCAGAAAATAATTTAATATTTAGCTATGCAACAAAATCCGATCAAAGGGGTTGTTCTAATCTCGTATCTAGTTATACGGAAATCACAACAATGCTGTAAAGATGTATTCCACCAAATGTAGGAGAAACGGTCTGTGCTAATGATTGGCAGTCTTAAGTTTCCAATTTTTATTTTTTATAAAGCCCAAAGTGATCATTATGATGTCACAGACTGTCTCGGTGGATCTAGAGTCTAAAAAGCATAAAGTTTTCCCGGTTAATTTACTAATGCCTATTTGTAAATGGTAAAGGGGCGAATGCTTGGCAATAAAGGAAATTCTGCGGCAGCGATGGTATACTCAGGAACCAGACATGTAGTTTTGCTGCTTTGAAAGGTTTGATGTGAATGAATGTGCCAGTTTGGTGTGAAACGCTTGTAACCCATGGGACACAGTGAATGTGGTTACTCCTATTCCTCCCTTCTGATTCCCGGAGAGAGGTTTTACTGTCCCCGTCCCCACACATGTCAGGCAGCTAGTATTCTGATTTTTAAATGGCAAAAAAAACAATAAAATCAAAATGATGAAATACCTGTGTGTTTTCTTTCTTTTGCAGGTCCTCAGGGCACCAGGCAAGCAAATAACATTGCATTATTATTACACTTTATAAAGCGCCAACCCATTCTGCAGCACTGTACATAGGTATAATTGGTATAGTTAAAGATGGGTACAAAACATCTGAAAGACAAGATAACACGAGGCAAATACAGGAGATAAGCAGAGCCCTATCCCCATACAATCTGAAGTCAGGGCTGTCAAAATCCAGCCTCCCATACCGTCCAGAGCTACCATGATTGACAACCCTGATCTAGGTGATTTTATTGAATGCCATCGAGCTGCCATAGCTTTCTTGTGGTCATTTATTGCCCCCCCCCCCCTTAGAAACTGTCAGGGTTATTCAAAGCGCTCCGAATTGGGGCCTAAAGGTAACCTAACGCTGAAATTCAGCGTACGGTTACCTTTCATGGCCATTCGGCTATTCAGAGAGCAGGAAGTTCGCCAAATCTTGGCGAATTGCCTGCACATACGGTGCCTGTTCGAGGGCAGTGAATTCCCCATAGAGAAGCAATGCTTCGTCTATTCATAGAACAAAAATCAGCAGTGAAATGTCCTGCCATTCGGTGGTTTCATTCGACAGGTTTATTCAGGAGAATCCCATAGGCTTCAACGTTAAAAATAGTCCCGTTTTTTAATTTATTTATTTTTATTTATAAAGGATTTTACCAGGAAGGATACATTGAGATTTCTCTCGTTTTCAAGTATGTCCTGGGTTCAAGAACATTGAAGTGTTACAGTTATAGAAATACAAAGTAATAAAATGCAATATATTAATCTGTATATTTGTGGGTTTTTTTTTTAACAGAAAATAAATATGTAGGAAATATAGTCACTAGGTTACATGTTTACAGGTGCATTCTGTATTGAGGTATGTTAGTAAGGAGCTCTTGAGTGACTTAAGACTGGGGGAAGATTTGATGGTGTCTGGGAGGTTATTCCATAATTGTGGTGCTCTGTAGGAAAAGGAGGACCGAGCCACTGTCTTTTTGTATTGTGGTATTGCGAGTAAGGTGCTGGTCCTGGATCGGAGGTTATAGGGTGAGGGAGCTGCTGGGGGAAGCAGTCTATTCAGGTAGGGTGGCAGCTTCCCAGAAATGCTCTTAAACACCAGGCTGGAGAGGTGAAGGGTGCGTTTAGACTCCAGCGATGGCCAGTTTAGCTCTTTTAACATGTCACAATGGTGGGTCATGTAGTTACATTGTAATGCAAAGCGGCAGAAGGAGTTATACAATGTAGTAAGTTTCTGAAGGTGTGTTTGTGGGGCCGCTGCATACACTACATCTCCGTAGTCAATAGCCAGCATAAGCATTTGTTGTTCAATCTGCTTTTTTACTGCGGGGCTCAGGCAGGATTTGTTTCTGTACAGGGCATCTAGTTTGGGGTAAAGTTTAGATGAGAGTTTTTCGATGTGGGGGCCAAAGGATAGATTAGGGTCCAACCACATACCTAGATATTTGAGAGAAGTGACTGGTCAGCATGCCATTTGATTTTGTCCCAACACATAGATGGGGATTTTGCAATTTGTGTAGTTTAGGTGCTGTTCCAAAGAGCATCGCTACAGTTTTGTCAGTATTTAAAAAAAGTTTGTTGTGTTTGATCCACTTTTCTACCTCTGTGAATTGTTCTTGCAGCAGGGCCTCCAGCTGCGGGAGATTTGGTTTGCTGGTATAGATCACCGTGTCGTCTGCGTACATATGTACAGTTGAGGCTTTGCAGACGTTGGGCAGATCACTTATGAATATTGTGAATAGCAGGGGGCCTAGTATTGAGCCTTGGGGTACACCGCACGTGACTGGGAGGGGGAGGGAGGAGCTGCCAGAAATTGACACATATTGTGATCGGTCGGATACATATGATTGAAACCAGGTTAGCGTGCGATCACCAATGCCAGAGTTTTTAAGTTTTTCTAACAAGATGCCATGGTCTACCGTGTCAAAGGCCTTGGCAAAATCAAGGAAGATGGCTCCAGTTAGGTTTCCTTGTTCCATCCCAGCTTGGATATCATTGCAGACTTTTAAAAGGGCGGTTGTAGTTGAGTGATTTGGACGAAAGCCTGATTGATCCGGGGTTAAATAGTTCCAATATTGATAATAATCACGTAATTGTGTGTAGACGCATTTTTCCAAGATTTTTGACATTACAGGGAGCAACGATATCGGACGGTAGTTGGATACCAAAGTACTGTCACCACTTTTATGGATAGGAACCACTCTTGCAGTCTTCCAGAGCTTGGGTGTGTATCCAGTCACCAGTGATTCATTTATTAGGGTTGCAACAGGATTTGCAATTGCTGGCGCACTGATTTTCATCAGCATTGCTGGTATTTGATCAGGTCCAGACTGGTATTTCATTTTTTGGTTACGGAGAAGTTTAGTAACGACACTGACGGCACTGGTCTAAAACTGAATTCCTGTCTGATACAGGGACTTTGCACAGTTGGAGGGGCCTGACCTGCATGAGGCCTCTCTGATTGCATGTCATTTCCTAGCTTGGCAATCAAAGTGGTGTCGCATCCAACAAAATAATCATTAAAGGCATTTGCTACATCTAGGGGGTGTTGCAGGGTTTGGTTGTTTACTTTGACAGCAGCTGGCTGGGAGTGGACTGGGGATGCTTGTATGTTGCTTATGGTTCTCCAAACGTTTCTAGGGTTTGATATGTTATTGTTCAGATTTTCATTGAAGTAATCTATATCTAGTGAACTGTTTATTATAATATTCTGCAGTAAAAGTCTCTATTCTTTAGATTTTTTTTTAGGATCTTTTAGGCATTTTTTGGGATTTGTTTGCGAAAAGAAATGTTTTCCGGATTTTTTTTTTTTTTAAATCATTTTTTCTTTTTTCTGTAACAGCCCTTTTTATTATCATTCATTGGATCTTATATGTAAATTTCAGACCTTTTCGTTCTGTAGTTTCTTTGCAAACAGCGTTTCACTTTTCAAACACTCAAGCGTACTGTGTTTTGTTTTTTTTTCCCACTTCATTCGTCTACGGTGTCGGCTTTTTCCGGCGGCTGCTCTGCACTGTGATCAGCTCCTGCTCGGGTTTCTCCGGCGTGTTCGGCGGGGTTAATCCAGATGTTTTTTGCGGGTTTCGGTGTGCGTTCGCTGGGTTTTGCGGTGAGTGTTTGTCGGGTTTGCGGCGGCTTTTCCCTGCACTACGACGGCCCTGTGGTGCTTGCTGAATACACCGCAGGGTCGCCGAAATAGGATCGCCAAATTGCACCGAATTGAAGAGAACGAAAAGTCACCGAACGTTCGGTGACTTTTCGATTCTCTTTGAATAACCCTGTGTGATTTATTACTGCTGTGACAAAACCCCCTCAGAACCAAAAATTTAACAGATTGGTTATAATTATAACCATAATCCTGGATGGGCAAAAATACATCAACCACCCATATAGTGATATTATAGTAGTGATAATAAATATATATATATATATATATATAACAACTTTGAGTCTCCAATCCTTTTTTTCTTCTTTAAAGCTTGCCAAATAATAATAGTGCTTGCCTTTTTTTTTAGCTGAAAAATAGAGGCATGGATGAATCCTTCATGTTTTACAACTGAACTTGTTGTGTCTTAACTCTGAAGATGATTGATATTTACAGGGTAATTCAAAGAGATTCGAAAAGTCACCGCACGTTCAGTGACTTTTCGTTCTTTTCAATTTGGTTTGTTTTGCCGATCCTATTTCGGTGACCCTGCGGTGTATTCAGCAAGCACCACAGGGTCCCCGAATTGCAGGGAAAGGCTGCCGCAAACCTGACTAAAACTAACCACAAAACCCGGTGAATGCACGCCGAAAACCTGCAAAAACATCTGGATTAACCTGCTAAAAACCACGGAAAAACCCGAGCAGGAGCAGATCGCAGCCTTCGACACAGCAGAAGAGGCAGTGAATAAATTAGCAAAACAGTTTGCTTGAATGTTTGTAAAGTGAAATGCTGTTTGCAAATAAACTACTGAGCGAAAATGTCTGGAATTTACATATGAGGTCCAAGGAATGATAATAAAAAGGGCTGTTACAGAAAAAATAAGTAAACTTGGAAAAAAAAAATCCAGAAAAATGCTTAAAATATCCTAAAAAATCTATAAATAGACTGTTTACTGCAGAATATTATAATGAATGGTTTATAAGATATTTAATTAAAAACGGGAATATTTTTAACATTGAAGCCTATGGGATTCTCCTGAATAAACTTGCCGAATTAAACCACCGAATGGCAGGGCATTAGGGGAACCTTTCACTGCTGGTTTGTGTTCTCTGAATAGCTGAAGCAGTGCTTTTTCATGGGGATTTCACTGCCCTCGAACAGGCACCGTATGTGCAGGCAATTTGCCAGGATTTGGCGAATTGCCTGCTCTCTGGATAGCCGAATGGCCAGGAAAGGCAACCGAACGCTGATTTTCAGCGTTCAGTTACCTTTCTCAAGCAATTCAGAGCTCTTTGAATTACCCTGTTAGCTACAATCTCTTCCTGCACACAGCAAACCAACCTCCCTACCTGTAAGAAGCTGGAAGCTACTGCGCAACTAAGGGTAATGGCAGTGAGGCCAAGTGGCTACATTTTCGTGTGATTTCAACAGGAAAATAGTGTCCCTCTTTAGTCATTTCAAATGTTTGGAGTTATGTATCTATATTCCATCTCCCTCCACATGCAATAAAATAAATAAAAATATTTGGTAATTGTTACATTTTTAGGTGAATACCCTGCACTTTTAGCATGTTTCCTGTCACATTCTCTGTGAGATGACCTCAATCCACTTCCCCTCCTAATCATTGAAAAGAGTGGCTGAAATTCTCCTATGCTGTGAACCACGAAGATCACTGTCAAAGCTGATCCTAGGATTTGCTTTTGCGTGAATAAATAGGATTAACAATTTGTAGGTAGAAAATCCCCAAGCATTTACAATTGCTAGAATACTTTAGTGTGTATAAATTTATACAGGAGGTCATCCGAGGGGTACAGGTGTAAGGGGCCGCCTCCTACCAGGGCCACCATCAGGAGCCCATGCCAAAGCAGGTGCCACGAAGCTGCTGTTGTGTCCCTTGGAAGCAACCGGGTCTATTTATATAATAGTGCAAAATCCCCGGTGGTCTGTGGGAGAGCAGGGCTTCAAGTAACATCAGGAAGCATTATTTTACTGAGAGGGTGGTGGATACATGGAACAGTCTTCCAGTAGAAGTAGTAGAGGCCAAAACAGTAATTGAATTTAAGCAAGCATGGGATAGGCATAAGGCTATCCTAAACAAAAGATAAATCCAGGTAAAGTATCCATGTAATTGGGCAGACTAGATGGGCCGAAAGGTTCTTATCTGCCGACATTTTTCTATGTTTATCTGCAATGCTCTCCAACCGGACCACCAGGGAACGAGTTTTTCAGTCGCTCCAACCACTGGACTGCCAGGGATTTAGCCAGGGGTCAAGTCCTGACAAAAAAAGTGAGGGAACTCACCCACGAATTCCACAGCCCTAATTACCTGAAGAAAAAAAATATATATCACGAGTATAGCAGTACGTGTGATACCATTTTTATTGGGTTAACATTACATTTAAAAGACAAGCTTTCAAGAGTGTAACTCTCCTATTCAGGTCTGGAAACTATACTGATCAGTGAAAGGTATGTACAGGTATACTCGTGATTTTGGCAACTGGACTAACACGTTATATATAATATATATATAACACATATATTTATGTGTTTAACACTGCCACGAAAGGGTTAACACGTACTGTTAACACGTATCAGGAAGAATTGGCATATACTGGATCATGACCTCTCCTTACCACACATTTTTAGGTCCAAACCAATGTTCTGTTATAAAAGAGGGCGAAACCTTAAAGATATGTTGGTCCATACGGATCCCGTGAAAAGTTATACACCAGTACCTAGGGGCATTGTCAATACTGGTTGTAAAAGATGCTTGGGATGTGTGACGTGTGGCCACATGATTCCGGCTAAAACATTTTCACACCCTCATACAGGGAAGGTGTTTAAAATACGTTATAACATAACGTGCAAAACGGATCATGTGGTGTACAATATAACATGTCCCTGCGGACTCGCCTATATAGGGAAGACCTCTACCCCCCTGTGTGAACGTATTAGGAACCATCGTTCCAATATACGTATAGCCTACCGGGATGGCGCATCTGATAAGCCTGTTGCCCGTCATTTCTTAGAGTTAAATCATCCCTTGAGTTCATTAAAATTCATTGCAATAGATCATATTCCAGTGCCACATAGGGGTGAAGACCGGGGGTTAATGTTACTTAGAAAGGAAACGTTTTGGATCCACCATCTACGTACGATTTATCCCGATGGTTTAAATGAAAAAATAATGTATTCCATGTTTTGAACACTCCCCTCGTACCGACGTGCTGTGTGATTGGGAGGCTCCATTTACTAGTGGGCCACCCAGACACATAGTTTACTCTTGCCGGGTCTTTATTGACGATCTTGATTTTTTTGTTCCTTATTGTTTGGGTCCTATGATATGCACGTGTAGCGCTCACTCCCGGAGGAGCCGCTGAAATTGAACCTCAGGTCAGTCTTCCCGCTCCCCGCACTAGGGAATAAATATACTCCAGCACCGTCGTGGATTTTATAAATTATATAGTTTACTAGAATAAATGGCATATAATGAATAACACGGTATACGTATATATATTTACAGTACTTCGTAATGCGGGAAACGCGCAGCGGAAAAGAAATACAATGCTTCGTAATTCGAGAAACGCGCAGCGGAAAAGAGAAAAATATATCTTTAACCCCCTTTGTGGTTGGGGAGTGAGTCCCATACAGGTTATATCCCAAAGAATGAAGGTGTGTGTGTGTGATGGTACCCGGGTACAATATTCAACTGGCCAGTGAATTATTTATGAGGTATCTTCGACTAGTCAAGTTGGGGCCCTGTGGGTTTTTGAAATAAACAGCAGCGTGCTTTCTATTTTCACAAACGGCCTGGAAGGCCTCTCACCCATCCGCCAGTTACTTGGTGCTCCGCTCGACCCAGGACGTCTCTCCGCTCGATGTTGACTGGGATTCTATGGGTTACCGGATCCGCTGTCTTGCTTTCCTTTAGCTGCCGCAAGATGTCCAGCTCACCGCCTGCACTCCCTGTCAGATCGATCTGCGGTGCTCCTAACTCGGGGTCCTCCAGCTCACTCGATATCAGCATGGGTATTCTGGTGAATCACTGGGTCTTCCTCTTGTAAAGCTGAATAACCCGGTCGTTATCTCTGTCAGGCCCCAGCTGCGCTCCGGCCTGGTCACTGTCACGTTCTGCAGCACTGTGTCTTGCCTCTCTCACTCCCTGGCGCGCTCTGCCAGCTCTCTCCACGAGGCTCAGGATGTCAGCGTCTGTGTCCCACCCACTTCCTGTGTCCGCACCCAAAGCATGCCGGGAAATGTAGTCCCAATGTTCAGTGTCTCACTTCGCACTTGTCTCCCTCCGGTGGCCAAAAACAAGTACTACAACGGCAGGGGATTTAAAACCAGTGCTACACTCTCCCCCTCCTAGAACTCTTGGGTCTCTCCAAGGAGGTACAACAGTTGCATTACATTTCAACACATTTTAGGCAACATATACAGGCTCAGCAGCAAGCATACAATGGGTTATATACACTTTCTCAAGTTGACTCATGCTTTGGACTACCTCAGCTAACATAGCAGACACTTCGGGCAACCTTCGCACTGTGGTGACGGCCTCTTCAGTGCTATGTCCTGGTGAGTCGTAGGTGAGTCTCTGGCGCGGTCGAACAGAGCGTTTTGGTTCTGGCTCAATCAGTTCCTCTTCAGGTGGAAGTACTACAGGCGCGGGTTCAGTTCTTCTTTCTACCACTGGAGCAGACATCTCTTCGGAGTATGACCCCTCCAGTGAAGGCATAGAACTGTAGTCATAAGATTCGACTTCAGGAACTACAGGGATTTCAATAGTCTCGGGGACTTCTAACTGAAATTCAGGAGCTTCAGGCCTCAAATTACTTTTCCACCGTTCAGGAACCGAGATAACCTCTTCAGGTTCCGGTGAGCGCATCCAGTCCAGACAAAAACTCTCTTCCTCACTGTCCCTTTCGCTCTCTTCGACAGCCCGGGTCTGCTGAGACCGAGTAACGGGAGGCAAACGTGGAGCAGGCGGATTTGGCAGAGAAAGATCGTCCCCAACTGGTATCCTCACAGCCTCTCTCAAAGGTAATAAATGATTCCGGTGCCAGTTCTTAAGAGGCCCAGCCTTTCCATCCGGCCGGATTTGATACACCGGCAGACCCGGCAGTTGCTTGCAGACGATGTAGACTTGAGAACTCCATCTATCCGCTAACTTGTGCCTCGCAGCAGCACCCAAGTTCCTCAACAAAACCCTATCACCCGGTTGTAGATCCTGTATCCGAACTTTCAAGTCATAGTTCCGTTTATTCCTCTGTTCCCTGTTTCCTGAGGTCAAACGGGCCTGGTCAAACGCAGAGGCCAGATTCTTTCGAAGTCTATCCACATAATTTCTATGGGAAGCTACCGACGTCTGGTCCAGAGATAGCCCAAACGCCAAATCAACCGGCAGTCGAGCTTCTCTTCCAAACATAAGACGGTACGGTGAGTATCCAGTGGCATCACTTTCCGTACTGTTATATGCATGTACTAGCGTAGCTATGTGACGACTCCAGCTCTGCTTTTCTGTGTTTGACAGTGTCCGCAGCATATTTAGCAACGTGCGATTGAACCTTTCAGGCTGAGCATCACCTTGAGGGTGATATGGTGTAGTTCGGGTCTTTTGGATTCCCAACAGTTCCAGTAGTTGCTCGACAAGCCGGCTTTCAAAGTCTCTACCCTGATCAGAGTGTATTCTCCTTGGTAGACCGTAGTGAACAAAAAACTTTTCCATCAGGACCTTCGCCACTGTCGGAGCGCGCTGATCTTTCGTGGAAAAGGCTTGAGCGTAACGTGTGAAATGATCAGTCACTATAAGAATATTTCCCTGCCCACTAGCATCCGGCTCTAAGCACAGGAAGTCAATGCACACCAAATCCATGGGTCCTTGACTTTGCAGATGGCTCATTGGAGCGGTTCGGGTCGGTAGGGTCTTCCTTTGAATACACCTTAGACATGAATGGCAGTAACTTTCCACTTCAGCTCTCATTCAAGGCCAATAGAACCTGTCTCGCACCAGCTTAAAAGTACTTTCAGCGCCCAAATGTCCATGCTCATCATGTAGCGATCGCAGCACACCCTCCCTATGTTTAGTGGGAAGGAATAACTGTTGGGTCTCTTCAGCATTGGTTGAGGGGCCCCTTCGGTAGACCACCCCATCCAACATCTTCAACCGTTCCCACTCTTTGTAGACCAATCTGGCTCCATCTGGGGAATTGGTCAGCAGAATTTCCTGCTGGTTCGCAGTTAGGGCCTTTATGGTTAACGCAATTAAAGGGTCTCTGGCCTGATCAGCTTTCAGATCCTGTTTTGAAAAGGTAGGTAGACTTTCATCCCTCAATTGCGTAGGGTTGCAGTAGAACTCCGGAACAGCCGCAGCCATGACTCCTATGGCCTCCGCTTCAATCCCTCCCTTGACCCGGCGCTCTGCTCTTGACACAAAGCTTGGACCCCGTCTGGAGTTAACTGAGTCCATTCTGTAGTGTAGGGTCTTCTCGACAAAGCATCAGCATCTCGATTATTCACCCCAGGGCGATACTTCAGGCTGAACCGAAACCCTGACAGAGCGGCCAACCACCGATGTCCTGTTGTGTCCAGTTTCGCAGTAGTAAGGATGTAGGTAAGAGGATTGTTATCCGTCTTTATCACAAACTCGGCCCCATACAGATAGTCCTTTAGCTTGTCTACCACTGCCCACTTTAAGGCTAGGAACTCCAACTTGTGGGTAGGATAGTTCTTTTCGGAAGGCATAAGGCTCCGGCTCACATACGCTACAGGCCTCAGAAATCCACCATACTCTTGATACAGGACTCCTCCTAGACCTTCTCTGCTGGCATCCACATGTAACTCGTACGGCTAGTGAGGGTCCGCATAGGCCAAGACAGGAGCTCGAGTTAAACTCTCTTTCAGCTTCGTAAAAGCACCTTCACACTGACTGGTCCACTCTCCCTGGATGGACTCTCGAGCTTTCCTTGGCCCTGGAGCTGACGGATTTCGGTCGGAGACCTTGTGACCTTCTTCTGTACTTTCCTTCTGTAGGAGCTTGTTCAGTGGTTGAGCTATTTTTGCGAATCCTCCTACAAATCTTCGATAATAGGAACAGAACCCCAAGAAAGATCTAAGTTCAGTGACGTTGCGGGGTCTAGGCCAAGAAGCTACGGCCTCCAACTTCCGAGGATCTGTCGAAATGCCTTCTGCCGAGATCACATGTCCCAGATACGTAACAGACGGTAAACAGAATTGACATTTCTCCAGAGACAGTTTCAATCCCTCTTCATGGAGCCTCTTCAAGACCTTCTCCAAACGTTGCTCATGTTCTTCCAGAGTCTTCCCAAACACAATTATGTCATCCAGGTCCACTAATACTTCGATCAGATTCATGTCCCCGACTGTCTTCTCCATTAACCGTTGGAACGTGGCTGGAGCCCCCGTAAGGCCTTGAGGCATTCTGATTAATAGGGATGTGCACCGATTTTTTTTTCGATTCGATTCGATTCGATTTTTCGAATTTTTAAACTTTTCGATTCGGCTCGTTTCGACTGCTTTGGCTAGGGACAGATGAGCGCATTTTCTGCGGCCACCGTCAAAATGTACGTCGATGCGTGCGCACGCATTTTTTTCACGGAATACGCTTAAGTGGTCAGACGACCACAGTCGCACAGTCGCAGGTACTCACCAACGCAATTCTAGGGAATCCGGCTGTTTGAACGTTATGTAGGCCGCACACTAGCAGCGTCTGACGTCTCCTAATCACGCACACACGCTGCCATGCGGCCGCAGCGCACTCTGTACGTCTTAGCAGCGGTTTTCACGTTCTGAGAAAAATGCGTTCATTTGCCGGTTGCGTGGTGTCGGCGCACTTTTGTACGCACGTACTGCGTATATTGGCCGTCATTGGCCGTTATGTGCTGCTACTGCCGCCGTGATTTAGTGCGCCTGCACGCGCGTTCCGACTGCCCCACTCTGACCCTAGCCTTTCTGTTTCGATTCGGTTCGGCTCGATTCGGTTTTCGGGTACATTTATTTTTCGGAATATCGACCATTTTTCGTATTTTCGGGTAACTTTACTAGGTTTTCATGGGGAATCAGACGTGCTTTCTAGGAGCTCCGCTGAAACCCACTGATATCGGGGGTTTCTACCCGGATTTCCCGTGAATTATTTGAGGATATCACCCCTGCTGAGCTGGCCATCGAGTGGCAGACTTCGGAGCTCGTTTTGGCCCCCTCTCCGGAGTCTGGAGGAGCTTGGATGAGTTTAAGGCCTCTGAGTAAGCCCTGCAGTCGGCCATCTTGAGGCCTGTACCCAGCATTTCGTCGGCCTGCTCCAGGAGTGGTCCCCTTACCCGGGTGTACAACTGCGGTGGTTGGAGAGGATGGAGGACCCTCGCCTACTGACTGCTGCGGAGGTCCCCACAGCAGAGGAGGGAGAGGGGGCGTTCCGGGGGCAGCTGGGGCTCCCACCCCCCGTCAGAACCTTGGGAGCCATGTTGGAGCGCCTCGAGGAGCTTGTGGAGCTGATGCCTGGGGACGATGAGACTCCGCTCACGCGCGGTGCGTGGCGGCAAATGATGGACGTGCTGTGGGGTGATCGGAGGCCGGAGGCCTTTGCTGGAGGAGAGGCAGTGGAGGGCTTGCTGGAGATCCGCGTGGAGGTCCCTGCAGAGGTTAATGCCGGTGAGATCGAGAGGGTGCCCGATCTGTTGCGCAGACCCCCGTTCCCAGTGACGACACTGGAGGAGCATGAGGTCGCTGAGATGCCTGCGTGTCGGGACCTAGCTGAGATGGTGATTATGCTACCGGAGGCTGCGGCTCTCCCTCTGTGAGGCTGTGCTGGGGGTGCTGCTCGGGGCCCTGAGTTTGGGTGCTGTTGAGGGCCGGTGCTTACCTTGGCCCTGGGCCGTTCCCGGTGCGGCAGACGGGGGGACCTGGTCGCTGGATGTTTCGGGCGCTGCAGGCGATGGAGGAAGGCATGGAGATGCTTTATACCCCACGTTCCTACTGGACACAGGATGAAGGGAACTTCCTACCGATCCGCTGTTGAATAATGGTTTACGACCTTGGCACCCCTGCATGGCCTGCTGCGATTTTCTCCCCCTTCGCTTATTTACCGATGACTTTTTGTTTATTTTTCTGTTTACCCTGATTTTTGCTGAATAAAAGCAGATTCTTCTTTTTACTGCACGGTATCCACAGACTTTTGCTGTCCCCCCATTCCCCCCCCCTCGCTGAGACATACACAGCTGAATTTTTATTTTTGCTGGACTATATTTGCAGACTTTTGTGATCCCCTTCCCAAATTTTATTTTTCCCTTATCCCCTCCCCCTGCTGAGACGTACTATGTGTTCTGATCTGTGTTCCCACCCTTTTAATTTTTTGTTTCCCCTCCTTTTTATGTACTCCTGAATGATTTTATGGTCCTGCTTGCTGATTCTGTGGTTTAATGTTGTTCGTCTGTTGGAGCACTGGGACTTTTTGTCCCCCTCCCCTTTTTTTTTTTTTTTTTTTTTTGTGGACATTGGGAAGTAGCCTGGGCGAGCCACTAGGGTGGCTACCTAGGCTCTATACACCCTTTTGGCCCCAGGTCTCCCGGCCACGTGGCCCCTTCCATGGCCCTCGGTTCCCCTTTAGGTTGCCGAGGCGAGCCAGGAATGCCACAATATGTTTGGCAGTCCCTCGTTACCCTTTTCTTTTTTTTTTTTTTTTTTTTCTGGTGCCCCCTCAGCGAACTCCATTGCTCTCTCTTGTTTTTGCTGGATCGACCCTTTTGACGAGTTTCTGCACCCTACCCTGTTTTTGTATCCCCCTTACCCCAATTTTTGTTCTTCTGTAGTTTCCTCTGAGATCCCCCCTTATGTTTTCTGTGCTTTCTTTGAGAGTATCTTCTTAGGCCCTGTGAGGCCGTTTGGCTGGTCGGTCTGTGACCCTATGTTTATCGTAAAATAAAAATGTGAAATATAAAAAAAAAAAACTTTACTAGGTTTTCTGTATCGACTTTTTGTTATTTCGGAAATTTTCGTTTTTCAGAAATTGTACATGGTTTTCGGCATATCGCCCATTTTCGTTTCGGACTTTTCGTTTTTTCGGAATTGTACATGGTTTTCGGCATATCGCAATTTTTTCGTTTTTCGAACTTTTCGTTTTTTTCGGAACGTCTGTTCTCGTTTCAAAGCTGTCTAACTCTATTCGTTTTGATGAAAACTACTATGGTTTACTTTTTTATACTACTTTATATATTTTTTATAATAAATTTTTGGTTGTTTTTCGGATCCAATAATTTCATTATGTCGATACGATAATTCTGGCGATTCTAATCGTGTTTTTTTTAAATTAACCCTTTCGCTGCTGAGGCTTTTCACGCCCCTGTGCTGAGGTAATTTTTACCGGTTTTGCTCATCATGTTTAAACGTGTTTTGAAGGCTTATTTTATTATATGACCCAGAACATATTATATATCGTTCTTTCCGTCAGACTCGGCAGATTCATAATATGTCATTATTATATGTATACGTCATGACCTGTCTGTATATTATAACAAAAAATGCAATAAAATATGATTTTTCAATAATTTACAATATGTAAAGTGTATTTTTTCACATTTTAACATGCGAGCAATTGCGGTTATATTTTGTATGGGGTGCGCTTGTTAAACAAATTAGAGATGGGGTCTCGTTACAATTTTTTTTGGGGAAAATTACAAAATTTTTAACAAACGCACCGCATACAAAAATCGTTAGTGCAGCATCATTGTTCACATTATAATTGAAATGGGAACAATATTGCTGCATTAACAAACCAAAAAAAGAAAAAAAAATTGTTTATTTTTTTTATAAATTTTTAAATATTTTTTTATTTTTAATTTTTTTACAAACGTTTTTCACATTCGTGTTTGGTATCGTTGGAACGGCCATGCTCTGGCCGATCCAACAATACCAAACTTTAACCCCTAGCTGCCACGGATCGGGAGATAGGGGGTTCCAAAATGAACCCCCTATCTCCACCATTGGTGGCAGCTAGGGGTTAACTCCAGGACTGGCGTCATCGTGCTATGCACGATGACGCCAGTCCTCAGGGGGAGTTCCCGGAAGCTTGGCCGACAATCCGACATCCTCATGGATATGCCCCAGCTCCTCATGGATATTGCCCCAGCACCAGGGGTCAAGTCCTGGGAAAAAAAGTGAGGGAACTCACCCACGAATTCCACAACCCCCATTACCTGAAGAAAATAAATATATATATATTATATATATATATATAATCACGAGTATAGCAGCGCGTGCCGGTGATACCATTTTTATTGGGTTAACTTTACATTTAAAAGACAAGCTTTCAAGAGTGTAAACTGGAAACTATACTGATCAGTGAAAGGTATCACTATGTACAGGTATACTCGTGATTGTGGCAACTGGACTAACGCATTATATATATATATATATATATATATATCTCCAGGCACAGACCCCCAGAATAATATACACAGTGCTGAACCCCCAGAATAATATACACAGCGCTGAACCCCCAGAATAATATACACAGCACTGAGCCCCCAGAATAATATACACAGCGCTGAACCCCCAGAATAATATACACAGCGCTGAACCCCCAGAATAATATACACAACATTGTGCCCCCAGAATAATATACCACAGCACTGAGCCCCCAGAATAATATACACAACATTGTGCCCCAGAATAACATACACAGCACTGAGCCCCCAGAATAACATACACAACACTGAGCCCCCAGAATAACATACACAGCACTGAGCCCCCAGAATAATATACACAACATTGTGCCCCCAGAATAACATACACAGCACTGACCCCCCGAATAACATGCACAGCACTGAGCCCCCAGAATAATATACACAGCGCTGAGCCCCCAGAATAATATACACACATTGTGCCCCCAGAATAACATACACAGCACTGAGCCCCCAGAATAACATACACAGCACTGAGCCCCCAGAATAACATACACAACACTGAACCCCCAGAATAACATACACAGCACTGAGCCCCCAGAAATAATACACAGCACTGAGCCTCCAGGATAATATACACAGCGCTGAACCCCCAGAATAATATACACAGCACTGAACCCCCAGAATAATATACACAGCACTGAGCCCCCAGATAACATACACCAGCACTGACCCCAAGAATAATATACACAGCACTGGTTATATGGATATATTTCCCCAGTTCACATGGATATAATTGCCCCAGCTCATATGGATAATGCCCCCCAGCTCTCATGGATAATGCCCCCAGGTCTCATGGATAATGCCCCCAGCTCTCATGGATAATGCCCCAGCTCTCATGGATAATGCCCCAGCTCTCATGGATAATGCCCCAGGTCTCATGGATAATGCCCCAGCTCTCATGGATAATGCCCCAGCTCTCATGGATAATGCCCCGCTCTCATGGATATTGCCCCCTGGTCTCATGGATAATGCCCCAGCTCTCATGGATAATGCCCCAGCTCATGGATAATGCCCCAGCTCTCATGGATATTGCCCCCTGGTCTCATGGATAATGCCCCAGCTCTCATGGATAATGCCCCAGCTCATGGATAATGCCCCAGCTCTCATGGATATTGCCCCCTGGTCTCATGGATATTGCCCCAGGTCTCATGGATAATGCCCCAGCTCTCATGGATAATGCCCCAGCTCTCATGGATATTGCCCCAGCTCTCATGGATATTGCCCCAGGTCTCATGGATAATGCCCCAGCTCTCATGGATATTGCCCCAGGTCTCATGGATAATGCCCAGCTCTCATGGATATTGCCCCAGCTCTCATGGATATTGCCCCAGGTCTCATGGATAATGCCCCAGCTCTCATGGATATTGCCCCCTGGTCTCATGGATATGCCCCAGCTCTCATGGATAATGCCCCAGCTCTCATGGATAATGCCACAGCTCTCATGGATAATGCCCAGCTCTCATGGATAATGCCCCCAGGTCTCATGGATAATGCCCAGCTCTCATGGATATTGCCCCCTGGTCTCATGGATATGCCCCAGCTCTCATGGATATGCCCCAGCTCTCATGGATAATGCCCCAGGTCTCATGGATATTGCCCCAGCTCTCATGGATAATGCCCCCCAGCTCTCATGGATATTGCCCCCTGGTCTCATGGATATTGCCCCCCCAGGTCTCAGGGATACTGCCCCAGCCAGCTCACCTTTGCTGCTGCTTCTGCTCCTCTGCCAGCGGCCGCGTGCTTCCTGCTTCAGTGGCCGCTGACAGGAAGTGCAGCCGCTCGCCTGGGAACTATGAAACAGCCAGGAGAGCGGCTCCACCTCCTGTCACCGGCCCTTGTAACAGGAAACACGCCGGCCGCCGGCAATGTGCGGCGGCGGCGTTCGGGCTCGGGCCACAGCGGGAACGCTGCGTTCCCGCAGCGTTCCCGCTGTGGGAAAAGTGCGGGAACGCCGTTCCTGCGCGTTCCCGCTCGACTCGAGCCCTGCCCAGCACCTCGTGGATTTGCCCCAGCTCCTCGTGGATATGCCCCAGCTCCTCGTGGATATTCCCCAGCTCACACATGGATTTGCCCCAGCTCCTCGTGGACATGCCCCAGCTCCTCGTGGACATGCCCCAGCTCCTCGTGGACATGCCCCAGCTCCTCGTGGATATGCCCCAGCTCACACATGGATTTGCCCCAGCTCCTCGTGGATATTCCCCAGCTCACACATGGATTTGCCCCAGCTCCTCGTGGATATGCCCCAGCTCCTCGTGGACATGCCCCAGCTCCTCGTGGACATGCCCCAGCTCCTCGTGGACATGCCCCAGCTCCTCGTGGATATGCCCCAGCTCACACATGGATTTGCCCCAGCTCCTCGTGGATATGCCCCAGCTCCTCGTGGACATGCCCCAGCTCCTCGTGGACATGCCCCAGCTCCTCGTGGACATGCCCCAGCTCCTCGTGGATATGCCCCAGCTCCTCCTGGATATGCCCCAGCACATGGAATGCCCCAGCTCCTCATGGATATGTTTTGTTTTGAAATTTGCATCTAAAGCATTCAATGACACTGCTGCAGCAGCTGCTGAGGTGAAGTGGAAATAGGCTGGAAGACGGCCGCCATTGTACACAGGCGGCCATCTTGTTCAGAATATTGGTTCACTTGTATATAACTAGACAGGTTTGTAGCTGAAACTAGAATGAGGTATACGTAGAAATTTAGGAATGCGTTTAGATTAGCAGAAAAGCAATTAAAGCCTTATGAAAGATCTCTGCTGTTCCTGGCACGGAGGAGAAAAGCGAAGTAGATCCTCCAAGGTCGTTGGGGCCCGCAGAAAGACAAAGGAGTAGAGATCAGGCCAGGTGCCATCTGTAACAAGTGATTGTAGGCGCAAGGGAGGAGGGCGCAGCCCGGAACAGTAAGAGCAATTAATTATGATTTACTGAAACTAACACAAAGTTTGCCAATTTACAGCCAATTAATGGAATGTCTTTGTATTAGCCAAAGGGAGGTATTAACCCACGTGGGGTGGAATAAAGTGTCATTGGGAGGTGGGCTAACTGGGATGTACCTAATTACGTATTTTTGGGTATAAGATCCCTTGCACGGGTGAAAGGGGGGGCTCACTCTTTGCGATTCAATCCTGTGTGGGCACTTGTGTGACGACACAATAAAGTTTGCCTTTCCTGAAGAGACTCGTGTTCTGACAATCCTTACTTGTGCCCGGTCCGGCGCCGTCTTGAAAGTGAATCTGTTTTTGTCCGCCTACATTTTTGGGGCATCGTGAGCCGGGATACGGGCCCTTTCCGGGCACACAGTAACGGGCTGCTGTGAACACAGTGCAGTGCTTGACTGCAGCGGGTGCGAGAATCCCGATGGTTGGGCGTCCGTTGAAGGTGAGCTGACATCTGCAGGCGCCAAGCAGGATTTCCTGTTCAGTGGACCTCGTCTCGTCCCAAACGGACCCCTGACCCGGGGAACTCTGGACACCACTGAGTCTGAGGAAACAGCAAGCAGCGCCGGCGATAGGTAACGTGTCTTCTATGTTTTGTATGTCTAAAAGAGATACCGGTATCTAAGGGAAACGTCCGACTGAGATAGACGGATAAGAGGATGCGATGGCCACCATCCTATTGGCATATCTAGCCCGCCGCTGATAGCACTGACATTGCTAAGGAGCCAGAGTGGCTAGCGGGTGTCTGGATTCGGGGGAATTGAATGCCAATCAAAGGGTAGTTCTGTAAGAGAGGGAGAAGGTAGCCACGTGGAGTTGCATAAGTCATAGTCAGTGTTTGTAAATAGAGCTTCACCACGTGGGTAAAAGGGAAAGGAGGAGGGATTTTCTGTGACTGGGCTGAGAGCCTGAGTCAGTGCCTAGTGTGTACGTCCGTGTAGTGAGAAGGGCTCATAGTGGAGCCAGCGGTAGCTGCAGAGATAGTGGTGCTGAGTGGGTAGATTATCCATAAGGCAAATTGGAATTGCAGACGGAAGTGTAGATAAGGAACGGGGTGCACATAGTCACAAGCAGTCAAGAGTTAGAGTTCAAATTACGGGGTATAAGGAGCCACAGAGGAGGGAATGAGCCCTCGGCTAGTAGAAAGAGTTGAAGTGCCTTGTTCTATTGTTCTGTTATGTGATGAAAGCATCTGATACGGTATGTGTTGTGAATGAATTGACTCGAGTGCTGTGAGTGAACGTGCGCCTACTCGCTCCGCGAGGAAGCAAATACGAGTTTTGACCCCGAACGTACGTTTCCGGCTCAGGCGACTGCAGACGGCTACTGAAGGGGGAAGCGCCTGCAGACACGGATGAATTGTTGACTGAAGTATCAGACTGTAGATTTTAACTGTTGTTGAAATAATATATCTGTATTGCAAAGAGTACTGTTTTCAAGAGTAATAATGGGTAACGGGTCATCTAAGCCCAAGAAGGTGAAGGAGGGTGAGACGCCCCTAGAATATATGGTGTAGAATTAAAAAAAAAAAAAGAAGAAGTTAAAAGTAATGTGTACAGTTGTGTGGCCATTGTTAGTCCCAGGATGGCCAGAGCAGGGGTCAATGGACCCGGAGTTGGTACAGAAGGTACATTCCCAAGTCACAGAGCAGTACGGACATCCTGAACAGTACCCGTATATAGATATATGGAGATATTGTATTAAAAACAAGAGTTATTTTATAATGATAGCGGGGAGAAATAAGAAGCAGGACCCCCAAATAATGGAGAGAGAGAGGTGTTAGTAGAACAACCGGAAGAGAGTGATGTTTTACCCCCGTCCTATCTATTATGTTATAGGGCAGCTAGGGAAGTTTTGAGTGCCGCGGTTGCGCGGGCGAGGGGGGAGCGGGCAGCTGCTGTGTCTCGGTCAGCTCCCTCTGCTCCGTCCTGTGTGACTGAGGAAGAAGAGCAGGGCGCAGCGAATGGAGGAGATAGAGAGGCTCCACCAGAAAAGATTGAGATGCCCGATGGGAGCATATATAAATTAATTAATATTTTACGGAGTGAGATGATTGCGGTGCTGTATGGCTTGTGTGTGTGATTCGGACTGATTTTGTCCGATTGTGTTTATAATTGATCTATTAAACTGTTCAATTAAAAGTAGGAATGACTGAGAGGTTGTAAGATTGAGTTTCGTACTTGTTTTTTTTTTTTTTTTTTTCTTTCTTTCCTCTCTTCCCTGGTGTATAGGCCCCCTCCTTTCTGACAGACTGTTTGCGAAGGGGGAGGGAGTCACTTTGTTTTTCTTTGCTCTCTGATAGCTGGAAAGAATAACCCTTTGTGTATCTGTGCAGCGAATTCAAAGTAAAGAGGAATAGAAAAAAAAAAAAGAATTACTATATTTAGCTAATTTTAATGTGTGTTACAATAGAATATTTGTCTGAAGTCTGTTGAGTGCAAGATATATGTTTATATTTTGTGTTAATATTATTCCGAAAGTTTTAGTTTTATTCAAAGCTAAAATTAAATTGAAATATATGAAACAGTTAGAAAATTAATATTAAAAGAAAAATAATTCGAGAAATAATTAAAGTAGTTTTTCTTTACTGTTTCTAAAAGGTATGTTTTTGTTTAATTTTTGATGGAATGGTTATTTTATTGTTATGAGATGTTAGGAGTGGTCTTATGACAATGGAATGATTTTTTTTTTTTTTCGGATGTGGTATTAAGAGTCTGTTTTGGGCTACGGGAAAAGATCTCTGAAAATATTGTTTATACAATGTGTATATGTATATTGCCCGAATGTCCATCCAGCTCCTGGGGCGGGATATCCTTTGCAAATTGCAAGCCCAAATTATGTTTTTTCCCGGGGGTCACGCTCAATTAGACCTGCCGGAGGATAGCAGCTTTGCTCGGCAGCATAACCCAGCCAGCCCGCACAACCCCCAATCTGTGAAAATCGCAGTAGTTATGTCAAAGGAGGAAGAATGGCGCACGGCACCTACTCTGTCTGCCACGCCGGATCCGCACGCACTACTCCTTGGAATTCCTGAGGTGTGGGCGGAGGAAAACCCGCCCAGATGAGTTGAATCACAGCCCGGCGCAACACCGGTGGCTCTAAGACAATATCATATCCCACAGAAAGCCAAGCAGAATATACAGATATATTTACAGAGATTTAAAGATCACGGCATATTAAAATTCTGCGTGTCACCATGGAACACACCCCTATTGCCAGTCTTGAAAGAGGGGACACAAGAGTATCGCCCTGTCCAAGATTTACGAGCTGTCAACGAGGCCACAGTAACACTACACCCTGTGGTTCCTAATCTATACAATTTGCTGGCATTAATTCCCGGAGATACAAAATTTTACACAGTGCTTGATTTAAAAGACGCTTTCTTTTGCATCCGTCTGGCTCCAGCAAGCCAGCCCCTTTTTGCATTTCAGTGGGAAGAGTCTACCACGGGGGCGCGCCATCAAATGACGTGGACGCGCCTCCCTCAAAGTTTCAAAAAAAAAATTCGCCCACGATTTTCAGGTGCGCGCTTAGCCAAGATCTCCTCGCCTTCAACGCTCAGCCAGACAAAATAGTGTTACTCCAATATGTTAATGATTTATTACTGGCTTCCCCCACAGAAAAAGACTGTTTATCCGCTACAAAAGCCTGCTATATCTGCTAAGCCAAGCAGGTTACAGAGTTTCTAAAAAGAAAGCACAAATATGCAAACACAGTGTAAAATACCTGGGCTTCCAGTTAACAGGTACCAAACGTGCACTGAGGGCAGAAAGAAAAGAAGCAGTGTGCCGCATACCCCAACCAAAGACCAGGAGACAAGTCCGTGAGTTCTTGGGAGCTGCAGGCTTCTGCCGCCTGTGGATCCCCAACTTCGCAGATATTGCCAAGCCGCCTCATCAGGCCACGAAGGGGGGGGAACAAGATCCCTTTCATTGGAAAGAAGAGCAAACAGCAGCGTTCCAGAAATTAAAGACTCTGCTGATGGAAGCTCCTGCACTGGGCCTGCCAGATCATAGCAAGCCCTTCCAGCTGTTCGTGCATGAACATAATCAAACAGCAACAGGAGTATTGGTCCAGACCTTTGGCTCATGGCTGAGGCCTGTGGCCTACCTCTCCAAGCAACTCGACCCTGTGGCCTGCGGCCTACCCCTATGCCTGAAAGCAGTGGCTGCCACCGCAATGCTGATAGCAGAAGCAGACAAGCTGACCCTTGGACAAGTTCTTTATGTCAAGATGCCCCACGCTGTCAAAGCTCTGCTGGATGTGAAAGGAGGTTACTGTTCAGTAGCAGGCCGGATTTGAAAGACGTACCCCTAGACAAATACGATCAGCTATTCACTGATGGTAGCAGCTATATGGATGATGGGAAGAAAGTCTCCGGCTATGCAGTAGTCTCAACAGAAGAAGTCATCGAAGCAAAAAGCCACTGCCAGGCCATACATCTGCACAATTGGCTGAAATAACAGCTTTAACCAGAGCCCTTGAAATTTCTGAAGGCAAAAGAGTAAATATCTATACAGATTCCAAGTACGCTTCATGACAGTCCATGCACATGGTGCACTCTATAAAGAAAGAGGCCTACTCACGTCTTCAGAACAACAAATTAAATATGCGGCTGAAATCGCGGCCCTCCTGGAAGCAGTGTGGAAACCAAGTGCTGTCAGCATCATGCACTGCCGTGGCCACCAAAAAGGCCATGATGAAATTCCAAAAGGTAACAGACGCGCGGACCAAGGCCGCAAAAGCAGCTGCAAAACCGCCACCGCCGGCCAACAGGAGATCAAGCTACAGTACTGATCTGCAAGCAAGAACCTCAACCTTCCATGCCAAATTACGAGTTCTATATGAATTTGAAAAAGTTTGAACCCCACGGCGAGTTCATTGAAATAATATTGCACAAATGGCAAGATGATTATGAACTATTAGAACTCAATCATGATTACATTCAATGGCTTTTCCCAACTCGGACACAAGGCCGAAATTTCTACTCTACTCCCCTAAATCCGCAAGAGACACGCCTAATGGTTAACACCTCAGAAGTTCAGCAAAGACTGCGCAGAGCCTACAACATGATGCTGAAATTCTTCGGCGTAAAAATAGTGGGGGAGGAGGAAGACAAAGAAATAACCGAAGTTGAACGAGCAGAAAATTTCGCGTCACGTTTTGAAAATTTGACAATCAATCCTCACAATAATCTACGGATCACACGAATACTGCACAGTCTGGGAGAATTGGGAGCAGAAGAATATCAAGTCCCACTGGTGAGGTTCTTCCTCAAGGAGATCCTTATCAAGAACAGACTGCCAAGAATGAAGAAAAGTGCAATGAACTTTTTCATACCAGCAGTAAGAGATTCACAAGACAGACAAGATTTGTTATTTTTCGCATGGCGATACTATTTCCCAAAAGTATCCAGAACTGTTTGCAACAACTTGCCCGGCTACTGGGCATCACCTGGAAGCTACATACCGCCTACAGGCCCAAAGTTCGGGAAAAGTTGAAAGAATGAACCGTACCCTAAAGACTTTGATGTCCAAACTGTGCCAAGAGACGTCATTGAGCTGGTTGGACTTGCTGCCGATAGTCCTTTTGCACATTAGGTGCAGACCAACCCCCAATTGAAGCTAAGTCCGTACGAACTTATGTTTGGACGGCCAACCCCTCTAATTAATGGACTAAGGGGGGACCTTCGGGCATTGGGAGAGACTAAACTAAATGATCAGGTAGTAATGCTGGGTAAATCAATGCAGAAATTAAATACTTGGATGGGAGATAATATACCCCATTTTCTGTATCCTTCACTGCATAAGTATTGTCCGGGTGACTCAGTATGGGTAAAAGAGTGGAAAAATGATCCACTAGGTCCAAAATGGAGGGGTCCTTATCTTGTCCTGTTATCAACCCCTACAGCAGTAAAGGTTGCCGAGGTGGTCCCGTGGATACATCACTCCAGAGTGAAAGCAGCTGCAGCCAGTCCTGAACCAGCATGGAAGGTCGTTACCAACGAGACCAACCCGCTGAGGCTGAAGCTGACAAAGACCACAGCCATGAGCACCTAAATGATCCTAACCCAGATAATTCAGAGGATCAACAAGTGGGTGTTTTGATGGGCACAGGTCCTGACCACCCGCCAACGGGGGATACCCACAGGGTGCTTTTTAGGGGCCCGGCCCCCACCCTTGATTATCCAGAAATGTTTTTTACTTTTGAAATTCCGGTGGGGAGGGATTGGGTTTATGTGACTGTGAAAAGAATTGCCCAAGGAATTCTGACATTCGGGGCATTTGTGGTGCTGATTTATTTTATATCTTGCTAATTTGATTTATGGACTCTCGCGTGGAGCAGGCCCTAATTGTACGGGCAATGTGGGGAAAGTGAATATTTCCCATATCTGGAATGGTACGCACCCGGTGATGGAGAACCGTACCATGTGGAGACAAAAACGAGAGGCGCTATCTGGAACCAACCCAAGAGGACATTTACTTGTGCAATTCAAATATGACTATGCTAAAAAGTCTGGGCAAACCGCATGCTGGGTGTGTAGTAGACTGCACCCAGAGACAATTCATATACCATTTGCCTCTGTTCCAATGAATTTGAGTATGTTTGTATCAGGGAATGTCACAATACATGCTGTCGATGCACCAAGGGAAAAGACAGAATCAGTTCAGTCCCGGGTACCCCATAATAGGACCAGTGTATCCACCAGAATGGTGTTTTCAACTAGGACCAGATAAAGAAATAAATAACGAGGGTGGGTTATGTAACTCAAGTCAGTTCAACTGGACATCATACATTTACATATTCAAAACAGGACAAAAGGCGAATTATTTATATATACGATGCAGGCAACTCACTAGAGACCAAGAGGCGGTGATTGGGAATGTGACCAATGGGAGGCAGGGTGCAGTGGATATGATGAGACGGCTGAGACACCTTGCGATAGAGATATCAAAGGGAACACTACATTCATCACCATTTATAGTGAAAGGAGGGTACCAGGTGTGCTGTGAAAGGGTGTGTTACACATGGGTACCACCAACAATAACGGGAATGTGTTATTTGGCTAAGCTGGTCCCAATCCAGAGACTAAGGGGAGAAGACACAAACACAGACACAGAACTACACCCTAGGTACCCACTGGTGTTTGAAAGACCAAAGAGAGAATTGTTCGCGAAGATGGATCGAATATGGACATGGTTGCCAGCATGGACTGGATGGGGAGGAGAGATGATGAGGAGATTGAATAGCTATGTCAATTTGATGGATGAGATTCTGAATAGAACCAGTATGGATATCCAGCTGCTGAATCTGGAAATGCGTGAGTTACGAAAGGTGCAGATGATACATGATATGGCGCTTGAGCAGATCAGTGCGGCCTTGAATGGATTGTGTGAAATGACAATGCACTATGAATGTTGCACCTTCATCAGAAACACTACACATGAAGTCCCAGATTATTACCAGGTAATTCAAGATCACCAAGAGAAGGTAGCACAGTTGCAGGGTATAGCCAGGAGGATTGCTGCCGAAGGCTGGAATCCGCTCCGTGGGTTTGGAGCAATGGGAGAATGGTTTGGTTCCATCTTGAGATTTATCTCACGGATTGGATCCATGATACTCATGATAGTGGTGATCTTGATCATAGGGATACTGATATACCGCGCATAGGGCTATGTTTATGGCCACTGTGCAAAACAGCACTGACACCTACACAAACACAGAAGATACCACTGATAATCCCACAGGGTATGTTCCCAGTGAAAGAACCCCCCCCCAGTACAAGGAGTTTCAGAATAGTGGAGTGTAATGGCTACAAGTGCCAGGAAAAGATCCTGACACTTGAGCCAAGGGGGGAATGAAGTGGAAATAGGCTGGAAGACGGCCGCCATTGTACACAGGCGGCCATCTTGTTCAGAATATTGGTTCACTTGTATATAACTAGACAGGTTTGTAGCTGAAACTAGAATGAGGTATACGTAGAAATTTAGGAATGCGTTTAGATTAGCAGAAAAGCAATTAAAGCCTTATGAAAGATCTCTGCTGTTCCTGGCACGGAGGAGAAAAGCGAAGTAGATCCTCCAAGGTCGTTGGGGCCCGCAGAAAGACAAAGGAGTAGAGATCAGGCCAGGTGCCATCTGTAACAAGTGATTGTAGGCGCAAGGGAGGAGGGCGCAGCCCGGAACAGTAAGAGCAATTAATTATTGATTTACTGAAACTAACACAAAGTTTGCCAATTTACAGCCAATTAATGAAATGTCTTTGTATTAGCCAAAGGGAGGTATTAACCCACGTGGGGTGGAATAAAGTGTCATTGGGAGGTGGGCTAACTGGGATGTACCTAATTACGTATTTTTGGTATAAGATCCCTTGCACGGGTGAAAGGGGGGGCTCACTCTTTGCGATTCAATCCTGTGTGGGCACTTGTGTGACGACACAATAAAGTTTGCCTTTCCTGAAGAGACTCGTGTTCTGACAATCCTTACTTGTGCCCGGTCCGGGTCGCCGCGCCGTCTTGAAAGTGAATCTGTTTTTGTCCGCCTACAGAGGATGTATTGAACACAGCTCTGTTTGGATGCACTTTCAGAAGAACTACATGTCCCATCCTATCACTTAGCAGAGACGCAGAGATTTTTGTTGATGCGCAGGTGGGAGCCAATATTGGGCAAGCTGCGGGTCATCTCGTATGCATCACTCAATCACAACAACCTCCCCCCAGCACACTACAGACTATAACACAGTGCCAAAAGAAATCCAGCATTGTAACTTCATCTACATACATCAAATATCACAATTTTCACGAATACGTAAAATCACAAAAAAAAGCTATGGCAAAAATGCATGTATGACGAGTTGTGAAACGCAAAGCTATACACAATCACATTGCATGAAAAAAGGACTAGATAAATCAGCGTATTTCTGCGCACATTAGCACATGCAAGCACATTATTATTATTATTATACAGGATTTATATAGCACCAACAGTTTGCGCAGCGCTTTACAATATAACATGACACTTACGTTTCACTATGACGCGCCGGATGCGTCTCAACTGCTCCTGCTCGCGTACTTTTAAATCAGACCAGCGTTTCCGTAGCTGGTCCTTTGTCCGGTCCTTCCCAAACTTCTCCAAAATGGTGGTGCGTAGCTTGTCAAGGATACGATCTTTTCTGGCGTTATTCTTGCTGCGGTAAGGTCCCTTCCGCAATCGTAATCTTTTCTATCAAAGATGCGGACCAGCTCCAACATCTCCTCAAACGCCATATTTTGGGCCCATTTTTTCCTGGGTGCAGGTGGTTCAACTTCATCATGAGATGATGACGAGGTCTCCTCTCTGGCAGCGGCCATTATGAAGAATAATAAAAACAAAATTTTGTTCAAAAAGTTGTCAATAAAACTGGCTCAATAAAGTTACGACATGTGCGCGCGCGCGCGCATGCGCGACCGCGGACGAATCGGATCTAACCAAAATACGAAAATTCTTATCGGATCTTTGGAAACAATAAAAAATTTACAGAATCAGCCATATAACCGATACTAGTTAAATATACGATGTCCAGACTTACCGAAATGGTACCGAAATCCCGAATGGAACTGAAATCATGAATAGAGGGAAAATAAATTTCAATTTGACACATTTCAAGTCCATTCGAAAATTCCGAAAAATTTTCGATTTGGCAAATTTTTCGTTTTTTTCGGAAAGTCTGTTCTCGTTTCAAAGCAATAGATTTCGATTTGACACGTTTCAAGTCCATTCGAAAATTCCGAAAAATTTTCGATTTGGTAAATTTTTCGTTTTTTCGGAAAGTCTGTTCTCGTTTCAAAGCAATAGATTTCGATTTGACACATTTCAAGTCCATTCGAAATTCCGAAAAAATTTCGATTCGGTTCAGAAAACAGTTCGGATTCGACTTTTTCGGATCTAAAAAATTTCGGAATTTCGGCCGCATCGAAAGACCCGAATCGGGAAATTTCGTGAAAATTCCGAAATTCCGAAACCCGAAACGCACATCCCTACTGATTAATTCGAAGAACCCCAATGGGCAGATGAACGCAGTCTTCTCTTTGTCTTCAGGATGCATTGGTATCTGGTGATACCCACTTCGCAGGTCTAGTACACTAAACCATTTTGCTCCAGACAAACACTGTAAGGCATCTTCTATCCGAGGAGTAGCATATTGATCTGGGATGGTTCCCGATTCAGCGTGCGATAGTCTATGCATAGGCGGACAGAACCATTCTTCTTCCGGACCATTACTATTGGAGATGCATATGGGCTCCTGGACTCTTGGATCACCTTGGTTCTTTGCAGTTCATTCAACTGTTCTCGTAGATCATCCAAGTCTCCCAGTGGAACTCGTCTTGACCTTTCACGAAACGGCTTGTCTTCTTGTAATCGAATGCGGTGCTCAGTACTTTTAGCTAGGCCTACGTCGAACTCATCTTTCGAAACAGGTCTCTCCACTTTAAAACTTGGGACTGAAGACGTTTCTTCCATTCAGGTGAAATGGGAGCGTCCTTGGGGTAGAATCTTTCATCTGGAATCTCTTCATCCACTCCCCCTCCTAAATCGGTAGGAGAGAGGGGCGTAGCGGACGCTACTTGCCCGATAGGCATTCGTGCTTTAAGGACTACTGGAGAATCAGACACATTGCACACGCTGACTGAGACTCTTCCTCGTGTTCTTTTCAAAGCTTTAGTGGAGATTATTTCAGGGATTACTTCTACTCCGGCTTCACTCCCATGATTAAAATCGGTTTCCAGTACCACATAGGGACCTGGTTGCGATCCGTTCAACTTGACTGAAGCCCGGAAGCTTGCTACTTCTCCTTCTTGCAGAACCTTCTCTGTTCCTTCCAATCTCCACAGGCGCCCCACTTCAGCAGGTGCCTTCTGTTCTTCGACCATTCTCTGATAGACTGGACGTAGCATTGGGTGTACTCCTTTAGTAGAACCTTCTTCCAATATGATAGGTGTCAGGAGACGTCGCACCAAATCAGTATTCGTCCCCACTATCATGGAACTCCTGTTTGCCCCTGAAGGCCGAGGACACACAATGGCCAATGCATCACAACCTCCGGACTGTCCGATGACTTCGGATCCGATCTCCAACTTCACCTGTAGATACCCGTCATAAGGGAGTTTCTCCGTTCCGATACCCCAGATCCTTCAATTTTTGTAGAGGAATGTGCTTCAAGTGTTTCTCATAGAAGTCTCGGTAGATCAATGTCACTTGAGCCCCTGAATCCAACAGGGCTTTAGTATAGACTCCCTCCACTTGGATTGGCACAATAGGAGAAGGACCTATCAGCTGGTCAGGAAACTTGGTGGTGGCACCAGGACACTTAGACCCAGTTTGTTGTACCCTGGCCTTCTTCTTGACCCGTGTAGGTTTTGGGTGTGCATTGCTTCCCCATGACGTAGGTCCGGATGCTAAGGGAGTGACTCTTTCAGTCCTGGCAGGCTCAGCAGTTGGCCAGACTTTGGGCCCTCTCGCCCTCTTAGCCCTGGCTTGATTTTTGGAGCGGGTTTCGACCTTCGGGCACCTAGGTTGCTCCTTCACTTGTGCCCTCTGGCTTTTCCCGCTGGTGAGGTGGATAACAGTCCTTCCAAGGCTTTCAAAAACTCCTCAACTCTATCTCCTTCAGGCTTTCGGCTTTTGCATTGTGCGCGGAAATGGCCCATTTCTCCACAACTGAAACATCTCTTCTTAGAAAGCGGAGACGCAGTCGCCTGCTGTGATTCGGTTGAAAGACCCTGGCTAGACGCCACAGCAACTCCGGTTGTCTGCATGCCTGTAAGGAACTTCTGCATCTCTGTCTGCATCTCTGTCACCTTCAACAATACTCGGCACAGTTCCGCGTGCGCCTGTTGCAATTCAGCTTGAGCTTCTTGTACTTTCTTAACAGTTTTGTGCAGCTCACCATGTTCAGAGAGGTTTAATTCTTTGACAGCCCTCTCTGTGGATTTAAAAGCGATCAGATGCTCTTGTTCGTCCACGTCGGATCCATATGTATCCAACGAGTCACTTTCAGGCTGCAAACATTCGTTATGCAGCACAGGTTGCGCGTAAACTCTTTCTCCTCTCCTGAAGGATTTTTCTTCCAGTAAAGCCTCCTCCTCTCTGACAGCTCGGAACAGTTCCAGGTACTTCAGTTCTTGATTACCTTCTCTGCTTCTCAGCTGCAGCATCACTGGATCTAGAGGTTGAGAGCCCCTCAGGATCTGTTTTATTTGGATCTTATCCACTTCAGCCGGTTCGGCCCCTTTCTTGAGGAGTATCTGGTGCAGAATCTTATCTAGGCGCCTCATATATTCGGTCATTCTCTCACCTTTCCGCTGGTAGGTGTGTTCATACTGATATACGAGCTCTGCAGCCTTTTCCGTTCGCCCAAAAACTTCCTCCAGAACATTTAAATAATCTAAAGCAGTGCAGTCTTTCTTACTCAATTTTAGGTTCCTTACAGCTTCTGACGCAGGTCCCTTTAAGCTCTCGGTGATCCTTTGCTTTTTCTGGGCTTCAGGGACGTCCCACTCATCCAGAGCCTGCATCACCTGTTCCACCCATTCTTCGAAGGTTTCTTCTCCCGCCGGAGTTGGTACGTTTCCTGTAAAATTTCTCAACCGTCGATAACCGAAGTTAGTGTGCGGAGGGCTTGTTCTCTGACACTTAGCCAGCAAATCTCCAATAGCCACTATAAATTCAGGCCCGATCATGGCCAATGGACTGGGCGCGGGAACACTCGCGGATTCGCCACGTGGCGCACTTGGCTGAATCAGTTGGACTTCCACCTCATCGGTCAGCTTCACGCTCGCGCCCTGAAAACACACTGGAACACTCTTTCTCCACTCAAAAAGAACATACGTGTGAGAGGTATCTGGGTTCTCTTTAATGTCCAGGATTAACCCCCGATGATCTGGCGTCAGCGCGGCCACGGCCTGGCGAATCTGATCTTCGGCCCAAGTGTCTGCTGGAATATCCATGACTATACACAAATCTAACTGACTACTGTGCTCCTCACACCACTTGGCAGCAGTGTCTGGATCCATATTTAACCCTTTAAATGCGTTTTTTCCAAAGACTGGATCCCAGACGAGCCCCCACGTGTAGCGCTCACTCCCGGAGGAGCCGCTGAAATTGAACCTCGGGTCAGTCTCCCCGCACTAGGGAATAAATATACTCCAGCACCGTCGTGGATTTTATAAATTATATAGTTTACTAGAATAAATGGCATATAATGAATAACACGGTATACGTATATATATTTACAGTACTTCGTAATGCGGGAAACGCGCAGCGGAAAAGAAATACAATGCTTCGTAATTCGAGAAACGCGCAGCGGAAAAGAGAAAAATATATCTTTAACCCCCTTTGTGGTTGGGGAGTGAGTCCCGTACAGGTTATGTCCCAAAGAATGTAGGTGTGTGTGTGTGTGATGGTACCCAGGTACAATATTCAACTGGCCAGTGAATTATTTATGAGGTATCTTCGAATAGTCAAGTTGGGGCCCTGTGGGTTTTTGAAATAAACAGCAGCGTGCTTTCTATTTTCACAAACGGCCTGGAAGGCCTCTCACCCATCCGCCAGATACTTGGTGCTCCGCACGACCAAGGACGTCTCTCTGCTCGATGTTGACTGGGATTCTATGGGTTACCGGATCCGCTGTCTTGCTTTCCTTTAGCTGCCGCAAGATGTCCAGCTCACCGCCTGCACTTCCTGTCAGATCGATCTGCGGTGCTCCTAACTCGGGGTCCTCCAGCTCACTCGATATCAGCGTGGGTATTCTGGTGAATCACTGGGTCTTCCTCTTGTAAGGCTGAATAACCCGGTTGTTATCTCTGTCAGGCCCCAGCTGCGCTCCGGCCTGGTCACTGTCACGTTCTGCAGCACTGTGTCTTGCTTCTCTCACTCCCTGGCGCGCTCTGCCAGCTCTCTCCACGAGGCTCAGGATGTCAGCGTCTGTGTCCCACCCACTTCCTGTGTCCGCTCCCAAAGCATGCCGGGAAATGTAGTCCCAATGTTCAGTGTCTCACATCGCACTTGTCTTCCTCCGGTGGCAAAAAACAAGTACTACAACGGCAGGGGATTTAAAACCAGCGCTACACACGTCTTGCTGTTATGTTGACATTTCTAATTGTACCCTTGGCGTTTAAAATCCGCAGCTGTGGTGTATCATGAAGCGCTGATTTTTGCTGCTGTATTGTCCATTTTTTTTGCACTTGGTGTTAGGGAATGAAAATGCACGTCTGGGTTGCTATGCCAACGTATCACGTCATCTGGGAGCGACCGCGATGAATACGCGCATGCGCACAGGGACACTGGCGATGCCGCAGGTGTGGGGTGGGGTAAGTGTATTTTACTCTTCATGTATAAAAGCATACTGTTGCATTGTACAACTTAATAACTTTTGTCCTGAGGAAAGCTCCGGTTTGGGAGCTGAAACGTTGACACTCATGATCAAATAAACTACAAGTTGACAGTCCTGGAGTGCCGTCATATCTTCCTTTTTAAGCTACTATTCATCACCACATGACAGGCACCGGGCATTTTGGATCTCCTAAGGAAGCGTGAGTGCCTAGCATTGCCCTGTGTTTATATATATATATATATATATATACAGGCACAGACCCCCAGAATTATATACAAAGGCACAGACCCCCCAAAATTATATGCACAGGCACTGGACCCCCAGAATAATATACCCAGCACTGGACCCCCAGAATAACATACACAGCACTGAGCCCCCAGAATAATATACCCAGCACTGGGCCCCCAGAATAATATGCACAGCACTGAGCCCCCAGAATTATATACACAGCACTGAGCCCCCAAAATAATATACACAGCACTGTGCCCCAGAATAATATACCCAGCACTGGTAATATTTGCCCCCAGCTCACATGGATATATTTGCCCCAGCTCATATGGGTATATATTGCCCCCAGCTCACGTGGAAATTATTGCCCACAGTTCACGTGGATATTATTGCCCCCAGTTCACATGGATATTATTGTCCCCAGCTCATGGGTATATATATTGCCCCAGTTCACATGGATATTATTGCCCCCAGTTCACATGGATATAATTGCCCCCTGTTCACATGGATATTCTTGCCCCCAGCTCACATGGGTATATATTGGATCCCAGGCGAGCGTCTGCACTTCCTGCCAGCGGCCGTTCGTAGCAGGAAAGCACACGGCCCTCAGCAATGTGCTCAATCGTTTCGGGGTCAGGTCACAGCAGGAATCTGCGTTCCCGCAGCGTTCCCGCTGTGGGAGAAGTGTGGGAACGCCGTTCCCACAGGACTCGAGCCCTGGATTTAGCCCCCCCTTAAAATAAAAGAGACCGAACACCTAAAGTCAGCTAAAAACACATTATGTACCTGATGAATGTATTTGGTGTATAGAGTAGCCACATAGTAGGAAAGATGGCAAAATTATTATTTTTTTATTAAACCGCTACAATGAGCGCATTACAAACGTCACACACAGATTAAACAAATTATACACACGTTAAGAGGGCATTGCATATGTTACAAACATCCCATCCGTCTTACAGACATGTTACACAGGTCACGCACATATTACATACATATCTAGGGTTGCTGGATCATCCATATTTTCCTGGAGTGGACATGTATAATTTATTCACAACGTCTATGGATAGTGCATGCAGAATGCAACTCTGCAGCATGAAGAATGCATATGCTTCAGGTAAGGAATCAGAACGGAATCCTGCGTGCTTTCCTTTCTGCAGCATGAATAGCAAATATTGCAAGGCAGCATTTTTCCCTCTGCTCCCCTCTGCATGAAATCGTAATGAGTCAAGGAAAACAGGGCTGATCTGACAACCCTATATATAGAGCCCACACTTACAGCAGACATCATACACAGCTAACACACTCCTACCATACAACACATATATGTACAGGGTTATATAAAGAGAATCGAAAAGTCACCACGCGTTCGTGACTTTTTGTTCTCTTCAATTCGGTGCGATTTGGCGATCCTGCGGTGTATTCAGCAAGCACCACAGGGCCGTCGTAGTGCAGGGAAAACCCGCCGAACGCACGCCGAAACCCGCAAAAACATCTGGAGAAACCAGAGCAGCCGCCGATCACAGCGCAGAGCAGCCGCCGGAAAAACCCGGCACCGCGAAAACCCGACACCGCAGACAAATGGAGTGAAAAAAAAAAACCCACGTACACTTGAATGTTTGAAAAGTGAAATGCTGTTTGCAAAGAAACTACAGAACGAAAATGTCTGAAATTTACACATAAGATCCAATGAATGATAATAAAAAGGGATGTTACAGAAAAAAGAAATTAACGATTTAAATAATAACCGAAAAAATATCGAAAAATGCCTAAAAGATCCTAAGAAAACTATACATAAAGAGACTTTTTACTGCAGAATATTATAATCAACGGTTTATTAGCTATTGAATTTTTTTTAATATTTTTAACATCGAAGCCTATAGGATTTGCCTGAATAAACCTGTCGAATGAAACCACCGAACAGCAGGGCAATTCGGCAACTTTTCACTGCTGGTTTTTGTTCTCTGAATAGCCGAAGCATTGCTTCTCTATGGGGGTTTCGCTGCCCTCGAACAGGCAACGAACAGGCACCGTACGTGCAGGCAATTCGCCAACATCTGTCGAACTGCCTGCTCTCTGAATAGCCGAATGGCCAGGAAAGGTCACCGTACGCTGAATTTCACTGTTTGGTTACCTTTCGGCCCCAATTCGGATCTCTTTGAACAACCCTGCTAGTCTTAAGTGTACAGGCTATGGCTGCTTTAGGAAGAGGCTCCAGGATTTATGGTGTCAGCCCTGAATCTAAATAATTATTCTATGAGTTTGAGACGCCACAATACTAACTTTCCATCATGAATAGAGACACTTGGATCCTAAAGTTTCCAAAACATACTGCTTGTTTACTACACGTCACCATGAACAGCTCGTACATGCATACATACAATGCGCATCACGTGACCACCTAGCACCCATGTGACTCTCCTGACGCGTTCCAGCAGCGACCCGCACTGCGTGATGACGTATTAACTCGGCGCTCAAGCTCGGGCTCGGCTGCACGGAAAAAGACGAAGAGGAAAAACGCGAGTGACCCAGGCCTTGGTGGGGGAAAAAAAAAAAAAGACAAATGCTGTATTTTTTTGTACCCTGAGGTGGAGGGGGTAACTGTGTTCACAGTGCGGGTTAAAACACTCCGTAGGGGGCAGGAGGAGGAGGAGGGGTGGATTCCCGGCTTTAAATAGATACCTGCTGGTGTTATATGGAGGGTGGCAGAGCTGTATGCTCATGAGGGGTTGTACGTGATAGCCGGGCAGTATCACGGGGTAAGGGTAGGATTGCCACATCAACCATGTTTTCCTGGACATCTATAATCTGTTAATGCTGATGGGCAGTGCATGAAAAATGCCACCACGCAGCATGTAGGATCCATGTGCTGAAGGTAAGGGAAAAAAAGTAACCCCGCCCCCCCTACCTACTTGGATTTCCTTCATGCAGCATATAAATTATACAAGTTGCAGGGCCGCACTTTTCCTTCTGCTCCCCACTGCATGAAATAGTTGTGTGTCCAGGAAAACGTGGCCGATCTTGCAACCCTGTTTCAGGTTGGCCTATTTGAGAGGATTGTAGTGAAAAACTCCTTTTTTATGGAGGCAGATCCTGTTGTTTTGGAGAAGCGAAGTTACCTTGTGAAGGGACTCTCCTGTGTTTGGGTCACTTTTTTTTTTTATTTTTAAGCGGGAGGAATCGTATTGTATACATAATCTGCAAAAACTGTTGTCTAGAACTTTCCATAGCATGTTATTATAATTAGGTTCTGAAGGGGTCGGCGATCTTGGCCCTCCAGATATTGAGCTACATTTCCCACGAGGCTCAGCTTCTCGTTAGGATGGCTGAGCCTCTTTAGAAATGTAGTTACAAAATATTTGGACCTGGTTGCTGAGCCCTGCTTTAGCATAGGGATGTCAATCTCTTCCCTCACCCTAGATGTTTCCGACCTAAAACTCTGGCCATCTATTTCAGTCAAAGAATTCTGTAAAGTGTAGGCATCAACACCGGCGCGGGGGGTGGGGGGGGGGGGTGGCGGGCGGACGGTTGGGGCAGAGTTTGAGATCTCAATTTAAGGCCATTTTAGTGGGTTGTTTTGTATTTTATAGTGGGGAGTAAAATAAAACATTTTCCCAAAAGTTGTCCATTATTTAATTCCCGTATAAAGCATTTATAGTTATTGCTATAATAAGAAGCGTTGGTGGCCTTCTCTCCATTCTGTCCTTTTCTGATACGGCCCTGTGCCTCAGATGAAACCCCCCCCCCCCAAAAAGAAAAAACTTTAAACCCTTCAGAAGTAACCTTGCTTGTAGGCACACTAAGCTTTGGCAAGGGGCTTCTAGCTGAAAGGAGAAGTGAGCCCATAAAGGTCGGGAGGGTTGTATATTAAGAAAATGCTTGTTCTAACACTTGTCTTTTAAAGTGCAATATCTAACTACTACTTCTGTTATGGATTATTATGAAGCCCATCAAGAGTGGACACAGGCATTTGTTTGATTAGGTCAGGAGGGAGAAGTCCGTGGACTTCTATTTTAAATCAAAATCACTGGAGGCAAGAATTAATGTATGTGAATTCTTGAACATGATGGCTTTAAAGGGACACTGCCACTTAAACTAGAACTAGATTACTTGTGCATTACAAACAAAACCAACTTATAAAACACCTGCTACTGTTATTTTTTTTCTTTAAAGTAATTGCATGCAAAAACAAAAAATCTAGGTATATTTTATCTCCTGTTTCCATTTTGTGGATTTTTCCCATGATGCAACATTTACCAAGATCAGTAGCAAAAGCTTTAGTGCTATCATTTTTTTAAATCTACAGTATTTAATAGTTAATGAGGCGGAGGAGGGAATATTTAGATAAGGCAGCAGGAGGCTATTGTTCTACAGGCTACCTGAGATAACAGATGGCAGCTGGATGAGATAATCAGGTATCTTAAAATACTTCTAATCTACCCCCTGGTGATATCTTTTGAATACATCTTACACAATACATTGAGTTTAGTTGATCAGCCAATAGACTCCATTCTATGGCCAAAGCCACAAATTGAGGAGCAAGTGATGCATAGATCATGTGGGAGGGGGGGGGGGGTGGCAGCAGTTTACAACATACAGTGGAAGCACCCAGTGACACACATACAGGGTTATTCAAAGAGCTCCGAATTGTGTCCAAAAGGTAACCGAACGCTGAGATTCAGCGTAAGGTTACCTTTCCTGGCCATTCGGCTATTCAGAGAGCAGGCAGTTCACCAAATCTTGGCGAATTGCCTGCACATACGGTGCCTGTTCGTTGCCTTTTCGAGGGCAGTGAAAACCCCATAGAGAAGCAATGCTTTGTCTGTTCAGAGAACACAAAACAGCTGAGAAAAGTTGCCGAAATGCCCTGCCATTCAGTGGTTTAATTCAGCAGGTTTATTCAGGAGAATCCCATAGGCTTCAATGTTAAAAATATTCCTGTTTTAATTCAATATCTTTAGGGCTGTGCAATTAATTGCAATCGCAATCGAATTGCGATTTCCGACCCTGCGATTTCTAAATCGCATAAGGCTGCGATTTTCGGCTGTTAACTTCCGGCGGCGGCATGGTGCTTTGAGCGCTCGCAGGGGGAACCACGTGACGAGCCGCGTTCTCGCAACTCGTCACATGGTTCCCCCAGGCGAGCGCCCAAGCTCCATGTGCCGCCGGAAGTTAACAGGGAGGTGAGCTGCAGCGCAGTATCCACGTGCTGGGGCAGTATCCACGTGCTGGGGCAGTATCCACGTGCTGGGGCAGTATCCACGAGCTTGGGCAGTATCCACGAGCTTGGGCAGTATCCACGAGCTTGGGCAGTATCCACGAGCTGGGGCAGTATCCACGTGCTGGGGCAGTATCCACGTGCTGGGGCAATATATCCACGAGCTGGGGCAATATATCCACGAGCTGGGGCAGTATATCCACGAGCTGGGGCAGTATATCCACGAGCTGGGGCAGTATATCCACGAGCTGGGGCAGTATATCCACGAGCTGGGGCAGTATATCCACGAGCTGGGGCAGTATATCCACGAGCTGGGGCAGTATATCCACGAGCTGGGGCAGTATATCCACGAGCTGGGGCAGTATATCCACGAGCTGGGGCAGTATATCCACGAGCTGGGGCAGTATCCATGTGTTGGGGCAGTATCCATGTGCTGAATACTGAATACATTTAGAATGTATGTGGCATGTTTGAAAAAGCAAAAACAATTGGCTAAATCGCAAATAAAATCGCAATCGCAATATTCATTCAAGAAATCGCAATATGATTATTTTGTCAATGTTGCACAGCCCTAATATCTAATCGTTTATTATTTTATTCTGCAGTAAAACGATTCTTTGTTTAGATTTTTTTAGGATCTTTTAGGCATTTTTCTGGATTTTTTTGCAAACTTTTTTTCTTTTGTTCTGTAACAGCCCTTTTTATTATCATTCATTGGATCTTCTATGTAAATTTCAGACATTTTATTTCAGTAGTTTCTTTGCAAACAGAGTTTCACTTTTCAAACATTGAAGCGTACTGCTTTTTTGTTCACTCCATTCGTCTGCGGTGTCGGGTTTTTGCGGCGGCTGCTCTGCGCTGTGATCGGCGGCTGCTCGGGTTTCTCCTGCGTGTTCGGCGGGGTTAATCCAGATGTTTTCGTGGGTTTTGGTGAGTTTTCGTCGGGTTTGCGGCGGCTTTTCCCTGCACTACGACAGCCCTGTGGTGCTTGCTGAATACACCGCAGGGTCGCGGAAATGGGATCGCCAAATCACGCCGAATTGAAGAGAAAGAAAAGTCACCGAACGTGCGGTGACTTTTCAATTCTCTTTGAATAACCCTGAGTAAAATATTTTCTTAACTAAACAAAGCATATGTGTCAGATATCAGCAACATAAAATAAACACAGTAAGAACATGTCTTTCTTTTTTTTGGTGGTAGTGTCCCTTCAGATAAAGTTCAAAAGTATACTTGCACTCTTGTAAAATATACTGCCTTGCTATGCGTTAAGGAGAGTAGATCTCACTTTCTCCAAAAAATATATATATTTTACCAGGAAGGATACATTGAGATTTCTCTTGTTTTCAAGTATGTCCTGGGTGGCGAGTAATTACTGTTAGGTGTCTTGCCCAAGGACACTTACTGGAGAGGTGCCCTTGCTGGGATCTTGCCAGGCTGCTAGTTGGCAACCTTCTCTGGCGACTCGGTTAGTCTAATCTTGCATGTCTGCTGCGGTGTGTTTCAGATAATAAATATGGATAGAAGTTACTGAGGTTGATATCATTTATATTTTTCCCCCTGATCAGTTTGTCCTGCTGGGGCCAGCAGTCTTGGCCCTTCATATGTTTTTGAACAGCACCTCCCATAATACTCAGTCATTCATCAGTTTGAGTGAGCATCATGGGAAATGTAGTTCCAAAACCTCGGGGGGGGGGGCGCAAAGGTTGGTGACTCCTGGTGTAGATTGCCATTTGGCACACCAGGACATTTCTTGTTTCATGCAGGTGGGGAGGTCCCCAGTCATGATATTCATACTCATATTTGTAAACCAGGACTTGACAACCTTTTAAATAAACCTCAGGAACTAACTACATCTTTTTTACGGGCCGGTCAATTTTTTTCAATGTAGATTTGTCACAGATTTTGGAGCCTGTGCCCTCCAGGTGCCTGGATTCGGTCTTGTGTATTACCTCTTTTATATCACTGATTTAAGCTCTTTCTGTCTTCAGCGCCAAGATGAACTGGAATAAAGGCGGTCCGGGAGGGAAGCGTGGTTTTGGTTTTGGTGGGTTTGCCATCAGCACTGGCAAAAAGGAGGAACCAAAGCTCCCACAGACCTCACACAGTGCTTTTGTTCGAGCATCTTCCTCAAACTTTGGACCTGGTGGCAGTGGCCAGATGCCATCCTTCTATAAGATCGGCTCGAAGCGGGCAAATTTCGACGAGGAAAACGCGTAAGAACATCTTGTGCTTTTCAGATTCCTAAAAGAGCAACCCCCGAGATTTTTAATCCCAGACCTTTGTTTCTGCAGATTTCAGACCTTCTGCGCATTTTTTTTTCTTTTATCATGTTTATGAAACATTTGTTTGGATTTTAAATATTTGATTGAAGCAAGAAATGTCTGTGACATTCCTCTAGGCCAGTGTTTCCCAAACCTGTCCTCAGGACCCTCTGCCTCGCCAGGTTTGCTGATATCTGAAGCACAGCACAGTTGATGTGATTACAGGATTCAGTCTTCATTTTACCAAGGTGATCTGCAAAATCTGGACTGGGTGAGGGTCCTGAGGACAGGTTTGGGAAACACTGCTCTAGGCAAATCTCTTGTTGTACAGCTCTAATACTATCACCCAAGAAACCCAATGTGAAGGAAACTTGCCTTCAGCTTGCCATTGTTTTTTGTTTTTCTTTACCAATTCCTTGCGTTGCAAATTTAATGCTTTTCTGTATATTGAAAGTGCAGTTAAAGAATTCCCTCAGTGTACTCAGTCTTCTATCCATTTCCCTGGCTGCTAGTATATAGCCATGACCCTTGTCTTGCAGCTGTTTGTATATGGTTTGAGAGGAGGGAGGTTGTCAACCTTAAATTTCCTATATAAAGGTGCAAAGTTTTACCCTGTAAAGGAAGTCTTTTGGACCTCGAGTGATGTGAAAGGTATATGGGGCTTTCATTACTCCGATTTGTACATTGCTTTACGAGAGGTATAAATATTTTGAGCTCATGAGTTGTTCCAATAACAATTGTCTTCCTGGACCACCCAGAAAGACACTAAGGGCCACATTACATTCTTGTTGCTAACTGTAACGCTCACTTGTGTGAACACTACCGTTAGCTGCGGTGTTTAGGGCATATCACAATCCAAACACAAACGGGTTAAGTAACCCGTTTGCGTTTGGTCCCTTGCGCTTTTCAGCGCTAGGTTACTGTACTTTGCGCTCCCTATACTTAACATGGGGAGCGCAATGTGTTAATCAGCGTTAGGATTACAATCTACTAGCGTTGATTAATGTCCGGCTGTGGTTAGCAAAAAGTTAACCACAGCCAGGACTTGGCGTTAACAGATTCCGCTTCTGCAGAATCCATTAACACCAGCCTAAAAAAACAAAAAACACTGCTATACACACCTTCTGTCCCGCGGCTAGGACCGCGGCTCCAACCGCCTCCTCCGTCCGGCGGCAGCAGGGAAAGACTGGGGGGAGGGGAGTCCCCTAAATCTCTCCCTGCGTATCACTACGCCGACCGGCCGGATCTCGCGAGGCGAGATTCGGCTAGTCATGTGAACGGCAGGGGGAAACTCAATGGAGTCCTATGGACTCCCATTTTTTGCGCATGCATTGTAATCCAGCGTTAAAACACGGGAGCAAGGGGGAAAACTGCAGGTGCAGTTTTTCCTCGCGCCTGCGTTTTAACGCTAGGATTGTAATGTGGCCCTAAGTGTCTGCCTGTTATTAAAATCAACTTTGTCATTTTTTATATGGTGATTTAAATAAAAACACAACAAACATAGCCACAATATTGTGTCTCTCTCACATATAAACATAAACCAATTAAAACAAAATCTCCAACAGGATGACAATTCACTGTTGAAGATTTTGTTTTAATTTGCTTCTGTTTATATGTGTGAGACACAATATTGTGGCTATGTTTGTTGTGTTGGTCATTTTTTATATGTTGATTTAAATAAAAAGTTGATTTTAATAACAGGCAGACACTTTGTGTCTTTTCTGGGTGGTCCAGGAAGACAATTGTTATTAGTATCTAAGGGGGTAGACACTGTAGTCTTCTGTTCACAATTTTTGCAGATGTGTGGCTGGGTTTCCAAAACATCTAAATTACGTGTGACTACTACGGTAGTTAATTGATTCATAAGTTGTTCCCTTGCAATTTTTCACCATTATGCCTCGTGTTGCATACACACGAGAACTGTGACTAGGTTTCCAGACAATAGTTTATCATGGCCCACTTTATAATGGAACCATATATATATATTTATATAAACCATTGTCTGGAAACCTATTCATTAACAGGACTTTACACAGGACACAAGGTCACCCATTTAGACTGGACGAAAGGAAATTCAGCCTAAAGTATAGGAAGGGTAAGAAGGTGACACCACCTTTCAAGTCCATGTGATAAGGTCACTTTAGACAAAAAAAGCTGTGTAAGTTTTCTATTGATCTGCTTTTCCTACAGATACTTTGATGATGAAGAGGAAGACTCTAGCAACGTGGATCTGCCATACATCCCTGCAGAGAATTCCCCCACCAGGCAACAGATGCGGGCTAAAGGGGAATCGGACAGTGAAGAGGATCCACTTGAAGCCTTCATGGCTGAAGTGGAGGTAAGGAGATTTCTTGCTGTGGAGTTTTTCGTATCTTGAATAATGAAGCCTCAGATACATCAGTCCATTTGTACGTTCTACTAAATCTGCCATCTTCCTTTCATTGTAAGCAGCACCAATAAAACCACTTAAAGGGATACTCTAGGAAACATGACCACCTAAGCTATTTTAGGTGGTCATGATGCCCGGAGTATGCCGCCCTCTGTCCCCCCTCCCTCCGCTCAGCAGAAAAAGCTGAAAACAGCTGAGAGAGGCGGAGGAGTTTACTCCGCCCTCCCAGCTGTCAGTCAGCAGAGCGGGAATCATATTTCCCGCTTCTGCCGACTTTTGCCGAGTAGGAGACGTCATCGCGCTTTCAATGCGATGACGTCTCCAACTCGCCACAGTAGCTGGCGGCTGAGGGTTAGTGTTGCGCGCATCCTCTTGCGCGCAACACTAATCCTCAGAGGAAGCCGGGAGGAAGCCTGCCGATTGGCTGGCTTACGTGAGAGGCGCGCTTCTCACGTAAACCAGAAGGCAAGAACAATGCAAGACGGACGGGAGCGGAAGAGGAGGGAGGTGAGTATAAAAAAAAAAGACGCCACTGGAAACAAGCGGATTTTAGGGTAAGTATTACAGTTACACAAAAAACAAAAAAAAATTACTTTATTAAGGGAATAGGGATAGATTAGGATAAAAAAACGGGGGGGTTATTTTTGAGTAGAGTGTTCCCTTAAGCGGAGAAAAAAATTCTCAAAGAATAGATTTGTTTTTTATATAAATTTTTAACAAGCGGGGCACTAGGGAAAATAAAAATATATTATACTGTATGAGGGATCAACGTCATGTATAAAAGAATAAATCTGAAAACATATTCAGAGTTAATTATGCAAAAGAGATCAATTTTTTTGTACGTGCACCCCAGGGCCGGCGCTGCCGCCTAGAGCGCAGTGCCGCCTAGGGCGCGGCCATGCCTGACCAGGGGTTTGAAAGGTGGCCGCACCGCACTCATGGACACCAGTGTCCATGAGCCGCGGCCCACTGCCGGCTCCCGCGATGCAGGTTTCCAACTGTCCAGTCGGAGGGGCAGCCACAGTGGCAGAAAGCTCCTTCCCCCAGGCTCCTCCTTGACGCCAGCGGCTGACGTGGACCAGTGGCGTACTAGGGCGGAGCGCCCCAGGTGACAGCTGAGAGGGGGTGTCGAGGCCTGGTGTCAGTCAAAGCACCGCTGAGCTGTTTACAGGATCACGTGCCTGCTCGAGTGCTTGCTGGCACAAAGCCGGCTGCCAGCCAGCCAGCAAGCAAGCAAGCTAAGATGTTCTGGCCGGCCAGGGTGTCATGTGGGAGAGGGGGGGTGTGTCAGGGACTCTGTCCGCTGACGTCGGTCTCCCCCCTGCTCTTCCTCCGGGTCACCTGCTGGCTGTCGGCCCCAACTTCCTTCCCTCTCCCACACACGCCATCACGTGGAGCCTGCAGATTAGCCTCCTGGGACTCAAGACGAGAGGCACCCACACCAGTGAGTCAGACAAGGCAGGGGCTGCTTTGCTGAGAGCTACAGCCTGTAGCTATTGCCTGTGGCTGGTGCTCAAGGGGTGAAAGTTCGTCTGGGGAAAAAAAAACAGAAAGACGAAGACCCTTTCTGGTGAGTGATCTCATTCTGCTTCCCCCTTGATTGATCACAACTTATTGTCACAGTCTTATATTTATCTCTGATGGCAGTGGCACTGTCAGGAATGAAAGGGAGTCCAGTCCTTCTTTAGCATGGCTACTTGATTGAAAACAAAAAAATTTGAAGGAAATTTAAATGAAAACTCTGGCTTGGTTGGGAATCTGGGATACCTTTTTGTTCTGTGTATTGGTGTGTATGTGCCTGCTGCCTCTGTATTGTGATGTCCCCTGTGGCCCCCCCCCCCCCCCCCCCGATGTGTCTGTCTCACTGTCACGATCCTCCCTGATGTATTTATGAATCTGGTCCCTGTACACAGACAACAAGCTACACTTCCAATCCTCGTAATGGTGTCTCAGTATCGCCAGAGAGCGTGTCAGCTGTATGCCAGGGGTCCGTATCGCCAGAGAGCGTGTCAGCTGTATGCCAGGGGTCAGTATCGCCAGAGAGTGTCAGCTGTATGCCAGGTCTGTCAGGAGTAATGCAGAGTATGTTTGAGCTTAAGCAGGAAATGGCACTTAATGCAAAGGCCCCACTGGAAGGGAGAAAAGGTACTTTTATTTCCAGCAGGGGTGTGGTGTGTGTGCACTGTGATTCACTGTTAACCCCTTTCAGTGCTGGATAGCCAGGGCTGAGGCTAAGCAGCACTCGTCTTCATGTGCTGCCCAGGGACACATATGGCAGGCACTTTGCAGTCATCTGTGGGGAGCCTGACAGGGTGCCAGCTGCTGGGTTTTGCAGGCCAGAGGGAGAGAAGCAGCTGATTCGGCCATACAATTCGGATTGCAGAACCCAGCGACCATCTCCCTGGGCGCCGATCAGGAAGCTTTTTCATTTGTGTTGCTGTCATTTTTTTTGGGGGGGGGGGCGGGCGCAAGTAGCTAGTCTGGCCTAGGGTGCAAAATAGCCTGGCACTGGCCCTGCTGCACCCTCTGTACCAACGTTTATTTTTTTATTTTTTTTTCCATGGACATTATTCAAAGTGATCATTTGGTGTTTGGGGTACAGATTAAAACTATTAAGACTAATATTTATATAATTGTATAGTCTGTACTGTATAGTAATCTCAGTTTTCATCTCCAACTGAGGGAATTCTACCCTGGATCCCTAACATAATTTATGTTTCAATTATTAATTTATGTAAAAATATAATAAGTTTTTCTTAGGACATTAATGAAATTGATTTCTGCTTAAAGTGATTTGCTTTGCAGGTTTCGACTGGTCTGGTGTAGATATGACAATGTTGATATTGAACATTATTCTTACAACTCTAAGGCTAGGGTCAGACGAAAGCATTTTTCCCCGCGAACGTGAAAAAGTGCGTCCGAACGCATTGATGTATTTTTTTTCACGGAATGCGCAAAAACGGTCAGACGACGCGCGTTTTCGGGCGTGATTTTGTACGGATCGTCAATAAAACTCTTTTTGCGTCTCGACGTTATGTAGGCTGGACATTAGCAATGTCTGACATCTCCTAATCACGCAAACACGCCGCTATGCCGCAGCTGCGCACTCAGTACGTCAGTACTAGCGGTTCAGCGTTCTCAGAAAAATGCGTTCAAATTCCACTTGCGTTGCACGGCCGGACATTTGTGCGGCCGTACATCGTATATTGGCCGTCATTGCCCGTCATCTGCTGCTAGTGCGGCCGTAATTATGTGCGCCAGAACGCACGTTAAAAGTGCGCTGGTCTGACCCCAGCCTAAGACTCCAAAGACTTTTTTTAAATTCTTGTTTTGGAGAAACAAAAGAAATAATCCTTAAAAAAAAAAATAGCAGAGACAAAGTAGGGTTATTCAGAGAAAGGTGCTCAGAAGAATGACTGGAAAAGTGAAAGTTCTAAGTCAAAATAGCCAAACCATAAAAATTCTCCCATTGATCTCAATTTCCAAATCGGCTATTTTGACCTAGAATTTTCACTTCTCCAAACCTTTTCCAGAGTTTCACCTTTCTCAGAATAGCCCTGATGGTGTTTATCCCCAAGATCAGACTTTTTAACCACTTAATTTTTTTAAAAAAAATCATGTTATACGTGACAATTGTACATTGCCTTTGCAACAAAAAAATAATAATAAATATATTTAAATTTAATTTAAATAAATAAATTCATGTTTGGTATCATTTATGAGCTCTCCAATGTCTCCTAACATGAACTTGTGGGGGTGTCGATAATGGAGATACAGGAGTTCAATGGACTCCTGCTATACTCACAGCAAAGTGCCCCCTTGTGGCAGGTGCCTGTAGGCACATGCGTACTTATAAATCCAGCCCTGCTCTTAAGAGCTCTGCTACTTTATTGGCAATATAGAAAACGTTGTAATTTTTCATAATTGTCTAAATGCTATTTATTTTTGCTTTTTATTTTTCTGTACTTTCATTCAGTCCTCTTGTTTTTCTAATCACTTAAAACCGGAATCTGTTAAAATGTGAAGAATTGGCAAAACAACAGCAGATTCTCTATAACTAGCCTTGCATCCACCCTGCCCTATCCCTTAACGTTTAGCCGCACTTTATCACGGCCGCGCTAGCAGCAAATGACGTCCAATGCCAGGCAGCATACGAAGAGCGGCCGCACGAAAGTGGCAAACGAATGCATTCTTTCGAGAACGTCAAACCGCTAGTACTGACGTACAGAGTGCGCTGCGGCAGCATAGCGGCGTGTGTGTGTGATTAGGAGACGTCAGACGCTGCTAATGTCCGGCCAACATAACGTCCAGACGCAAAAAGGGTTTTATTGATGATCCGTACAAAATCACGGATGAAAATGCGCATCGTATGACCGCTATCGCGTATTCTGTGAAAAAATGCGTCCATTCGTTCGAACGCACTTTTTCACGGACAACGTGAAAAATGCGTTAGTCTGACCCTAGCCTTAATCGTAAGCAATTTTACGCATGGCCCTCCTTGTGTCTGTATGGAAAGCTAGTTTTGATCTAGAGACTATACAGTGAAGCTGCTAATTCTCCAGAAAGTAACCTAGAAAATAATTATGCGTTAGAGGAAGCGGATGAGACAGAAACGGCTGAAATGTTGTGGGGGGGGGGGGCGGAGAGGATGCTGTTGATTTAGTAGAGTTGATGGGTTTTCCGTTGCTGTTAGATGGCCATTGTCTTGATTTACCATTTTTCCACTTACTAGGATCAGGCTGCCAAAGATATGAGGAAACTGGAGGAACGAGACAAAGAGAAGAAAAACGCCAGGTATGACTGGTGTGTGGGAGAAAGATATGAATTTTTTTTTTTTTTCCTTTCTGGGAACGTTGGGTTAAAACATAGCATGCCTGAGATTGCAGTACACACTATATAGATCTTTAACCAGAATTTAGGCTTTCGCTTCATATGCGCCTTTAAAAAGCTTTGAATGCATTCATGGACAGTTGTTCCTGAACTGCCTTCATGGTGTAAATTGAGGGGTGCACTGATTTGTATGACATGACCTGTGGCTCATCCAAGAACCACCTTGTTTTCCCCCTTTTGGTCAGTTAGCCTGTTTCCCTATTACAGGTCTAGTACAAATGGTCCGCAGCCTTTATAGCAAATGGCATGTCAACCTTACCATCGATATGAAACCCTTTACACATCAAACAGTGCCCCTTCCCCATCTACTGAGCAGGCTCACAAATCCTGTGTGGTATTTGCATGATTACTTTAGCTTTGTTACTTATTCTATTCCCCTTATACACAGCCACCTAAAAACAAGATAAGCACAACTACCTGACACAGGCGTTTCCGCGTTTTTACCACTTGCTTCCTTGTGGGTATCGCCTAAAGCAATACCTGCGCAGGAAGCCATGTATTTTCATATCTTTACCCTTATTTTTCTGCATCTGGATAAACTGTATGCCAGGCCATGTAGTTGAGTTCGGCTACGCTCTACTTACCTTTAAATTTATTGGTGGAGAGTTCAGCCTTGCCCATAACACATAGCAGTACATCACACCTAGGTACTCTACCTCGCGCATGGGCACGATCGTGTAGGCTATCTATCTTATGCTATGAAACGGCTGGGTTTCCGGACTGCTTGCAGGGAAGTTTTTTTTTTCTCCTCTTCTTTCTTGCAGGGGTATTCGAGATGACATTGAGGAAGAAGATGACCAGGTAAGTTTTTGTTGTATTTCATTTCCCTCCATCACAGATGTTTATCCTCGAGCCGACTCTTTTCTTAAGAGACGATCCTGGAAACCAAACTATCGTTTTAACATAATGCACGCAAGCTGGCGGTATGCTCCTCTCCGCTCAAATAACCAGAGGCATCATGGTTTAAACTACCATGTTACTGCTTCACATGCTTATACTAAGAAAAGAAAACCACCTGCTCGTTTGTAAGGTTTTTTTTTTTTTTCTCTTTTCTCTCTCCAAGCCATTATGATTTTTACAAGTACAGTCTCTGTCCAAAGAAAGGAATTGGCACTCCAGCCTTTTCTCCCTTGGGCAGGTTTATTGGAAGTACATCTAGAAGCAATGTTTTGACTCCTCATGGGTTTTTTATCATGCTTATGAAGAAAACAGGGACTGGATTCTTATATTTATATACTCAGGGATGCCATGTTTTATAAATATTTTTTAGTAATTTGTTCTTTTGCTCAGATGATTAAATTTACTTTTGACATAATTTTTCATTAACATTTGTTGGATTATGTTCCAAATTATTTCCATTTTAAATATTTACAAAATAATTGAAAAAAAGTATAAAACCAATTGGACAATGGCACCAAATAAGCATCTTTTCAGATCTACTGTGAAGGTTTTTTTTTTTTTTTTTTTGTTCTTTTAACCAGTACTAAACAGACTAATGGGGTTATCCACCTTTATTCTGTGTAGTGTTCTTGCAACCATAATAAAAAGTCCGCTGATCCAGGTAAAGAAGTTCTAAGTTTTTATTGTGGCTGCAACAACACTAAACATCAATTAGTGGATAACCCCCTAAAATGTTGCGTGTGTGTAATAAAAGGTGAAACAGTTTATGGCGCAGAAGTGTTTCTTTAACAGCCAGAGGGATTCTAATTTATTAAAGAACATTGTTGATGTAAATTAATAACCAGTTTCTATTCTATGTTTGTTTGCAGCGGCGCCAAGTTTCAAAGGCATCACTCCTTTAATCCCTTTTATGTAAATGCTGTTTATATTGCCACCTACCCTAATGTCCAATGGATTTAAAGTGCCTGTATAGGTTTTACTGCATATGTTGCCTCCAAATCTAGTAGTCACACTGGCTCACTTGCCCTTTGATAGGAAGCCTACTTCCGCTATATGGCAGAGAATCCGACAGCTGGCCTTGTCCAGGAAGAAGAGGAGGACAATCTTGAATATGACAGCGATGGGAACCCAATCGCACCTACAACCAAACGCATTATTGACCCTCTACCTGTCATGGATCACACCTTGGTAAGAACAAGTTATAAAGATGCCTACTTTTGTAAAGAATAAATTCCACATAGTGTTAATTCCTACGTTTAATATTTTCTTTATTTTACGCAGATCGAGTATCCTCCCTTTGAGAAGAACTTCTATGAAGAGCACGAGGAAATTACTTCCCAGACTCCTCAGCAGATCGTAGAGTTAAGGCACAAACTGAACCTGCGGGTAAGCAAGGCCTAGGAGCTGGCGGGGAATCTGCCAACAAAACTTTAAATGCCCCATTTACATTTACACAGCTTCCACATAGCACAAGGGTGCAGTGAAACATGTCGCATTATTTTTGCATACATGTCATGCTTGAATGCAATATTCATTTTGACAACAAATTTTAATGTGGTCAGTCTTCTGAGTAAAATGCCATTTAGTTTTAGTCATATTTTAGTCATCTGAATTGTTTTAATTTTAGTCTAGTTTTTAACTAGGTCAACTTAAATCTAATGAGTTTATTTCGCATTACTACATCGTTTCGCTAGAATTTCTGGTCTCCTTCTATACTCGTGGAGTAAACTTCTCGTCTGAATATAAAAAATCCATCAAATCTCTTACTTGAGATTTAGTTCTGATTGGATCTCTTCCCAAATACCCCCTCCCTAGTTTTTATTGGTCGACTAAAACGACAATGGATTTTCGTCAGTTTGTCTTCCTATCTTAGTCTTTATTCAGTTTTAGTCCCAAAAGATGTAGTCTACTACGTCTTTGAACATTATTAGTTGACAAAATTAACACTGCTTGATTTGTATGTGAAGCTATATGGTTTCACCAATGCACAACCACCCCAGATCATGGCGTGAATAAAAGCGTCCAATTTTCTGTCAAGTATGCAAATAGAACCCTGATGACGAGTTTGAGAATGGCTGCTGTGAACAGCACCTAGATTGGTACCCAGATTACTCTTTAACCACTTTGATGCGGAAGATGCGTTCAGCACTTGGCTGCGGAGGACGCGCTGAGCGCGTCCTCCCTTTGCAGCCAGGATTCCGGCTGATCGCTGCGGCCCCCCGTTGCAGACTGATATCTTGGATGTCAGCCCAGCCTTCGGGACCCAGGTGGGCACGATAGACGTCATTGCGCCAGCTCGATGACGTCTATTACAAGCACCCCTGCACCAGTGCTGGGAAGGTGCCTGAAGGGGAGGGGGGGGAGGTCCCTTTGGACCTCTCTCCCTCCCTATCCGTACGGGGCACTGCAAAAAGGCAGGCACTGCTTGGAAGGGCACAGCCTGCCCTTCCAAGCGGTGACTGCCTTTTAACTCCTTGGGGGCTGGATTGCGGTACGGTGCCAATCGGTGCCGGATCGCGGTCCCCTCCCGGAGCTGGCCGAGATCTTGGATGTCGGCCAAGCTTCTGGGATCTCCCCCTGACAACTGGCGTCATCTGCTGCTCCTCTCTGACTTCACTGGCTCCCCATCCACTACAGAATTGAATTTAATATCCTTACCTACAAAGCTCTCACTAACTCAGCTCCCCACTACTTGTCCTCATTAATCACCGAATACACCCCAGCCCGCTCCCTAAGATCAAACTGACCTGCGCCTAGCTTCTCTCCGCATCACCTCTTCCCTTGATAGACTGCAAGATTTCTCCCGCGCAGCCCCCCATCCTCTGGAACACTCTCCCGCGTACTGTCAGACTTTCCCCTAGTTTCACTTCCTTTAAACGCTCCCTTAGGCTTCCTTAAATAGGAATGTCTTATCACCCGACTCACTGACACAACCAGTCCATCAGTCCCACCTTGCGGTCCTCTTTCCACCCCCAACCCTTCTAGATTGTGAGTTCTCATGGGAATAGGGCCCTCGTTTCCTCCTGTACTGGTTTGTCAAATGTTGTTCTATGTATTGTAACCTTTGTCTATATTGTGCCCATTGTACAGCACTGCAGAATATGCTGGCGCTTTATAAATAAAGAATAATAGCATATAGAGGGGGGGGGGGGTTAACAAAAATTACCAAATAACCAATAATAAGAGTATGGCAGTGGAGAGCAACTCGATAACAATCCTGGGTCGGTGGCAGGGAGAGAAAGGCCTTCGGGGCCAGGGCTTGCAGAGAGCAGGTCAGACGAAAGGTCCAGGAACCGAAAAAAGGCGACCTGCCTCCTCACCGTATGGCACAAATTCTCAGAGGTGACATATAGGGAACCGGCCACCCCCGAGCGATACCACGCACCCCCCTACTCCACAAAAAGTCCGTCTCTTCCCTGAAGCACCTCCGAGCCACCAATGTGAGAAATGGTAAATCATTAAATAATGACAGATTGGATTCTTCAGAGATAACCGCAGCTCAGGCGACCGGGCTCGACATTGAGCCCCTGCAACAGCAATATCATCGCTCGGGGCATCGCCAGCGCCGTGGCCGCCTTCCAAATATGCATAACTGCGCAAAAATTGTCAGGAGTGGCAATCGCTGTCACCAAAACATGGAACGCAAGCCGATCAACGTAGGCCAACCGGGCGCCTGGCGGGATCTTCTCAGGGATCCCCCTGATTTGCACATTCTTCAGCCGATGACGAGCCTCCATGGTCTCCACAGCCCCAGAAAGCTGATCCACCTGGGTACACAAAGACTCCACCTGAGATGAAAGGTGAGTCTGCGCCACGTATCCTCTTCCATCCGCGTCTTGACAACTGCCACACGTCCCTGGACAGAAGTCACCTCCGCTCTCAGGGCGTTGAAATCCGTGCGCCAAAAAGTGCACATCTCATCAATGCAACGAATATCCCCCCTCGTGGAGGGCAGGGAATCGACACCCTCATCACTCTCAGACAGGGCTGGGGGAGACGATATATGCGATACGGAGCATCGAGAATCCAGTCCAGGTAAGCCCCTTGTATGCAGGGTCTTCGATGTGAGGCCAGAACCGGCCTCCTTTTCTCTAATGCTTGCCTCCTCACGAGCTGACTTCAGGGGGGTAGCTGCTGCCTCTCGCCAATAGTGATCTTCCTCATCCAAGGAGCCAGAACCTGCAGTCGGACTTCCCAGGGTATCTCCGCGACATCCATGATAATTATGGATTTCCCTATTACCATGACGTAATTTTATAAAGGATAAACGGAGGCTCATATTATAATGCCAAATTCTTCTAATACCACTTCCAGCAGCAAGAAGAAAACAGAAAAGTTTTCAGGGACACCCCTGTAACGTAAAGGTAGTGTCCATAGTCCTGGCAACCCCCCCCCCCCCCCCCTATGAATTGACCCAGCCCACTCCCAGGATCCTCTTTTTTTTTTTTTCTTCTTGGGAACGATGACCGGAAAACGCTTAAACTTGAATCCAGAACACTTGAACACCCGAACTTGAATCCAAAACTGAGAAGAAACTGAAACGGCTGGAATACAGAAACATATGCATCAGAAGAAGTGAAGGGAGCCAGGAAGACTGCAATGGGCCCCACCCAGGCAACTCCTCAACTTAAGTAGCTGGAGGAAAAGAAGAGAGACAAATCGTCAGTCGCGGACAACTAACAAATGCACATAGATATCCTAGCAGCAAAGGGCAGGAGCGCCGCCAGCGATCAACTGCACAGACGGTGAGCGCGCAAGTTTACAAAACACAATACAAGGTATTCATATGGAACTCAAAGTAGTTTATTATGAGATTGGTAGATAATACAAGGAAAGCGAACAGGGTGGGTAAGAAAGACAGGGCGGGAATAATACTTGCCTCAGTTTATCCTTTATAAAATTAGGACTTCCCGTCATGGTAATAGAGAAATCTGGAATTTTATCACAGGAAACGGAGGCTCATATTATAATGCCAGTTCAAAGCTTAAGGTAGAACCGAGGCAGCCCAATGAACGTCGGAGCGGAAATAGAAGTCCCGAAACGTGGATTCCCAGGACCAATCCACAGCCGACATAATGTCCTCCAGCCTACAACCCACTGAGGGCCCGAGAGGCCATAGTGCCCCGCACAGAGTGAGCCCCAAAGATAGAGACATCAACCCCAGCAAGGGACATAAGCCAATGGAGCCAACGCGCAAGGGTGGTGGAGGACTCCGGTTGGAAGGGGCGGTGCAGGGCCACAAGGAGAGTGCCCACAGCAGACTGACGCACCGCAGTTGTGACCAACTCCTACTGTTACAGGCAACGCACTGGGCAGAGCAACGGAATTGACGGAAAGGAGGGATAAAAGATCCTCCTAGAAAGGGTCTTAGTGCGTCTAGACACCCGAAACTCCACCCCATCGGACGGAAGGACCGGGCGTGGACATCCAAACCCCGTACATCCGACACTTGCCTGCATGAAATGAGACAGAACAGCCTAGCCAATTTCGCAGACAATTGTTTTAATGTTCAGAGCAGAGTTATCCGGCCACGACAACAGTAAATTAAACACACAATTCACATCCCACACCGAAGTATAACGGGGTTGCGGAGGACGGGAGAGGCGAACACCCCTAAGTAACCTGCAGACCAGAGGATGTCTGCCGACTTCAGTCCCGTCCAGACGAGGATGATTGGCAGAAATAGCGGAGCGATACAGGTTCAGCATTCTGTAGGCCCTACCGGCATCATATTGGTCAGAGAGAAACTGGAGAACAGATTGGACAGAGGCCGAACCGGGATCCACACTTCGTCCCAGGCACCAGCCAGTCCAAATCGCCCAGGCGTGTCCGTAAGCTCGACGGGAGCTCAGCGCCCATGAGGCTGCGAGGAGGAAGTCAACCGTGCCCGGAACTGTCGTGGTAGACACGGATCACCGGACAGCAACCAAGCCATGAGGTGCACCTGGCCGTCCAGGTGAGGCATGCCTTGAGGGTCTGACAACAATCTGTGATCCATCGGGAGTAACCTGGGGAAATCCAGTGCCAAGTCGAGGTGAGGATACCAGGTCTGCGTGGTCCACCATGGAGCAATCCATACCACTGACGCCTGGCTCCTGCAAATCTGAAGAAGAGTCCTCCCCAGGAGAGCAAATGGAGGAAAGGCGTAGTGGCGACCCTGGGGCTAATCCTGCAGGAGGGCGTCCGTCGCCACTGCCTCCGGGTCTGGGCACCAGCTGTAGAAGCGGGGGAGTTGTGTGTTGAGCCGGGAAGCGAAGAGATCCATGGATAGAGGTCCCCACAGCCCTGGCAGCGGAGAGAAAACTGAGGGATGAAGTCGCCAATCGCTGCAGTCCCGTAAGAATCGTGAGTATCAGTCGACAAACGGTGTTGTGAAGTCCCGGAAGGTATTCCGCCTGCACGTGAATCTCTCTGACGGCAGAAATCCCAGAAGGTCTTCGCTAGAGCGGCCAATGGGCGTGACCGAGCGCCTCCCAGCTTGTTGACGTATCGAACAGCCAAAAGGTGGTCCATGCGGAGCAGTATGCAGCAGTTGGACCGGGAGCCAGAGAGGCTGCGAATCGCGGGAGACCCTGCGAGGACTTCCAAACAGTTGATGTGGAGAGATTTTTCTGCCGGTGCCCACTTGCCGCCGGTGGAGACGGAACCGCATCGGGCACCCCAGCCTTGTGCGTTGGCGTCGGACTCAATGATAAGGTCCGGTTCCGAACCGAAGATGGCTCTCCCGTTCCAGGCTTCCATGTTGATGAGCCACCATTCCAGCTCTTCCCTGGACTCCTGATCGAGGTGAATGAGTTCTGAGTAGGACTGGGCTCGAACCAGGGCTTTCTTCTTCAGACTCTGTAGGGCACAATAATGGAGGGGGCCCGGGAAAATGGCCTGAATAGAGCTGGACAGAAGTCCAATCACTCGAGCCAAGTAGCGTACTGTAAAACTCAGGTGTGACAATGTCTTCCGGAGTTCCTTCCGAATATCCTGAAACTTGCGCTGAGGGAGCTTGAGGCATGCCGCTGGAGAATCGATAATGAAACCCAGGAACTCTATGTTCTGAGTGGGAATCAGAATCGATTTCTCCCGATTGATAAGGAAACCCAGAGCGGTGAGTAGGTGTACTGTCCATTGCAAATGGACTAATAACTTGTCGCGGGACGCCGCCATGACCAAGATATCGTCCAGGTAGATCACTAACCAAACGCCCCTGGATCGTAACTGAGCCATGACCGGACGTAGCAGTTTGGAGAAGCATCATGGTGCTGATTACGTGCCTCCCGTTTGGCCTGTCAACTGAAACCGTTGACCCTGCCATAAAAACTGTAGAAAATGACGATGATCGACATGAATGGGAACCGTCAGATACGCATCTGTCAGATCCACCTTCGCCATCCAGTCCCCTGTTTGGAGAAGATCGTGCAGACAATGGATTCCCTCCATTTTGAAATGACGCTACATGTCAAACCCGTTCAAAGCCCTGAGGTTGATAACCGATCGGAAGGAACCCCCCTTCTTCTGTACTAGCAACACATTGCTTACAAACCCCTGAGGATTCAGAGGAGCTGGTTGAATGGCCTCTTACCTTAGGAGGGCCTGCATCTCTGTCTATAAGCGTTGACCCTTGGTGGGATACCACGTGAGGGGTCGGAGGTGTAAACTGACTCGGGGTTGACACAAACTCGAGGAGGTAACCCCATATGGTCTGTAGGACCCATGCGTCTGACGTAATCTGTGCCCAAACAGGTAAAAAATGAGCAATCCTGCCACCCACGTGACTCTGAAGAATAGAAGGTAATGGGCTTACCTGGAGGACGAGACCGCCTCGTGTGACTTGAGGGAAGAAACGGACTTGGTTCTGTTGATAGGGGCCTGTGGAGGCTCTGGAGGAACCGTAAGAGCAGCGGCCGGGCAGTCAACCCCTGCGCCTGCCGGCCTGACCAAAAGCTCCTTTGGCTGGTTGAAAAACTTGCGCATCTTGGTTTTGACATTGATAGTCGTGAAGGAGTTTGAATACGCATTCATATCTGGAATAATAGTCTTTCAAAACAAATCGCCCTCTGCACCTGGGCCTGGCTCGTGTGAGGCCAGAGAAATCAAGCCCGGGTCAATGCGTAGCAGGATGGACTTTCTGCGCTCGGTAGCTAGCGCTGTATTGGCATTCCCGAGGAGGAAAAGCGTACGGTGAGCCCAAACCCGGAGGGTGGAAATTTTAGGAGCAATACCCGAGATATGAGCATGCTCAAATAGTTGGGAAAAAGGACCGAACACGTCGAGTAACTTGTCCTGGCAGGACCGGAAGGAAAAATCACCCTTACTGGGATTCCAGCCCATGTTAGCCATAAACTGTGCCATTTGCTCACTCAGTTCTGGAGTTTGGAGCACATTCTTAGAAGTGATAGGTCTGGGGCACTCCGTGCGGAGACGGGAGCGGACCTTACGTTCGAGAGGCTTTCGAACCCTTTTTAAAAGCATCTTATCCACTTTATGGGGAGGCAACCCATTCCGCAGAGCGGGGGTGCTTCAGGAATTCAGGCTCAAAAAAAATCCTCCTCAGATGCAGCATATGAGTATAAAGCCAGGGCGGTTTTCTTGACCGGAGGTGCAGAGGAACCTGCCCTGGAGCTGTCATTGGAGGAACTCTCTGAGGAAAGAGTCCAGGTACTGGAGGTGTCAGAGCTGGAGGCAGCCGTCGGAGTTCTGGCTCTCTTCCAGGACCTGTCATGCTTACCCCTTTTTTTAGGGGAAGCACGTTTGCGGGGCCGTCCCACGCTCTTTTGTAGGGGTATCCCTACCATCATATGCTCTCTTTTTAGAGTGAGCTTTCATGTGCTTGGACTTTGCCAAAGCTTTACAGTGCACCGCAGGAGGTGCCATATAGGAAGCCTGTGGCACCTCAGAGGTCTGAACAGGCTGATTTATACCAGCATTGGTAAGTGTACCTTGTGCAGGACCTGCAGGAGCCAACAGTTGTGACAGCGCAGCAGACCTGGTTCCCATCGCCGAGGCAAAATCTGTGAGGGACTTGGACAGGACCTCAGTGGAGTCAAACGGCGGCGGGGCTCCCGGGGACTCCCTGGCCAGCTGAGGAGGAGCGGGGGAGGACCCGGAGGGGCCATCTGAGCGATCTGCCGGGCTTTTAGGCTGATCCCTCTCTTGGGATGCGGAACGAGGAGGCAGCGACATGCTTGGTACGAAAATTACACGCGGCAGTGAAACTAAGATGGCCGCCAGAAAACGCGCCAAAAGCCAGACACCGGCGGGATGCGCGCGTACTGAAAGACGAGGGAAGCAACAGACGCAAAATGGCCACCGCTCGTGAGGGGAGATAGATCCGAAGCCAGACGATCCGAACGCCGGGGAAAGTGCCCCCAAATGCCGGAGCGCGGATTGGAGAGATAACTCTGGTCACCAATGACAAGAGGCGCGGGCGGCTGGTGAATCCCGGCAACAATAAAATAAAGAGCCAACTACCGCTTTCAGTGTAAAAATATACATATATATGTGTAAATTAATGCAAGTTATGCTAATTACAGCAATACAATATGCGCAATAGAACTGAAATATCAGAGACCGAGAAAATACTTCTCTCACTCCTGGAAGCGGCAAGAAAAAGGGAGGATCCTGGGAGTGGGCTGGGTCAATTTATAGGGGGGGTTGCCAGGACTATGGACACTACCATTACATGTTACAGGGGTGTCCCTGAAAACGTTTTTTTTTTTTTTCTTGCTGCTGGAAGTGGTATTAAAAGAATTTGGCGTTATAATATGAGCCTCCGTTTCCTGTGATAAAATTAGCATTCATGGATATGTTGCTGCCGGGGGGGGGGAACGGGGCTTCTTCCCCCCACTTTTTTTTGAACCCGGGCAGGAAGTAATTAACGGCGGTAAGGTATCCGACTCGCCGCAAGAAGGTGTAAAAACGCACACGATGGCCAACAGCAGTAGGCCGCAGGGTAGGCCAAAAGGTACAGATTCCCCCCCGCCCCCCAGACAGGACACGCAAAGCTGTGGGGGGGGGGGAGGCACCGCTCGGGTGAGCAGATCATCCGATCTTGTCTCCACCTCAATCAAACTTGGCAGCCGGTGATGGGTCGTTAAGAACATCAGACAAAAGTCCACATCTGAGGAGCTTTTCTAAAGTGCGACCCCACTGGCCGGCTCCGCGCCAGTCAGCTCCGTGCGTCCCCCCATTTTCTCTTTTCTAAAGACTTTTTCACATAAAGGGCCATCTAAGCATTTTTGGCAGCCAGACAAAACTTTGCATATTTAACTTTGTGTGGGATAATACAGAAATGTAGGAGCAGAGTTAAAATTCTGAGCCGGTGGCCTCGATCAAGTCCTGTGTTTTCAATACAGAGAAAAAAAAAATCTATTCTAAAGCTTTCTCCTACAATCTATCATTATGTGGCTTGACCTCTCTGTTAAAACATGACTGGAATTCTAATGGTGAATATAAGAAAAAGACTGTTCTGCACTCAATGCAAAAATCAGAATATCAGGGGTGCTCTCCAGAAATTCAGTCTCCCTCTATGGCTGCCAAAATATAATAGCAAGAAAAAAGACTGGATGAACACCAAAGAAAGTAATCTATATACCGGTAATACATTTTTATTGAGAAATAAGAGCAAAAAGACCTGGCATTAATCCATAAATACATATATAATGCCATGAAGAACTGTCATAAGGCGACAAAGCAAAATTTTAATAATACCATCAGGGTTACCAGGAATTTATAATGGTAACTGGAGGCAATAATTTGTTATTCAGCCTGGTTCATGTTGATGTTTTTTATTTAAAAAAAAAAAAAAAATTATAATTATATATATATATATATATATATATATAATATATATATATATATATATATTTTCTCAAAATTTCAAGTCCTGAGCTGCTAGCCAGGCCTTAAGAGTTAGGCTAGGGTCAGACTAACGCATTTTTCGCGTTGTCCGTGAAAAAGTGCGTTCGAACGAATGGACGCATTTTTTCACGGAATACACGATAGCAGTCATACAATGTGCATTTTCGTCTGTGATTTTGTACGGATCATCAATAAAACCCTTTTTGTGTCTGGACGTTATGTTGCCCGGACATTAGCAGCGTCTGACGTCTCCTAATCACGCACACACACGCCGCTAGTGGACGCAGCGCACTCTGTACGTCAGTACTAGCGGTTTCACGTTATCGAAAAAATGCGTTCGTTTGCCACTTGCGTTGCGCAGCCGCACTTTTGTGCGGCCATTCTTCGTATGCTGCCTGGCATTGGACGTCATTTGCTGCTAGCACGGCCGTGATTTAGTGCTGCTAAACGCACGTTGATACTGCGTTAGTCTGACCCTAGCCTAACTCGCCACTAGTTGCTCCACCTAACCCCTTTCCAGCATTGCCTCTGCATTCCCACTCGCCCTCATGTAATTTCCACTCGCCAAATGAGAGCAGGCGAGTGGAAATTTTGAGGCCTGTGTATAATATATATATTTACAACTGAGCATGCATAGTCCTTTTAATTTACCACTTGTCTCCGTGGTCTGTAGGTAAGCATCCAGCATTCCCCTTCAGCTTACATTGCTGGCACCTTCTCACAAATATGCTTGGTCACATCCGCCTTTTGTAACGAGTCTCTTCTCTGCAGGTTTCCGGGGCAGCTCCTCCACGCACTGCCAGTAGCTTTGCTCACTTTGGATTTGATGAACAACTTACGCATCAAATTCGGAAGTCCGAGTACACTCAGCCAACCCCCATCCAGTGCCAGGTGAGAAATACATACACCCCCCCCCTTTATTTCCTTAATTCATGTGTGCTCACCATGTCGTCGTCCCCCCCCCCCCCTCCCCATGTCAATTGCCTGACACCCATCTTCTTTTTTTAAGGGAGTTCCCGTGGCACTGAGTGGCCGGGACATGATAGGCATTGCGAAGACCGGAAGTGGTAAAACGGCAGCTTTTATCTGGCCAATGCTTGTACATATTATGGACCAAAAGGAACTGCAGCCTGGCGATGGACCTATTGCAGTTATTGTATGTCCCACACGTGAGCTGTGTCAGCAGGTAATTATTGATGCATGTTTAAGCTCCTCTGGTACCGATTAACTTAGAACATAGAAAAAATGTCGGCAGATAAGAACCTTTCGGCCCATCTAGTCTGCCCAATTACATGGATACTTAACCTGGATTCATCTTTTGTTTAGGATAGCCTCATGCCTATCCCATGCCTGCTTAAATTCAATTACTGTTTTGGCCTCTACCACTTCTACTGGAAGACTGTTCCATGTATCCACCACCCTCTCAGTAAAATAATGCTTCCTCATGTTACTTTTACTTATTATTATTTTTTATTTTTTTTAACCGTTGATGGGAGGAGGAAATCAATCGTGGGGGGCAGTCCATGCAGCTTTACCACCTTAAGCCAAAGTAGTCATGGTGCATAGAGTGGGCGGGGGGACCAGAGATATGGGGGGGGGGAGTTTGGACAAAGGACCTGACCCAATTGTGATGGGGAGTGAGTTTACGCATGAGAACTGGACCTGGGTGTGGGAGGGAGTTTGGCCTGGAGGGACCACGAACTTCTAGAGCGATGGCAGCTCTGGACAGGAATGCAGGGCAGGGGGGACTGGGTGGTGGCACAGAATCAATACAAACTGGTGATGTCTAACATAACCCTAGAACAAACTCCTACAGAATAAAGCAATGGCACATCTTCTCCAACCAGCTTTGATTTAGCGTCAAGAGGTTATTAACGTTAACTCGGTCTGACTCTAAACAGTGTGTGCTGTACACAGACCGATTAATCGACAATGAAAATAATTGACAACTATTTTTTATTGTCGATGAAACTATTAGTTTTTTCAGCCCTAATAATGTCTCTTAGATTCACAACGAATGCAAACGTTTTGGGAAGGCATACAACCTGCGATCTGTTGCCGTGTACGGAGGTGGCAGCATGTGGGAGCAGGCAAAGGCATTGCAGGAAGGAGCAGAGATCGTGGTTTGCACACCAGTAAGTAAGCACTCTTATTTTCTAGTTTCATCTGTGACCTATAGAGTATGGACGGAAATTGTCATATATGCTATATTGGCATTGTACTTTATTTTTATATTCTTTTGACGGCACCTCTCAGTTTGTCTGATCATCTTTGTCTTCCTGCAGGGTCGTCTTATTGATCATGTGAAGAAGAAGGCAACAAATCTTCAGCGTGTCACTTACCTGGTGTTTGACGAAGCTGATCGCATGTTTGACATGGGCTTTGGTAGGTTGCTATCCACAGGGAAGGATTTAGATGGAAAAGCGTCAAAGACCTCAACACCTTTTGTATGTTTGCGTACGGAACTTTTTCTAAGTAGCACTGACCTTATTTTATTGTCGTGTGTGTGTGTGTGTGATTATATATACACAAAACACCAAAAGAGAGCACTCCATATCAATGACCACCTTCATCCACCATTTTCTGCAACAAAAAGAACACATTTCAAAAAACCTGACTGAGGTAAAATGATGGGGATTCAGTTAACAAAGTATGATCATAATTTGCGTAAGCCTGTCGGTCACCCGTGAACAGGGAGGGGTGCATACCCAAGAGAGATGTCAACTCTCCATATGTATAAAACAAACCACAGGGGAGTTGCACTCAACCTAAACTTGCAACACAAGCGGGTGCATCTAAGACTTTAAATACAAAACACCAAAAAAGAGCACTCCATATCAATGACCACCATATATATAACAGATGCAATATAAGGTACATTTTATGGCGCACAAACACTTTGCAGTAATTGAATGATGAAAGGATTTTAGGAAAAATGGCAGATAAGTGCCAAAAATGTTACCGTGAAACTTTTTTTGCCGATTGAATATAAACTCGTAATAAACCTGTTCAAGCGATTTGCTTTAGTCGAGTTACCCCTAAAGCTGTAGAACTTTAGTTATTCACAAAGTGCCAGAGTTTGCCGGTGTTGTGACATCAAACACTGCTGTTTCATTAATGTAGTTTGAGAATAATCCCTTTTGTGAATATAATCTGCATTGCGGCATAAAAGTAACACTTTTTTTATACTCTACAGAATACCAGGTTCGATCCGTCGCTAACCACGTGCGACCAGATCGACAGAGTAAGTCAAAGCATCTTTCTGCAACAAGGGCATGGACATACACATCCCAATAATCCTATCATTTTAACTAATAACTATAATATCTTTGCATTTCCAATTTTCCTCTACAGCTCTTCTATTCAGTGCCACTTTCCGCAAGAAGATCGAAAGGCTCGCTAGAGACATCCTTATAGATCCAATCCGTGTCGTTCAGGGAGATATCGGGGAGGTAACCCTTTTATTTGCGTTTTAAGATACCGGTTTCCTTTGACTACCTTTTGTAACGACTTGCATCTATATGTTCTACTGTCAGGTTGCAATGAAATATGTATCGGGGAGAACCGTTGCCTTATTTTTATTCTGATCTCCATTTGTTTATAAATCTGCGCAGGTTTCTCCTCCGCCACTTCATTAACCTCCCTGGCAGTCAGATTTTTTTTCAAAAATCGTGTCTGAAAGTGGAACAATTTTTTTTTCTTTTTTTATTTATTGGCCCCTAGCGGAATCCTGAGTGGCTCGGTTAAATTCCTATGCTGGAAGCGGTAACCCTGAGCAACACTCGGGATGCTGCTGGATACATCACCTGTCCCTGCGCTCCCTCGATGTCTCCCGCAGTCTCCTCTGGCGATAGGGACCTCATACTTCCTGGTTCCCTCCTCACGAGAAGGGAATCCAGGAAGTAAAACGCTGCAATCGCCGGAGAAGACTGCGGGGATCAGCAAGGCAGCGCAGGGAGAGGTGATGTATGCAGCCAGAGTGTGGCTTGGGGTTACCGCTTTCATCGGTGAAATTTAACCCCGAGCCACACTCGGGATAACCGTCAGGGAGGTTAAATGTCAGGTTTTTTTTGGTGTTTTTTTTGTGATAGCACCGTGCGACTCCATTGGGCTTTTGTAAAACTTGGATTATGGAGTGTGTTGCTTTTACAGCGAGCATAAGATTTTTTTTTTGATTTTTTTTTTTTTTTCTTCCATGATTAATCCAAATATTCAGGCTAATGAAGACATCACTCAAGTGGTGGAGATATTGCCATCGGGACCAGATAAATGGGCCTGGGTTACTCGCAGACTGGTAGAGTTCACAACCAATGGAAGCGTCCTCCTCTTTGTCACAAAAAAAGCCAACGCAGAAGAGCTTGCTGCCAACTTGCGCTTGGAGGACCACCAGCTAGGCCTTCTTCACGGAGATATGGATCAGAGTGAAAGAAACAAGGTTATTTCTGACTACAAGAAGAAGAACATCCCCGTACTGGTGGCTACAGATGTAGCAGGTAGGAAATGCCAAAAGTTCAGAAAGCTACAGTACACTTCTAGAGGGAGTATATTTAAAAGGAAACAAAGTAGCAAAACAAGAGGACATAGTCTTAGATTATTATAATTTTTATTTTTCCTTTTATTAAGCTAATTATGTTATTTTTTTGCATGTATATAAGTAATAACATCACAATAGCTAGCTGTGTCGTTTAGGATTTCTTGTTGCCAGGTTTGTTTGATTTTTGTGTAATCCAATCATTTTCCCAACAGCTCGAGGTCTGGACATTCCATCTATCAAGACTGTAATTAATTATGACGTGGCGCGTGATATAGACACACACACTCACCGCATCGGTCGTACAGGCAGAGCTGGAGAGAAAGGTGTAGCTTATACCCTTTTAACGCCGAAGGACAGCAACTTCGCTGGCGACTTGGTGAGAAACCTGGAGGGAGCCAACCAGTATGTGTCAAAGGAGTTGATGGATTTGGCCATGCAGGTAACAAAACATTGCGAAATGCTGCTTTGAATCTGAGAATCTTTAATGCAGAACAAGATAACTATTAAAATTCACATTATGTTTAAAAATCTATGAAGTAGCACTTCCAATATGTTTCTGAATGCAGCAATTTAAAATCCGACCAAAGTACTTACATTTCAAGACGACACGGGGGAAATGCTGAATTAAATGCCCTGATGGATGGTATTTGTAATGAGGTTTTAAAAGCTTTAAGATAGTAAATATAGCAACAACTGTTTTTGTGTTTTAGGTTTGTCTTTTTTTTATTATGACACCTCTACTTTGACGACAGATCACTCTGCTTAACTGCATGTCTGTTTTTCTATTGATGCTCGGTAACCCCAAATGGTGGCATCTGTGTGATTTTGCTTCAGATGGTGGCAAAAGCAGTTTGTTTGTTTGTTCTCAGAATTCTTGGTTTCGCAAATCTCGCTTCAAAGCCGGGAAAGGAAAGAAGCTGAACATCGGCGGTGGCGGCTTGGGATATCGCGAGAGGCCTGGGCTGGGAGCAGAGAGCTCGGTGAGACCTACACAAAGGACAATATCTGGAATATTTAACGGTCATCAAAATTATGCTATCGGTTTCGTGATAAATATCTTCTTTTGTAGGAACGCGCAATAGGAGGAAACGTGATGAGCAACTACGAAGCTTTCAAACCTACGGGGGGTGCGATGGGTGACAGACTGTCTGCTATGAAAGCTGCGTTTCAGGTACAATAGGATTTTGTTTTGGGATTTTACATTGATATTTGCAGAGGTCTCGTACAAGAAACCATAGCCCATTATTAGCTCCCCATGGACATTATGACGGTTATTCAAAAAGTGCTGTCTTTGAGACAATTAAACTTAACTTTCCTGCTGGAATCCCTTTGAATGAGACTTTTGATAGTGTTTAAACCTCAGCATTCCTCACAACGGGAAACTTACTGTTGTAGTAATGACGACAACCTACAGCACTTTGCAAATGACCCCTTATATTTGTAATAGAGTTCAGCTCTTGGAGAACAAGGGTTGCTTTATTGATAGAATAATAAACCCGGCGATGTCCTCCTGAATCTTGCTGCTGCTGAAGGGGTTACCCAAAGTGCTAAAATTCAAAACATGCGCTCATCCTGTAAAAAAGACTGGAAATGACATCTTTATAGAAATGACATTCTGAAGATTGATCCCTCTTTTCAATACTTAACCATTTATTAGATCCACCCCTCCAGATTTTCAGGCTGTCACAAAGACCTCAAATAGTGACAGGACACACAACGGCACAATATCTTTACACGTAAGAATATTATGAGCGCAAAGTTATTGCACCAGTGCTTTCTGTTTCTATTTGAGACCAGCATAATGGTTAGAAACGCTGTTTAGGAGTGGGTCTTAATAGCGGTTCATAGTCTATTCTAGTCTGCCTAAGCAAAGTATAATCTGTTTTTGTCCCCTTCTGCTGCCTTGATGTTCTGTAACTACCTTTGCCACGACGCTCAGTCACTTTAAACCTCGGCCCTCCAGATGTCTAGGAACTGCATTTCCCACGAGCCACTGCTAGCCTAACGACAGGCTGTAGATTGTGGGAGATGTAGTTGTAAAATACCAGGAGGGCCAAGGTTGCTGTGACCCCAGCTTTAGATTGAATATAATGGTAAGCAGATCAGGAAACGTACCCGATCGGGTCCCACCTCCCTCCCATGTATGTATGTATATGTTACGGGTAAAGCCCGAACTGCGGTTAATCCAGGATTACCCGGGTAATCCTGACATTACCCAAAACCGCTGGGTAAAGCTGCAAAAAAATTAAAATTTAGGACTTTACCCGGGCAATTTTAGGACTAACCAACTGCCCTTGGGTAACTGTCTGGAAGAGCTGAAAAATTTGCACTTTACCTGGATAATGTGCAAGTCTGAAGCTTCACCTGGGTAATCTGAGGACTATCCACAGCTTCACCTGGGTAATCTGCAGAGCATCCAACCCTGCTTGGGTAACAGTGAATTTTGCTATTAGCTATGGATCTTATCAATGAACATGGCAAAAGACCAACATTATTCATTATATCCTTAATACATTTTATACAGTAACAGGATATGTTTCTTATATGAATGTGAAAGAGTAACATGATCTTTATTATGTCATATGTGCTTATATATCATTTATAAAACATAATAAACATTAGGTTACTCTTCATATAATATCTTTATCTTCATAAATTTTCAGACAATTAATGCAGAGTAGCATGACAGTTATTTAGTGTGGTTTGTGACTGTGGATACAATTTCATTAACAAAATTGTGGTTTTTGTTATTTTTTATCAGTCAGATAACAGTTTGCAGCTTTATCCGGGTAATCCTCGGAATTCAGTCAACTGTAACCTGCTGAAAACCGAAGAACAGCGGAGTACCCAGAGGCGTTTGGATACTTTGCAGATTACCCGGATAAAGTCCGATGTTTTGTTGCACATCACACTTTATCCAGCAACACTAGGGTAATGCGCGAATTACCCATTAAACAGAGCAGAAAACCAGAGGCCTCTGGATACTTTGCAGATTACCCGGGTAAAGTCCAAAATTTTATTTCACTTTGGACTTTTGCTAATGACGCCTGGGTAATCCTAGGATTAACCACACTTCGGGCTTTACCTGTAACATATACACTTCATACCACAATATGTACAGATGCATTAGAACACTTTTTTTTTTCCTCTTCTTTACCCATGCAGTCTCAATACAAGAATCATTTTGTCGCGGCCAGTTTGAACACGCAGAAGACTGGAACATCTACAATTAATTCTGGAGCGTGGACTAGCGCAGGAAGTTTAAGTTCGATACCAAACGTTCATCCACAACCTCTAGCACCACCAGCTGAAGCATCGCCACCGCCTGTCCCAAGAACCTTGCCAGGGTTTACAAGTAGCGGAACCCTAACCAGTGTTCCCCCTGTCTTCCCCTCAATCGCAAGCTCAAACTACCCCGCGCCCAGTGAGCAAGGAGCCAGAGAAGGGTCAAGCGGAAGCCGCGAAGGAAGTGAACGCGAGAAGACTAGCGAGAGAACCCGGCATGGAGATGGACATCGGCACAGCGACCGTGGCGGTCACAGGCACGGAGGACACAGACACTCCAGTAGTGGGCGGCACGGAGAAAGCCATAATGGAGGAGAAGGGAGGAGAGAGAGCTCTCGGGATAGCGGAGAAGGAAGAAGAGAGAGTTCACGAGAGAGCTCAAGGGAAGGAGGCAGCAGCCGAAGAGATAGCGGGGAAGGGCGAAGAGAAAGTGGGGAAGGGCGAAGAGATAGCCCCCGAGATGAAACAAAGAGAGATAGCCCCCGAGATGAAACAAAGAGAGATAGCCCCCGAGATGAAACAAAGAGAGATAGCCCCCGAGATGAAACAAAGCGAGATAGCCCCCGAGATGAAACAAAGAGAGAGAGCTTGCGAGAGGGCGAGGGACGGCGTGAGAGTTCAAGAGATGACGGAGATCCCAAGAAGGAGGTGAAAGGTGAAGATTTTGCAGTACCAGACCCTCCCAAGCGCAAGAAGAGTCGATGGGACAGTTAGATCAGTCAAGGCATTCCAGAATAGGTTTGCTTTATCTTTTCTGTTTTTTTTCCCCCCCCTCCTGTTTTGTTTGCTTACGGAGGAGACGAGTCGTTTACTGGTGTTGCCTCGGACGCAAAATATTCATATTTTTACTTTCTGAAAGTCATTTTACTGGGACAGGTTCTTGCCTCTCTGAATTTGAGACGGAGGGGAGGGGGCGGGCTGGGGCTGGTGAATAACGGATTAGGTCGGTTTACTTCTATATACATCGCAAAAGTGCATTCACAACATCATCAGTTAATTTCTTTGTATTAAATCCTTTGAGATACAGACACCTCCAAAACTGATGCGTTAGGGGTATTCAGTCCTTGTTCCTTGTGATCTTCCCAAATTGTGTACGTGTGTTAGAAAATGTAACTGTATATAGCAAGATTTCAAGTTTTACCTCTTTCCCCAACTTCACGTAACAACAATGTATCATTTCATAGACAAAGCGTCTTATTAAAGATGTTTTGATGTTTTATCTGGTCTTGTACGTGCTTAATGCGTCTTGTTTTTGTAGAAGCTTCACAAGGACAAAGTGTGAAAAGGCATGATTCTAGAGGGAGTAATGTTCTGGAGTAAACTATGGTAGTAGAATTTAAACACGCAAACCCTTTTACGTATTCACCATCTGCACCACAAGCGTCCATTTCTGTTTCAAGTAAGCGATAATTAAATGATACAGACTTAGTTCTCCATGTGTTTTTATAACAGATCTCAAACAGTATTCTAGTGGATACCTGGATAAGAATACAGACAGGTTTGCTTTTGCTGCAATCTCAATATATAAGGTATAGATAGGGCAGCAGCAATCCTACACAACAATGCCATACCTCCATTGACTTGAAGACACAGCTGCCTTCAATAACTTGTACCCAACAAGTAGAACCTTTTGTATGTTAACGTTATACTGTAAAGAGATACTTTTAGCGGGTTATTGAAAAAGTGTGGCGTTTGCTGATGTTGCAACAGTAGCTAACACTGGCGTTGCAAAGGTAAAATCCAAACCAGCAGAAGCTTCACATGGAAATCTCTCTTATGTGGCGGTTTGGATTTCTGTTGTTGAAACACAAAGGCAATAACTAATGCTTTTTGAATCTTTATTTTCCCACTTCAAGCTCTCAAAATAAAACAAGATTCCTGCCCTCACAACAAAATCCAAAAAAGCATGCAGATATTGCAACCCAGCATGTCATACATAAAATGATAGATGCTATGGTAGTATGCCCCCCCCCCCCCCAAGCAGCAGGAAAGTAATATGTTTTAGCATACTTAGTGGGAAACTCTCACATTGCAGATATGTAAACTAGCTTGGCATGTTTTGTGTTAAAAAAAAAAAACCACACAACTGCCACGTTAGACATTTTTTCCCCCCTTAGTAAAATACATAGGTATGTGCTCATTTGTTTTTAACATTACATATTTGTCAGTAATTATTGCCCGTCCCCTCCTTAAGTGCTGCGTTCCATTCATTTGTCAAGTTAGACTAGCAATGTCCTTCCTTTATCAGCTATTCCTTCTCTTAGACTTGGGCTTCTCAGGTTGGTGTGTGGGTTTCTATGCCTTCTCCGTGATTGTCTACACGCCGCTGTGTTCCATCACTAGCGGGACAGATGGAGGTGTAGACAGGTAGGTAGGAAGCAGAGTGTATGGGTACAGACGGTTGTCTCCCTCTGATAGCCATACTCAGACAGATGCTGTTTGTGGTGTGGGATAAGACCGCTCCATAGTGACAGCTGCCGCCAGTGCTGGTGACTCGGTACTTCTGTTTGAGATCTGCAGACAGGCTCCTGCGAAACCAGAACTTGCGAACTTCAGTCTGTACCTACAAGAAGAGAAGATGGCACGTCTGAATATAATTGCAACATGATAGTGTTCAGATGAGTGTCTCTTAAGTAAAGTACGGTATGAAGTATCTTTTAAGCTGGGGTCAGATGAACGCATTTTTATCGTGCGTTTAGGCGCACTTAATCACGGCTGCAGTAGCAGCAAATGACGGCCAATATACAAAGTACAGATGCAGGAAAGTGCGGCCACGCAACGCAAGCGGCAAACGAACGCATTTTTTTGAGAACTCAGAACCGCTAGTACTGATGTACAGAGTGCGCTGCGTCCGCTAGCAGCGCGTGTGCTTGATTAGGAGACGTCAGACGCTGCTAATGTCCGGCCTACATAACGTCCAGACGCAAAAAGTGTTTAACGATCCATAAAAAAATCACGCACGAAAATACGCATCGTATGACCGTTTTCGCACATTCCGTGAAAAAAACACGTCAATGTGTTCGGACGCACTTTTTTACGGCGACGCGAAAAATGCGTTCGTTTGACCCTAGCCTTAACTGTAAATTTGTGCACAAAAATGTAGAGGAGTTGAAGATGAACTTCTCTGGATTCCTTTCTAGTTTTAACCCTTTATGTTAATAACCCTGATGTGACATGCTGCCAGACACTGCATGTCAAGTGACTGGACAGGAATCTAGATGCAACACTGAAGCACGCTTCTTGTCAATTCATTGCCTGTGGAAGCCTGTGTGCTTAGAGAACCATTGGTGGGATATGTGGTCCTAGGACATGAGTGCAGGATCTTGCTCTTGTAGGAATATCAATACATACTTAAACATTTAAATTTCCTCTGGCCTCGTGGTTTTCCCTTTCTGGATGGAGTGGAACAGTGGGAACAAACTGTTTTTGTACGGTCCCAGTGTTATGGCGCTCACACCGGGGGTTTATATTTTTCTCTATCTCTAGGAATAAATACCAGTGATGACAGCAGCTGCTATCATGTAGCGGCTTTCCACCATTAAGGCTCACTGCTAATATAGCCGCTTGGTTGTACTAGACATAAACAGGAACGGTTATTTGCTTGCACAGATATCCTTTCAGTGACTGCTTGTTATTGGCTGGATAGGGACAATAGTGAAGATTAACCACTTCACTGCAGATGACTATATACTATAGGTTTATGTGCTGTGGTGCTGTTGACTCCTTCATATCATTGTTTCCCGAGTTTGGGTTCATGTACTGCTGATTGGAGGTTTCACAAAATAGGCTGCTTTCTGTATAGTCCACCATAGCTTAGCTGGGAGACTTTTTTTTTTTTTTTTTTTGCCACATCCTCATCATTGTGCATGAGAAACCGGGCTTCCCCCTCTTGGCTGGGAAAATGCCATTACAGGGGCAATTTGGACTGCTGTGTCTGGCTCTGAATATCTCAGAGGGTCATGGAAAGTGTTTAAAAAGACAGACTCTGACCTGTTGTTAGACTTGTACAAAACATGACCATGTAAACTTGGAAAAAGTTATCTTGTGAAGCCGTTATTGTCCACTTTGCACTTCTAAGATGAATAATGCGGCTGCCATTACTCACGTAATCTTGTGATTTCAGGAGCAAGTTAACAAGCATATGTTAAACAATGTGTCCAAATAGAATATTGTTAAAATAGTGAATTTTATTACAATTGGTCAACCAGTTCCTTTTTAAAACCAAATTGTAATAGAACTCCAGTGTCTATAAATCACTTCTTTGTATGATAAATACTGCAAGTAATAAGTTTCAATAAAGCTTTCTATAGAGTTTTCAGATGGACGATAATGTATACACATAGATTGAAAACTGCCAAACTCACTGAAATTGTGTCTTATTTTAGGACTGTGGTGTATCGCTAATTTTCACTCACTTTTGGCTGCTTGCTGTTACTGATGAACATTTAAGGCTAGGGTCAGACGAACGCAGCTTTAACGTGCGTTTAGCCGCACAAAATCACGGCCGTGCTAGCAGCAAATGACGTCCAATGCCGGGAACACACGAAGTACGGCCGCACGAAAGTTCGTCCGCGCAACGCAAGTGGCAAACGAACGCATTTTTTCGAGAACGTCAAACCGCTACTACTGACGTACAGAGTGCGCTGCGGCCGCATAGCGGCGTGTGTGTGTGATTGGGAGACATCAGACGCTGCTAATGTCCGGCCAACATAACGTCCAGACACAAAAAGTGTTTTATTGATGATCCGTACAAAATCACGGACGAAAAGGCGCATCGTATGACCGCTACCGCGTATTCCGTGAAAAAATATGTCCGTTCGTTCGACCGCACTTTTCCACGGTCGACGCGAAAAATGCGTTCGTCTGACCCTAGCCTAAAGTAGCAACACCCCCCCCCCCCCCCCGACCTAATGTCATTAGCTGGATGCGTTGACTAATCTTTAAAACATTGCATTGTGGTCATTTCAATTATTGTTTAATAAAACCAAAATCGTTTTTTCTAGCTTTTATTTTTACAAACATGATCATGTGGTCTCCCTCCTTGGTAAGGGGTCAGCAGCCTTGACTCTGCAGATGTTTTGGAACTACATCTCCCATGTTGCTCAGCTACTTGTTAGGTGAGCAGAGTCTCCATGCCTGTATGTTCTGCTTGTATCAACCATCATAGCCACACTTTCCATATTTCATTTATTCTCGGGTGTGTTTTCAGATGAACTCATCCCACCGATCAGTCTGGTTCTTTGTTGTTCTGTCTTCCACATTTTCCATAGCCTAGAATTAGTTTACTACACACTATGCCATATTTACAGCAATTAATTAATATGCAACCCCTGTTTGTAATTGGGATAACCTCTTATTCCCTTTAAGATGTAATTTGTATGCTGTCAGACGGCCTTTCTCCAGGTGAAGTTCAACTAGATGGCTAGGCGACCTGTATATAAACAGGAGATGGAGGCTCCCCTGAGCCGTGGCTCCCTCCAGCCTTGCGTCCAAGTTGCGTATGGAGTTAAAACAGGAGTTAGAATGTGGCAGCAACTAGGCACTGGCAAATTACACTATGCCCTTTCTGCATCCTTTCAAAACTAATGTGACCATTACCAACAAATCTCCCCTCAGCCCCAAGCTGGCCTCCCATGACCTGTTTCCTCAAACCTTTCCTCATCCAATTTTTATCCCAAACTCCACACGCTCTTCTAAATCCCAAACTCCCTTAATCCTCTTGCTGCTGCTAAAAAAATCCATTTTTATCCTGAGCCTTTAACAATCCACACGCTTTCAAAGCCTCACTTACCCGCTCACCATAACGCTGGTAGGGTTATTCAGAGAAAGGAGGAAACCATGAGAACTGGCTGGAGAAGAGAACAATCTAGACCAAATAGCCAAATTTGAAAACCGAGGTAAATGGGTACATTTCTCTACTTTGGCTCTTTTAACCTAGAATATTAACTTCTGGGTTTCACCTTTCTTTGTATAGACCTGTAAGTCACATTCTGCCAATAAGCTAGTAACCACTAACCCAAAAATACCTTTCTCCTACACCCTCTGAAACACTCACAGGTCTATTCACTAAAGGTGAAACTCTGGAGACTTGGCTGGAGAAGTAAAAATGAAATATCAAAATAGCCAAACCAGAAACCTCCCATTTATCACACTTTCCAAAACAGCTGTTTAACCCTTTAGTGGATAGACCTGTATGTCTACACCAGTGTTTCCCAAACCTCTCCTCGGGACCCTCAACCAGGCCAAAATTTACAGATCACCTTGAGGAAACGCAGACTGAATCCTGCAATCGGTGAGTAGCAAATGATATCACCTGTCCTTCAGATATTTGGAAAACCTGGCGAGGCAGAGGGTCCGGAGGACAGGTTTGGGAAACACTGGTCTACAGGCAATTGCATTCGGCTTGTTAGCAAAAACAAAAAAGGGAAGAAACCACTGTGGTACTCTACAGAAGTGGCCAAAATAGTGAAGAACAAAAAGACAGCATTCAATAATTCTAAAAAAAACTCAGGCAAACCTATAAAATTAGGCAGAAAGAGGCAAAGCAATTTATAAGAGCTTCCAAAGCACACGCAGAAGAGAAAATAGCTCAGTCAGTAAAAAAGGGGGACAAAACATTTTTTAGATCCATAAAAGATCGAGAAAAGTAAAACAAGGATTAGTTAGATTAAAAATGAAGGAAGGTATGTAGAAGAGGATAAAAGTCTCGCTGACTGCCTCAATGAATATTTTTGTTCAGTTTTTGCAGACGAAAAGGAAGGAAAGGGACCTCAGTTAGGAGGAAACACTATCAGTTTACAGAGGAGGAGGTTCTACAGCAGCTGTCTAAAGTAAAGATAAATAAGTCAATGGGGCCTGATGGGATCCACCCTAAATTATTAAAAGAGCTCAGTGGTGTAATAGCAAAACCGTTAGCAAGGATTGGTTAAATAAATCTGTTAACGGGAGTCGTCCAGAAGACTGGAAATTAGCAAATGTTGTGCCCATTTACAAGAAGGGTAGTAGGGAGCAATCGGGGAATTATAGGCCAGTTAGTCTTACGTCAGTAGTGGGGAAATTAATGGAAACCATGTTTAAAAGAAAGGATTGTTGAACATCTAAAAACACATAGATTACAAGATCAGAAACAACATGGGTTTACCTCAGGGAGATCATGCCAAACTAATCTTATTGATTTTTTTGATTGGGTAACAAAAATAAGACACAGGTGGTGCAGTAGACATTGCTTAATTAGATTTCAGTAAGGCTTTTATCAATAAATTGCAATCTTTGAGCTTGGATTCCAATATTGTTGAATGGATTAGGCAGTGGCTGAGTGACAGGCAACAGAGGGTTGTGGTAAATGGAGTTTATTCGGCGCAAGGTCTTGTTACCAGTGGGGTACCTCAGGGGTCAGTACTTGGACCCATTCTCTTTAATATTTTTATTAGTGATATTGCAGAAGGTATTAATGGAAAAGTATGTATTTTTGCTGATGACACAAAGATTTGCAACAGGGTTGACGTTCCTGGAGGGATCAGCCAAATGACAAATGATTTAGGTAAACTAAAAAAATGGTCGGAGCTGTGGCAATTGAGTTTTAATGTGGATAAGTGCAAGATAATGCACCTGGGACGTAAAAACCCAAGGGTTGAATATAGAATATTTGATACAGTCCTAACCTCAACATCTGAGGAAAGGGATTTAGGGGTTATTATTTCAGAGGATCTAAGGGTAAGTAGTCAATGTAATAGAGCAGCAGGAAATGCTGGCAGAATGCTTGGTTGTGTAGGGAGAGGTATTAGCAGTAGGAAAAGGGAAGTGCTCATGCCACTGTACAGTGCACTGGTGAGACCTCACTTGGAGTACTGTGTGCAGTACTGGAGACCGTATCTCCAGAAGGATATAGACATCTTAGAGAGAGTTCAGAGAAGGGCTACTAAAATGGTGTACGGCTTGAAGGAGAAAAGTTACCAGGAAAGGCTTAATGATCTTAACATGTACAGCTTGGAAAAAACGAGACAGAGGAGATATGATAGAAACATTTAAATACGTAAAGGGAATCCACAAGGTAGAGGAAGGGAGTATATTTAAAAGGAAACAAAGTAGCAAAACAAGAGGACATAGTCTTAGATTAGAGGGGCAAAGGTTTAAAAGTAACATCAGGAAGCATTATTTTACTGAGAGGGTGGTGGATACATGGAACAGCCTTCCAGTAGAAGTGGTAGAGGCCAAAACAGTAATTGAATTTAAGCAAGCATGGGATAGGCTATCCTAAACAAAAGATAAATCCAAGTGAAGTATCCATGTAATTGGGCAGACTAGATGGGCCGAAAGGTTCTTATCTGCCGACATTTTTCTATGTCTACACAAACCTCCCAACCATACATGACATGTTCCTCTTAACATGTCCCATAAGTGCTGGCGTGCAATTAGGCACTTGATGGATTTTTGTAACTGGTGTCCAGTAACCTACACACAGGTCTGATCTCCTAATTAACAAGGGAAAGTGTATTACAGAAACGTGGTGGGATGAAACACAATTGGGCCATAAATTTACACAATATTTAGAAAACAAAACATATCAATCCTGACTTAACCCCCCCCCCCTTCACTGCTGAGCCATTTCACGGCTTGAAAAAAAACTTTTCTTTTTTGTACTATTGTTATTTTTTTTATTTACTTTAAACATGGTCATGTTTGGTATCATTGGAAAGGCCATGCTCTTCAACCTGCTAGCTGAAAACAGTCAGATATTGGGGTCAAAGGAACACTTATCTCCACCCCTATCTTTCCTTAGGAGTCAATGAGGAAGTTCCCCACACATCCTCAGCGGTGAAAGGGTTAAAACCAAGTATTACACATCTGGTAAGCAATGCAGGAAATGTGGAAACTTTAGGGGGTAAATATCTGTGTGGGGGATTAAACTGGGAAGTCAACTATGGGTTGGCATATCTATATTAGGTGGTTTATAGCATGAGGAAGAACTGTTCGAGCAAATCAGGAAGGCTGCACATCCAGGTAGCACTTTAATTATTGGAGATTTTAATTACCCAGACATTAATTGGAATAGTGGCACTAGTAATTCAGCGAGGGAAAACAGTTTCTGAACCTGTTAAATGAGTTCTTGACACAACTGGTAAAAGCACCTACTAGAAAGGATAACTGCCTGGATCTGATTATAACAAATAATGTGGATCTTTTCTCATATTCAAGTAAGGGAGCAGTTGGAAAACAGTGACCATAATATGGTGTCTTTTGAAAAAAACTAAAAAAAAATAGCACATTTAATTTCAAAAAGGCAAACTCCATTAAGATAAAGGGGGATGTCGATCTCCTTTGACCGGCAAAAAGTTTTTCAGACAAGTGGAATATCTTCAAACGGACACTAGAAAAGTACACGTCCCTAATATATTCCACTGGGAAATAAATATAAAAGAAACGGATTGATACAATATATGTGGCTCAGGAGGAAGGTAACCAAGCAAATGAAAAATATAAAGAGATTTAAAGCTTTCAAATTGGCATCCTATAAAACATATCCAGCAGCTAATAAAGCATGTTAAAAAGCAATTTGATGGGCTAAACTAGAAAATGAAAAAGAAATAGCCAAAGAGAGCAAGACCAACCCTAAAAGATTCATTACATTCTAAAACAAAAATACAAGCGTGAAGTGTAGGTTCACTGAAATCAGAGTCCGGGATGTTATTAACTGAAGATCCAGATGACACAGAACATTTGAATGATAAATACTGAAGCAAAATAATCAAAGAGAAACGGGTAACAAGACACCTGCAAATCATTGACGAAATCTTACTAATAAAATGTGATTGCTTAACTCAAGAAAAGGTGTTGCAGCAACTAAACAAAGTGAATGTGAACAAAGCTCCAGGGCCGGATAGAATTCACCTGCGAGTACTGAGGGAGCTATGTGTTGAAATATGTTAACCTCTGTTCTTAATCTTTCAAGATTCTTTTCTTTCAGGAATCATAGCAAAGGAGTGGAGAAAAGCTGATGTGGTCCCTATATTCAAGAAAGGTTCAAAATGTATGCCTGAGAATTATAGACCTGTGAGCTTAACATTTGTGGTTGGGAAAGTATTTGAGGGGTTACTAAGGGATAATATTCAGGAATTCATTGGAGGTATAATCTACTTAGCAAAAATCAGCATGGCTTTATGAAACTCCGATAATGTCGGGCTAACCTAATTGCATTCTATGAGTATAGATCAGGTGGTCGCAGTGGATGTGATTTACTTGGATTTTGCCAACGCTTTCGACACAGTTCCACACGAGGTTAATATTCAAATTAAGAAAAATTGGTCTAGATGAAAATTTGTGTTCTTAGATTGGTCACAAACAGTAAATTTTCAAGATGGACATCAGTGGTAAGTGGTGTCCCTCAGCGGTCTGTTATAGGACCAATTCTATTCAATTTATTTATAAATGACCTTGAGATAGGCATTGAAAGTCATGTATCAGTGTTTGCAGATGACACAAAACTAGGAAAAGTAATACAATGTGAGCAGGATGTTACTTCGCTGCTGAGGGATTTAGATAGATTGGGGGACTGGGCGCTTAAATGGCAGATGAAATTTAATGTATATAAATACAAGGTTATGCACTTTGGAGTGAAGAACATACGAGCAACGTATACCCTAAATCATTGTTTCCCAAACCTGTCCTCGGGACCCTCAACCAGGCCAGATTTTGCAGATCACCTTGGGGAAAAGCAGACTGAATCCTGCAATCACTAAGCAGCAAATCATATCACCTGTGCTGTGCTTCAGATATCTGGAAAAAGTGGCAAGGCAGAGAGTCCTGAGGACAGGTTTGGGAAACACTGCCCTAAATGGTACGGAGTTAGGGAAATCAAAGCAGGAGAAGGATTTGGGAATAATCATATACTTCAAACTAAGTAGCAATGTCAAACAGCAGCCACCAAGGCCAGCAAAGTATTGGCATGCATTAAAAGGGGAATTCACTCTCGGGACGAAAACATTGATTTATAAAGAGGCAAAATTATGGTAAGACACACCTTGAATATGCCGTGTAATTTTAGGCACCTGCTTTATGAATGGATATTATAGCGCTAGAAAAAGAGCAGAGACGGGCGACTAAATTAATAAGGGGAATGGAAGATTTAAGTTATGAGGAAAGACTAACAAGCTTAAACCTGTTTAGTTTAGAAAAATGGTGCCTTAGAGGGGATCTGATATAAATTCCCACGGGAATTCCTCCCGTATATGTTAGTGAAATATTGGCTTGCGCGTTTGGTGTATTGTAAAATTGTCTTGTTACACATTGTACCTCCTGTACAGCACTGCAGAATGTGTTGGCACTTAGATCCCAAACATCTGGAGGGACAAGGTTGTTGACACCTTCTGTAGGCCGTACAGTAACAGATACAGGAGTCCAAAAGACCCATGCATCTCCTGTATAGTGAATTGCCTGCGAGATGTGAGGGAAGACCCATTTCTGTTGTCATCATGCTCATGTGCAATATAGTCAGTGGGCAAAGAAAGTCCTACAGCAAGGGCTGCCCTCCAAAATGACAAAGCCCAAGATCAGCACCAAGCTGCAGGACGTTGTGTGTCAAAGCTACTGTGAGCTGCCTTGGGCAAATAATTTGCAAATTAACAATAATTTGTATCAGCTGCCGTTAATTGGTCTATCCCTAATTCAAATCACAAACGTGACGAGCACAAAGTGGTCGACATAAACTCAGCAACGAAAGGGTTAATCTAGTTATAAAAGGTATGTGTTACAACAGCACAGACTAGGTGAAATTTGAATAAGCGCATTAGAAGCAGTAATTGAGCCTCTTTCTCCAATCTGGAACCTGAAATCCAGCATCCACAGCCCCAATATCCCTGGGTTACTAGACAGAACCAGTAACTTTTTGAGCAGGAACACGAACTCCCAAAATAATATTTACCCCAAGTCACCAGGCACGACCAGTGTTCTAGAGTGAAACAAAGCAGGACTCCAAGCTGCAAAGGTATGTTTAATAAATGGGAGACAAAGCTACCCCACTAAAAAAAAAGGGACATTTCGGCCACAAATTTTTAGTAGGGTAGCTTTGTCTCCCATTTATTAAACACACACCTTTCCAGCTTGCAGTCCTGCTTTGTTTGTTTTGAGTGTATTGGAGAGGTTTCAGTGCCCCTTTTGGCAGAGACTCAGCGCTGGTGTGGTGGGCTCCCAGCTCGGGAAGATCGCGACACTTGTGGATGACGTCCGTGTTCTAAAGCAGTGTTTCTCAAGTACTGGGTCGTGACCCAAAAGTGGGTCGCGACCAGGGTTAGACTGGGTCACGGGGCATGTGCTCCCAGGCCTCTGTAATGCCTGGGACCCGCTAATGCATCTTACCTGCAGCAGCGGGTCCCAGGCGGCGCGGCTACCTTTGCTTTCTTCACCAGCAACCGCGTGCCGGAACTTCCCTGCTTGAAGGAAGTTCTGGTGTGCAGTTGCTAGTGAGGGAAGCAGGGATCACCCCGAACCCAAAGCTACAGGTCCAGTTGCCACACACTGCCTGGGACCCGCTGCATCAGGTAAGATACTCTAATGGCAAGGTGGTGGTGTTGGGGGGGGGGGGTCTGAAATTGGAAGGTGAGGGTGGGACTCTGACTGGCAGCAGCTCTGTACTCCCAACAGGGGCTGACAGGTATCCAGAGCATTCTACTACTGGCTGCCAACACCAGGAGTAACTGTGCACAATGCACATCTCAGTGAAGCAAAAGGCTGTTGGGTAAGGGGGGCTCCCTATGTATATTTGATTGTGGTTTTTCCTTTCTGATTTTCCCTCTTTTTGTTAATATGTCCTTTTACCTATTTATGCATCCTTCTTTCTGAATATCTGTTATACTGTAGATGGACAGACTGAATATCTGTGTCCTGTGTATTTTTCCATCTGTCTGTAGCTACAGTATGTCTTCCTCTCCATTTCTCTATTTCTCCTCATCTCTCTCCTTTCTCCCTGTATCACTCTCTCCCCCTCTTACTCTATAAATCTCTCACTCCTCTTCCTTTCCTGGTTTAGAATCCCTGCAGAAAACTAGACTGTACACTGAGAATTCTCAGCAGAATCACACACTGCTTCCTGATATCGGCCACTCTGCATACCAGGGACGTGCGGTGAGGTCAGTGGCTGGTAAGGCACTGGCTAGTATCAGAGCCAGATATACACAGGTTACGTAGGGGTTCAGGTTCAGTACTCCCCAGGAACTGGCTGCTCTCAGTGTGCCCCAGGATCTGGCTGCTTTCCGTGCTCCCCAGGATCTGCGTTGTCCACTCCAGGCAGCCGAGTGTCAGTCACACACTGTCCCCTCCAACTGCAGGGAGGAAGTGCCGCCACAATGAACAGTCAGACTGAGGTCACACCCCAAGCACAGCCCCTGACTGTGCAAGATGAGGACTGTCACATGACTGTCTTGCGTCAATCAATGTGTGGGAGGCCAGCATCCCATGGTGGCGTTTTTTGAAAGTCTTGGATAAATGGTGCTTCCCATTGGTCCAAGCTATTCCATTGCTCTCAGTGCTTCTCTGAGGCACTGAAGAGCGTAGGTTCAGGAAATAGGCAGCGCCAGTCGTGCGTGCAGACTTCTCAATCTCTTGGCCAGCTTGAGCTAACGCGATTAAGCTTTTTATAATGATTTAAATTAGAGTTGCTTTGTCTACCATCACCCCAGACTTCGAGACACTTATTAAGAGCAAGAAGCATCCTCAGTTTTCCCATAAGTTCTAATTAATTTCATATGTTTCAATTACAGTTTATTTTATTGGGTTTTTGCATCAACAGCGCTTTAATTTTCACTAGTTCTGTGATTACTGCACTATCCATTTTGGAAAGAATCCTTGTATGTTTACAAAATTGTTTAAAAAGTGCATACATTGTAGAATATTGCACACGTTTTGTAGAATAAAGCATGTTTCAGAAATTTAATTATTTTTGGGTCGTGACTTAATGACTAAGGACAATTGAGGGTCCACGGGTTGAGAACCACTGGTCTAGAGTGGCAACAGAAGCCTAACTATTTGACACACATACTGCTATACAGTTAAGGGACAACCCCCTTCCTGAATGTAACACGGATGTAACGGATCACCACTACCCTGCACGGGTAGATCCGCCGTCAGCGCCGAGCTTGTCTGGAGGTGTAGAGTCAGGGGTAGCGGGCTGTATGAATTCGGCGGTGATTAAGCGCTTTTGCACGATCCTTGAAGCGTCGCGGTTCCCCAAGCCCTGTTATCCCCAATTACTAGCCGAGGCAGGAGTAAAGGTTCAAACAGGTACCAGTTTATTTAACGTGGGGGATACAGGGGTATTTATGGGGAATGAAACCATTGTTCTCCCCTGGCCGGCCCTCAGTCCTCCTGCGGTGATCTTTACCTTTGCCTCGAGCCCTTGCCCAATCTGCCTTGGTTAACCTGGGGGACCCCTGCTGTGCACAGCCCTTATCTCGGATCTCGGCGCCAGCTCGTCTGTCTCCCCCCCTCCCAGAACCTCTCCCTGTCCGGGCAGCGCCCGGCCCCCCCTGTGGTGTGAGCGCTCCTTTGTCCTGGCGGCTCCCTGTGGCTTTCAGCCCGAGTTTGGGGTTTTACCAGGGATTTCGGGGTGATCCCCTGGGAGCGGCGGCACGCCGGGGGTACAACCTGGTAGCTCGGGTCCGGGGGCTGGTTCAGTCCAAAAAGCACCCCGATCGGATCAACGGAGCCCGAGCTGTGGAGGGGGAAAGTCCGGTGGCTGTACACGAGCAAGAGTCACTGTTTGCCGGCCGCGCTCCCGGCGAGGGATCCCTGGTCGGCGTTCGGGTTTCCCGGGGCACTTCGTTCTGAAATTCGCACCCCCGTAAGAACCTATTTTTAGGAGCCTACTGGCCAAGAAGCGCTCTTCTGCGTGGTTTCCACGCTGCGGGGCAAGGCGGGCAAGTTTGGGCGTCTTGGCAGAGACAGTTAGCGGCGGCTCGAGGCATTCACAGACCGGGCGTCTTCCCGGGGCTGGGGACAGGCGGGGAACAGGTCAACAATAGGGAGAATTACAGGGGGAACTTCTAAAAATACAACCTAACGAATTCTTTAATACGCCACACCAAATCAACATTTTAAGAATTTGTACCGCGCTACGGTATAGTAGCGGCCGTTCCGTCACAACGGATAAGATCAACAGATACAATAACGGACAATGGGAAGGGACCTTCAAAACAATGGACAGTTTACACAGGCAACCTTTATCTTAAACTGCCTACTAGTTCCTGGGAGAAAGGGGTGGGGGGAATTGAGGGAAGCATGTGAAACCTATTCTTACATCGGGTGTACACTATACAGAGAGTGATGTTAGCTACTACGGAGGGAATGTACCACAGGAGACTCTACAATAAATACATGAGGGAAATAATACACAGACAGTTCAACATAAAATAAATCCTGGATTCCCTGGGCAATTCATTTGGCAAACCCCAGATAGCACCTTGGCCCATAGTCAGTAGGAAAGAGGCTAGCCTCCAGGCTCCTCCAACTGCCCCAGTGACGGCTGAGTCTGTCACATAGGGAACTCTATGTCATAGCATTGGCAGTGACGTTCAACCGCTGTGCCTCTGTGTACAGTAAGCGGTGCGTGGCAGATCGTGGGATTGATGTTTTTGGCTAGTCACACATTGGGAAGTTGAATGGAACTATTAAATGCCGGGGTTCTGTTACTCACCTCTCCGTTGCAGAAACAATAGATGATTGCAACAAAAAATCCCTGCGAAAATAGAAATGTTTAGAGGTGAATTTATTTAATATTTGTGGGATCCAGCCTGTAAAAACAATACGATACGAAGATAGAATCCCTAAGCTGCATAATCAATCTCAAATAACATCCAACAAGTCTCAGACGTCCGTGTCCCTGGCAAATTCCATTTAATAAATACACGGGCATTAAAAGGATTTCTCTGTGCTGTGCTTTACTCCTTAAATATATTCTGTTGAGAATTGCAGCATGGTTCTATGCAAGTCTTTGCAAAGCTTGCCAAATGACATTAACCCTTTCACCACCAAGTGGTTTGAAACAGACCCTGTAAAACTACCCCTTGGCTCCATAACTAACATACCCCCCACCCACTCACTCGTTCTTTCAGGTGCATCGATTCTGTGTGTCTTTCACACAGATTTCTGCTCCCTCTGCTGGTGGATCCGTTCCCAACACAGGCTGCCTGGTTCTCCATTACAGGGACACTACTACTAACCGTTACAGGTATTTATAAAGCGCTAACAAGTTCCGTAGCTCTGTACAATAGGAGAGACAGAATAACAAATGTCCAAGCAAGTTAAACACATAGAACAGTAGGGGAGAGGACGCTGCTCGAGAGTTTACAATCTAAGAGGAGAGGCGTGACACACTAGGTCAGGGTAAGTGGCAGAGTATGAAGTAGTGGGGGATCATGGCGGCCGTGAGCTGATAGGCTTCTCTGAAGTAATGTGTTTTCAGAGACTTCTTGAAGGACCGGAGAGACGGAGAGTCTGATGTTGCGGGGGAGGGAGTTCCATAGAAAGGGGGCAGCTCTGGAGAAGTCTTGAAGGTGTGAGTTGGGGGTGTGGATACGAGGAACTGATGGCATCAGATCATTGGCAGAACAGAGTGGGCAGAACAGAGTGGTCAGGACGGGTAGGCCTGGATTAAGATCTCTATGGGCCTGGAGCTGAATATTTTGGTGTTTTTTTTGTAATTTAGTGAAATGAAAACATATTTTTGATTATTTAATAATGCAGATACTGGTATGTCTAACCAGGCAGATACTGTGTGATTAAAGGATTGAAATCTGAATGAAAAATTAAAAGAGTGTAAACATTTTTTCCCCATTTTATCATCCAAACCTTTGTGGCTATATATTCTATAGTGCATTCTTGTTAAAACAAAATGTGAAATGGGAACCTGTTATTGCATTTTTCTGAGAAAATATACAATTTAACCATTTTTAAAAAAAAAATAAAAAAAATTCCCTTGTGTTTTGGAACATGTTTTTTTTACGAATAATATGACTATGTATAAACCACTGACCTTGCTCCCAGCGTGGGAAATGAGAAGGAGTAATGGCAGTGGTATTGCTTATTTTATACGTGACAAATGGACAATGCCATCGCTTTGGAACTAAAAATAAATAAATGGTTTTCCTTTCTTTTAGATTTTACATGGTCAGGTTTGGTATTGATGCAAAAGCCAGACTCTACCCTGTCCAATGACACCGCACTTGACCTTGTGAAGTGTAAAGCTTAGAGAGGCAGGGGTCCAAAGTTTAGGTTTTTGGTGTAACAATTTGTAACAATGGTTTGTACCATCACCTCCACACTTGTTGGTGACATGAGAAATGTGATGGTTAGTTAGTGCAGCATCATTGTTTACTTTATAATTGAAAAATATTACTTTTGGAAAGAAAAAGAAAAATTCAATAATTTTTTACTTAAAACCTGGTCATATTTGGTATCATTGGAAAGGCCATGCTTGCTCTGGCCTTTCCAGTGGTACCTCACTTGGTCCTGTAGCTGCTATGGAGTTGGAGATACAGAGGTCCAAATGCAGACATCATTATCCTTTCTCTGGGCCTATTCTGAGGCATGGGCCTGGAGCTGCTGCTCCTTCCGCCCCTATGTTAATCCAGCCCTGAGGACAGGATATACCTGTTAATAAGGGAGGAGATGTAGGCAGGGGTGCGGTTATGGAGAGCTTTGTATGTGAGAACCAGTATTTTTAATTGGATTTTATAGGAGACGGGAGACAAGTGTTTCTACCTCTCTAGCAGCAGCAGCTGACAATTTTTATACACTTGTTCTGTGTTTTATAGATACTCCGGCCCGGGTTGAATTTTTTCAATTTTGGAGGAGACAGGGAGTCAGTGTACAGATTGACAAAGGGGTGAGGTGGATGAGCCTGGCACAGGTGTTCATTACACGTGGCAGAGTGAGAGTATGAGATTTCTTAAGGAAAAGGAGGTTACAGTAATCCAGGCGGGAGATTATTTATAAGAGCTTGGATGAGCATTTTTGCAGAGTCCTGATTAAGAAAGGGACGGATGCATGCAATGTTTTTTAGTGGAAGTAACAAGATTTTGTTAGGGACAGAATGTGAGGATTGAAGGAGAGTTCAACTTCAGAGTCTAAGGACACCGAGGCAACGAGCCTGAGAGGTAGAAGTAATATTGGCACCATTTACCTGAAGGGAAACGGGTGCATGAATATTGGCTTTGGAGGGAGGGAAGATAAGAAGTTCAGTTTTAGAGAGGTTGAGCTTTAGGAAACGGGAGGTTATAAATAGATTATTTGGGCATTACAAACAAACACATTATAAATCACATGCTGTTTTGTTTTCTTTAATTGCATGTTAAAAGAAAAAATAATTCAAAGAAAGTTAGGTTTTTATTTCTCCCATGATACAACATTTAACAAAATCTTATGGTGAGTTTTGCTTTACAATTGTGGTATTGGATAAAGAGACCGTGCGGAGGTGGAGGGAATATTTAGACAAGACTGCAGGGGGTCTATTGTGTTGTTTAGGCTAACCGTATACAACAATGAATATCACAAAACCGATGCACCCAGTGACACATATAAATGTAAAATGTTTTCTTACCCAAAACATGAGAAAATAAAAAACACGTACGATATCAGCAACACAAACCAAATAAGAACATTTCATATTTTTGGTGATAGTGTCCCGTTAACAGGAAGCTGAATCGCATCTAATTAACGCCACCAGGTGTACTGCGACGTCTCAGTGACTGGTGGGCCTGAACGACGAGTGGCACCATAGCATGCCCCGCGACTTTGTGGTAACCCCCATGGCCCCACTCCTGTCCCTGCAGCCGATTGACACTATTGGCTGTAGGGTGGCTCCCTGAGTTCAGTCCCACCGCAAGCCAATGACGGTGATGGGCTGTAGGAGTTGCCAGAGATCCACGGGGTGTGCTAAGCCACTCTGAGGCCTTCAGGCCCGCCTGTCTCTCTAACCCCTTGCCACTAGGGCAGCGCAAAGCATAATAAACAAAGTATTTGTACTTGTCTTCTGTGCCCAGATTGTGTTTACGCAACTTTGCAGGCTTCCTACAGGACAGCCACCCACTAAGTCTGTGCGCACCATTGGCTGTTAACGTGCAGACTGGCAAAACAGCACGCCAGCGTTTCTGCTGACTGCCAACTGTGCATCTCTACATGATGGCCCCCAGTTAGCTCCCCCCACACGGTGCAAATCATGCTGCCATCCATTGCTGGATCGAGGTGAGTACAAACGGTGATATCGCTTCAAGGGAGGAGATGTCGCATTGCTCTTAAAGACCCCTAATGGGTTATTGCAGAAAAATGTGTACCTGGGCAGTAGAATGAGCATGCAGAATTCACCAATGGAAATATGAACAATAAATTCCATAGCTGGCAAAAATAATGACATGATCCCATATATTCCAGCCGTCTCTATCAGTTTGGATGGAGTCGCTTCATAACTATATTGTGCACAATAAAAACCAACTTGCATTAACTAATTGGGTCTGATGCTATACCTGTGAAGAATTGAAGAACATCTCATAATGCATTTGGATTTGCCAGAGGAGCCCTTGGACCTCTGTGTACGGCATCGCCATAAACAGCACATAATGGACTCCAAAGAGAGGCATGAGAACCAGTGTGGATTTCAGGAGCTTCCTGTGAAAAACAAAGTTAATGTTATTTTATTTATTTATTTATAAAGGATTTTACCAGGAAGGATACATTGAGATTTCTCTTGTTTTCAAGTATGTCCTGGGTTCAAGAACATTGAAGTGTTACAATTACAGAAATACAAAGTAATACAATGCAAGATATTAACAACACAAATATACAGATTAACAGAAAATAAATGTAGGAAATAGTCATTATGTTACACGTTTACAGGTGCATTCTGTATATAGTCACTAGGTTACATGTTTACAGGTGCATTCTGTATTGAGGTATGTTAGTAAGGAGCTCTTGAGTGACTTAAGACTGGTGGAAGATTTGATGGTGTCTGGGAGGTTATTCCATAATTGCGGCGCTCTGTAGGAAAATGAGGATCGAGCCACTGTCTTTTTGTATTGTGGTATTGCAAGTAAGGTGCTGGTCCTGGATCGGAGGTTATAGGATGAGGGAACTGCTGGGGAAGCAGTCTATTCAGATAGGGTGGCAGCTTCCCAGAAAAGCTCTTCAACACCAGGCTGGAGAGGTGAAGGGTGCGTCTAGATTCCAGCGATGGCCAGTTCAGCTCTTTTAACATGTCACAATGGTGGGTCATGTAGTTACATTGTAATGCAAAGCGGCAGAATGAGTTATACAATGTAGTAAGTTTCTGAAGATGTGTTTGCGGGGCGGCTGCGTACACTACATCTCCGTAATCAATAGCCGGCATAAGCATTTGTTGTACAATCTGCTTTCTTACCGCGAGGCTCAGGCAGGATTTGTTTCTGTACAGGGCGCCTAGTTTGGGGTAAAGTTTAGATGAGAGTTTTTCGATGTGGGGGCCAAAGGATAGATTAGGGTCCAACCACATACCTAGATATTTGAGAAGTGACTGTGGTCAGCGTGCCATTTGATTTTGTCCCAACACATAAGTGGGGATTTTGCAATTTGTGTAGTTTAGGTTTTGTTCCAAAGAGCACCGTTACAGTTTTGTCATTATTTAAAAAAAGTTTGTTGTGTTTGATCCACTTTTCTACCTCTGTGAATTATGTGCGTGGGTTGCGTTCGGGGTGGGGGGGGGGGTGGGAGTGTTACTGACAGCATGAGAATAAACTGGAGAAGAATAGCAAGAAATCTTGAGCAATTCCAAGACCGCGTTATAAGAATCAAGCAGTCACCGTTAAAGCTGATAGAAGGTTCCTGAGGATTGTGTTTTTAGAAAAGGTTTTACCAGGAAGGATACATTGAGATTTCTCTCGTTTTCAAGTATGTCCTGGGTGGCGAGTCTGTACCGTTAGGTGTCTTGCCCAAGGACACTTACTGTAGAGGTGCTCCTGGGGATCATACCCATGTCTCCACAGGCTCTCTCCACGCAGAGCAGTGATGTTACCTCTACTCCACCCAGCCGGTACTTTAGACCAGTGTGTCTCCGCTTTGGTGTTCAGGACCTACTACCAGACTAGGTTTTAAGGATTACCTTGGAGAAATGCAGGCTGAATCCTACAATCACTGAGCAGCAAATCGTATGCTTCAGGTATCTGGCAAACCTGGCCTGTTAGTGGGTCCTGAGGAACAGAGCTGAGAGACGCTGCGCTTTAAACCTTCTCCAATAACTGTCCTTTCTGCACCTTTCCCCTTATGGTCTCACTGACTGACACAATGCGGCTTTCCTGCTGAAAGGGTTCTATACTTATATACAATGCCTGCCCCATAGCATTAGCCAGGTCAGATCAGTGACCCAAAAAGGTTGTACCCAAGCCCTTGCATGTGGTCAGCCCCAGCCAACAAATCTGGTGTCTGGTCTTTAGGCCACATCAAAGTCAAAAAAATATAAGTTGCAAAGAAAAGCTGATTGAGCAATACCCCACCCCATGGGTACTTTTTTTTTTATTATTATTTCCAATAGTAAGGAAACCATGCAGGCTATAAGTATAGATGTTTAACCCCTTAAAGTTGTTTTTCATAAAACCACTGCCAGGAACTAGTGGGTATATGGCAAACCATTTTCCATTGCAGACAGTGTTGACAGTTAATGTACCTTTCATAAAATATGCTTGTTTAACAAGCAGAGGGCTCCCTCCGCTGGCCAAAAAGCCCTATTACAAGTATAATACAGCTGGAGCTCCCTTTTCCTGCAAAAAAAAAACAACACACATCTCCAAGCTGTTCAAACCGCTGCAGCACCTTGCCTGACATGTCCAAGGTGCTTACAATATGGGGGCACATTCTGTAGCCAGTTTTCAGTAAAAAGAATCAGTTTGCGTCGCTCCAGGATATGACCAGATCAAGTATATGTTGGGCTCCTGCAGAAGGGTTTGAACGTAGTGTAAGCTTGACCATGGTAGAGAAGGAGTTACGCTGGATAGCTCAGGGATGGGCCTATAGTGGTTGTACCATCTGGTCATAGTCCCCTTCTTGTGTCATAAATGAAAACATTCATCGGATTCAAAATCCTGCTTGGATCAAACATTCATATTAGGTCACCTATCCATGTCTAAGAGCACGGCCATTTCTGGGTGCCATTGCTTTTGTTGTGAATTTTTAAAAAAAAATACGACATAGAACATGTAATTCATTCTTCATGTTTGAAACACTGCACCTTCAATAACCATTTAATTCCCCTGTTATCATCAGGCATGTACTGGCCATCGGGACTACTGGGACATCCCGGTGGGCCGATGGCTCAGTGGGCCAGTGTGGATGCTGGTTCACTGCACGACTCGCATTTCCCTTAATATGTGAGGTGAGAACTTCCTTACCATGTGTAAAACAGACGCAGTCTGCTGCAGTCTCTCATTGGGGCCCCGTGCTGGTGAGACCCGCTGCGCATCCGCCTCTCCTTAAGACATGTGCGCCCTCAAGTTCAGTGCCGCTGCTTTGCTTTATCCAATTGTTCTGCAGCAACTCCAGTTTCTGCAGAGTGATCCGGTTGGATTATGTACTATTTCTATGCGTGTTTGCATAATTAAGGCTATGGTCAGACGAACGCATTTTCACGTCGACAGTCAAAAAGTGCGTCCATGCGTCCGGACGCAGTTTTTTTCACGGCAGACACGATAGCGGTCGTACGATGCGCAATTACGGCCGTGATTTTTGACGGAGCTATAAAGAACAAATGGACGTGATGTTGGCCGGACATGCGCAGCGTCTGACGTCTCCTAATCACGCACACACATCGCTATGCTGACGCAGCGCACTCTGTGCATCAGTACTAGCGGTTCTACGATCTCATAAAAATCCGTTCATTTTCCGCTTGCGTTGCGCGGCCGAACTTTCGTGCAGCCGTACTTCGTATATTGGCCGTCATTGAACGTGATTTGCTGCTACTACGGCCGTTATAAAGTGCAGCTGAACGCGCGTTCGCACTGCGTTCCTCTGACCCCAGCCCAAAGCGGGTCGGTCTAGATTAAGTCCAGAGCTGATTGTTTTTTTGGCCCTGTCCAGCCCTGCTTATTATTATTAATAAGCCAATTGGAAGTTATTCTGCTACTTTCCCTAATATGACTGTTCATGCAGTACCTGATTGTGCATGATTTGCCAATTAAATGATATACAGGAAAACAAAGTATCACCAGTGACTCACCCGTATTGCTGGCGAGGATCTAGTTTTCCAGTGTTTGTTTTCCAAAGCTTCGAGGCCAAAACTCTGACGATGTTTAAGAACAGGAAGAAATTCACCTGGAGGTTCAAAATTGTACATGTTCCATCATCAGCTATTTAACCATTTTACTACCAAAAATACGTATATGCACAACTTGGCATTGTAACACTATAAAAAAACTGAAAAATAAAATATAAATCCCCCTTTTCATACCTTTTTAATGCAGGATTGTGGTGCCCCCCCCTTGGAGGAAAGAAATCCTGAGATCTCACCCCTGTCTCCCTGTATTACAGTAAAGTCACCCCCTCACTGTGACAAAAAAAACTAAACAAACTTTAATGCTGCATTACAACAGCCAGGGAGCGGGCAGAATACAGGGAGGGCTCTGGGGTCTCTCGCTGCTGTACAGGGATACGATTCAGGGATTATATTGACTGAAAATCTCTGAACAGTACAGATACAGGGTGATACTGTAATTTCCACACACACACATCATGCCACAGATATTTTTATATTCTGTTGGTATTTTTTGAAGACTGCATTGCCAATATTTATTTTATTGATTTTTGAGAAGGTATTTTAACAGGAAGGATATATTGAGATTTCTCTCGTTCTCAAGTATGTTCTGGGTGGTGAGCATGTACCGTTAGGTGTCTTCCCCAGGACACTTACTGGAGAGGTGCTCTTGCCGGGATTTGAACCTGTGTCTCCATGGTTATAGAGCAGTGATGTTACCTCTACTCCACCCAGTCAGTACAATAATCAAATTATGAGCACTAAAAATTCCCATAAGCAGAAGATCTGACTATTATTATCTATTTTTAATCATATTTGCTGTATTTGACACAAAGGCCATTTCTGCCTGTATATACTAATAATGCAGACCACGTGTGACACTTTGCAAGATAAGGGACACCATCTGTGTGGCTGGCAAAGGGTACGTAGGAGCTGGGGAGAGGAAGCTCCTCTTTTTGTGTCTCGCAAGGGGTGCAGAGTAGCTGGGAAGAGGGTGAGAGCATCCCTCCTGTGTGACCCAGCTGGTCGCAGAGGGAGAGAATGTGGGCGGCCCGTCAGTGTCAAAGACCAAACAATCAGAAACAGACTTCATGAGGGTGACCTTAGGGCCCGAAGTTCTCTAGTGGGCCCAACGTCTTCTAAGTGGGCCCTGTGCTCACTACCCGGCACCATGCAGCTTGATTGGCATTTGCCTTTGAACACCAGAATTGGCAGGCCCAGCACTGGCGCCCTAGGCTTTTGACAGATGAGAGCAGGTTCACCCTGAACACGTGACAGATAGGGATGAGCTGTTCGGTTCGATCAGTTTGAAGTTCGACTCGAACATCGGCAGTTCGAAAATTCGCGAACTTCAAACATTTTGGCATGTTCGGTCTGAGTTCTAAAAATTTTTTTTTTAAAAGTATAAAAAAATGCTTAAAAAAATACAAAAAAATCTAGAAATAAAGAGACTCTTTACTGCAGAATATTATAAGCAACGGTTTATTAGATATTGAATTAAAAACTAATGTCTACGTGCAAAGATTCTCACCTCCTAAATGACATGTGCTCTCAAACGCCTTAAACAACAGGTGTTAATTATTGTTTGGAAATAACATGTGCTTTTAATTAGTCTGGTCTAATGAATTTTATACATTGTCTGTAGACTGAGGGTGTCTGGAGATGTCTCCTGAAAATGTATCAAACAACACCTGTGCTTCTGAGAAGTGTTCATTTCTCTACTAAATGTTCCTCTGATATGCTGTTTAACCCCTTAACCCTGCATTTCACTGCTGTGTGCTCAGCAAATTTTTACCGGTTTCGCTCATCATGTTTAAACGTGATTTCAAGCCACATTTTATTAAATGACCCAGACATATTAGATATCGTTCTTTCCGGCAGACTCCGCAGATTCATAATATATCGTTTTTATATGTATACGTCATGTCCTGCCTGTATATTATGACAAAAATGCAATAAAAATTGAATTTTTAATCATCTGCAGTGTGTAAAGTGTTTTTTTCCACATTTTAGCACATGAGCGTTTACGGTTATGTTTTCTATGGGGTGTGCTTGTACAAAAATTAGAAATGGGGACTTGTTACATTTTGTGGGGGGAATTACGTGATTTATAGCAAACACACCCCATATAAAAAATCATTAGTGCAGCATCATTGTTCACATTATAATTGAAATGTGAACAATATTGCTGCATTAATAAAAATAACACACACAAAAAAAAATACATTTTTTTTTTTTTTTTTACTTTATACCTGGTTATGCTCAGGCCTTTCGATTGACACCCTCCATGACCCCCTAGCTGCCACGGTTCTGGAGATATCGGGGTTCAAATGAACCTGCTATCTCCACCAGGGGATTCCGGGCAGCTAGGGGTTCCCCGTCTATCTGATGTCCTCACGCTATGCGTGAGGACGTCAGGCAGTGAGGGGGGACCCGGGGGTGGAGCCGCCATCCAAGATGGCGGCCCCCACCGGAGCTAGGCCGCACTTCGGCGCCGCAAGGCATCTCTATACACAGCCCCATCAGCATCTCTATACACAGCCTCACAGCATCTCTATACACAACCTCACAGCATCTCTATACACAGCCCCATCAGCATCTCTAAACACAGCCTCACAGCATCTCTATACACAACCCCATCAGCATTTCTATATACAACCTCACAGCATCTCTATACACAACCCCATCAGCATCTCTATACACAGCCTCACAGCATCTCTATACACAACCTCACAGCTTCTCTATACACAGCCCCATCAGCATCTCTATACACAACCCCACAGCATCTCTATACACAACCTCACAGCATCTCTATACACAGCCTCACAGCATCTCTATACACAGCCTCACAGCATCTCTATACACAGCCTCACAGCATCTCTATACACAGCCTCACAGCATGTCTATACACAGCCTCACAGCATGTCTATACACAGCCTCACAGCATCTCTATACACAACCTCACAGCATCTCTATACACAGCCTCACAGCATCTCTATACACAGCCCCATCAGCATCTCTATATACAGCCTCACAGCATCTCTATATACAACCTCACAGCATCTCTGTGAACCCTCAAATGAACCCCCTATCTCCACCAGGGGATTCTGGGCAGCTAGGGGTTCCCCGGCTATCTGACGTCATCACGCTATGTGTGAGGACATCAGGCAGTGAGGGGGGACCCGGGGGTGGAGCCGCGATCTAAGATGGCGGCCCCCACCGGAGCTAGGCCGCACTTCGGCGCCGCAAGGCGACCCGGTGCCTAAGGGGTTGAAGCCAGGCACCGCTTAAAAGGGGAGACTCTCCCCTTTTAAGCGGTGCCTGGCTTTTTTTTGTGGGACCTCCCGATGAGGAGGGAGAGGGATCCGAACGGATCCCCCCCTCCCTTCCAGGCGATCGCCCGGCATTGCCGGGGGGGGGGGTCACCTGGAAATGACGTCATTTACGTCGGGAGGAGCTTGACTTCAGCGTCTGAGGACACTGAAGTCAGAACGCCGCGGGACCCCGGACAGAGAGGTGAGTATCTCCGCCGGGGGTCCCGCAAAACTGATGACGTGTGGGACACGTCCTCCTCAGCATACAGCGGGAGTAACGGAGGACGTGTCCCACACGTCGTCAGCAGTGAAGGGGTTAAAAACGTCTTTTTTTTTTACTTTTTGTCCTTGTTTCCTGTCCCCCAGGGCACTACCCGGACCCCCATATGCCTTTTATGGCAAATATCTAGCATATATGTCCTCTTGGAGGGCACTCTAAAAATCGAACTTTGAGTCCCATTGACTTGTATGGAGTTCGTGTTCGAACTTTTGAAAAGTTCGAGATCGAATGCGAACCAAACTCGGGGGTGTTCGGCTCATCCCTAGTGACAGACGTGAAAGGGTCTGGAGAAGCCTTGGAGAGTGTTACGCTGCTTGTTACATCGTTCAGCGTGAACGGTTTGGTGGTGGGTCAGTGATGGTCTGGGGAGGCATATCCATGGAAGGACGCACACACCTCTACACGCTAGACAACGGCACCCTGACTGCCATTAGGTATCGGGATGAAATCTTGGACCCCTTGTCAGACCATACACTGGTGCAGTGGGTCCTGCTGGTGCCCGACAATCAACTCCTCTCTCCCACTGATGATTCTGAACTACAACTCCCATGATTCTCTGGTCATCTATTGCATTCAAAGACTTTTGAGAATTGTAGGTCACCAGCATATGGGTGAGGGGGCCGTGCTTGACATCCCTCCTATAAAAGGTGTATATAGTAAATATATATATTAATATATATTTAAAGTTAAAAATAGAAAAAATATAGAGGGGGTGAGGGGTTAAAAATATTAAAATCATGAGGGAATAATTAATTATCTTCCATGATCATAGATGTGCACTGCTTGCAGGTTATAGCTCTAGTTCGGATTCCCGTTCGGTGAAAGGGAATGGACGATACACCTTCAGCTCAGGCTCTTGCACAATTCCTACCAAGGAGATGGGAGAGCTGGATGTGTAAACACAGGCAAAACAGAGCGTGCAAGTGGCCACCGAGTGGAGTAAGGAGTTCAATGTTATACATTGAGGGCTCTATTAACTTCTTCACGCAAACGTTAAGGCGTGCGCAAAAACGCATTAACGTGAGGGGAAAAACCCTTTGCGCAGAACGTCGTATTAAACAATGTCCGCGCAAAAAATGCACATTAACGTCTACCGCTGGTGAACCTGCGCAAACCCTTTGTGAGCGGAATGCACATTGCGCGTCCTATACTTAACATTGTGAGCGCAAATGCGTTTGTGCGCTGCTACGCGAATGGTATTACAATCTTTGCGCAGTTTTTAACACACAGCGTTTGCACGCATAATTTTAGCAACTCCTAAAAGCTGGTGTTAACGGCAAATCTGAACGTCCTGGCCGAAACCAAATACACCAGCCCAAAAAAAAAAAATACAGCAAAGTATAGTTACACAATCTACACATACCCAAACAATAAAATGGAGGAGTTGTGCGTGTTTTTATTATTGCTGCAGCACATATACTCAGATTGATTTTGGCAGGTGCAAAAACTGAACGGGAGACAATTGTGGTTCTTAATTGTGATTGGCTGAATCGCGTGAAAAAACAGTCCGCACACTGATTTCTGCGCACGTTTTTGCGCGTCCGTTTTACGCGTGCAATTTTTCGACGGATGAAAAAATGCGCGCGGATTGTAATACCAGCGTTAATTTACACGCGTTAACGCTTCGCAGCAAATTAACGAGCTGCGCGAGCGTTTTTGCGCAAAGTTTGTAATAGGACCCAATGAGTTTTCTTAATGTGGCTGAATTTAAAATACTGTATATTTGTTTTTTAAGACGACTTTTCTATGCAACAGTTTTTGCCACGGCCACAAGGTGGCGAGATTCCCATAGGATACACAATCACTGCCGTGCTAGGGACGTCAGTACCATTACTATACAGTATGTACAGTGTCTTGTTAACTTGTTTACCTTGTTGATTCTTTTTTCATAAACAGGTTTTAAACTTCACACATTCTTAGTTCTATGTGTCTACACGCTTGTGACCTATGCATGCATACAATACTCACATATGATCAAATAGCACTTTTTCACATACCAGATTGGCGGCCAGAATGGGCAGTTGATAAATCAGTTTCATGTGACCAGCGCTGAGATCCCAGCACCTGATTGGAAAACAAGTGTATTCTGTTTATGTTCAATGTGTAGCAATATTTAAGAATAATGTAAAGCTGCGAGTAACACATTACAGTAAAAGCCACTTTCTACCTATGGTTTTAGGAAGATTTCTTGCTGTGCATAGGTGACCAAAACATGCTATGCATTGCTTATTATTTCAGCGTCCTCTAAGCCCACCATATATTGAACGGTGTTCCTCCTCATACCGAAATAAAAGATCCATCACACAGCCCCTGTTCCCTCTATGCCTCAGTATCTCTCCATAAGCTCATCACCCAACTAATACACAGGGCACTGCACCCCAAAAATCAGGTATCACATTCATCTCCCTACAGTCTTACATCCACGATTATTATTCTTATTCTTTATTTATAAAGCACCAGCATATTCCGCAGCGCTGTACAATACCACTGAGCTATGGTAAAAGAGAAAGTAACATCTTAGTTTTTATACTGCTAGGGAATTAAAGTCCCACAATACCTAACAGACAAAGCATAACAGTTACAAGTATGTATTTATAAAGAGCCAGCATATTCCATGGCGCTGTACAACGGGTAGGACAAAACAGCCAAGTCCACAAGTTAAAAACACCAAGAACAGTGGGAGAAGAGAACCTTATTCACGAATACCCCTTGGGTCCCTATACACAGTATCCCATCTACCCCTCCGATCTTTAGGAGGTTGGTAATGCTAACTATCTTCAGGGAACATATTGTCAAGTACCCAGCAAGGGTTAACAGATACCAAAATATGATGATATACCTTATTGATATAAACAGGGATCTTAGCACCAGGAGAGATGGTCAGCCATGTGCCAAGATCGATACACAGAACAGGGTCGTTAGGAATAGCCGAGTCATACACAGAGCAGGTTCGTTAGGAATTGCCAGAGTCATACACAGAGCAGGTTCGTTAGGAATTGCCAGAGTCATACACAGAGCAGGTTCGTTAGGAATTGCCAGAGTCATACACAGAGCAGGTTCGTTAGGAATTGCCAGAGTCATACACAGAGCAGGTTCGTTAGGAATTGCCAGAGTCATACACAGAGCAGGTTCGTTAGGAATTGACAGAGTCATACACAGAGCAGGTTCGTAAGGAATTGCCAGAGTCATACACAGAGCAGGTTCGTTAGGAATTGCCAGAGTCATACACAGAGCAGGTTCGTTAGGAATTGCCAGAGTCATACACAGAGCAGGTTCGTTAGGAATTGCCAGAGTCATACACAGAGCAGGTTCGTTAGGAATTGCCAGAGTCATACACAGAGCAGGTTCGTTAGGAATTGCCAGAGTCATACACAGAGCAGGTTCGTTAGGAATTGCCAGAGTCATACACAGAGCAGGTTCGTTAGGAATTGACAGAGTCATACACAGAGCAGGTTCGTTAGGAATTGCCAGAGTCATACACAAAGTAACCAAACACACAGAAAGCACTGAGGAATTTTGTACCACGTCAGGGAAATGAGTCTGCCCAAGCAGACCGGTTTTAAACTCGGCCGCACCGCATTATCACGCCGCACCTCGGCCGCCCACGTGACTGCCGCGGGCGTGCATATCACTCGGCGCCTGGCCAGTGAGCACCGATGATGGTGCTGCCAGGTCAGATCCTTGGCCTGGGATTTACAATCTAAGAGAACCATGTTAGACCTGTGAAAGCTACAGAATAATGGAAATCACAGTGTCGTAAGAGTTACTTAATGGCTTTCCATAGAACATTGTACTTACTGTGTATCTGCCAGAGACACCCGCACGCTTGCCCAAACAGCCACAAACACTGCTGGAAGACCTGATGGGGGGGGGGGACGACAAAAATGTTCTTTATTAGTTACAGACCACACAATTTTTTGAGATGTCCTAAACATATATAGGTCTATTCAATAATTCTCTGGAGAATTGAAAATTCTAGGTCAAAATAGCCGAACCAGAAAAATGCTTCCATTTATCTCACTTTCCAAATCGGCTATTTGGTCTAAATTGTTCTCTTCTCCTGACAGTTCTCCTGAGTTTCACCTTTTAGTGAATAGATCTGATACTGTTTCGCATCTGATCTTGCTGTCATACATATGCCATGATATCACATTATGGGTAAGACGCAAGTGGATGGAGGTGCTGTGTTTGGATAAGGCTGCTATTAACGCTCAATCACTGCTCATGTTTGTACTTTCAAATAATAACTCTAGGAAATGGTGTAATAAAAAGGTGCAGAGAAGGCAGAGCAGTGCCGCTAGGAGCATGGAAGATCATATCCAACAGCCATCAGGGTTATTTTCAGAGGCGTAACTAGAAACCTCAGGGCCCAGGTGCAAGAACCATGACAGGGCCTCCCTACCCTAGGCAAAAACATCCCCCCCTCCCGTTAACATGCATTGGTCCCCTCCTGGACCACAATGTTGACTCCAGATAGTATCACATTTTTTCCAGGTTCACTATGACCTCTTCAGTCCATCCCATATTTAATGTAATGTGCACTAGGTGTATCTCACAGAGCTCCACAGCAATAAACTCACACTCATACACACTGCACATTACTGTGAGTTTATTGCTGTGGAGCTCTGTGATACACTCATACACACTGTACATTGCTGTATCACAGAGCTCCACAGCAATAAACTCACAGTAATGTGCAGTGTGTATGAGTGTATCACAGAGCTCCACAGCAATAAACTCACAGCAATGTGTGGTGTGTATGAGTGTATCACAGAGCTCCACAGCAATAAACTCACAGCAATGTGTGGTGTGTATGAGTGTATCACAGAGCTCCACAGCAATAAACTCACAGTAACGTGCGGAGCGTATGAGTGTATCACAGAGCTCCACAGCAATAAACTCACAGTAATGTGCGGTGTGTATGAGTGTATCACAGAGCTCCACGGTAACAAACTCACAGTAATGTGCAGTGTGTATGAGTGTATCACAGAGCTCCACAGCAATAAACTCACAGTAATGTGCGGAGTGTATGAGCATATCACAGAGCTCCACAGCAATAAACTCACAGTAATGTGCGGTGTGTATGAGTGTATCACAGAGCTCCACAGCAATAAACTCACAGTAATATGTGCTGTGTATGAATGTATCACAGAGCTCCACAGCAATAAACTCACAGTAATGTGCGGTGTGTATGAGTGTATCACAGAGCTCCACGGTAACAAACTCACAGTAATGTGCAGTGTGTATGAGTGTATCACAGAGCTCCACAGCAATAAACTCACAGTAATGTGCAGTGTGTATGAGTGTATCATAGAGCTCCACAGCAATAAACTCACAGTAATGTGCGGTGTGTATGAGCGTATTACATAGCTCACAAAGAAATAAGTATAAAATAAATTAAAAGAATTATATATTATAGACAAGCCCCCAGGCAGGCGAGTGTGGGCCCCCCAGGACTCAAGGGCCCGGGTGTGGTCGCACCCTCTGCACCCCTGGTTATTTAATAACCACAGTAGTTTTCCCATGTTGCAAACAAAGGCAAATATCGCAGTTCTTACAATGACTGAAATGTAAACATTTTCCAAACGGAAGATTGGATGACCGAAGTTTATAGTTGTTACAACAATGGTAAAATACGGTGGTCAGGGAATAACCCCTATGTTAATTTTAATCTAATGTCCCTTTAAAGGAGTAATTACAAGTGTTCGGATGGGAATGACATGTCATCATCTTTAAGGATCTGTCCCTTTCCAGTAATTCTTTACCTGTCCCTGACTCACCCACCCACAAAATAGAAATGTATAATACAAACACTGAGACTATAGATTTTTGTTTTATAATTTACTACAATCACAATAATCATGTCACATCGCTTCCTGTAATGTCACTGAATATGCAGATCAGTGCACACTATATAAATCGCTGGGTTGGCGTGTCTGTGATTTGTGATGTCCACCTTGTTAGGCCTCTGTCACTTTCCTTAGCAGATACATATATAGATAGAACACAAGAAAATAAAACGCATGAAGATTGGGGCTTGGGTTACGTGCATGTGACTTACCCCACCCAATGATAGTCAGCGCCCAGAAGTAGCTGTGGTCCGATAAGAACGCCATAAACATGAGGCTATGGAGATAGAGACCTTCCACCAGAATCCAGTAGTGATTTGTGGCCAGGAAATATAGAAACAGTGTGACAGTCACTTTGCAGCCCACCTGGGACAAGAGGAATGAGGGATTTAAAGGGATGTTCTTATAGTGCTCAATTGTCTCCTAAATGTATTCTGTCTACTACCAACCGCATCGCGACCATTTAAATCTGAGAAACGCCTTGCTAAGTAATGACGTTAACAAACTTTCTAGCTGACAAATAGTGCAGTGAATGAATACTTTGGGCCACATAAGAATCTTGACGCAAACGTTTGCACCAGCATAAGTAATGTTTAACGCATGGGGTAAAACCATTTGCGAATTACATACTCAGCGCTACAACCATGCGGAATCGTGTACCGCGGGTGAACCTGCGCAAACCTTGCGCGAGGTTACTGTACATCGCGCGTCCTATGCTTAACATTGTGAGCGCAAAGTGTTAATCAGCGTTAGGATTACAAAGTCCTAGCGCTGATTAATGTCTGGCAACAGTTAACAGAAAGTTAACCAGAGCCAGGACTTGGTGCTAACGGATTCCGCTGGTGCAGAATCCGTTAACTCCAGCCAAAAAAATAAATCGTATACTCACCTCCTGTCCCGCGACACTGACCGCGGCTCTGACGCCTCCTCAGTCCGGCGGGAGCAGGGAAAGACTGGGGGGGAAAGTCCCCCCCCCTGTCTCCCCCTGCGTATCATTACACTGACCTGCAAAGCGAGATCCGGCTGGTCATGTGACCGCCGGCATCTGCTTCAATGGAGTCCTATGGGCTCCATTGAGAGGATGCGCGTGGCTGCGCTTGACGCTGCAGCGCGCATCCCAGGGGTTAACGCGCGGTAACAATGCAGGCAGCATTTTTTCCGCCTGCATTGTAATCTAGCATTAAAACGGTTGCGCTAGAGGGAAAACTGCGAGCGTAGTTTTTCTTCCGCAGCGCACCCGTTTTACCGCTAGGAATATAATTTGGCCCTTTGTGTTTTATATCTGAGCTTTTTTGTTTACTGGCCTCTTCACTCGAAAATTAGATCATTGCTTCTCGTGAGCAGCAGAAACTCCTACACCTTGCTGTGAACAGGGAAGATAAGGTGAAAAAAACAGGAGTCTGCAGTATGCCGGAGGCTGCTAAATAAATAATAGTGACTTATTCGAGGCAGAAATAAGATCAGGGCTGTCGAACTCCGCCCCCCTGTTGCTGATACCTACAATTCCCAGAATTCTTTCAATGTAATAGTTGGCCAGGGAATCATGGACATTCTAGTTCAGAGACAACTGGGGGTGTTGGAGGTTGACAGCCATGATACATGATCTCAATATATACGTAAAATAAAGTAAAAACAAAAAACAAGCAAAAAAAAATCCATCTGCATTGCCTTTTTTTTAAGAAGGTATATATCTTAAAAGTTATACGTTACATAAGCAAAAACAAAATGCTAAAAGTAATTTAAGACACTTTGTTGGAGATAAAAAAATAGTTTTTCATCATACCTTTTACATTATTTTCTAGTGTTAAATTTATATTCACATATTTATATATATATATATAGTATATTTTAAAGGACAGATATACACGTATGTCCAACCCTACCTACCAGCTAAAGCAAGTCTTCCAGAAGCCAGTTGTTATGGTATTTTGTGTCTAAGCATCATTGTAAATAAATACCTGCTGAAGGATTCCAGCAACCTTGGCCCCTCCAGATAGTTTAGAAGAACTACATCGGTGTTGAAGCTCAGGAAACCAAATATGAGACTATGCAATAAGCATCATATAAGATCTGGACTAAGAGCCGAGGTTGCTCACCCCTGGTTTAGGGCCAGTCAGTGGCGTAGTGTGGGTTGTCAGCGCCCGGGGCAAGGCAAGAATTGTGTGCCCCCCAACCTGTGGACACACCCTGATTCCTTCCACCAGTAGAGTATTGACTCTCTCACCCCACAAGCACATGTATATTAACAAAATACAGATAGAATTAAAAAATGAAACACACATGCCCCCCACGCTACGTCACTGCTACCAGTCAGCCTGTCTCAGTATGCCCTAGCATAGTTCCACTCTCACACTACACCCAGTCACTTTCTACCTCTCTCCAAATACCCCAATCACTCTCTCCCAGTACACCCAGTCATTCTCTCCCAGTACCCTAGTCACCCTCTCCCAGTACCCCCAGTCACTTTCTCCCTCTCTCCAAATACCCCAATCACTCTCTCCCAGTACCCCCAGTCACTCTCTCCCTCTCTCCCAGTACCCCCAGTAAATCTCAGTACCCCCAGTCCCTCTCTCCCAGTACCCCCACTCTCCCAGTACCCCCAGGCACTCTCTCTCCAAGTACCCCCAGTCTCTCTCAGTATCCCCACTTTCTCCCAGTACCCCAGTCACTCTCTCTCCAAGTACCCCAGTCACTCTCTCTCTCCCAGTACCCCCAGTCTCTCGCTCTCAGTATCCCCAGTTTATCCCAGTACTTCCAGTCACTCTCTCCCAGTACTTCCAGTCACTCTCTCCCAGTACTCCATAGTCACTCTCTCTCTCCCCACGTACCCCCAGTAACTCTCTCTCAGTAACCCCAGTAACTCTCAGTAACCCCAGTCTCTCTCTCAGTATCCCCACTTTCTCCCAGTACCCCAGTCACTCTCTCCCAGTACCCAATAGTCACTCTCTCCCCAAGTACCCCCAGTAACTCTCTCCCAGTACTCCAGTCACTCTCTCCCAGTACCCCCTCGTCACTCTCTCTCAGCACCCCCAGTCACTCTCTATCCCAGTACTCCCACTCTCTTCCAGTAACCCTAGTCTCTTTCTCAGTATCCCCTCTTTCTCCCAGTACCCCCAGTCACTTACTCTCTCCCAGTACCCACCGTTGCGCCCCCTAAGAAAAGTGCGCCTGGGGTGACCGCCCCCGGGCCCCCCCCCACGCTACGCCACTGAGGCCAGTCATCATCATCATGGACTCACCCACTGTATGTCTGTGGCCTTTGAAAGTCCAATTCCGTCCCTCTCATACTCCGATGTTACTTCGTTGTCACCAGAATACAGAATTGCGTCTTTTAAGAAGATGCTTCCTGCCCGACATATGAATGAAGTGAAAAGGTGAATGTGGATGTAATTTCGGGTGCAATGCAGGCGCCTGTTCAAACCCCAAAAAAATTACAATCAGCTTTATTAATCCAAGCAGAATGCGATAGACACAACAAAATTCAATTCAGTGAGATTTCTCGCAAACTTCTTTTAGATCATGAACAAAGACTTAAGCACAGAAAACTGCAGAGAACAGCCATTTCAACGTATAAAATCCTATCATCATATCCTATCACTATAGAATAAGAGACACGATCTCGCAGAAAAGAAGAGATCCAGTTTTTGATCATCAGATACAAACGATGAGAGATTGAAAATAGCGATGGGGGAAAAAAATTATATACATATAAAATAATGTATACAACTCTAAGGAGATTTATTCACTAACCGAGTTGTTTGCCAATCTTGCAACCAAGGTCAACAAAGTTGAACCAGATAAGGAAAAATAAACACTGGCAGGGGAAGTTTGGAGAACAGACTGAACAATGCTACGGGCATTGGTCTTATATAAACTGCGTAAACTGCAACTATTCTTTCTTCACTGTTGTCCACCACTGTTTCGAACAATGATGAAACATTAGGCCTGTGTGTGGCTGAAAGATCTCTCATGCATAGGCGACTCTACAGGGGGGCAAGGGGGGGCAATTGCCCCCCCTAGGTTATTCCTTGCCCCCCCATGTGCCCCCCCCCCACCAAAAATCAGCATCCAGCTTCCCACACTTCTTCGGACCAACATATCTCCGTCGCTATGCATCGTATATGGAAGAACTAGGTGTCATTCGAAAGGGCAGAATCTGGCCTTTTCAATGATACCCAACATGACCATATTCAGTGTGAAGTATAAGTCATAAAACATTAAATAAAAACGTGTACTTAAACATTTACACAGGGTTGAAATGGCTCAGCAGTGAAATGGTTAATGTTCAGACTATACATTCCATTGTGTATTACGTTAGTTTTTGCCTTGGTTTTAGTTGTGTATTAAGGGTTAATGTGTAGGCTTCATCCTTTACAGGATACATTTGTTTTTTCCTTGATTAATGGCATTTTACGGGTTGATGGGTAAACTACGTGCCTCAGTGTATTCATTTCATGTTTTCCCTTGATGAATGACATTTTACGGGTTAAGGCTAGGGTCAGACGAAAGCATTTTTCCCCGCGAACGTGAAAAAGTGCGTCCGAACGCATTGACGTATTTTTTCACGGAATGCGCAAAAACGGTCAGACGACGCGCATTTTCGGGCGTGATTTTGTACGGATCGTCAATAAAACTCTTTTTGCGTCTGGACGTTATGTAGGCTGGACATTAGCAGCGTCTGACGTCTCCTAATCACGCAAACACGCCGCTATGCCGCAGCTGCGCACTCAGTACGTCAGTACTAGCGGTTCAGCGTTCTCAAAAAAAATGCGTTCAAATTCCACTTGCGTTGCACGGCCGGACTTTTGTGCGGCCATACATCGTATAGTGGCCGTCATTGCACGTCATCTGCTGCTAGTGCGGCCGTAATTATGTGCGCCAGAACGCACGTTAAAAGTGCGCTGGTCTGACCCCAGCCTAAGGCTAGGGTCAGACGAACGCATTTTTCACGTTGTCCGTGAAAAAGTGCGTTCGAACGAACGTACGTATTTTTTCCCGGAATACGCGATAGCGGTCATACGATGCGCCTGTTCGTCCGTGATTTTGTACGGATCATCAATAAAACCCTTTTTGTGTCTGGACGTTATGTTAGCTGGACATTAGCAGCGTCTGACGTCTCCTAATCACACACACACGCCGCTATGCGGACGCAGCGCACTCTGTACGTCAGTAGTAGCGGTTTGACGTTCTCGAAAAAATGCGTTCGTTGGCCACTTGCGTTGCACGGACGAACTTTCGTGCGGCCGTTCGTCGTATGTTCCCCGGCATTGGACGTCATTTGCTGCTAGCACGGCCGTGATTTCGTGCGACTAAACGCACGTGAAAAATGCGTTCGTCTGACCCTAGCCTAAGGGGTAGGCTAAATGCCACATTCTTTATTAATTTTATTGTATTTCTCTGGGTTTATGGCATTTTAGGGGTTATTATGGAAGTTAGAATCTAAAGGGTTTAATGATCTTCAGATCCTCTGCTTTCCGTCACATTTTGGGGAATTAATTTTTCCGAAAATAAGGTGAATTCCCTTTTTAGCGAATGGTCACTGTAATTTGCTAAAAGTGGAGTCGCTGAAGCAGCTATCAGACATTCAGCGAAAACCGCCGAATTGCAGCAAATAAAATATTGAATTTAAGTATCAGGTTATAGTACAACAAAAAAGGCATCATTGCATCAAATTACTCTGGGGTTTTGGAATCTTATTTATATATATATACTTATTTAGGGCACTATTACCTGGTGTGAGCTAACCCTTGCGTCGGCGTGATTTTCCGTTAGCGCCAGGTTAATTGAGTCTAGCGCCTGACCAACAGATCGTTTGCTTCCCGCTACAAATGGGAAAAATCACTTAGCGCATTGCTATTAGCGATTTGTACCGCGAGCTTAATGTACTTTCCGCGTCCTATACTTAACACAGGGAGTGCTAGAGATCTCTAGCGCTTTTACAGCTAACAGATCACTTGGTGCCAGCGCTAAATTTTTTGAGGTGCACTAATTGCAACATTTTACCTACTGCTCAACCCTGGTGCTAACTCCAAAAAAACAGAAAAACCAGGTCCTCGTCCAAAATGAATAGGCAATTGAAAGGAATGCAGCACAGGTGTTCTCTTGGCCCCATACACCATAGTAATGGATATGGTCAGCAATGTCGCTGCTGTTGCAGTAAGCTCTATTATAAATGTATCCTTTATGCACATATATCCTAATTCTAATATATTGCCTAATTTTAAACATTTTATGCTGGGGGTTATTCATAGTATGTAAGCAGTTGATTATTAGGGTGACTGTGTGGACCATGTTTAAAGGGACACGTGAATAAGTTTTGCCCTGAAACATGTATTATTGCTATGATGCAGCAGGGAAATTGTTGTCGCTCACCTGGCCTTCCTTTTGGATCTATTAAATGCAGTGTAATGATTCTACATGCTGTTGGGTGGCATTTATCATGCAATGCCCATCAGCCTTAATATATGGATGATACGGCCACCGTGGAGGATTTTAATAATGCAGGGGTGTGAGGTTATTCACTGGATGTGTTCATATTCAAGCTTGTGAGGGCGGGGGATAGGTATGGAAAAGAAAAAGCGTTCTATCCTGTACACAACCGCATTAGCGCCGGGTCTCAACCCGGGTCTTAGAGTTTCCCTAGCGTGCGCCAAACAACCTTGTTCATGGACTACTGCAGACAAGGTGATCTGTTAGTAGGTCATCAGGCACTAACAGGGTTATTCAGAAAGCAGTGAAAAGCAGGAGAATGACTGGAGAATGGAAAATTCTAGGTCAAAATAGCCGATTTGGAAAGTGAGATGAAAGGGAGAATTTTTCTGGTTTGGCTATTTTGACCTAGAATTTTTCATTCTCCAGTCATTCTCCTGCTTTTCACGCTCTCTGAATAACCCTGTAAGTTTTAGCGACTCGCACTAAATTTTTCCTTTTGTGATGGGGACGGTGTTTTAGATCACACCAGGTGTTAGGGCCCTTAGTTTTATTCAGTGGTATGATTTAGTGGTGAAAATTATTAGTGCCCCCCCAGTTTTGACTGCGGTATCTTCTGTGCCCCCCCTAAATATTGTTCCTATACAATAAACAGCTCCGCATAGTCTCTTATAACGCTAGGGGCCTTAACGCCCCTGAAAAGCGCTCCAGATTACTTAGAGAACTCTACGCCCACCATACTTCTATCGCAATTGTCCAGGAAACGCATTTCCGAGATCGAGATGGACCTACCCTCCGAGACAAACAATTCCCAGTAGGGTATTTTAGTAATTACACTGAATCAAAATCCAGGGGAGCCGCCATCCTCATAGCGCGAGACGTCCCATTTACACAAACAGGTCTAATTACCGACCCCCACGGCCGCTACCTTTTCCTGAAGGGCACCATAGCGGGCACAACATACACCTTTGCATCTGTCTACATATCGAATACGCGCCAACATAAATGTATAGCCTCTATCCTACACCAGCTCGACGTTTTTCAGGAGGGGATTCTGATTCTCGCTGGCGATTTTAATGTGTCCTTAGACCCTAGAATAGATACATCAAAGGGATCCTCCTCGATCCCTCCTAACATTCTTCGACATATCAAAAGGTCCCTTCACTCATATAGATTGGTAGATGTTTGGCGAGCATACCACGCCGGCGAGAGGGATTACTCGTATTTCTCGGGGATCCACCAAAGCTATTCCAGACTCGATCTTTTCTTTCTCCCACAACATCAATTACACATGGTGACCAACACATATATCGGTGCACAAACGTGGTCGGACCACGCACCAGTAGTCATGACCCTGACCTCCCCTCTTTACAGACCGCGAGAACACACTTGGCGCCTTAACACATCTCTCCTCACGGACCCAATGCTCCGAGCTGAAATAGACGAGGCAATCAAACAGTATTTTGAGATCAACACCACCCCTGAGATCTCACCCCACACGATCTGGGAAGCCCACAAAGCCACAATACGGGGCCTGCTCATCGCGAAAGCGACTGCTCGAAAGCGAGACAGAAAGACTGGAATCACTTCTCTGCTAGACGAGATACGAACCCTGGAAACCTCTCACAAGACTGATCAGTCAGCACTACTATATCAACAACTTCTCGACAGCAGAAAACGACTTAATGACCTGCTACAGGCAGACATCCGATTTATGGCAGTTAAGTCCCGTGCTTTTTTCGCTCTTCAGGAGAATAAGCCGGGCCGACTGTTGGCGAGACTCCTGCGCAAACGCCAAGAACAATCCTATGTACCACATGTTAGACTTAGAGATAACACCCTGACTACCAGACCTGACGAAATACTACAGGAATTTCTCCGCTACTACACAGACCTGTATAACGGTAGGGAAGAGACACAACCCCCAGATCTCTTACCTCGCATCGCTGATTACTTGAAAGACAATGTGGCTCGTCGCCTCTCGAAGGCCCAGGCAGCGTCCTTGGAGGATCCTATCCTCCAGGAGGAACTTGCGGTGACACTTAAGCGCATTAAGAATAATAAATGCCCTGGACCGGATGGCTTTCCGGCTGAATACTATAAAACTTTTGCTAAAACTCTTTCCTCCCCTATGCTTACCATGTTCAACGCGACACGAGAAGGCTCAAAATTTTCCCACCACACGCTGGCTGCCACCATTGCAGTGATCCCTAAGCCAGACAAAGACTTAACGGAGTGCAAACATTTTAGACCCATCTCACTCTTGAACGGTGATGTTAAGATCTTGGCCAGGATTCTTGCTGACCGACTTAAGAAATTCTTACCGATCCTGATTAGAGCTGACCAAGTGGGTTTTGTCCCAGGCAGAGAAGCGAGAGATGCGACGACGAGAGTACTGAACGCTATTGCACTGTCCTCAGGAGCGGGGCAGGGCCTTCTCCTGCTGTCTACGGACGCGGAGAAGGCTTTTGATAGGGTTGGCTGGCCTTTCCTTTTCCAGACATTGGAGGCTTTCGGTCTCCCCGCACACTTTTTACACTGGATACGTTCCCTATATGATTCTCCCACGGCACGAGTTAGGGTCAACGGAGCCATGTCGACATCCTTACCCATTTCTAATGGGACTAGGCAGGGCTGCCCCCTATCTCCTCTCCTATTTGCCCTATTCCTGGAATCCTTTCTAGAAGCTATTCGACGAGATGATAGAATTCAAGGCATCCAGGGGAGCGAAACACACACACAAAGTATCGGCATACACAGACGATCTGCTGTTCCTTCTTCCGCACCCACGAACTTCCATGGCTCATCTTTTAGAACACTTTAAGATCTGTGGGGAATTATCCGGTTATAAAATCAACATTGACAAATCTAACATGCTGAGCCTTGATATGTCTACGACGGACGTCTCTTTTGTCCGATCTCACTTTTCTTTCCAATGGTGCACATCCCGGCTGAAATACTTAGGAAGGTACATATAAACACAATTATGGACAATTGTTACAGGACTTCCGCTTAAACCTGTCCTCATGGACTCACCTCCCCATTTCGTGGTTAGGCAGAGTCAGCGTACTTAAGATGAACGTAATGCCCCGTCTTCTGTATACGTTACAAGCACTTCCCATATTGCTACCGCGTTCGTTTTTTAAGGAACTTGACTCTATCTTCCTCGCATTTATATGGCCTAAGGGTCGCCCGAGGGTCAAAATACACCTTCTTCGTCGTCCTCGACTGGAGGGCGGATTGGCACTTCCAGACGCAAAACTATATTTCTACGCAGCGCAAATGACACGCCTGTTGGATTGGATGACCGAGAAATCGGACAAACTATGGTTAGACTTGGAAGAACAACAGGCGCACAGACCACTCTGGACAGCGCCATGGCTACCCACGCAACTTATGAGACATGAATTGCCTCCCTCTAGTTTGTATGGGGACACCCTTTCGGTATGGTGGAGGATCAGAGGCCTTTATGGCCTCTCTCCCTCCTTATCGCCATTCTTACCTCTTCAACACCACCCAGAATTTTCTCCAGGACTGGAGACTAAACTATTAAGAAGATTTACAGACGGATCTAGATTATTCCTATTTCAAGTACTCCAAGACGATGTAGTAGGATTACCAGGTCATAGTGAGGACACGAACGAACTATCCTTCGGAGAAAACTTTGCTCTACACAGAATGCGCCATTTCGTGAATTCGCTCTCGAGAGGTTTTCGCCCTCTACGTCAACTTACACCCTTCGAAAACTTCTGCAGACTGGCCTTACCACTATCAAGGAGCATTTCAACCATCTATGCCCTACTCCAAAAAACCGATACTTCATTACCGCCTTTATGCGGACGATGGGAAACGATTTTGGGACTTGAGTTTACCCCTGAGACTTGGTACAAGACCTTGTACCTTACACTGTACGACTCCCGAGCGTTTAAGGTGACTGAGACTTCATATAAACTACTGACGTTTTGGTACTACACTCCTCATCAAACTGCACATTTCTCGCTTTCATGGGATTCAATTTGCTGGCGTTGCGGATTGCAAACTGGAACATACTTACACATATGGTGGTCCTGCACAAAAATTGCACCATACTGGCGTATGATAGGGGAGGTGGTAGCAAAGGTCACGGAACTCATCCTACCCTTTACACCAGAGGTGTACCTTCTTTTACATCTCCCTGGCACGCAAAATGCCCTACGTAATTCGGTGGCGCTCCACCTTATTCTAGCCGCGAGACGCCTCATCCCAGCTCGCTGGCGATCTTCAGCGATTCCCTCCCTTAGGGACTGGGCGGAAGCAGTTGAGCATTTGCGGACAGTCGATGACCTAGCGGCACGACAGTCTGAGAACCGAAACCCAGAACATCTAATGAAATGGTACTATTGGGACAGGTTCCGCACTTCTTCTGCGTTCCGCCAACGTCTCTTACCTAGAGACAACGCGGAACAGACCTCTTCCCTAAGTCTCCGTGCGGAGACCACCCCCCCCGGGCACAACCACTCCTGAATCCGATGAACCATGACACGCTCGCCACATGATTAGGAGACGAACGAACAGTGGCGTGCCGCTTCCTCCTCTCGTGGGTACTTAAAACCCCCCCTTTTTTTTTTCCCCCTCTCTTCCCCCCTACACCTCTCCCACCTTCTTTCTTCTCCTTTCACTTTCTCTCTCCTAGTTCTCTCCTGTCTTCTTTCTTTTCTAACTTCTCACCTTTTTTCTTGACCTCCTTTTCTCCGATGTTCTACACGCTCACTCCCCCCCCTTATAATGGGAGTACTCTTACTGAATTTATGCGGCGACATACTTGAAATAACCTCCCTTTCTAGTGCATGTTCACACTGAAATAACGTTATTTGCTGCTCATTCGACTTACACATTATAACATGTATTGAACCGTGTTAATTGAATGTGTGTGAGTAAAAAAGTTGCTGAAAGTGCTTTTGTTTGGTAAGGTGACTGAGATAAGCTCACCACTTGCTTGACCGGAAACCTGCCTGTTTAGTCAGAGCCTGGATGGCAAGGATTTATTTTCTGTCTTATCTTATTTTATTGCAATCCTTTATATAAAAAAAACTGCTGCACAGATTTAAAAATAACTTTTGCTGCCTGGACTACCTTTTCCCCAGGGAAGGTAACCTCCATTTGAGCTATACCCCAACAATAGTCAAACTTGAAAAAAAGTTGTTCAAGAAATCTGAGACAAATATGAGTGGTTGATGGACAGTTTGTATCACCCGGTTAACTTTGCAATTCCTTAAACAACTTATATATATACTAGGTGGAAAGCCTGCCCAGAGGGCAGTCTATTGTTGTTGTCACCAGCTCAGGATTCATGTCCACATATTTTTTTTTTTAATGTCCTATCCAAGAGTATCTCTCTATATAAATGCGTTTGTAACGCATCCATCGCCATCCCATCTGCAATAGGAGGGCCAACTGAGCTGTGATGGGTGCACGCCAAGCTGAGCAGGTTCCTCTTCCCTCTTAGATTGTAAATTCATGGGAACAGGACCCTCTTAGATTGTAAACTCACAGGAACAGGACCCTCAGATTGTAAACTCACGGGAACAGGACCCTCAGATTGTAAACTCATGGGAACAGGACCCTCTTAGATTATAAACTCACGGGAACAGGACCCTCTTAGATTGTAAACTCACAGGAACAGGACCCCTTATATTGTAAACTCGTGGGACCCCTTAGATTGTAAACTCATGGGACCCCTTAGATTGTAAACTCATGGGATAGATTGTAAGCTCATGGGACCCCTTAGATTGAAAGCTCACGGGACCCCTTAGATTGTAAACTCATGGGGCCCCTTAGATTGCGTTGGGCTTGGGCGAGCATTTTTTTGTAGCGTATACATTATGCGTGTATATATCTAGGCACGAGGTATGCATGGCATGTCAGGCTGGTATTTAGGCACACTGGTATTATGACACACTGGTATTATGCATGGCAGACTGGTAATATGTCTGGCAGACTGGTAATGTGCATGGCAGACTGGTATTGTGCATGACAGACTGGTATTGTGCATGACAGACTGGTAATATAGATATTATAGATCTACTCCTAATGTGATACGTCCCAAAACAGTATCATTGGCTAGTTGCATATACCATACACATTACAAGTTTAGTACAAAGTGCAGATGCAAATTCCAGAGAGTATAAAGTGCTTGTGCATCTGCACTTTGTATTAACTTGTAATGTGTATGGTATATGCAACTAGCCAATGATACTGTTTTGGCACATTCTTTCTTGACTGTATTTGGCACATTCCCTCAAGAGTCTGTGCTACCTCCTAGTTGGCAGCACTGACCTGAATTAACTCATCTAGAAAGGAGCGCCTCTACCGAACCTTTTCCATTTCCAGACTGGTAATATGGCTGGCAGACTGGTATTGTGCATGGCAGACTGGTAATAAGGCTGGCAGACTGGTAATAAGGCTGGCAGACTTATTATGCATGGCAGACTGGTAATTTGGCTAGCAGACTGGTATTGTTCATGGCAGACCGGTATTGTACATTGCAGACTGGTAATATGGCTGGCAGACTGGTATTGTGCATGGCAGACTGGTAATATGGCTGGCAGACTGGAATTGTGCATGGCAGACTGGTAATAAGGCTGGCAGACTGGTAATATGGCTGGCAGACTGGTATTGTGCATGGCAGACTGGTAATATGGCTGGCAGACTGGTATTGTGCATGGCAGACTGGTAATATGGCTGGCAGACTGGTATTGTGCATGGCAGACTGAGAATATGACTGGCAGACTGGTAATAAGGCTGGCAGACTGGTATTATGCATGGCAGACTGGTATTGTGCATGGCAGACTGGTATTATGGAAGACTGGTAATAAGGCTGGCAGACTGGTAATATGGCTGGCAGACGTATTGTGCATGGCAGACTGGTAATATGGCTGGCAGACTGGTATTGTGCATGGCAGACTGGTAATATGGCTGGCAGACTGGTATTGTGCATTGCAGACTGGTAATATGGCTGGCAGACTGGTACTGTGCATGGCAGACTGGTAATAAGGCTGGCAGACTGGTAATAAGGCTGGCAGACTGGTAATAAGGCTGAAAGACTGGTAATAAGGCTGAAAGACTGGTATTGTGCATGGTAGACTGGTACTATGGCTGGCAGACTGGTACTGTGCATGGCAGACTGGTAATAAGGCTGGCAGACTGGTAATAAGGCTGGCAGACTGGTAAGAAGGCTGGCAGACTGGTAATAAGGCTGGCAGACTCGTTTTGTGCATGGCAGAGTCTGAACCGTGATGCAACCGGGATGCTTCCAACCGCCCAAAGTCGAATGGGCGTATGCTGGGTGCGCACGCATTCGACACTCCGCCATATTACTGTTTGGGTGGTTGGATGCGCGTGCAGCTGGGTGCGCACGCAGCCAACCACCGCAGCACGCCCACACCATGCGCAGTAGAGGCTTGGCGACGGACGCACCAAGCCTTACTGCATTATGTTATAGATATATATTATATCTGTATTAGAATGGTTGAGGTTATTGTATTTTGATTTTGTTTCTTTCATGTATTATGCTTATCAAGTGAAAACATTTAGACACCAACATATATAGTGTTATACAGCTAATATAATCTGAACGAGGTGGAAATCCTCTGTATGACCAATAAAAGTTGTTATTTATCGCTGTTCATGTATCGCTGTAGCGAGCCGTGATCCCCATATTTTATACAAGCCACATACCTGCCACGTTTACACTCACTTATATCATGCCTATCCCATGACACATTGATTATGGGGAGTATGAGGGTCTTACTTGAAGTAGCAGAGAATGCAAAGAGCCAGAAGAAGAGCGGCCAGAGAGGCAGAATATCCCACTGTGTAAATCATACGTAGTCGGTCAAATACGTTCTGCAGAGACAAATATCAAATTTGACTGTTCATGTCAACTGTGCAAGAAAATATGAACATGAAATCACTAATGCCATAAGTTTCAGACCCAAGTAGACAGGACATTGCGTAGATTGGGGTTAAAGCTCAAGAGACACGTTCATCTCCTGAAGACCGGACTATTCCCTTAAAATGGACTCTGCTCCCCCGTGTAAAGTCCATGTGTGCCTCTTATGGATATTTGGACCTCACATTGCATATTGTGGTTAGATTGCTTAGGTAATGTATGTCACACAGTCGCGTCACCTTGCATATCACCAATGATCTTAAACATGTCATTATAATTTGGGCTTTTTGAGAGGCTGAGCACTCTGTTTCTTATCAGAAATGGCTGTCCCAAATCACGCATAAAGAGAGCGAGTGGATGGATGACTTTAGAACATTCTTAAAGCTCATGTCGGAGCCTGGGCATTTGCAGAGTAAGTGCCATATGGAAGAAGTGGTCCTATTTGTCCACCTTTTAGCTCCACAATCTACAACTTTTTGTTCTATTGGATTTGTTTCATGAAATTTTTTCATGTGTGCACAGTCACCCTAATCCAAAACCGTCTATGGGCTAGATTCCATGCCTGGTGCAAACGTATCCAGTGCTCTGGTAAACCTAGCAACTCCACAGACTTCAAGTCTGGGTGTAAATGTCCCAAAGCCATTCGAATGTAGCTTATGTCCAAGATATTTTTTTGCCAATTTTTCCCAGAAAAATTAATAGTGTAACAAAAATAACCCCGACTCCTCATAATGACATTGTGATATTTGTGGGACAGTGGTGAGTACAAATTGATGGGACACTGCCATTACAGACTAGCCTCGACCACCTGAAGGTAGTGGGTGATACACCTAAGGGATATAAAAGAAAACAACAAACTTATTTATACCCAAGAATCAGAGGATAGTCAATGAACAGAATTATAGCGGTAAAATTCGAATGGATCATCCAGTCATTACCTTATCTTGGAGCCTTTTTCCTTCACTGGGAACTATCAAACATTCACTGTAATTGGCCCATGCCCGATTAATTCCTGATACCTGCACCCATTTCCCAGATCCTCCACATTTCCTATGGGCAAGGCCTGAAACCAGTAGAAGGAAGAACAATGGCAGGTTACATGACAACTTGAACTTCGCATAAAACATCTCTAAATAGGCATTACTTCAAAGCGGCCTGATCAGCTCATTCTACAACCCCCCATTGAACCTTCCCTGATCTATCTCCCACACAGCCCACGTGCATTACATCTCATACTCTGTTATTTACCCTCACTTCATTGTGTCACACCCCTACTCTTAAATTCTAAATTCTTGAGTAGTGTCCTCTTTTCCCATCATTCTCAGTGTGTCAAACATATTTGATATTTTATTCAATGTAGCGGATGCTTGCACCCACTTTCGAGCTGCCTGCCAGAAGGGCCTCACTCCAAGGCCTAATTCAACACCATACAATGATTCCAGCATACGGCAGCATTTCTCCAATGGCTTTATTCCATCACAACAAGATAAGACAACTTTCAACCTGCACCAGATCTTTGTCAAGTCTTGACAAAGACCTGGTGCAGGTCAAAACGTTGTCTTATCTTGTGATGGAATAAAGCCATTGGAGAAATGCTGCCGTATGCTGGAATCATTGTGTGGTATCTGTTATTTTAGGTTTGTCTTACCCATTGTACAGCTCTGCAGATGATCACCTCACACCTTCTAGCAGGTACCACAATAGATTTACACACATACATAAACATGCACAAGTTTTGTCACCCTCTTCTGGGTCACCCGCGATAGCAGGGAAAAAGAGGTTGAATCTAAGGGAAATGGTCTTTTTTTTCAACCTGTTTGACTAGGTGACTACATAGCAAAACAAATCATCTTTAAATATAAAGTCATCGGGCTTTGGACTGTATGACCTATTCCCCAATGTTCAAGACAACAGGAGGCTGGAAATACAACCAGAAGACCAGGTGAGAATATTTTATAGTTAAGGCCCCTAACATAAGCAGAGGTGGGTTATTTGGATAATGGTATCTTGCAGATCCTACCACAACCTACTACAGGCAAATTCCGAATATGAGAATGTTTGGGACAGGCACCGAGAAGACACCAGGATTTAAACCTGTCTCATGTGGGAGTAGATATCACATATTAAAAATAGCAAAAAATAATTACCTTGGTGATTGAAATCATAGATGTGTTTTGGACAGGCAACAGAGATCAGCTGGTTTGGGGAGCCACTAGGCCAACATATTAACCCATCCCACTCTGGAGGACATCCCAACTCTAAGAAAACACAAATAAAAGATTTTGAAAATGACAGATCCCCTAGAAAGGCTTTAGGATTGGTGGCGTTTTAATAAGAATTGGGCCTTCAGAACATTTTGATTGTGTATAGTGTGATGGAGCTGATGTAACGCTCCATGCTTCAAACCCCAAGAGACTTTATGTTCATTTATATCGTGTGATTTTAGATATAATTTACATCGTTCGGTTTTAGTTTAATTTAGTTTAGTGTAAAATGGCATAGCTTTGGTTTTAAAAATACTTATATTCCTGTAGGTAAATGTGTTTCTGTATAGCCAGTAAACAAGCTTTACTGCTGTGTAATTTATGCACCAGGGCTTTTCCCCTTATCTAGCTGCATATTTGATTCAAGAAGTCTGTGATTGTATTTGTATTTAATCTGATGTGTTAGAACAATAGGTTATGCACATGTTGTGTGAGCTAAAGGCTAACGAATGTAAAGAGGAATGTTTATTGTAAATAACTGACATAATGTAATCAGTATATTGGGAGGACGAGGTGCGTCATTTATGCAAATTATGACTGTTGGTGGCGTTTTGTTCATTAAAAAGTCAGAGAACTCTCAAGCTCAGAGAGAGATAATCCTGTTTTAAAGCATACAGCCGCGCCTGGTGTCTTTATTACAAACTACGCTACACTATATACTCAACATCAGAAGGCACCGAGCGGCCTTCTGGAAATTCCTAACGGCTCCAGGGCAGAGGAACTGAAGCAGGCGGGTCAAGCTGCTCGAGGCACGGAGGACAGCGCTCCCAGTAGCCGGGCTGACCGCAACGAAGGGGTGTCTGGAGAGTCAGGACAGACAAAGAGAACGGTTCCATCACATATAGCAGAAACAGTTATTTTCAAAAAGTGTCAAGGATAAAGGGAACAAGGTCAACCCACACTGGATTTTTTGTGTGCCTTAACATAAACCTTGATACGCTTCCAGATATGTTAGTAGAGGGCGTTGGCTTTGTCATTTATGTTATTGACTTTTGTATCTCTGTGTGTCTACATGTATATATGCATGTGTGTGTATGTATGTATATTGTGTACATGATTGTGTGTGTGTGTACTTCATTAACTGATGCAGAAATATTATTGGATTGCAAAAATTAGAAAGTTTTGTCCAACTTTGTATCTCTCTCTTTGCAAATTTACAGTGTTTGTATTTTGTCTATAGCACACAAATAACAAATTGAGAGAAAACAACGATGCTTAGCCTGAATGAATGATCCAGATCATCCTAAAAGAAATCTAAATTAATTTGGTGTAATTAAACAACCGTACAACCATCACTTATTTTCTAACATTGTGTTCACTTATTTGACTAAATTAGCATTTAATTTTTGTCACATTTTAGTCATCTGAATTGTTTCAGTTTTAGTCTAGTTTTAGTAGGGGTGTGCATGGCTGAAAAATTTGTTTAGTTTTGATTTGTTAAGTTTTGTTTTGAATTAATTTCGTTTTCGGAATTTCGTTTCAAATTTCGGACCTAATTTTGCTTCGTATTTTGTTTCGTTTAGTTTTGCATCGATTCGAAATTTCGAATCAAATTCATATATCAATTCGATAATATCAATTCGAATTTTGGATCACTAAATAATACCCCAATTTTGCTGTTAAAAGACAATATAGGGTTAATTATTAAGCTGTGTCACAGATTTAGTATTTGAGTCAAATTAAACAGTGAAACGAAATTAATTTGTTTCATAAAATCGTTTGCTGACTATTACTTGTATTGTAAGTTAAGATCAATTCGATATTGATATCAATTTGATATTAATATCAATTCGATAGTAAATATATATTCGATTATTGATATCAATTCGATATTATATCAATTCGATGTGAAATCAATTCGATAATAAATATCAATTTGATATCAATTCAAAATAAAAAAATCATAAAGTCGTTTGTTGACTATTACTTGTAAGTTAAGATCAATTCCAAAATTTATATCAAATTCGATAGTTGATATCTATTTGAATTTTGTGTTACTAAAAAACACCCAATTAATCAAATTTTGCTGTTAGAAGACAATATAGGGTTAAATATTAAGCTGTGTCACAGATTCAGTATTTGAGTCAAATTAAACCGTGAAACTAAATTAATTTGTTTCATAAAGTCGTTTGCTGACTAATACTTGTTTTGTAAGTTAAGATCAATTTGATAGTTGATATCAATTCGATATCAATTCGATAGCGGATATCAAATTCTATAGCGGATATCAAATTCGATAGTTGATCACAACTATCGAATTGATATCAACTATCGAATTTGATATCAACTATCGAATTTATATCAAATATCGAATTTGATATCAACTATCAAATTTGATAGTTGACATCAATTCGAATTTCGGATCACTAAATAAAACCCCAGTCAATCAAATTTTGCTGTTAAAAGACAAAATAGGGTTAAATATTAAGCTGTGTCACAGATTTTGCATTTGAGTCAATTTAACAGGGACAGGTGCTTGTGAAACAGTGAAACGAAAGTAATTTGTTTCATAAAGTTGTTTGCTGACTGTATTACTTGTATTGTATGTATTTTAATTTAAGATCAATTCTATATACAGTAGATTTAAATTTTGGAACACAAAAATTTTCTTTCAGTTTTTTCTTTTATGATGACATAGTGTATAACGAATTAAATTTTTCAGATACCATTTCGTTTCATTTTGAATTCAGATCTTATCGATAGGTTATTTCGGAAGTACTTCCGAAATACGAATTTCGTTCCGAATTCTGAATTTTTCCGAAACAAATGTACATCTCTAAGTTTTAGTCGCCTAAAACCTACTGTAAATTCGTCGACTAAAATCTAATGGGTTTAGTTAAAGTGTAATTAATGCATTATTTCAGCATTTCTCATTCTATACTCCTGGAGTAAACCTCTATTAACCTTTTATTCTTTATGGTATTCAGGTCTGAACATGCAATACAGGCGCAGATATAACTGTTATGTTATAAATAACATTTTTATCTTAAAATCCAGTTTCTGTTTTGACAGCAAATTGATTTAGTTTTAGTCATAGTCTTTTGACTAAAATGCTAATTAATTTTAGTCATCCAAATTATTTTAATTTTAGTCGTATTTTAGTCAAAAACATGTTATAATATTTAGTCGACTAAAACTAAACTTTTTAGTCGATGAAATTAACACTGCTGATAATAGAATTTCAGGACTCTTAATTTTGAATTTACTCGCTGTTTCTTATTTTGTTTAAAATAAGATAAAACAAAATAAAATTTATTTTACCTTGTCCTCAGGTTCAATTTTATTAAAAAGCCTCTTTCTCTTAGTTTAGGTTTAACATAATTTCATGTAATGAAAGTTAATAAATTAAAGAGGGGAACAATCATTCAGTGTGTAATTTGATTTTTGAGATACATCCCCCAACAGTTATGAACTCCTGCAGAGACCTGAAAACGAGGCCTTAAAATCTCTCACTTTTTGCATCTAAAGTCAGTTTTGTTTGTATTTACATATATATTTTACAAATCCTGTATTATCTTTCCCATCTCCAACGGGATGAACCTAGGTCTGAAAGCCTTTCATTGTGTATTAGTAGGTCCAGGTGGTGATTTGTGGTTGAGTTTTGGAGGTTTCTAAAGACCTAAATTAGGACATTTAAAATATCTGAGTACAATTATATAGACCATAATTTTAGCAAGGCCTAACCTTTCAGTATTAGACCAAGGATAATGCCACATGGAAGAGAGAGGTTTCTACCGAAAGGAAAAAGAACAGCACTGACCAATCATTTCGCCATGTTTCTTTTCGACAGTCTGGGCCTTGATGTCAGTCTGGCAGTGGCGCTTTGCTTGGGTCACCAGAAATATCTGTTCATCCATGGTAATGACATCATCAGAGTCCACCTTTGGCATGAATACAAAGAAACCCACAGATGAAAGCTCCCGTCGTTGTATTTATCTATTGGAGGTCATCAACCATAATTGGATTATAAGGGAAAAGAAGTTCAAGCAGTTTAGCAGTGGGGTGGGGGGGCAGCCTCAACTGTTTGGGATGGTCATAATTTCCCGAGACCTGATCAGCATATTGGTCTGCACCAAATCAGAGCTGAACGAAGTGAGAGGTAAATGAAGGAGGAGAGGAAACAATATATTTAATTTGGATGATTTACTTATTCCTTTAACTGGATACATATGACTCAACGTCAAAATGTGCAGAAGGCTTGACTTGTTTAGACAACTTTGAAATATTGTTTACCAGTTACATAGAATTGGAATAAGATGTTGTTTGCGCATAATAGAGCAATTTTTCTGTAACAAGGGGGAAAAAGTGATTTCTGGAAATTTAGCTCACAAAAATAAAAATCTAGAAAAATAGAAAGGCTATAAAAATATTTGGTGGTCTTTGAGAGCAACACATAAAGAAAGAATTTAATCTCGTGTTAGATTTCTTACAGTTTCTGTTTACCGAATTACAATTCTCCCAGCTCAGACATTTCTGTTTACATTACAACTACAAATACCGCCCTGTTTAATACTGGGTGAGCACCATGAAAGGTAGAACATAAAAGAAGGTAGTATTATTAACGTGAAAAAGAAGAGAAACAAATGACTTTTTTAAACAAACAAGTAAACGTTTTTTTCCCCACTATTTATGGATTATGCAGAGATAATTCGGAAACACTTAATTGTATAACACAATCTATTGCATGTGTGTGCGACTTGGCCTCAGCACTGATTTACTGCACACATATCTATTTTCTGACCAGACTCTGGTTTCATTCTTCTCCGCTGCAGACAGAATGTGTTCAGCATGTGGATGCCACTTCTGACACCAATCTGTGAGTACCACCCCTTCCCTGCCTCGGGTCATTTGGGAACAATGATTGCATGATATGGACAAAAGGATAGTGTGTGTGAAGCCTGCTGACAAAAATGGGTTAATCTTTGTAAACACCTGTAAACTGAGAGAGGGAATCTTTAAGGTACTGTGTGAGAGCAAAGATGGAGAAACACAAGGCAACGCAAAGTAGCGGAGACTTGGGACATCACATTTTCACTAGTTGTTTGTGTTTAAGTGAACTAATAAGAACATTCCTTTTATTAATCCTTTCATTGACATCCATTGAAGGGATAGCTAGTGCTTTATCGCAGCCATATCAAGCACATTAACATTTGCTAGGGGTGTGTAGTGAGGTGACATGACCAACATTGAGATATTTACATCTAGTTTTTTTGGCTATGTATTGAGCGGCTGTAGACAGACGTCCACCAATCTCGTCTCTAACACGGCTTACTGAGGAATACAAGAAAGTACACAATAACTAATAATGGCCCATACTGCCTATGCTCTCCATGCAGCAGTCTTATGCTATATAATGCCACGAGCCAAAGTTGCCCTTGTTCTGCAACTTACAGCTTACAATTTTTTGTTTTTGCCCATTCTTGCATTTATTCTTTCATTTATTCTTTTTTTTCTATTACTGAACACTGCACGTATTATCACATCAATTTCTAACACTCCCTATTATTAGTCCAACAACCTAATGAACTATTCCTTTACCGAGCTACCGGTCATTAAATAATGATATGGTACTGATTGTAAAGCATGGCACCACCTTGTGAAAAATACTGTGAATGTACTTACCACTGCTCGTGCCAGGGGATGCAGAATACTCCACATGGTGATGCACAGCTCCACCACCACGACCAACCGTTTCATTATTACAACAGTATGCTTATATACACTGCGGCAATCCGTCAAGAAGTCCGAGTTTAGGCAATCTCAGGTTTATCATGTCCTCTGCTCTGAGAACAGTATCACAACCATCCAGACCCTCCCAGTCGCCCTGGAAGAGCTGAACCCTCCCCTGTTTCTCTCCACTCAATGCAAGGGATTATTGAGAAAGAGTTTTCCTACATTTAAGCAAACATATGAGGATGGGATCAGTGTTTACACAGTGTGGACAGGGATAAGGAAACAATCCCAAAGAGGCAGAGGTGTGCGGAAAAAAAAGGCTAACGTCTATTAGCATATTTCTGACCCTTCCTTTCCTAATATCTGTAAGGGCCTGGAGCTGAAGATTCTGGTGGGCGTTTTTTGGAATTTAGTGAAATGAAAACATATTTTAGGTTATTTAATAGTGCAGAAACGGGTCCGCCCCTTTCTGACGCAAGATACAGCGAAGATGCTGGTTAATGCACTTTCATTTCATGACTTGATTACTGCAACCTTCTCCTTATTGGCCTCCCCAACTCCCATATTGCCCCTTTGCAATCTGGAATGAATGCAGGTGCCAAGCTTATTTTTCTCACCAGACGCACCTCACGTACCTCCCCCCCTCTGCAAGTCCCTCCATTTGCTTCCTGTATGAATCAGTTTAAAATACGGACGCTCACAACGTTTAGACACAGTGATCCATGTCAAGTCTGGATACATAGTGCACAAAGAACATTATCAGGGTTATTCAAAGGAAGGTGAAAAGCAGGAGAATGACTGGAGAATGGAAAATTCTAGGTCAAAATATCCAAACCGGAAAAATTCTCCCATTCATCTCACTTTCCAAATCGGCTATTTTGACCTAGAATTTTCCATTCTCCAGTCATTCTCCTGCTTTTCACTGCTCTTTGAATAACCTTATAAATATATATATATATATATATATATATATATGTGTAATTCCTGATGAAAGGCCACGGTAAGTGGACTGAAACGTCGAATCTTCATTTAATAAAGAATTTTCTAAGGAGACCCAGAGTGCCACCAGCGTATCTTTACGCACGGATAGTTATATCGGCCAGGGTGCGGAACCGGGCGAAGGAGCTTTGTATTCCGAGTGCAGAAACCAGCGGTTCGTATATATATATATATATATATATATATATATATATATGAAAAGGAGTGTATAAGCAGTTACACAACTGCTCATTAATAGAAAACCATGTGATACAATTGAATCATCATTAGTAAGCTCCTTCATCTCTCATTCAACACCTGTTTGGAAGGAGTATTGAAATGTGCACCAGTGTTACATATGTAGCAAAAAATATATAAACAATTAAAAACAATGAACACCAGAAGTATTGTATTAAACTCTATTCACTACATATTCTTTATTGCTTGTTTATTATTCAAATATTATTCAAAAATCTACCCTGGTGTACAAAATTTGCCTATGATGATAAAAATCACTAAAAAGTGTCTAACAACTAATCTAATAAGAATATTAGCATTACAGTTTTAAGAACGCGAATGTTAATTCAAGGATTGGTCATTGCCTAAAAATTAAAAAGAAAAGAAAAAGAATAATGCTAGAATTTGCCAATCGAAGCTTACAAAAAGGGAGACAGGTCAAAATCTCTGTTTAATCCAAAAGGTTCAACAGCATTAAGTTGGTGTATCCAAAAAAGCTCCTCCTTTTTTAATGCCCGTTCTCTATCGCCACCCCTGATGGATTTGTGAACTGCGTCAATAACTTGAAACATCAATTGGGAGATTTCATGACCTGCTGAAATGAAGTGGCTGGGTATGGGTAACTATGTTCGACCAAGGAGCACATCAGACTTATGTTTCGTAATCCTATTTTTAATTATTTGTGTGGTTTCTCCCACATACAACCAACCACAGGGGCACTTAATCAAATAAATGACGTAGTTGGAATTACACGTAATATATTGTTTAATTTTAAATTTACGGCTCGAATGTGGTGCACAAAAGAATCGCCCTTGATTGTGGCGTTAGAACAGGAGCAGTTTAGGCAGGGGAAAGTGCCCCTTTTGGGTCTACCAAAAAATGATGTTCTCACTTTGGTATTCCTGAATTCAGCCTGCACCAAAGTCTCTCTCAGGGAGCGCCCTCTTTTGTAGGACATTAATGGTGGCAAGCAGAACTCCGGTACCATAGGATACATGACAGTTTTTGCAAAAAATTTATCTCAAGGACTTTGAGTGTGTCCCAAATCTAGATAAAAACCTCTAACCTATTTTGTTTGTTTTTCCGGCTAGTGTTCGGCTGTGGTCTACTACTTATATGGGTTAATTCTCTATGGAGAAGTTTTTTTGGGATATCCTCTTTCTCTGAATCTCTCGATCATCTCCCATAATCTACGATCCCACACCTCTGGATCACTTACAATTCTTTTGACCCTGTCATGGCGGCACCAGGCTTGTGCCATGGTGAGGCCCAGGTTCAAGTGGAAATCCCCAATATGCAGGAATACTATTGCAGACAACAATAATAGGTGGTACGAGTAATGCAGGGTTAAACAGAGACTCCTGCAAGGCAATACCCAAAGAATCCCTAAACTGATAGGCCGGTCTTCAGGGTAGCCGGATCTACACTAAAAGGAAAATACCCCAGAGCCGTGCAGAATCTCAGGAAAATACACAGGTACCAGGATATCAATAATAACAGTACAGTCTGAGAATAAGCATTAACATAGTCAAGAGGAAAGCCAGGGATCAGAAAACCAAAGAGAGAGTACGTAATCCAGATGCCACGGTTCTAGAGCCAGAAGGGTAGTCAGTCACACAAGCCAAATGTCGGTACACGGGAATCCGCATAAAACAATAAACAGAAAACCAAAAACATAGCAAGGAAAACCAAGAACTAAATAACAGGAATAATTAGAAGTAAACCAGGAACACGATGACAGGAGTAACAGACAGACAGACAGACAGGCAGGGAAACAGGACCAAAAGTATAATGAACAAAATATACAAACAGAACAGGAACAAAACAGCAGGCAGCTCTCTGAAAACCAAATAATGAATGAAACAGGAAAAGTGAAAACATGGAGCAATGCAGTATGGGAGCATTGCTCTTAAATAGGGAGTGGATCAAGATATGGCAGACAGGTGAGCTGAGAGAGCAGAACAATTAACCCCTGAGCAGCAACCCAGGAATGTTAACATAAATCAAGGCCAGAACAGCATAACACATATACAGAGGACTGGGCTGGGAACGTGGAACGTGACAGACCCTAAGCAATTGACTACGTGGGAGTGATTTATGAGGGTATCTGCATGTGCACGGTCAAATCTGAGCAAAGCGTTTCTATTAGTAGATTTTTTAAACAAATCTGTCATGAGTCTACCACCATCCTCGATCACCATGGTGTCGAGAAAACTGACAGCAACAGTGCTCGACACCATGGTGAACTCGATGGTGGAAGATACTCCATTAAGATATAACAAGACCTCTTCAAGACAACTGTGGGGCCCCTCCCAGATGAGGAAGATGTCGTCTATACATTGATACCAACACTCAGGGCCGGCCCGACGATGGAGCAGAGTGGAGTGCTTGCTCCAGGCGCCGAAAATTTGCCAGCGGCAAATTTTTGCACCGCCCACCCCCCCATCACCGCTGCACTATTTCTTGTCAGCGCCGGCACTGCGGCAGCACCTATGGCGGGCCGGCGCATTGATACAATGAGGCAGTGCTGTGACCGTGCCCCCTCTGCACGCATGCATCCAGACGGGAGCGCGGGATCCAGACGCGTGGCACGCAGCCCAGTACAGCGGCTGTCTGCTACTCCTGGGCCCTGGACCAGCCAGCTTACTCACCAGCTGCCAGGTATGTGCCAGCGGCATGCGGGGGGGGGGTGCAGTGGCCCCAGCCCCCAGGCGTCCAGTTCAGGGGGGCATCCAAGTGCCCCCCCGGAAGATTCTGCCGGCGGGCACGTATTTTTCCCTCCTACGTGCGGCCGCCAGCATGAGTATCTGCCACTTGCCTGGGGTTATATACACCAGCCAGCCGCGAGATCGCGGCTGGCTGGTGTATAGAACCCCAGGCGAGCGGCAGATACTCATGCTGGCGGCCACAAGTCGGAGGGAAAAACACGCGGCTTCTCAGAGGAGCAGACAGGAGCTGGGGGGCAAATATACCCATATGAGCTGGGGGACAAATATACCTATATGAACTGGGGGGCAAATATACCCATATGAGCTGGGGGAAAATATACCCATATGAGCTGGGGCAAATATACCCATATGAGCTGGGGCAAATATACCCATATGAGCTGGGGGGCAAATATACCCATATGAACTGGGGGGCAAATATACCCATATGAACTGGGGCAAATATACCCATATGAACTGGGGCAAATATACCCATATGAACTGGGGCAAATATACCCATATGAACTGGGGCAAATATACCCATATGAGCTGGGGGGGCAAATATAACAATGCGTGAGCTGGTCTGGGGCAATTTATCCATGCGTGAGCTGGTCTGGGGCAATATATCCATATGTGAGCTGGTCTGGGGCAATATATCCATGCGTGAGCTGGTCTGGGGCAATATATACATATGTGAGCTGGTCTGGGGCAATATATCCATGCGTGAGCTGGTCTGGGGCAATATATCCATGCGTGAGCTGGTCTGGGCAATATATCCATGCGTGAGCTGGTCTGGGGCAATATATCCATGTGTGAGCTGGTCTGGGGCAATATATCCATGTGTGAGCTGGTCTGGGGGCAATATATCCATGTGTGAGCTGGTCTGGGGGCAATATATCCATGTGTGAGCTGGTCTGGGGGCATATACAGTGGCAAGAAATTATATATATATATATATATATATATATAGTCATGGCCGAAATTGTTGGCACCCCAGACATTTTTCCAGAAAATCAAGTATTTCTCACAGAAAAGTATTGCAGTAACACGTTTTGCTATACACATGTTTATTCCTTTTGTGTGTATTGGAACAAAACAAAAAAAGGGAGGAAAAAAAGCAAATTGGACATAATGTCCCACAAAACTCCAAAAATGGGCTGGACAAAATTCTTGGCACCCTTAACTTAATATTTGGTTGCACATCCTTTGGAAAAATTAACTGAAATCAGTCGCTTCCTATAACCATCAATAAGCTTCTTACACCTCTCACCCGGAATTTTGGACCACTCTTCCTTTGCAAACTGCTCCAGGTATCTCTTATTGGAACGGCACATTTTCCCAACAGCAATTTTAAGATCTCTCCACAGGTGTTCAATGGGATTTAGATCTGGACTCATTGCTGGCCACTTCAGAACTCTCCAGCGCTTTGTTGCCAGCCATTTCTAGGTGCTTTTTGACGTTTGTTTGGGGTCATTGTCCTGCTGGAAGACCCAAGATTTTGGACGCAAATCCAGCTTTCTGACACTGGGCTCTACAGTGCGACCCAAAATCCTTTGGTAATCCTCAGATTTCATGATGCCTTGCACACTTTCAAGGCACTCAGTGCCAGAGGCAGCAAAACAAACCCAAAACATTATTGAACCTCCACCATATTTCACTGTAGGTACTGTGTTCTTTTCTTTGTAGGCCTCATTCCGTTTTTGGTAAATCGTAGAATGATGTGCTTTACCAAAAAGCGCTATCTTGGTCTCATCTGTCCACAAGACGTTTTCCCAGAAGGATTTTGTTTTACTCAAGTACATTTTGGCAAACCGTAGTCTTGCTTTTTTATGTATCTGTGTCAGCAGTGGGGTCCTCCTGGGTCTCCTGCCATAGCGTTTCATTTCATTTAAATGTCGACGGATAGTTCGCGCTGACACTGATGCTCCCTGAGCCTGAAGGACAGCTTGAATTTCTTTGGAACTTGTTTGGGGCTGCTTATCCACCATCCGGACTATCCTGCATTGCAATCTTTCATAAATTTTTCTCTTCCGTCCATGCCCAGAGAGATTAGCTACAGTGCCATGGGTTGCAAACTTCTTGATAATGTTGCGCACTGTGGACAAAGGCAAATCTAGATCTCTGGAGATGGACTTGTAACCTTGAGATTGTTGATATTTTTTCACAATTTTGGTTCTCAAATCCTCAGACAGTTCTCTTCTCCTCTTTCTGTTGTCCATGCTTAGTGTGGCACACACAGACACACAATGCAAAGACTAAGTGAACGTCTCTCCTTTTTATCTGCTTTCAGGTGTGATTTTTATATTGCCCACACCTGCCCCAGGTGAGTTTACAGGAGCATCACATGCTTGAAACAATCTTATTTATCCACAATTTTGAAAGGGTGCCAAGAATTTTGTCCAGATCATTTTTGGAGTTTTGTTTGACATTATGTCCAATTTGCTTTTTTTCCTCCCTTTCTTTGTTTTGTTCCAATACACACAAAGGGAATAAACATGTGTATAGCAAAACATGTGTTACTGCAATACTATTCTGTGAGAAATACTTGATTTTCTGGAAAAATGTCTGGGGTGCCAACAATTTCGGCCATGACAGTATATATATATACACACACACACACAGTGGAAAGAAAAAGTATGTGAACCCTTTGGGATTACATGGAGTTTTGCATGAATTGGTCATAAAATGTGCTCTGATCTTCATCTAAGTCACAACAATTTGAAAAACACAGTCTGCTTAAGATAATACAACACAAACATTATATGTTTTCATGTGTTTATTGAACATAACATGTAAACATTCACAGTGCAGGGTGGAAAAAGTATGTGAACCCCTAGCCTAATGACTTCTCCAAGAGCTAATTGGAGCCAGGAGTGAGCCAACCTTGAGTCCATTCAGTGTGATATTATTGGATGTGTTGCTGAAAGTTGTCCTGCCCTTTAAAAACACACACCAGTTTGGGGTTTACTGGTTTCAAGAAGCACTGCCTGATGTGAACCATGCCTTGCAGAAAAGCGCTCTCAGAAGACCTACAATCAAGAATTGTTGACTTGCATGAAGCTGGAAAAGGTTACAAAAATATCTCCAAAAGCCTTGATGTTCATGTGTCCACGGTAAGACAGACTGTCTACAAATGGAGAAAGTTCAGCACTGTTGCTACTCTCCCTAGGCGTAGTCGTCCTGTAAAGATGACTGCAAGAGCACAGCGCAGAATGCTTAATGAGGTAAAGGAGAATCCTAGAGTGTCAGCTAAAGACTAACAGAAATCTCTGGCACATGCTAACATTTTTGTTGACACATCTACAATAAGGAAAACATTAAACAAGAATGGAGTACATGGGAGGACACCACGGAGGAAGCCATTGCTGTCCAAAAAGAATATTGCAGCACGTTTGAAGTTTGCAAAAGAGCACCTGAATGTTCCACAGCACTACTGACAAAATATTCTGTAGACAGATGAAACCAAAATTGAGTTGTTTGGAAAAAACACACAACACTATCAGTGTAATTCAAAGAGATTCGAAAAGTCACCGCAAGTTCGGTGACTTTTCGTTCTCTTCAATTCGGTTCCTTTTGCCGATCCCATTTCAGCGACCCTGCGGTGTATTCAGCAAACACCACAGGGTCCCCGAATTGCAGGGAAAAGCTACCGCAAACCCGACGAAAACGAACCGCAAAGCCCGGCGAATGCACGCCGAAAACCCTCAAAAACATCTGGATTAACCTGCCGAAAACCACGGAAAAATCCGAGAAGGAGCTGATCACACACAGCGAAGCCACCGGAAAAAGCAGAGACCGCAGACAGAGTGAAGTGAATAAATTAGAAAAACAGTTTGCATGAATGATTGAAAAGTGAAACTCTGTTTGCAAAGAAACTACTGAGCAAAAATGTCTGAAATTTACATGTGAGGTCCAGGGAATGATAATAAAAAGGGCTGTTACAGAAAAAATAAGTAAACTTAAAAAATAAATAAATAAATAAATAATAATAATAAAAAAAAAATAAAAAAATAAAAAAATCGGACTTTTTTAAAAAAAAAACCCAGAAAAATGCTTAAGATATACTAAAAAAATAAAATAAAAAAATAGATATATAAAGGAGACTCTTTACTGCAGAATTTTTTAATGAACGGTTTATTAGATATTGAATTAAAACGGGAATATTTTTAACATTGAAGCCTATGGGATTCTCCTGAATAAACTTGCAGAATTAAACCACAGGGCATTAGGGGAACCTTTCACTGTTGGTTTGTGTTCTCTGAATAGCCGAAGTAGTGCTTTTTTATGGAGATTTCACTGCCCTCGAACAGGCACCGAACAGGCACCGTATGTGCAGGCAATTCGCCAGGATTTGGCGAATTGCCTGCTCTCTGGATAGCCGAATGGCCAAGAAAGGTAACGGAACGCTGATTTTCAGCATTCGGTTACCTTACTCAAGCAATTCGGATCTCTTTGAATTACCCTGTATGTGTGGAGAAAAAAAGGCACAGCACACCAACATCAAAACCTCATCCCCACTGTAAAACATGGCGGAGGCAGCATCATGGTTTGGGGCTGCTTTGCTGCCTCAGGGCCTGGACGGATTGTTGTCATTGATGGAAAAATGAATTCCAGAGGAGTGGTCCAAAATTACTCCAGATCGTTGTGCAGGTCTGATCTGCAACTACAGGAAACGTTTGGTTGAGGTTATTGCTGCTAAAGGATGGTCAACCAGTTATTAAGTCCAAAGGTTCACATACTTTTTCAACCCTGCACTGTGAATGTTTGCATGTTCTGTTCAATAAAAACATGAAAACATAGAATGTTTTTGTTGTATTATTTTAAGCAGACTGTGTTTTTCAAATTGTTGTGATTTAGATGAAGATCAGAGCACATTTTATGACCAATTCATGCAAAACTCCACGTAAACCCAAAGGGTTCACATACTTTTTCTTGCCACTGTATCCATGTGTGAGCTAGTCTGGGGCTCTGATACGCTCATACACACCGCACATTGCTGTGAGGTTTATTGCTGTGGAGCTCTGTGATGCACTCATACATGTCACGTGTTTGTGGTTTTTTTTGGGGGGGGGGCAGCATTTCCTCCTTCGCTCCAGGCAGCACAGTGGCTTGGGCTGGCCCTGCCAACACTTGACATAATCAACAGCAATAAAAAAAACTGAAATAGGAACCTGTTACTGCATTTTTCTGAGAAAATACACAATTTGTTGTGGATTTTTCTATATTATATTCTTTACTGATCCCAATAAGGCTAGGGTCAGACGAACGCATTTTCGCGTTGTCTGTGAAAAAGTGCGTTTGAACGAATGGACGCATTTTTTCACGGAGTACGCGATAGCGGTCATACGATGCGCATTTGCGTTCGTGAATTTGTACGGATCATCAATAAAACAGTTTTGCATCTGGACGTTATGTTGGCTGGACATTAGCAGTGTCTGACATCTCCAAATCACGCACACACGCCGCTAGCGGACGCAGCGCACTCTGTACGTCAGTACTAGCGGTTTCACGTTCTCGACAAAATGCGTTCGTTTGCCACTTGCGTTGCACGGACGAACTTTCGTGCGGCCGTTCGTCGTATGCTGCCCGGCATTGGACGTCATTTGCTGCTAGCACGGCCGTGATTTCGTGCGGCTAAACGCACGTTAAAACTGCGTTCATCTGACCCTAGCCTAAAGCAGCAAATAATGCGCATATACGGTATTTGAGTAACAAGAATTCATAACGCGGGACAATCACGCAATGGTTAAAGACACCCGTTAACACCCTCCGTTCTGGAGTGTAAGTACCATGAATAATAGGCTCAAAAATATGTATGTGTTGTCTAGGGTACCCGGGTACTGTGTTCAACTGGCCAGTGAATGAAACAAAAACAATCTTCGACTAGTCACTGTTGGGGCCCTGTGAATTTAAACAATATTGCAGCGTGCGTTTCTGTTTTGGAACTGTGGCCTAAAGGCCTCTCACCCATCCGATGAACGAAACTGTCCAGCACTCGATGCCTCGATCAAAAGATCTTCTCCGCTGTGCACTGGGACTCCGTGCCACTGAATCTGCTCCCTGCTTGCCAAATCTCCGCAACTGGAACAACGATCCACCTCCTGCACTCCCAATCGATCAGCGCGGTCTCCTAACTCGGGTTCCTGCCGGAACTAGCTTTTCCTCCAGACCTCTCAGCGCTGCACAGGTAGGTCTCAACACGATTACTGTCCTGATCTCCAGCACCAGTAAGGCAGCGTCTGTACTCCGGCCTGGTTGCGATCCCTGACAGCTCCAACATGCGTCCTCCACCTTTCACTGCTCTGCTCACTCTGCCCATGCCTTGCACGAGGCTGCTGATCTCTCTCCTCTTCCTGTACCACCTCCTTCCTGTCCTCACGCAAAGGATGATGGTAGATGTAGTTCGGTTTTTGTCCAGCATAGTCCACAATGTCTCTGTCTCCCTCTGGTGGCAGCAATAGTTCAATGCACCAGAATACAGTGTTTTTAAAGCAGCGCTACACAGACATACAGGGTTATTCAGAGAGAGGTGAAAAGCAGGAGAATGACTGGAGAATGGAAAATTCTAGGTCAAAATAGCTGAACCAGAAAAATTCTCCCATTTATCTCACTTTCCAAATTGGCTATTTTGACCTAGAATTTTCCATTCTCCAGTCATTCTCCTGCTTTTCACCTCTCTCTGAATAACAGTAATAGTTAACCTTTCTCTGGGCCTATTATGGGGAATGGGCCTGGAGCTGCTGCTCCAATAGCCCCTATGTTAATCCGGCCCTGGGGATTGACCGGTATAATTTTTCCAGTACCAATACCGATTATCGGCCACCTTTCAGGCCAATAACCGATATCAGGTGACGATATTCTGCACATTGAAATTTTTGAAAAATCACAATTTCTACACAAATCTGGTGTAAAATTGTAAACATTACAACAACTGAGAAAAAGAAAAGTGCTTGAAAATAAATAGCTTTCCAGAACACAGAAAAATGGCAAAAAAACCCTATAAATATCACACACTAAACATCACTACTAGAAAGCTAAACAATATTTGGGATAAAATAATCTCAGCGCTCAGAATGACGGGTAACTCACAGGAATATGTGGTGTGTATGAACGTAAACACCATCATTGTTTTTTTTATTTTATTTAATTTCTGTTACATAAACCCTGGTCTAAACCCATGCTCTGGCGCTTCCACTGATACTTCATATGACCCTCTATCCTCTATGGTTCAGGAGGTACGGGGGTCCAAAGGACCCCCTGTATCTCCCCCATAAAGAATTCCTGTCTGGGGGAGGAGTCCCATTTTTGACATCATAACAGCCATGTGCAATGACGCCAGTGGACGAGGCTTGGTCCCGCAGGTAGCCAACATCCAAGACGTCGGCCTCCTTCGGGAGAGGTCCACAATCGATGCTGGAGGGGCGGGCACCAAGCCGCAGAACTTCATAGCTTGACTGCAGACGTCCTCTACAACTCGGCGTAGGAGAGTCTGCCCTGCCAGTATGATTTGTTATGTTTTCAGCTTTACCCAACTACATTTGGGTAATCCTAACATTACTCAGGTAAATTCTCTCATACAATTTTACCCAGCTGAACCCCCCCAAGCCACCCCGAGCTGAGCTGTCAATCACGCAATCTGGAGGTTTAATCCCTCCCATGAAAAAAAAGGAAGCAAATTACATGGCCACCTCCATGAGAAGAGCAGGTGGATTAGGAGCTACAAATATTAAACTTAGGCTAGAGTCAGACGAATGCAGTCAGAGCGCACTCTGCGTGCGTGCATAACGGACAGACGTACTGACGGAAGATACTGTAGACACCACATGGTGCGTTTTTTTTGACGGACGTAGAACAAAAAAGGGAACTATGGGAAGTAAAATTAATATGAAAAATTATGAAAATTTGAAAAGGATATGAAAAGCCATTTTGTGCGTCAATGTGCTGGATGTCGCAAATGCGCTGCATCTGACATCTCATCACTCACACAGAACACGACGCGGACGTGGCGCAGTCTGCGCATCCGTCTAGCGGTTTTACGTTCTTGCCTAACTTGCATCCGTTTGCCGCGTGCGTTGTGCGTGTGCAGTTCGGTGCGCACGTACTTTGTGTGTGGGTCTCTATTGCTCAGGATTCTATGCTGCGACGGACATAAAACTGTGCGGCAACACGGACGTGATCACTGCGTTCGCCTTAGAAGTTGTAAAATAAAAAAGGTTTGCTGCTTAAATTAAGTTATAACAAAACACATCAAAAATCTCTAACAGACGGCAGGTGCACTTTTATCAATATGTGTTTTGTGTATTGTAGGTTCTATTAGATTTGCATTTTATATATGCCATAGATTGAATGTCTTGAAACCAGCAGGTGTCACTAGAGCTCTCACTCCAGGGAAATTACCACCTTTCCAAAACAGCTGAGCAGCAGAATGGTTTAAGGTATTTATTTGTAAGGATGTGTGCTTTTTATTTTGATAAATGCAATTACAAAGGATTTTGGATTTCATTCAGCTATAGGAACATTTGGTTATAATGCCTTTCAGTTCCCTCTTCTAAACTACACCCATGTGCAAAAGGGGAGAGGTGAAAACTAAATGGATCATTTTGGATGTCACTTCATACACTCATACATCCCTTGGCAATGAGAGTGGGAAAAATAATCTGTGGGAGTTATCTACCCAATTCCATTCACAGGTATTATACAGAAATTTCGCCACCTCCTGGTCGCTTCTGATTTGGATACCAATGAAAAATTATGCAGATTTAAAAAAAAGATGCTCCAATTTGGACGTTTCAGAATAGAGAAGATGAGCATGACCTTTTTATTTTGTACCGTTTCGGAATTTCCGATCGATTCGCCCTTCTGACCGATTCGGAATTTCGAATCAATTCGTTTTCCATTTTTATGGGTTATTTCGTTTTTAGTTTTTTGTTTTTGCGAGTTATTTTGTATGGATTTGTATTTCGTTTTTATGAGTTATTTCGTTTTTTATTGGTTATTATTATTATTCTTTATTTATAAAGCGCCAGCATATTCCGCAGCGCTGTACAATAAGCACAGTATAGACAGGGTTACAATACATTGAACAACATTTGACAAACAGTACAGGAGGAGATGAGGGCCCTATTCCCGTAGGAACTCACAATCTGGGAGGGTTGGGGTTGGAAACAGGAGGAGAGGACTGCAAGGTGAGAGTGATTGATTGTTGCGTCAGTGAGTTGGGTGGTAGGCTTCCCTAAATAGGAATGTTTTAAGGGAGCGTTTGAAGGAAGAGAAGTTAGGGGAAAGTCTGACAGTACGAGGGAGGGCGTTCCAGAGAGTGGGGGCTGCGCGTGTGAAGTCCTGCAGTCTATCATGGGAAGAGGTGATGCGGGGAGAAGCTAGGCGCAGGTCGCTGTTTGACCTTAGGGAGCGGGCTGGGGTGTATCTGGTGATTAGTGAGGACAGGTAGTGGGGCGCTGAGTTAGTGAGGGTTTTGTAGGTAAGGATAAGGATTTTGAACTTAATTCTGCAGTGGATGGGGAGCCAGTGAAGGGACTCGCAGAGGGGAGCGGCAGAGACAGAGCGGCGGGTGAGGTGAATTAGCCTGGGGAAGGCGTTCAGGATGGATTGTAGGGGGGAGAGGCGGGACAGAGAGAGGCCAGATAAGAGATTATTGCAATAGTCGAGTCGGGAGATTACCAGGGCGTGTAGGAGTTGTTTTGTGGTGACAGCGGTAAGAAATGGCCATTATTTCAGAATGGGAAACCGATTATTACCAGTAAAATTAAAGTCTCATTTATTTTTTGGCCATTTTTTTGGGTGAAAGTTTAGGTTTCCCAACTTATTTTAAAGAAACGAGGCTTTTTTTCACCATAGGTTTTAATGTAAAAAAACTATTTGCGTTTATAATAAATATTTCTTAAATTGTTTATTATTTTCACTTGCAGCAATAAGCCATTTTGTTCATTTACTTTTTAGGATTTTTTGGCATTTTTCGGGTTGATTTTAAGGTTTTATAATTTATTTTAAATGTAATAACGAGTTGTGTTTTTTTCTTTGCTGTATTATTTTCTTACAGTCCATCTGTGTTCAGCAATGAATTGGATACATTGGGTCAGAACCATGGACAGCTCCGAGATAGCCTTAGCCAAGGTCCTGAAAGTGAAACATAGTATCACACAAAAATGGAGTGACAGATATAAAGGGTTCAAGTAATAAAAAGGTTTATTTCTGCAGGGTTAAATAGCAGGGGAAACCAGAAGGGGGACACTGAATAAATAATAACAGTATTGAACAGGGATGGGTGAGACCGGAATAGGACTATTAAATAAGACAAGGTATCTGGCTAGGCAAGATAGAAAAGGGAACTAATTAGATAAACACAATATACAGGACAAGACACATTAAGCAGACTGGACAGAAGAGGGTGTACAGGACACAAGAGCAAAGCGCCTCTCCCTTGGCCATCACCCCTGCCCTGAGTCACCCCTGGAGGCTGGTGCAGGGGAGGCTCTGAGTGCCGCCTGTGGAGCCGGAACCAGCGCGGTGAAGAACTGGGGGGGGAGGGTGAGCACAGCGCTGGAACAAGGTAAGTATTGGCCTCCCTGCAACTGGGCACCCACCAGCACCACCACATTGAGCCTGTTCCCATGAGCTTACAATCAAAGAGGGTCCTGTTCCCACGAGCTTACAATCAAAGAGGGTCCTGTTCCTACGAGCTTACAATCTAAGGTGTCCTGTTCCCACGATCTTATAATCGAAGGTGTCCTGTTCCCACAAGCTTACAATCTAAGGGGTCCTGTTCCCACGAGTTTACAATCTAAGGGGTCCTGTTCCCACGAATTTACAATCTAAGGGGTCCTGTTCCCGCGAGTTTACAATCTAAGGGGTCCTGTTCCCGCGAGTTTACAATCTAAGGGGTCCTGTTCCCGCGAGTTTACAATCTAAGGGGTCCTGTTCCCGCGAGTTTACAATCTAAGGGATCCTGTTCCCACGAGCTCACAATCAAAGAGGGGCCTGTTCCCACGAGCTTACAATCTAAGGGGTCCTGTTCCCACGAGCTTACAATCTAAGGGGTCCTGTTCCCACGAGCTTACAATCTAAGGGGTCCTGTTCCCACGAGTTTACAATCTAAGGGGTCCTGTTGCCACGATCTTACAATCTAAAGGGTCCTGTTCCCATGAGTTTACAATCTAAGGGGTCCTGTTCCACAAGTTTACAATCTAAGGGGTCCTGTTCCACAAGTTTACAATCTAAGGGGTCCTGTTCCCATGAGCTCACAATCAAAGAGGGGCCTGATCCCACGAGCTTACAATCTAAGGGGTCCTGTTCCCACGAGCTCACAATCAAAGAGGGGCCTGATCCCACAAGCTTACAATCTAAGGGGTCCTGTTCCCACGAGCTCACAATCAAAGAGGGGCCTGATCCCACGAGCATACAATCTAAGGGGTCCCGTTCGCACAAGCTTTTTGGGTGCTTTTTGGACTGTGACACCATAGGGGCCCGAGCTATCAAACAGTACCCCTGGATTGCCGCTGCTCCCCTGGAATCCCCCCAAAGACCCTTGCTCTGTATGACTGCAGTTACAGTTATTTGTAAGGTGCCACCAAGTTCCGTAGCGCTGTACATTTGGAGAGACAGAATAACCAATATACATACAAGTTAAACACATAGAACTGTATCAGGGTGGACCCTGCTCAAGAGCTTACAATCTGAGAGGACCTGACGAAGAGCAGGCTGAATGGCGGTGCCGGGATGTCGGGGGGGGGGAGGGGGCGGGCAGGGCCAGATTAAGATCTCTATGGGTCTGGAGCTGAATAATTTGGTTGGGCTTTTTTTGAAATTTAGTGAAATGAAAACATATTTTAGGTTATTTAATAGTGCAGATACAGATCTATCTAACCAGATACAGTGTGAGTAAATTTCCATTCAGATTTCAATCATTTACAGTGTGTAAAATTATTTTTCCCCATGTTATCATCCAAACCTTTGTGGTTATATATTCTATAGGGACTTCTTGTTAAAAAATGTGAAATGGGAACCTGTTACTGCATTTTTCTGAGAAAATATACAATTTTAACCAAAAAATGGAACAAAATGAAATATTTCCCTTGTGTTTTGGAGCATTTTTTTTATATGAATAATATGACTATGTATAAATCACTGGCCTTGCTCCCAGTGTGGGAAATTAAAAGGTGAGTAATGGCAGTGGTATTGATCATTTTAAATGTGACAAATGGACAATGCCATTGCTTTGGAACTAAAACTAATTTAAAAAATATATAATTTTTTTTAGATTTTACATGGTCACATTTGATATCAATGCAAAGGCCAGACTCTGACCTGTCCAATGACAATGTCTCGTTTGTCCTTGTGAGGTGTAAAGATTAGTGACGCAGGGGTGCAAAGTCCCCTGCAGTGCTCTTCCTGCAGTGCAGTGGGTTAGTTTTTTGATGTAACAATTTGTAACAGTGGATTGTGCCATCACCTCCACACTTGTTGGTGACATGAGCAATGAGATGGTTAGTTAGTGCAGCATCATTGTTCACTTTATAATTGAAAAGTGAAAAATAATGCGGTTAGAAAAAAAAGAAAACAAAGATTCATTATTTTATTTTTCTTACCTGAAGCCTAGTCATATGTAGTACCACTGGAAAGACCATGCTCTGACGACCTTTCCAGTGATGCCTCACATGACCCTGTAGCTTTTATGTAACTGGAGACCTATTTATTCTTTCTCTGGGCCTATTCTGAGGCATGGTCCTTGAGCTGCTGCTCCATCAACCCTATGTTAATCCAGCCCTGGGGGCGGGGATGTTAACTGTTCTTATCTGATTCTGTACCAAATAAAAAGAGGCTGTGTGAAATGGCCAGCGAGTCTGTGCAACCCAATATGACCAGTGTCGTCTGCTTTATTGGGAGAAATTAAGAACTGACATTGATTTCAGCGCTGCTTGCTGAGGGGAGAATCCTAGAACTAGCGGAGGCGAACGAACCATGGCGGCCGAGAGAAAATATTTGACCTTGGGCTATCGTAACAGATTACCACTGCCTCTACCTCAAGCCCAGTCTGTGGAATGTGGCCACTGCTCTGAGCCCACTTGGCAGCCTGATCGGAGCGGTGCGCCGGTTGTGTGTCCCAGGCAGCCTGATCTCCTGACTCTGCTATTCACAGTTATTTGGGGGTGATCCCCATGGAGCGGCAGCACAACCCGGGTATGGCCGAGTAGCTCTGGTCCCCCGGATACTTAACAAGAAGCGTCCTGATTCACGCATGGGGGACTGAGCGGCAAGCTGTGGAAGTCTGGCGGCTGGTACAGTGTATCCATGCAGCAGTTCCATTGAGTGACCGCACTCTATGCAGGAGCTCAGATGTTGGGGTTCCCGTAGGAGTTCCCCCTCAGAATTCACCCCATAGCAGGCTGCTCTCTTTAGGGACACACTGCCCGAAAAGCGCCGTAGTTGAGAGAATGGTGGCTGAAGCACTCGGGATAAAGTCTGGCGGCAATTGTCGGGTCTCAGCTGGCGGTTAATTCGCTACTTGCACAGGGGACAGAAGAAACATAATTTTGGGCAAGGCAGGGTGCATTTGCAGACAGTTACAAACATTGGGACAATATGTACAAACATTGGGGAAACTAAATCCAATGAAATAAAAACAAAGATAACGGTGACATGAGACACATAAATAACAATAACACGAAGGACTATGAATGGCGGCCGGGCCGCTACACGGGGGAGATACAACTATACACACACACGATTGGATACAACTTGCAAAAGTTGAAACAGGATACATAATTAACAATATAGCAGGGATAGATATTTCAGGGGGAAACCAGCAAATACGAATATATTTATATGTACACAAACAAACCAACTAAAGAATTGGCGGCCGTTTCGTCGCTTTGCTCATTAATATTTAAGATGGAATCCTGATGCTTCTCGCATATTATACACAAAGAAGAAAAAAATAATAATATAATATACCCCACCACAAATCATGACTGCTACAGCAAAATGCCTAGTGCAAGGATCGGTAATCTTGGTGCTCCAGGTGTTTTGGAACAACGTCTCCCATGATGCTAAGTCACTCAATAGGTTTGCAGAGCTTCATGGGAAATGTGTAAGCGTGATTCTGAAACATTTGGAGGGCCAAGGTTGCTGACCCCTAGCCTAGTGGATCAGGGGGAAGAAAAATAAAGTATTTGCAGTAAGTGAAGCTTTATTTCAACTATATTACACAGATACAAACAAACAGGGAAAATTGGCAACTAGTAACAGAGACAAACATAACATGACTATTTTTTGCTCCCTGACCCTCTATAATTTGTGTCATTGCAGTCACTAGTTGTGGTGTGGATCTCTTTTGTGGGGTATGTACTATTTTTTGCATATTAATAAGTGAGTTTTAGTACCTGTGGAAAATTGCGAGGTGCTCTTCACTGTCTTTTTGTTGTTAATTTTGGGTTTCTCTCATATTATCATAGGCGTCTCTACAGGGGGGCAATTTCCCCCCTAGGTTATTCCTTGCCCCCCCACCAAAAATCAGCATCCAGCTTCCCACACTTTTCGGACCGCGGTATCTCCGTTCCTGTCCATTGTATATGGACGTTATAGGAGTCATTGGACTTTCCAATGATACCCAACATGACCGTATTCAGTGTAAAGTAAAAGTCATAAAACATTAAATAAAAACGTGCACTTAAACGTAAACATTTTCACAGGGTTGAAATGGCTCAGCTATGAAGTGGTTAATGTTCAGACTATACATTACATTGTGTATTACGTTAGTTTTTGCCTTGGTTTAGTTGTATATTAAGGGTTAATGGGCAGGCTTCATCCCTCACAGTATACATTTGTTTTTTCCTTGATTAATGGCATTTTAGGGGTTAATGGGTTGGCTACATGCCTCACAGTGTATTCATTTCATGTTTTCCCTTGATCAAGTGCATATTAGGGGTTAATGGGTAGGCTAAATGCCACATTGTTTATTAAATTTATTGTATTTCCTTAGGTTTATGGCATCTTAGGGGTTATTATGGAAGTTGGAATCTAAAGGGTCTATTCATCTTTAGATCCTCTGCTTTTCGTCACATTTCAGGGAATTTATTTTGCCGAAAATAAGGTGAATTCCCTATTTAGCAAATGGTCACTAATTTGCTAAAAGTGGAGTTGCTGAAGCAGCTATCAGACATTCAGCGGAAACTGCCGAATTGCAGCAAATAAAATATTCAGGGTTATTCAGAGAGCGGTGAAAACAAGGAGAATGACTGGAGAAGTGAAAATTCTAGGGTTAAAATAGCCAAACCAGAAAAATTCTCCCATTTATCTCACTTTACAAATAGGCTATTTTGACCTAGAATTTTCAGTTCTCCAGTCATTCTCCTGGTATTCACCGCTCTCTGAATAACCCTGATTGAATTTAAGTATCGGGGTAGTACAATAAAAAGGTACCATTGCATCACATTACTCTGGGGTTTTGGAATTTTATTTATATATGTGTATATACTTATTTAGGGTTCTATCAGCTGGTGTGAGCTAACTCTTGCGTCGGCATGGTTTTGCGTTAGCGCTCGGTTAATTCAGTCTAGCGCTTGACCAACAGATCATTTGCCTCCCCCTACAAGCGTGAAAAATCACTTAGCGCGTTGCTATTAGCGATTTGTACCGTAAGCTTACTGTACTTTTCCGCGTTCTTTACTTAACATGGGCAGCGCAAGAGATCTCTAGCGCTTTTGCAGCAAACAGATCACTTGTGCCGGCGCTAATTGCAACATTTTACCTACTGCTCAACCCTGGTGCTAACTCCAAAAAGACAGAAAAAAAACGATCCTCGCCCAAAATTAACAGGCAATGTAAAGGAATGCAGCACAGGTGTTCTCTTGGCCCCATACACCACAGTAATGGATCTGGTCAGCAATGTCACTGCTGTTGCGGTAGGCTCTATTATAAATGTATCCTTTATCCACATATATCCTAATTCTAATATATTGCCTAATTTTAAACATTTTATGCTGGGGGTTATTCATAGAACGTAAGCGGTTGATTATTAGGGTGACTGTGTGGACCATGTTTAAAGGGACACGTGAAGAAGTCTTGCCCTGAAACATGTATTATTTATATGCTGCAGCAGGGAAATTTGTGTCGCTCACCTGGCCTTCCTTTTGGATCTATTAATTGCATTGTAATGATTCTACATGCTGTTGGGTGGCATTTATCATGCAATGCCCATCAGCCTTAATATGTGTGCATCAAAACATGGATGATACGACCACCATGGAGGATTTTAATAATGCAGGGGTGTGAGGTTAGGGTGGGGGATAGGTATGGCCCGGCACTCTGCATTGAAAAAAAAACAGTTCTATCCTGTACACAACCACATTAGTTTCCCTAGTGTGCGCTAAACGACCTTGTTCATGGATTACCGCGGACAAGGTGATCTGTTAGTAGGTCAACAGGCACTACGTTTTAGCGACTCGCGCAAAATCTTTCCTTTAGTGATGGGGTTTTAGCTCACACAAGGTGATAGGGCCCATTCAGTGGTACGATTTAGTTGTGAAAATTATTAGTGCCCCCCCACTTTTGACTGCGGTATCCTATGTGCCCCCCCCCAAATATTGTTCCTAGAGTTGCCACTGCATATTATAATCCTTTAATTTATAGAGCACCACAAATTATTCAGTGCTTTACAAGGTCAGTGTACATGGGGTTGATACATTAGAATACCACACATGGATGACACTGTCTGATTCAGGGGATCCTGTTCCCAAGGGAGTTTACAATCTATGAGATGTACAAGTAATTTGTGAGGTAGGCGCATCCATATCATTAGGTGTCTTGCCCAAGGACACTCGCTGGTGTGAGTGGGATCAGGTCATCTTTCCATGATTGGTGGTGATACCTGGTGGTTAGGTTGAACCTGCTTATCGTAAAGTCAAGACTTGCTTCTCCACAATTGTATTGGAGGGATGTGCTGAATGGTATTTTGACTTGCTCCTCCACAGTCGAAGAGCAGAGATGTTATCACTGGACTCCACCGCCGATATTGTGTGGTTGGCAATTATGTACCGTTAGGTATCTTGCCCAAGGACACTTACTGGAGAGATGCTCTGGCTGGGATTCGGACCTGGGTCTCCACGGTTATAGAGCAGTGATGTTGTCTCTACTCCATCTAGCCAGCTAGTTTCTTGCTCTTTAATTCACTGGAACAAAGCAAATTCCCCATCTTTCCCATACAGGTAAGTGTTAATATACACATCTCTGATACAAGTCTATTAGGTGTTATTCACCAAGCGTCACTGTTGCAAATACTAGCAAAAATCACCAGTAGCGCAGCTTGGATAAACGCTAGGCTTGTGCACCGATTTTTTTTTTCGGTTCGATTTTTTTGGATTTTTAAACTTTTCGATTCGGCTCGTTTCGACCGATTTCTGTTTCGATTCGGTTCGGCTCGACTCGTTTTTCGTGTACATATTTTTCGAAATAATGACCATTTTTCGTATTTTCGTGTCACTTTGCTCGTGTTTTGTATCGACTTTTCGTAATTTCGGCAATTTTCGTTTTTCGGAATTATACATGTTTTCGGAATATCGACCGTTTTTCGTATTTTCGTGTCACTTTGCTCGTTTTTTGTATCGACTTTTCGTAACTTCGGAAATTTTCGTTTTTTCGGAACGTCTGTTCTCCTCGTTTCAAAGCAATAAATTTCGATTTGACACATTTCAAGTCCATTCGAAAATTCCGAAAATATTTCGTTTCGACTCGGAAAACTTTTCGGATCTGACATTTTCGGATCTAAAAATTTTCGGAAATTCGGCCGCATCCGAAAACCCGAAACTCACATCCCTAATAAACGCCTGCATGTCACAAAAGTAGAAAAAGTAGATCAGCAGCAACACAAGACGCTTCATGGTGATTTTATTTTTCCCAGGTATTTGCTGCCGTGACAAACACTGGTGCTTGGGGAATAACCCTGTTTCGTATCCATCCAAACTAAACGTCTAAATTTAAAGATGAAGAACAAGAAACTATGAGGCATTACTCGCCCTCGAGCAGGGATAGGGTTTCTCATCCCGTGACAGTTTGCTGAAGGTAGCCTAGTAGGAAACAAGGGGGGCACGAATGCAAGACATTCTATAGAAGGCTAGTGAGCGACGGACGAGAATTCCAGCAAGGTCGGACTGAGGGAAAGCTTGGAGCTAATGTCCTTCTTGGGAGATCAAGCAGCTCCATGTGACTTACATTAAGCTTCGAACTTTCACATGAGACCTGTTCGGTCTCTGGTTTTCAATCCCTTAACGCGCTTCTAAACACAGGGGCCAGAGGGGTCATTTTAATAAGACAGGAGGCAGGTGGGCAGATACAAATAAACGGGAAAAAGTGAAATAGAATTGAATCGAGTCCCAAGTAAGCCAAGGACTGTCAACGCATTAAAAAATAAATCAGATTTTCGACTTCTTTTTATTTTTAGATAGATCGGATGATTCTGATAAACGACCCTGGATAAAATGAAGGCTGCTAAGAAGTCAGAAAAAACTTACAGGGTTATTCAAAGAGATCCGAATTGTGGCCGAAAGGTAACCGAACGCTCAAAATTCAGCGTACGGTTACCTTTCCTGGCCATTCGGCTATTCAGAGAGCAGGCAGTTTGCCGAATGTTGGCGAATTGTCTGCACATACGGTGCCTGTTCGAGGACAGTGAATCCCCATAGAGAAGGAATGCTTCGTCTATTCAGAGAACAAAAACCAGTAGTGAAAGGTTGCCGAATTGCCCTGCCATTCGGTGGTTTCATTCGACAGGTTTATTCAGGCGAATCCTATTGGCTTCAATGTTAAAAGTATTCCCATTTTAATCCAATATCTAATAAACCGTTCATTATAATATTATGCAGTAAAAAGTTTCTTTTTTTTTTTTTAGAATTTGTAGGCATTTTTTGGGAATTTTTTTTCCGTTTATTTTTTTTAAATCGTTTTTTTCTTTTTTCTGTAACAGGCTTTTTTATTATCATTCATTGGATCTTATGTGTAAATTTCAGACATTTTCGTTCTTTAGTTTCTTTGCAAACAGCGTTTCACTTTTCAAACATTCAAGCGTACTGTTTTTTTTTTGTTCATTCCATTCGTCTGCGGTGTCGGCTCTTTCCGGCGGCTGCTCTACGCTGTGATCGGTGGCTGCTCGGGTTTCTCTGGCGTGTTCGGTGGGGTTAATCCAGATGTTTTTGTGGGTTTCAGTGTGCGTTAGCCGTGTTTTGCGGTGAGTGTTTGGCGGGTTTGCGACGGCCTTTCCCTGCACTACGACGGCCCTGTGGTGCTTGCTGAATACACCGCAGGGTCGCCGAAATGGGATTGCCGAATCACACCGAATTGAAGAGAACGAAAAGTCACCCAACGTGCGGTGACTTTTCGATTCTCTTTGAATAACCCTATTAGATTTTCATTCCATTTAACCTCTCTTGGGAACCCTAACCCTAAAATGAATCCATCAGGGGTCAAGTCCAGGGGGAATGCATGGGAACGCAGATCCTGCACTATTTTTGCAGAGGGAACGGAGTTCCCTTTGGTCCCACACACTATAAAGCTTGTATGCAGTTGTTCAATCCTATGTAGCCCTGTTCAATGATATAGAAGGAAGGTAACCCTATGACAGTGCCCTTGGATAGTAGGTGGGACCTTATAATATTGGGATTGCAGCCAAAATATGTGTGGGTACAAAGATAGCAGAGCTCCGATCCTGCTCACAATGTCAAATACACAATGAAGGGGGGTATAAATGAGACCGTTGTAGTAGGATAGTGCTTAATAGTGAGAGAAAGGGGGGTTTGTGAGGGTCCTGTGGATGAGCAACAGCACTAGTGGCCTGCTCTACGGTGGTGCCCGCTCAGGTCTCACAAGGTTTTAGCTTGCTTGTGCCATTACAGGGATGAATTTTCCATATGCAAATCAGCCCGCTCTCACCCAATGAGGGTGGCCAGTACTGACTGCCAAGGACGTCATCCCTGCACGAGAGGTGCAGCAACCCCCAACGAACGTGTCGGCCTGGTTAGGCCTCGTCAGGAGGGTATAGCTGACACCCCTCAAGGCACATCAATCAAGGGGTCCACGTCTGGATGACCCTGTAAACTTATAGTGAGAGAAAGAGGGGGGGTGGGGAGCCTGAGGACGAGCAAAAGCACTAGTGGCCTGCTCTACGGTGGGTGCCCGCTCAGGTCTCACAAGGTTTTAGCTTGCTTATGAATATAATCCACCATTAAGCACTATCCTCTTGTAACTCTCTCATTTATACACTGTGCCCGGCGGATACACCGTCCTTCTTTGTGTATCTGTTAAATCATATATTTATTGTAAATTATCATACATTTTTGCTAAAATATATATATCAGATTTGATATATGATATGCAAGATAATAATTGCTAATTGGAGAACAGAAATCTATGTTCGGTCCCCCACTTCTTTTTTTAGGACTTGACCCCTGCCCATGATTATCAGGACGTTAGAGGGGTCAGAGTTAGGGTTTAGTGCCAAATTAAACACTTATTTAACCACTTGGCTGCTAAGGATGCGCTCAGCGCGTCCACCCAAGTGGCTCTCCTGTGTTATGGACGCGCTGAGTGCGTCCTATCATTGCAGCCAGTGATCGGCCATCCATAAGGGCCACAGGCGAAAGGCAGGCACTGCTTGGAAAGGCACAGCCTGCCCTTCCAAGTGGTGTCTGCCTTTATCCCCTTAGGGGCCTGAGAGCGATTCAGCGCCGGATCGCAGTCCTCTCCGGGAGCTGGCCAACATCTTGGATGTTGGCCAAGCCTCCGGGATCTCCCCCTGCCTACTGGCGTCATCGTGTATGCACACAATGACGTCAGTTCGGGAGTTAACCCCTAGCTGCCACCTATGGTGGAGATAGGAGGTTCCAATAACCCCCATATCTCCCGATCCGTGCCAGCTAGGAGGGTTATTGTTTGGTACCATTTGAAAGGCCAGAGCTTGGCCTTTCCAATGATACCAAACATAACCATGTTATGGTTAAAAAAATAATAATAAAAATTTAAAATCTGAAATAAAATATTTTTGTTTTTTAAAAAAATGGTTTATTTGTTTTTTGTTGTTTTATAATGCAGCATTATTGTTCACATTTCAATGATAATTGGGGGGGTTTAGGTAAAATCACGCAATTTTGCATAAAAATAAAAGTAATGGGTCCCAGTTTTAATGGTTTTTAACAAGCCTACCCGATAGAATAAATAACCGCAAACAGATGATAAAATGTAAAAAAACAAAACACTTTACACACTGTAGATGATTGAAAATTAAATTTTATTGAATTTTTTGTTAAAATAGTCAAATAAGGCATGACGAATACATATAATAATGATATATTATGAATCTGCTGAAGAAAATGATATACAATTTGTCTGGGTTGTATAGGAAAATGTGACTTCAAATTGCGTTTAAACATGATGAGCGAAACCGGTAAAAATGAGCTCAGCACACAGAGGAGAAATGGCTCAGCAGCGAAAGGGTTAAATTGAGGATATTCCGTGTAAATTCAGTGTGATTTCCACGGTTTTCTGCCCAACAAGCCATTTATCAACCACTTTCAGCATTTCAGATTTTTTTGAAAACAGTCATACTGAAATTCTACTTGAACCACTAGAACCTGATGTTTCTATTAGCGAGTATACTGTAGGTGCGAGTGCTGATAAGCAAGTCAAATTTTTTAGGTGTTTGAAATGCCGGTATGTCCTCAAATCTACCAAATTGAAAAATGGCTGAATTGCTGTCAAATAAAGCTGCCCATTTTGTCAATCAGGCTGGATTAAAACGGTGTCCTTAGACACCCTTAGAATAACTGACCAGGAAGTGTGTTTGGCCAAGACTCGATATGTACACACTACCTCACAATTACAGTTACATAGGCTGAAAAAAGACATGCGTCCATCAGGTTCAGCCTTTCACACATCACCTACTGCTGTTGATCCAAAAGAAGGCAAAAAACCCAGTCTGAAACGCTCGCCAATATACAACATACTGGGAAAAAATTCCTTCTTGACCCCAGAATGGCGTCAGATTTCTCCTTGGATCAAGAAGCTTTTACCCACATATTAAATATTTTAACCCTTAATATTCTGTGTCTGCAGGAACTCATCCAATCATTTTTTAAAAGTCTTTACAGTTTCTGACCCAACCACCTCAACAGGTGGAGAATTCCACAGCTTTATTGTTCTCACCGTAAAATAACCCTTCCTATACTTTAGGCTGATTTTCCTTTCGTCCAGTCTAAATGGGTGACCTCGTGTCCTGTGTATAGTTCTGTTAATGAATAGGTTTCCAGACAATGGTTGATAATGGCCCCGTATTTATTTATATAAGGTTATCAGATCCCCTCTAACGCGCCGTTTCACTAAACACACAGGGTAATTCAAAGAGATTCGAAAAGTCACCGTACGTTCGGTGACTTTTCGTTCTCTTCAATTCGGTTCCTTTTGCCGATCCCATTTCGGTGACCCTGCGGTGTATTCAGCAAGCACCACAGGGCCCCCGAATTGCAGGGAAAAGCTGCCGCAAACCTGACGAAAACTAACCGCAAAACCCACCGAATGCACGCCGAAAACACGCAAAAACATCTGGATTAACCATCGAAAAACCCGAGCAGGAGCCGATCACACGCAGCGAAGCAGCCGAACAGGAGCCGATCACACGCAGCCGAAGCAGCTGAGACGCAGATGAGGCAGTGAATAAATAAGCAAAACCGTTTGTATGAATGCAGTGGCGTAGCGTGGGGGGGGCTGGGGGGGCCGTGGCCCCGGGCGCAGTTTTGTTAGGGGCGCATTTGCGCCCCTAAAACTGGCCCGGGGTTGAGGGGACCCAGATGCCGGGCAGCGCGGGAGTGCCTGCCTGGTCCTGAAGAGTCCGTCCTGTTAAAGGGAAGCGGCTGCGTGCAGGCGCAGCCGGTCACGTGGTCCGGCTAATCAGGTGGTACTGAGTCTCTGTACCACCTGACTGGCCGGACCGCGTGACCTGCGCACGCACGCAGCCGCCTCCCCTTCAACAGGACGGACTCTTCAGGACCGGGCAGGCACTCCCGCGCTGCCCGGCATCTGGGTCCCCTCGACCCCTGCCGGAGCTGGAGCAATATCCAGGTGAGAGCTGGGCAAATCCATGTGTAAACTGGGCAAATCCATGAGCTGGGGGCAAATCCATGAGCTGGGGCAAATCCATGAGCTGGGGCAAATCCATGAGCTGGGGGCAAATCCATGAGCTGGGGGCAAATCCATGAGCTGGGGGAAAATCCATGACCTGGGCAAATCCATGAGCTGGGCAAATCCATGAGCTGGGCAAATCCATGAGCTGGGGGCAAATCCATGAGCTGGGGGCAAATCCATGAGCTGGGGGCAAATCCATGAGCTGGGGGCAAATCCATGAGCTGGGGGCAAATCCATGAGCTGGGGGCAAATCCATGAGCTGGGGGCAAATCCATGAGCTGGGGGCAAATCCATGTGTGAGCTGGGGCAAATCCATGAGCTGGGGCAAATCCATGTGTAAGCTGGGGCAAATCCATGTGTAAGCTGGGCAAATCCATGTGTGAGCTGGGGCAAATCCATGAGCTGGGACAAATCCATGAGCTGGGGCAAATCCATGAGCTGGGGGCAAATCCATGTGTGAGCTGGGGGCAAATCCATGTGTGAGCTGGGGCAAATCCATGAGCTGGGGCAAATCCATGAGCTGGGGGCAAATCCATGAGCTGGGGGCAAATCCATGAGCTGGGGGCAAATCCATGTGTGAGCTGGGGCAAATCCATGTGTGATCTGGGGGCAAATCCATGTGTGAGCTGGGGCAAATCCATGTGTGAGCTGGGGCAAATCCATGTGTGAGCTGGGGCAAATCCATGAGCTGGGGCAAATCCATGAGCTGGGGGCAAATCCATGTGTGAGCTGGGGGCAAATCCATGTGTGAGCTGGGGCAAATCCATGAGCTGGGGCAAATCCATGAGCTGGGCAAATCCATGTGTGAGCTGGGGCAAATCCATGAGCTGGGGCAAATCCATGAGCTGGGGCAAATCCATGTGTGAGCTGGGGCAAATCCATGTGTGAGCTGGGGCAAATCCATGAGCTGGGGCAAATCCATGAGCTGGGGGCAAATCCATGTGTGAGCTGGGGGCAAATCCATGTATGAGCTGGGGGCAAATCCATGTGTGAGCTGGGGCAAATCCATGAGCTGGGGCAAATCCGTGAGCTGGGGCAAATCCATGAGCTGGGGGCAAATCCGTGAGCTGGGGGCAAATCCATGTGTGAGCTGGGGCAAATCCATGTGTGAGCTGGGGCAAATCCATGTGTGAGCTGGGGCAAATCCATGAGCTGGGGCAAATCCATGAGCTGGGGGCAAATCCATGTGTGAGCTGGGGCAAATCCATGTGTGATCTGGGGGCAAATCCATGTGTGAGCTGGGGCAAATCCATGTGTGAGCTGGGGCAAATCCATGTGTGAGCTGGGGCAAATCCATGAGCTGGGGGCAAATCCATGAGCTGGGGGCAAATCCATGAGCTGGGGGCAAATCCATGTGTGAGCTGGGGGCAAATCCATGTGTGAGCTGGGGGCAAATCCATGTGTGAGCTGGGGCAAATCCATGAGCTGGGGCAAATCCATGAGCTGGGCAAATCCATGTGTGAGCTGGGGCAAATCCATGAGCTGGGGCAAATCCATGAGCTGGGCAAATCCATGTGTGAGCTGGGGCAAATCCATGTGTGAGCTGGGGCAAATCCATGAGCTGGGGCAAATCCATGTGTGAGCTGGGGGCAAATCCATGTGTGAGCTGGGGGCAAATCCATGTGTGAGCTGGGGCAAATCCATGTGTGAGCTGGGGCAAATCCATGAGCTGGGGCAAATCCATGAGCTGGGGGCAAATCCATGAGCTGGGGGCAAATCCATGTGTGAGCTGGGGCAAATCCATGTGTGATCTGGGGCAAATCCATGTGTGAGCTGGGGCAAATCCATGTGTGAGCTGGGGCAAATCCATGTGTGAGCTGGGGCAAATCCATGTGTGAGCTGGGGCAAATCCATGAGCTGGGGGCAAATCCATGTGTGAGCTGGGGCAAATCCATGTGTGAGCTGGGGCAAATCCATGAGCTGGGGCAAATCCATGAGCTGGGGCAAATCCATGTGTGAGCTGGGGCAAATCCATGAGCTGGGGCAAATCCATGTGTGAGCTGGGGCAAATCCATGTGTGAGCTGGGGCAAATCCATGTGTGAGCTGGGGGCAAATCCATGTGTGAGCTGGGGGCAAATCCATGTGTGAGCTGGGGGCAAATCCATGTGTGAGCTGGGGCAAATCCATGTGTGAGCTGGGGCAAATCCATGAGCTGGGGCAAATCCATGAGCTGGGGGCAAATCCATGAGCTGGGGCAAATCCATGTGAGAGCTGGGGCAATATCGATAACGTGTCCACAGGTGGGGGCGCACAATTCTTGGCTGGCCCCGGGCGCTGAAAACCCACACTACGCCACTGTATGAATGTATGAAAGTGAAAAGCTGTTTGCAAAGAAACTTCTGAGCGAAAATGTCTGAAATTTACACAGGAGGTCCAGGGAATGATAATAAAGAGGGCTGTTACAGAAAAAAGAAGTAAACTTAAAAAAAAAATTTAAAAAAATCTATAAATAAAGAGACTCTTTACTGCAGAATTTTATAATGAACGGTTTACTAGATATTGAATTAAAACGGGAATATTTTTAACATTGAAGCCTATGGGATTCTCCTGAATAAACTTGCCGAATTAAACCACCGAATGGCAGGACATTAGGGGAACCTTTCACTGCTGGTTTGTGTTCTCTGAATAGCCGAAGCAGTGCTTTTTCATGGGGATTTCACTGCCCTCGAACAGGCACCGTATGTGCAGGCAATTCGCCAGGATTTGGCGAATTGCCTGCTCTCTGAATAGCCGAATGGCCAGGAAAGGTAACCGAACGCTGATTTTCAGCGTTCAGTTACCTTTCCCAAGCAATTCGGATCTCTTTGGATAACCCTGTAAATAATATATCCCTTATAGATGAGTTCCCTTGAGCTTTCCCCAGTGCTATATAAAACAAAGTATTATCGTTATCGGTGTATAGTCCTAGCGGATCCCTTTGCGTTGTACAAGGCAGGTGGACAGGGATAGGGTATATATGAATAACACAGTCACACAAAACAGATTTTCGGACCACGTTGCCCACACACCACTTCTGACCGCAGATAACATTTTTGCGTTCTGGCACATTAAAACAAAGATGTAGTTGGCAAATAATCCAGTAATGATGGGTGCACCACTTCTCAAACTCTGGCCAGGTATCTTAAAACAAATGATCCATTGCGTGCAAAGGGGACTTGCTTCTCTTCTTGATGCCTTCTAGACTCAGAGCTTGGTTTTCTTTTTCAGTTTTACAAGACAGGACTTAGAAGACTAGATATCAAAAGGTGGAGAGATTATTTTTAGGTTTCACTTCTCAGGTATAACTGGAACACTGAAACGTACCAGATATAGTTAGACATAGAAAGAGCAGAGTGATACTGACACACCAATAAGGGGATGAAGACGTCTGGAAGGAGGGTGCAATTTCTGGAAAGAGACAGGAGGAAGAGCTTTCCAAGTTATGTCCTCCAAGCAGAGGTCAAAATAACCGTGAAATAGTTCAGTAGAGGTCAGATACCACCCGAATAGCCTTTCGCAAGGGGACACCACACTTTTCATCTCAGGTTGTTTCTTTTCTTCTTCTGTGCATTGTGGACATGTTAATTGACCATCTCTCTCGGTTACATGCAGGGCTTCCCAAACGCTTGCTCCTCAGCTACTTTAGGATGGAAATTCCCATGAGGTGGCATCAAGTCAGGCCACGTGCACAGGCCAGGCATTGCAAAATCATACTCTGGTCCAGATATTGCATCTTCCAGAGAGCACCCAAAGATGGAGGTGCCAGCGGATCAAGGATAATCCTTATTACAGATATGACCAAGATAGTGTAGCACAGCACAGGGTTATACTGTATTTAGGGTTACTATTTCTGCTGGTTTCAGGATTAAGGTTAGGGATTTTGCATTGCATGGGGACTGCAATTTTTTCTGTGATCTGAATAAATTCAATTATTTCCGGATCATTTGATAAATTATCGCGAGTGAGATTCGGAATTTCAAATGTTTCCGAATACACAATATTCAGATGAATTTATGATCAATCCAAACTGAGTCGCACAAATCTATGTATCACTGTGTAAAGTAAACATACCTTTCAGGCCCGTGTCAGACGAACGCAGTGATCACGTTCGTGTTGCCGCACAGTTTAACGTCCATCGTAGCATAGAATCATGAGCAATAGAGACCCACACACTAAGTGTGTTCGCACCGAACTGCGCACACACAACGCACGCGCAGAGTGCGTCATGTCCGCGTAGAGTTCTGTGTGAGTGATGAGGACTGAGGAGATGTGCGTGTGTACGTCCGAAAGTTGCAAATTGCTTATGTAATAGGGGGGAGGTTTTTTTTTCTATTTTTTTTTATCCGATGAATCGATTAATCAAAATAATAAATCGGCCAACTAATCGATTAGGAGAATAATCGTTAGTTGCAGCCCTATTTAAAAGTAGCGTTTTTTTTAAACCCTTGTTCGGCAGCTTGTCGGCTTCTTCTGGCGTCTGTTCGGCGGGTCGTCGGCTGCTTGAGGATCAATTCGGCAGGGTTTGCGGCTGCATTTCGTTTCGATTCGGCAGTTTTGTGGCGGTTTGAGGAGGAGTTCGGCGGGTTGATTCACCGCAGGGTCATCAAATTTAACTTGCTGAAGCGCGGCGAATAGGAGAGCAACAAAATGTCGGTGACATTTCAGTGCTCTCTGAATAAACCCTGAAGTGTTAAATCCAACAGTCCAAAATACTCAAAACTGCTGAGATATTTGGTTGTCGACAGCGAGGGAGGATCAGTATCTGACCAGTATTGGCGCTCCTCTTCCTGCTATAGACTCTGATTTATGGATATGTGTGCATTTCACTGTAATACTCGTAATGACTACAACATGCACAAATTATTTTTCAGCAATAATAAAAATTATTACCATGTACTGTGAATGTGTAGCATCTTCTAATCAATGTTAGAAGACTGTCCTCGCCCCCCCCCTCTCCCCCGTGGGACTGTCAGACCGCTCACTCTGAGCAGTGCGCTAAATCATACCCTGGATCAAACTCCAGTGCCTCTGTAATGTCGCAACACTATTATTTTTATATCACAGTCCCCATGGACGCAGCTGTTCCTAAAATATGACCTTGGGTTTTTGACAATGCTAGTCCGCCATGTACAGGCAGCTGTGTGTCTCCCCCCCCCCCCGAGAGGCAGGCAGGCGGTGTATTTTGGGCAGGTTTAAATTACATAGCAAAGCATCTGCAAAGTACAGATTAAACGGATTCATTACTGAATCTAGCGGATTGTGAATTTATTAGGCAAACCTATGCTGAAAATTACAGAGCTAAACCAAAAAACAAACACAAGTTAATTGCTTTAAATTTTTTCACACTATTCTAGTCACTGTTTAGCGAATAAAACCCTGTCGACTCGTTTAAAAATATTTTGGGGTAAAATGTGGGAATATAAAAAAAATAAAACAACATTGATCGTATTATAGAAATTATCAATGCTAAATTTAGATCCACTAAATTTGTTGGAGCTGTGGATAACTCACTGTTTAGTGAATAAACCCCTATATCTCTGTACCTGCAAATTGGGAATAAGTGCTGCTCAGTTATTAACAATGTTTATTTAGATTAGAGTCCTACCCCAGTAACAGCAGTTTGCTAGGTGACCTCTTTTTCGGAATCATAAATGTGGTCATAAAGTCTACCCTCCAGTGGACAGATGGAAGAATGTTTGGATAAGAGGGCGACGTGAGAAGGGAGGCTTGGATGAGTGGGCGACAGGAGGAGAGATGCTTGAAACAATGGGAAACGGGAGGAGAGATGTTTGGATCTATGGGCGACGGGAGGAGAGATGCCTGGATCAATAGGCGACGAGAGGAGAGATGCTTGGAATGGATCAATGGGAGACGAGAGGAGAGATGCTTGGATCAATGGGCGACGGGAGGAGAGAAGCTTGGATCAATGGGCGACAGGAGGAGAGATGCTTGGATCAATGCGCAACGGGAGGAGAGATGCTTGGATCAATGGGCGACGGGAGGAGAGATTCTTGGATCAATGGGCGACGGGAGGAGAGATGCTTGGATCAATGCGCGACGGGAGGAGAGATGCTTGGATCAATGGGCGACGGGAGGAGAGATGCTTGGATCAATGGGAGGAGAGATGCTTGGATCAATGGGCGACGGGGGGAGAGATGCTTGGATCAATGGGCGACGGGAGGAGAGACGCTTGGATCAATGGGCAACGGGAGGAGAGACGCTTGGATCAATGGGCAACGGGAGGAGAGACGCTTGGATCAATGAGCGACAGGAGGAGAGATGCTTGGATAAGTGGACAATGGGAGGAGAGATGCTTGGATAAGTGGTGATGAAGAAATGGAGGCTTGGTTGAGCAGATCCTGGACGAAGGGATTCTTGGATGAGTGGACAAGGGGGCGAATGGATGCTTGGACGAAAGGATGCTTGGAAGAGTGGATGATGGGATGTTTGGAGGATTGGATGGTGAATGAAGGGATGTCTGGAGGAGTGGACGATGGATGAAGGGATAAACATTTAGGTCAGCCCCCCCATAATAATAGCACTTTAATGATCTTTTTATCTAGTACGGCTACTCTGGACAAAAAAATTAGGTAATAATTAACCATAAGGGTGTTCATATACTAAGAGCTTGCACTCCAAATTAGACCACCACCCCATCTGGAAGCAAAGGAGTTAATGTGTTTGGGAGAGTCAGCCTGTGATAACAATGAATCAGTGACAAGCAGGACATCTCTCCCTGCTATTCCTTTTATAGTAGCACACAGCCCACTCCCCGCATATAAGAGGTGGCTGAGAGATCACCCTCACCCTGTCATTCCTCCACTTCCCTCCATCAGGTGCTATTCTCTCTCCTCTTCTGTCACACCATGCCTCCCAAGAAACCTGAACCCAAGAAAGAAGCCCCCAAACCAGCGGCTGCTCCAGCGCCTGCTGCACCAGAACCCCCCAAAGAAATACCCTTTGACCCAAAGAGCGTCACAGTAAGTATAAGTGGGGATTGCAGCAACAAATCTGTCATAGTGAAGGAAGGATGCGTAAATTGTATTTAAAATATATAGAATTTCACATTTACTGACGCAGCCTACTCCATGTTTTTTTTAAAGATTTAACAATTTAAAAACTTGGGCGAAATGGGGTTTTTGTAACAAATTATGATCCTATGTTGCATAAGATGCTAAGTCAGTGTACCCCATCATGGGAAGTCCTATCCTAATGAGATTAACCCACGTACTTGGAGAATACATCCTCGTATCCTCTTGAGGCTCTCCGCAGTGCAAGGGATAAATAGGTCCAGCACTGAGACACCTGAAACGATGAGTGTTTATATACACAATACACAACTTTAATAACTACAGTAAATTTTTGGTCTGGCTAAGAGGTCATCACAGATCACACACACACCTCCCATTACCCCCAAATCTCCCTTTCCCTTATAGAATCTGTCTCCAAGACCATAATTCCCCCCTGCGATGTATACAATGTATTAAATCGCATGAGTTTCCCTTTCTCCTATAGAATTTATCTCGCATAAAACCACATTCCCCTTCGCCTCCCGCTCCGTTATATAATCTCTGTTTCCCATCGAATAAGTGCCTAAACCCTATACAATCACTTTCTGCGTCTCTGCCTGCCCAGTGAGAGGAAGCACAGACAGCAACCCGTCTGTTCACTAAAGGGTGAAGTCAGGAGAACTGACAGGAGAAGAGAACAGTCTACACCAAATAGCGGATTTGGAAAGTGAGATAAATGGGAGAATTTTTCTGCTTTGGCTATTTTGACCAGGATTTTTCACTTCTCCTGACTTCATCCTTTAGGTGAATAGACCTGCAAGAGCAGTGAGGGAGTGTGTCTGCTCTCCATCGTCCCCCAGAGGCCACATGTGTAAATTGCACCTTTACAATTGAATTGCCAGCGTAAGATTTAAACAGTTCACCTCTAGGAGTCTGTACTGTAAACACTGACTTATTGGGCGATTCTACAGACTGTGATGTTGTATTTTTCACATCTGTCCGACTTCACACATCGGCATGTTACTCTCCCATCATAAACAGGTTACATAGGCTGAAAAAAGAGATGCCTCCATCGGGTTCAGCTTCTCACACATCACCTACTGCTGTTGATCCAAAAGAAGGCAAAAAACCCCAGTCTGAAACGCTCGCCAATATGCAACAAACTGGGGAAAAATTCCTTCTTGACCCCAGAATGGTTTCATATTTCTCCTTGGATCAAGTCATTTTTTAAAAGTTTGTACAGTCTCTGACCCAACCACCTCAACAGGCAGAGAATTCCACAGCTTTATTGTTCTCAGCATAAAATAACCCTTCCTATGCTTTAGGCTGAATTTCATTTCGTCCAGTCTAAATGGGTGACCTCGTGTCCTGTGTATAGTCCTGTTAATGAATAGGTTTCCAGACAATGGTTTATAATGACCCCGTATATTTTTATATAAGGTTATCAGATCCCCTCTAAGGCGCCGCTTCTCTAAACTAAACAGGTTTAAGCTTGTTAGCCTTTCCTCATAACTTAACCCTTCCATTCCCCTTATTCATTTAGTCGCCCGTCTCTGCACTTTTTCTAGCGCTATAATAAGGTTGCATGAGCCGTAATAGCTGTATACGAACTAAAGAGTCAAATATGATCATATTATGCCTGAACCCACCACTTCTGTTTAGTTTTTGCTTTAAGGACCATTGTGTTTTAAGGAATGTTGACCGGAGCTTTTCAGATGAATACCTGACCTATCGCGGCCATATAGCTGCCAAAAAAGACAAGACAGAGGAGATATGATAGAAACATTTAAATACGTAAAGGGAATCCACAAGGTAGAGGAAGGGAGTATATTTAAAAGGAAACAAAGTAGCAAAACAAGAGGACATAGTCTTAGATTAGAGGGGCAAAGGTTTAAAAGTAACATCAGGAAGCAATATTTTACTGAGAGGGTGGTGGATACATGGAACAGCTTTCCAGTAGAAGTGGTAGAGGCCAAAACAATAATTGAACTTAAGCAAGCATGGGATAGGCATAAGGCTATCCTAAACAAAAGATAAATCCAAGTAAAGTATCCATGTAATTGGGCAGACTAGATGGGCCGAAAGGTGCTTATCTGCTGACATTCTTCTATGTTTCTATTTACCATATTACGAAAAACAATCATATCGTTGTTTGCATCAACCTGCATTTGTTGCATTTTTGCTCCTCTGGATAGACACAACTCATTGATATTTGCAAAATGAAGTTGTCTGTTCAGCGAGCAGTCATCACCATCATGTGGGCATTGAAAGAACCTCTGACAGGATTACCAATTACACCAATTACATGGGAACAGGTTGAGCTAATTGCTCAATTTACAGCACGCAAACATACAGGGAGGACGGTATGAAAAAAGTACTCAGGAGAATGCGTGATGAATTGGGGGTATCAAAGGCTTAGGGGGAAACAAAAGTGCTATATTACTATCAATGACAGATGCAGGAAGAGAGACTACAGAAGGAAAACCAGGACAGAGGAAGACAACAGCGGAAGGGCAAGTGCAACGAAAATGGAGAGGGTTAGACTCTGAAACAGAGAAAATTCTGATGTAGATGATAGATCAAAAACGATTAGAGAGGGAGGCCGAGCACAGGAAATGATTAGAGAGGGAGGCCGAGCACAAGAAACGATTAGAGAGGGAGGCCGAGCACAGGAAACGATTAGATAGGGAGGCTGAGCACAGGAAACGATTATAGAGGGAGGCCGAGCAAAGGAAATGATTAGAGAGGGAGGCCGAGCACAGGAAATGATTAGAGAGGGAGGCCGAGCACAGGAAATGATTAGAGAGGGAGGCCGAGCACAGGCAATGATTAGAGAGGGAGGCCGAGCACAGGCAATGATTAGAGAGGGAGGCCGAGCACAGGCAATGATTAGAGAGGGAGGCCGAGCACAGGAAATGATTAGAGAGGGAGGCCGAGCACAGGAAATGATTAGAGAGGGAGGCCGAGCACAGGAAATGATTAGAGAGGGAGGCTTAGCAGAAGGAAATGATTAGAGAGGGAGGCCGAGCACAGGAAATGATTAGAGAGGGAGGCTTAGCAGAAGGAAATGATTAGAGAGGGAGGCCGAGCACAGGCAATGATTAGAGAGGGAGGCCGAGCATGGGAAGTGATTAGATAGTGAGGAAAATATTATATATTATATATATATATATATATATATATATACACTAAGAACAGATTGGGCAGCACATCAGGGTTTCAATAAAAGGAAAAATTTATTGGTACAGAACAAAATACCTGTCCATTGACCGACGTTTCGGCCCAAACGGGCCTTTATCATTCCTTGATAAAGGCCCGTTTGGGCCGAAACGTCGGTCAATGGACAGGTATTTTATTCTGTACCAATAAATTTTTCCTTTTATTTAAACCCTGATGTGCTGCCCAGTCTGTTCTTTGTGTATTCATGCTTAAGGGCATCTGCACTCAGGTATATTAACTCTTTCTGGCGTGTTTGAGTCCAATATTGGAGTTGGCTTATAAATATATATAGATATATTATAAAATATTGTGGTTTTTGCATGTGTATAGAAAGGAGATTACAAAAGAAGGGCCCCAGTTTAACGGCCCGAGACGGTTATAGCTGCAATATCAATGGCTCAAGCTTACGCATGGTCGCTCTAGTCTCCATGGAGTCCTATAGTAGACTCCAGGAGAAGAAACCAGCGCCGGCATCAATTATTGGTTCCAAACAATTACACACATTTAATTCATTAGCAAGTCGCTAGTAACGGTTTTGCTGGAGTAGAGCCTGAAGGGTCTGAGCACAAGGGAAACATTTCCAAGGCAGAGTTTTAGTGCTGGAAAAAAAGAGCTAAATGTATGGGAGTGAGAGCGATCACAGATAAACAATTCCAGAGACTGAGGAACATTAAACATGGACCCCTGGGCACAGACTGTGGAACATGGCTAAAACGACCAGCAAGCTTTTAAAAGGCTTCTCTAATTAACACTCAGTGATCCAAATAAAGCAGCTCTAATTGAAACCTTGGAGATCTGCCTTTGGTAGCAATTCTGGTACTGGTGCCAAAAAACCAAACCGGCCAGAGGCACGTTCTGAGAGACCGTTTACTTGCAGCAGATCTGGCGGTACTGGTAGAGGATGGACACCAAGTAAAACGATCCATGGCCAACTGGATATTTGTCATAAGTAATAAGAATAAAAATGGTCTGAATCAATACACAGCTGGAAAGCAAGCTCAAGGGGTCAGCTATCCATAACAAATCGAGGAGAAGTGTAAAGGACCTAGAAAACTCATACCACAATTCGGCAAATAACACAAATATACCCCAACATGATGCCGATCTTAAATCTGGAGAATTACAGGCAAGAATGCAATTATTAGGTCAAGATAGTCATCAAGCTAGATCAGAAATGAGGTTACAGAAGTATTTGCAGAGTGGGGGGGGGGAAACTAACCCTGGAGAGGGAGGGAAAAACTAACCCAGGAGAGGGAGGGAAAAACTAACCCAGGAGAGGGAGGGAAAAACTAACCCAGGAGAGGGAGGGAAAAACTAACCCTGGAGAGGGAGGGAAAAACTAACCCAGGAGAGGGAGGGAAAAACTAACCCAGGAGAGGGAGGGAAAAACTAACCCTGGAGAGGGAGGGAAAAACTAACCCAGGAGAGGGAGGGAAAAACTAACCCAGGAGAGGGAGGGAAAAACTAACCCAGGAGAGGGAGGGAAAAACTAACCCTGGAGAGGGAGGGAAAAACTAACCCAGGAGAGGGAGGGAAAAACTAACCCAGGAGAGGGAGGGAAAAACTAACCCAGGAGAGGGAGGGAAAAACTAACCCAGGAGAGGGAGGGAAAAACTAACCCAGGAGAGGGAGGGAAAAACTACCCAGGAGAGGGAGGAAAAACTAACCCAGGAGAGGGAGGGAAAAACTAACCCAGGAGAGGGAGGGAAAAACTAACCCAGGAGAGGGAGGGAAAAACTAACCCAGGAGAGGGAGGGCAGGGGAAAAAAAAAATAGTATGGTGGTGATACATTAAATTCTGGAACATTTCTGATTGACAGCAGAATTCTATTTTTACTGAAATTAGGGTAAAACGAGGGGGATTGAATTTATTATGTCATTTTTTTACCCAACATAAAATATTAAATGCGTATTTCTTTTTTTATCTCCTTTCAGATAGAGTACACGGCCGATCAGATTGAAGGTAAGCTCCTTTAGATAATGGATTTTTGCTAGGCAACCTGGGAAAAGTTACCAAAGCACAATTAATTACACCAAATCAGCAAACAAAGGTTTAAAAAAATAAACGGATGAGGAAACTGTAAAAATCATTATGCAAAAAAATGGCGCATTCTTACAACTTGGTTTAAAATTAAAATTACAGTGGAATGACCATATAAAAAAAATTATTAAACTGTGTACAACACAGGATTTTATACGGTTTAATGGCTTGGTTGGACAATGTGTTGCAAAGAGTGCAGACTACAGTAAAAAAAAATAAAAAAGTAGTTAACCACCCTAACCTTACAACATCATTCAACAGAGATTCAACAAACAACAATAAGAAATAAAGTCGAAAATGGAGCTCTAGAAGTTTATGTGAGGGGCTATTCGCCTTGAATTGGTGGTGGTGGACTTCAAAGTTGCATTTTCCATACATTTTCCCCACCGATACACTTTTTGTGAAGTTGAAGTCCTTCTCAATGAGGGGAACTGGTCAAGACAATACTTATGTCCATCTCTAATCTAATTTTGCAACGAAACACCCAGTCCGTGAAATTTGATAATCCTGTACAAGGATTATTAGATGTTCACTAAGCTGTGATCTAGTGTCGCATTACAATATAAGACATAAAGACCAACAGGCAATGGCAGTCAGTAGGAAGTTGGCTGCAGGAGATATGTCCTAGGTTGCCCGAGTAGGTCATGGAAAATATTTACTACACGATCCAACAGTTATGTAGGAAACCAAGGAGGTGGTGGGGTGGGGAACATGAAGTCTTTCTAAGTTTAACCCATTAAGGACCAAGGGTCTTTAAAGTCAATGCATTTATGACGGAACAGCTTCGTCATTGGTCCTTAAGGGCTTAAACATGATCACTCCATTTCAATCACAGATATGTGCATTAGAAGGAACAGTTTAGAGGACACACTAACCCAATTGGTCTGGAGGAGAATATTGATTTCTAGTTTTTCAGGGACAAAACAGGTGTATGGGTACAGCCTGGAGTTCACAATGCAGTGAAGCACAAGGGATAATGAGTCCCCATGGGACGATGGAGTGATAAACATTCTTGGGGCATATGGTGGCCAATTATCTGAAGTGGGAATGCAAGGAATGTCATTCTGGTATGGGGAGGAACAAAGAAATAATTATAGCTTGGCTCAGAATAATACTCTAGTAACCTTACACCAAGGGTGCCTTATTGCTTGACAAGTTATTTCAACCAACTATGAAAAGGCTATTTTGGGGAACTAAGTGGTAGGTAATGTGTTGCTTTAGTCATACGATTGTAGAAAGTTAAACATTGTATTGTCTCATCCCAAGAATTCAAAGAAGCCTTCCAGCTGTTCGACCGTACCCCCACAGGAGAGCTGAAGATCACTTACGGACAGGTTGGAGATGTTCTGAGGGCCCTGGGACAGAACCCGACCAATTCTGAAGTCCTGAAGGTCTTGGGAAGACCCAAAGCAGAAGGTGAGAAAAAAAAAATGAAGAACAAGTGGGGAAAATGGAGAGTGAAAAACTATAAAAATTAGTAAGAAATAAAGCTAAATGTGAATGAGAGAATAGGCAAAAGCAGAGCATGGAATGGTCTGTGAGTACGGAGTACTATTTGAAAAGAATATATGCATGAAATATAGAGGGGAAGACGAGGATGAAGTCATGGAGAAACGTGTGGTGTGAGATTGGAATTGTATTATATTGAAATCAGTAAAAACTTAAAAGGGCCCTATTACATTCTTCGCGCACAATTGTGCGCGTGCGCAAAAACGCATTAGCGCGAGGGGCAGAGCCCTTTGCACTGAACGTCGTATTACGACATTCGCACACAAAATGAGCGTTAACGTCTATTGCGAGTGACCCTGCGCGAACCCTTTGCGAGTGCAATTTAGTGCGCGCATCCTATACTTAACATTGTGAGCGCAAATGCGTTTGTGCGCTGGTGCGCGCATGGTATTACAATCTTAGCGCAAAATTTAACGGACAAAGTTTGCGCGCATAATTGTAACGTCTTTGAAAAGCTGGTGGTAACGGCAAATTGTAACAACCTGACCGTACCAAACTGCGGATTCACAACGGAGAACGTCGATGTGCACGTTTTTTACTAGATCCGATAAAAATGACGGCCACTACCTTGTCTTCCGTCAGAACGTACGTCTGTTGTGCGCAGTCCATACAAAATGGACTCGTGTTAAAAATAACATTGCGCTCACTGATTTCTGCACGCAACGGTACTTTGTGCGCATTTTTGTGCGTCGGTTTTACGAGCGCAATTTCTCGACGGATAACAAAAATGCGCGAGGAATGTAATTCCAGCGGTGATTTTCGTGCGTTAACGTTTAACGCTTCGAGCAAAAAAAACATGCGATTAGCGTGCGTTTTTGCGTTGAGAATGTAAAAGGGCCCGAAGAGAGGGTTATTTTGGAGAGCAAGATAGGGAAGTCGTCTACAAGAAATAAGACCGTGGAGAATACATGATGAAGATGGCTTAGTCCACATCCATGACTGTTTAAGGTTTGGTACAATAGGACACAACACAAACTCAAAACGGTCAATTCATGAACGTCGGAGTTGTATCAGACAATGCTGGCTTGGGTAGGCATTAGTGTAAACGTCGGATAGTTCTGTGATATTAGGCAACGTTCCCTTTAAAAATCCCGGGAGAGGACATGTCAGTATAACAGTAGAGTAGAAGTACTCTGCACCGGAGGGGTAATTTATTTCACAGGGGAAACTGGGGAAGAATTGCTAATTGTAGGGAAAATTCATCTTAGGTACTCATTGACTTCAACTATTTCATCCCAAACTTTACAGTTCCCTTGCGATACTCAACCAATTCACTACTTAGTGACGAGTCCAACGGAGTCATTCTGGCAGGTAGCGACATGTAAAGAGATGGAAACCGGCATGCCGTATCTTCAAAAAGGCACTTTATTTCAAAAGCAACATGTCAGCTGTCAATGCAAGCTTGAAAAAGGCTGGAAGATACAGTGTGCAGGTCCCCATCTCTTTGCCTGTCGCTATACCAAAGTTCCATAATGGATCTGTTGAGCGCCTGTCTTTGGATACCGCTACAGAGTAGTAAGTTTGAATGCTATATTCCTTTTCTCTATAATATACTGGCAGGTAGGTCAAAACAAATCTGAGGAGATACATTTTCGATCGTGGAATCACAGCATGTATAATTACACACGTTTTTCTAGTGTTCCACGAAAAAAACGATAAAAAATGAATTTAAAAAGATAGATAACAGAAGATTAAAATTACACCTTTTCGGTTTAGATATTACATTAAGATAATACAGGCGTGCATCTAGGACACCTCATTAATTGTATGTGATGTGTACATGAAAAGAGGAGGAAAAAAAATGCAAGTAGAAACGTATTTAAAAAAATATATATATCACAAAGTGTTTTTTTTGTACGGAAGCTGTATTTAGTATGTGACATAGGTTTTGGAATTGAGCCGTGTAGATAATGGATGGACTTCTTCAAAGTCGTAGACATTTGACGTCCAGGGAGGTGGTGCTCAAGTGCTTTAATTTGAATTTAATCCTTTAGTACAAAATAAAGATGAAGAGGGCCAGCAGACAAGAGCCTTAGAGAGAAGATAGAGAACAAGCGAGACAATCCTCCTGTATAAATAGTCATACTTTAGGAAAGTGATCCAAGAGCCCTGGGATTTTCTGGCTCAAAGAGACATAGCTTCCGTTCATTGCAAAACATGCGGCCTTTTACACCTGGCACAAAAACTCATTCTATTTCTGCGGGAGGGGATTAAACCCCTTTATATCCAAAGCAGGCGGTGTCCAAGAGAACCGTGGCCAACTTCAACAGATCACAGGAATTCGACTCGCCCTGCCTTTTATTGCAAGGGAAATGCAGATAGATACTTGAAAGAATGTATCCCGTATCCTTCAAGGACACACAAAGTCAGAGAGATTCTGAGAGGGAGAAGAGAGCAGGGGAAACCATCGATCTAATTGTGATACCTCTGAAGATGCCACTGGTGGCCCTGATGCCAGGAAGAAGCATTGCGTTCCCAAATTTGGCCCAGACAGGGATGGCTGACATTTCGCTAAGCCCTGGCATGTGTGTTGTTATCCATGCATGGAATCCATACCAGGGCACACAAAATCTCAGTAGTCTGGGGGGCTCATCTGGTCACCTCCAAGACTGAATATTTTGATGACCTAATAACGTGGGCCTGCCAGCTGCCTAATCCTGTATATTCCTACACCAGTCAAAGGCCTTTTTTAGCCATGGAATATGATACTATCATAGTATGCGATACCGCTATAGAATCGTGAGCACAAAACAGAGATTTACCCATCAGTTGTAATCTTAATAAAAATAGCAATAGGGCTTCTATTTTTAAAATATACAACTAAGCAAACAAATGAGATGCAGACGACACCGTAATCTATACCAGCAAACCAAATCTCCCGCAGCTGGAGGCCGTGCTGCAAGAACAATTCACAGAGGTAGAAAAGTGGATCAAAGATAAACTTTTTCTGTCACGATGCTCTTTGGAACAGCACCTAAACTACACGAATTGCAAACTCCCCATCTATGTGTCAGGACAAAATCAAATGGCACGTTGACCACTGTCACTTCTCTCAAATATCTAGGTATGTGGTTAGACCCAAATCTATCCTTTGGCCCCCACATTCAAAAACTCATCTAAACTTTACCCCAAACTAGGTGCCCTGTACAGAAACAAATCCTGCCTGAGCCCCGCGGTAAGAAAGCAGATTGTACAACAAATGCTTATGCCGGCTATTGATTACAGAGATATAGTGTATGCAGCGGCCCCACAAACACACCTTCAGAAACTTACTACTTTGTATAACTCCTTCTGCCGCTTTGCATTACAATGTAACTACATGACCCTCCATTGTGACATGTTAAAAGAGCTAAACTGGCCGTCGCTGGAATCTAGACGCACTCTTCACCTTTCCAACCTGGTGTTTAAGAGGTTTTCTGGGAAGCTACTACCCTACCTGAATAGACTGCTTCCCCTAGCAGTTCCCTCATCCTATAACCTCCGATCCAGGACCTGCAACTTACTTACAATACCACAATACAAAAATAAAGTGTCTCGATCCTCATTTTCCTACAGAGCACCACAATTATGGAATAACCTCCCAGACGCCATCAAATCTTCCCCCAGTCTAAAGTCACTTAAGAGATCTCTGCTAACATACCTCAATACGGTATGCACCTGTAAACATGTAACATAGGGAGTATATTTATTACATATTTATTTTCTGTGTTAATCTGTATATTTGGGTTTTGTTTTTAATATCTTGCATTTTATTACTTTGTATTTCTGTGTCTACTGTAACAATACAATGTTCTTGAACCCAGGACATACTTGAAAACGAGAGAAATTTCAATGTATTCTTCCTGGCAAAATACTTTATAAATAAATGTGACCTGCAGCCTTTTGATTCTAGTGCACGGGATCATGACCGTTTCATTTTCTGCTTCGCTCTATTTTACTCTCCTACAGAAATGAGCTCCAAACTTGTGGACTTTGAGACTTTCCTCCCAATGCTCCAGCACATTTCTAAGAACAAGGACCAAGGTTCTTATGAGGACTTTGTTGAGGGTCTACGTGTCTTTGACAAGGAAAGCAACGGCACTGTGATGGGAGCAGAACTCCGCCATGTTCTCGCCACTTTGGGTAAGGGTATTGATTTTTCGGAGGGGTGGTGTAAAAAAATAAAATTAATATTAATGAATCGGGCAATCCTTAAACATAATGTGTTTTTGACAACTTTTAAAGTCAGGAGTTAAGTTTTACTATTAATACAGCAGACGTCACATTGCCAAATTGTCATGAGTTCCAATCGTTTACAAGAGCAGTCGTTACCTACATTGAATGCAAGAAACACTTGACCGGAAACTAATAAAGCTGTCTGAAAAAAGAGGTTGAGTGCCCAGCCCAGTTCTGTTTTCATTCTATGGATATCTTAACCCCTTCACTGCTGAGCCATTTCACATCTTAAAAAAAACACGTTTTTCTTTTTTTATTATTATCGTTTCATTATTTTTTTCCTTTACTTTAAACATGGTCATGTTTGGTATCATTGGAAAGGCCATGCTAGCTGCCAACAGACGGGAGATATCAGGGTTCAAAGGAACCCCCTATCTCCACCCCTATCTTTCCTTAGGAGTCAATGAGGACACGTCCTCAGCAGTGAAAGGGTTAAAGGTGATAACGCCTCGGATCATGGTGGCACCTGCCTGTCCTTGCATGATCGGAGTGCTGCCCTGCATTGTGGAATTGCTCGTATTTCACCTACATTGATACTGTTCTTATCAAGCTCCTAATCTCTTTCTATTTTAAACACAGGTGAGAAACTACAGGAGAATGAGGTGGAGCAGCTCCTGGCTGGGCAGGAAGATGCCAATGGATGCATAAACTATGAAGGTAAGAAATAGACATCATATGAAGTGAGTCTTCAACCACAAAAAGACCTCCCAAAAAGAAGCAAGTTTGATTCTAAAAGTATAATTCTATTTTTCCACTGGTTTAGCATATCAGAGCACTACAGCAACAGAGCTCAAAGTAATGTGCACTGTGATGAGCATATCAGAGCACCACAGCAATAGAACTCACAGTAATGTGCATATCAGATCACCACAGCAACAGAACTCACAGTAATGTGCATATCAGAGCACCACAGCAACAGAACTCACAGTGATGTGCATATCAGAGCACCACAGCAACAGAACTCACAGTAATGTGCATATCCGAGCACCACAGTAATAGAACTCTAACGGTAAAGGCAGCGAGTATGAAAGTACAGAGAATCCAAAGCAATAGACCTCTAATGGTAAAGGGAATGAGTATGAATGTACACAGGAATCCACAGCAATAGACCTCTAATGGTAAAGGGAATGAGTATGTACGTTCACAGGAATCCACAGCAATAGACCTCTAATGGTAAAGGGAATGAGTATGTACGTTCACAGGAATCCACAGCAATAGACTTTTAGGCTGCTGTCAGACGAGCGTAGTGTTCACGTCTGTGATTGCGCCTAAAAGTACGTCCGTGATAGCATGAAAGAAAGTCCATTGGAGCCCGACACATGAAGTACGTCCGCACTGAACTGCGGACGCATGACGGACGCTGCAAACGGACGCAGGTTAGGCAAGAACGTAATACTGCTAGAACGGACGTGCGGAGTGCGCCACGTCCATAACGTCTGCATAGCTTTGTGTGTGAGTGATGGAGCATGGTCAGACAGACTGCATTTATACGTCCAGCATTTTTGACGGACAGAATGTTTTTTCATTGTAATTTATTTTTCCCTCCTACATCTGTCAAAAATAACTTCCGTGAAAAAACGGACTGTGTGACCACTACTGCGTCATCCGTACTGACGATGTCCGTACTGCACGGACGTACAGTCCGTAGAAATCACGCTCGTCTGACCCTAGCCTTAACGGTATAGGCAGGGGGTCTCTCCTTTATCATGTCCATCTCTCCACCTCCCTTTTCAGTCCATTTCATTTCACCCCTCCCTCCTCTTTTCATTTCACCCCCCTACTTTTCATTTCACCCCCCACTTTTCATTTCACCCCCCTACTTTTCATTTCACCCCCTCCTACTTTTCATTTCACCCCCTCCTACTTTTCATTTCACCCTCTCCTACTTTTCATTTCACCCCCCACTTTTCATTTCATCCCCTCCCCGTTTCTTCTCATGTGCCCCCTCCTCCTCCTCCGTTTTCACCCCCCCCCGTTTTCATCCCCACCGTGTTTAATTACCTTCCTTGGTTCTGTCACTGTCAGTCACTGCAGGTGCTCTCCTCCACGTGCATCATGAGCGCTGGGTGGGAGAGATGTTATATGATCACTTCCTCCCAGCACCCAGAGTACACAGGAGGAAGCCAGTCAGCCAGGAGTCGGATGGAGCATGGGCTACAGACGTCTGGCGGGCCCTCTCTGACACCATCAGAGGGGGCCTGTCGTTGGCCATCTTGGAGTCCCTGCTCACCGGCAGGCTGGCCCATGTAGGCCGCAGTACCTCCTCCGAAGCCTGCGGCCTACACTTAACATAGATGCCGCCGACCCCCCCCCCAGTCTCCGAGCCCCTTACAGCAACATGGGCCGTAATGCCCTGATGACGGCCCTGTGTGCAAATGTCATAGTTCCCTGCTGGTTGCCACCTTTAAGCGTCTCCCAAAGAGTAATTCTGTTGACCTTACCTGAGAGGTACTGATTGGCAGCTCTGATTGCTTTGCCAAGGTTACCAGCAAGATGATGGAGTATTGTAGGCAAGAATGACAGGTGCAATTTAATACTTAGGCCTCTCTAGCATAATATAATATGGAGCAACTTCTCTCACAAGGACAAAACCAATTGACATTATATGCAGATTTGCCTTCACAGCAGCTTTAACTTCCCATTCTTATCTGCACCCAAACTGGTCTCGCATGGAACAGATCTGTTTTTTGTCTTCTATCAATGGCACAGGGTCAGTTTTTTCTTTCCCCAGCTTCAATGAAAGGCACAAATCTGTTTGTACCTGGGTTCTTGTTAATAGACACCTAGAGCTGCTACAGTGGAAAGGTGGCACAGATCTCTATTCCTCATGATATTTAGACTCAGTGCAGCCCAGGCACTTCAAATTCTTTACCCCACAAATCCAATACTAGATAAATATGAACATAAAAATTAAGGCAAATATTCACAACCTATATATAGAAATTTAATATTTTGTAGATCAAACAGAAACACATGCTAAAACGAGGATGCAAAGGAGGAAAAAATGCGCCTGCAGGATTCTCCTTAGCGTCCCCCTTTTAGCTTCATATTACAGGGCAGGCGCTAATTCAGTAGCCTGCCCCGTAACGCAGCGCGAAAGCCAGAGGATACTTGAGGCAACGTTAAACCGAGCATCCTCTCCTGAAGTCCATAGAACTCCATTGAGGCTTGGACTGCCAGTCACATGACCTGCAGGATCTTGCCTCGAGAGATCCTGCAGGTCCGCGAAGTGATCAGGGAGGGAGACTGGAGACTTTTTCCCCAGTCTCACTCTGCTCCTGGCGGCCAGTAAAAGAATAAGTCAGCACCGGCTTCCAGCTGTGGTTACTTTCCAGTTAACTGTAGCGGTGAGTAATTAGCATAAGGATTTTGTAATCCTTATGCTAATTACTCCTTGTTTACTTTTTGCGCTCCCCATGTTAAGCGTAGGAAGCACAAAGTACAATAAGCACGCGCAAACGAGCGCAATCTCCAATGTGCTAATGGGTTTTTTAACCCGTTAGCGTTCGGATTGTAATATGGGCGGCCTGCTAGGGCCACTTAACCAAACAGTAATGCTGACGTTGCCAAGGGCTAACATTAGCGTTAAGATTGTAATATCTTATCTACACCAAGCCTATTCAAGTACACACACCGGATTGTGAGTATTAACCTCTACCTCAAAGCAGGGCTAGGGGTAACTGGGCAGCAGCATTTATGGTTTGAGCATCATCCAGCTCGTTCTTTGAAAACTGAAAAGAAATAAGCTATGTCGCTGTATAATTGTCTGTAGTCTATACCAGAGGTTCCCAAACGTGGTCCTCAAGTACCCGCAACAGGCCAGGTTTTAAGGATCACCTTGGGGAAATACAGCCTGAATCCTGCAATCACTGAGCAGCAAATCATTTCACCTGTGCTGTGCTTCAGATATCTGGAAAACCTGGCCGGTTGGGGGGACTTGAGGACCGTGGTTGGGAGGAACCACTGGTCTATACAGTTCATGTAACCGAGAAATCTGCACAAGACTTTTGGCACAAAGGGGGTTAATATCCCTCATAGAAAAGAGGCAACATGATGTCCTGGCCCAAGAAGTAGTTGGGAAAAAAAAACACAATCCTTTTTTACTATACTTTAAAGATATCCAGGCTCTACCGGCTATAAATGACCACATGTATCTGCTGAGTGAAGTAGAGGTAACATCACTGCTCTGCGTGGAGAGAGCCTGTGGAGACATGGGTTCGATCCCAGCAAGAGCACCTCCCCAGTAAGCGTCCTTGGGCAAGGCACCTAACAGTACATACTCGCCACCCAGGACATACTTGAAAACGAGAGAAATCTCAATGTATCCTTCCTGGTAAAATACTTTCTCAAAAAAACCATCAGGCATATCATAGTGGATGTTATCTTCAGCTGGACAAGTCGCAACATAAACGGTGGGGAAAACGTTAGGTCTGAGTGGGAGGATATTGTCAATTCGTAACCATTGTCATAGTCGCATCTTCTGTAGAGGAGGCTGATAAAGTTTACAAATGGTTTTGCTTACATTGATCCTTTTTTGTCTATGTCTTCATTTTTCTAGCATTCATCAAGCACATCATGGCCGGATGAAGAGTGTACGGTAAGTCTTGTCGCACACACCATCCGATAACTGGCTGAACCAACGCCATTAGGTTTTCTGTAATTTGTTCATAAAATCTGCCTATAACGAATAGCTTAAATCTTACTTTTAGAATTGCTTTCTAAACAATCATTATAAACAAACAATGCAAGCATTCTATTACGTCTCCCATAAAAATCTCACTGATCTACCAAACCAATTGTATACTGAAATAGAAAACACACACACATTCCATAAGGTGCGTCCAAGATCATTTAAACAACATACAAAACGCACAGCAATCCAATATAGTTAAGTTTTAGGCTAGGGTCAGACGAAAGCATTTTTCCCCGCGAACGTGAAAAAGTGCGTCCGAACGAATTGACGTATTTTTTCACGGAATGCGCAAAAACAGTCAGACGACGCGCATTTTCGGGCGTGATTTTGTACGGATCGTCAATAAAACTCTTTTTGCGTCTGGACGTTATGTAGGCTGGACATTAGCAGCGTCTGACATCTCCTAATCACGCACACACGCCGCTATGCCGCAGCTGCGCACTCAGTACGTCAGTACTAGCGGTTCAGCGTTCTCAAAAAAATGCGTTCAAATTCCACTTGCGTTGCACGGCCGGACTTTTGTGCGGCCGTACATCGTATATTGGCCGTCATTGCCCGTCATCTGCTGCTAGTGCGGCCGTAATTATGTGCGCCAGAACGCACGTTAAAAGTGCGCTGGTCTGACCCCAGCCTTAAAGATCTAAAGATTTTCAAAAACACTTATTCCAGGAATAAACAAGATAAACAGGGTTATTCAAAGAGAATCGAAAAGTCACCGCTCGTTCGGTGACTTTTCGTTCTCTTCAATTCGGTGCGATTTGACAATCCCATTTTGGCGACCCTGCGGTGTATTCAGCAAGCACAACAGGGCCGTCGTAGTGCAGGGAAAAGCCGCCGCAAACCCGACGAACACTCACCGCGAAGGCACACTGAAACCCGCAAAAACATCTGGATTAACCCCGCCGAACACGCCAGAGCAACCCGAGCAGCCGCCGATCACAGCGCAGAGCAGCCGCCAGAAAAAGCCGACACCGCAGACGAATGGAGTGAAAAAAAAACGAACAGTACGATTGAATGTTTGGAAAGTGAAACGCTTTTTGCAAAGAAACTGCAGAACGAAAATGTCTGAAATTCACATATAAGATCCAATAATAAAAAGGGCTGTTACAGAAAAAAACGAGAAGAAAAAATTCGCAAAAAATCCCGAAAAAATGCCTATAAGATCCTAATAAAAATCTATACATAGAGACTTTTTACTGCAGAATAAAATAATAAACGGTTTATTAGATATTGAATTAAAAAACGGGAATATTTTAGAACATTGAAGCCAATGGGATTCTCCTGAATAAACCTGTCAAATTAAACCACAGAATGGCAGGGCATTTCGTCAACTTTTCTCAGCTGTTTTGTGTTCTCTGAATATACGAAGCATTGCTTCACTATGGGGGTTTCACTGCCCCCGAACAGGCACCGTATGTGCAGGCAATTCGCCAACATTTGGCGAACTGCCTGCTCTCTGAATAGCCGAATGGCCAGGTAAGGTAACCGGACGCAAATTTCACTGTTCGGTTACCTTTCGGCCACAATTCGGATCTCTTTGAATAACCCTGTTGGTTTCAAAATATGATCAAACATTGCATAAGCCTGCCACAACATCATTGTACCACATTGTGGCAGGTCCTATTCTTCCTAACCCAATGACTGCTCTTATGAGATTAGCCTGCTTACGTGGAACATGCCCTTGGAGCTCTCTGCAGTACAAGGGTTAACTAGATCCTGCAATGAAGAACCTGTTACTAGGAGGAGTGCAAAACCAAGGATGGTGGCCAGTCCTCCAGAGGTAACAAACCCAGATAGACTGTGCAGAACCCGAACATGCATTTACGTTACCAGAGGATCCATGTGCTAAATGCGAGAGGGCACTTGATCATCCCACCATAGTCATTTTGCACTGTATTCCACGAGAGATATTTCCAGTAGAAGAACCTGTTTTGGGGCAATAACCATTTTCCAATTGCTGCAAACCCCATGGTGAATTAAAAGAAATTATAACAACCCGTTTTCATTGCAGAGTCTGGACAGCGCACACCCTGCCCTATCTGGATGCACGCCTTCACCTGTCCCTTTGCTGAAGATCCTGCCTGATGATCAGCACCGTTGTCCTAGCCGGTCCCACCTGGGAATATCCTTAACTATATAAAGAGGACATATTTCCATTGTTTCGAGAAATGATCATTGAAGTTGTAAATTATTTGGGATTTTTTTCCCTCCCTGGTGATTTCACACCAAATAAATTTCACAAAAAAAAATCAATTAAAAAATAAATCTGATTCATGATTTTGGGGTTGGGGGCAAAGAGACATCACTATTAATGCCAGGGGTTGACAGCCATGATCCTTCAGAGGTTTCCCTTAAGGCTCACTCAATAAATGAGTACCTGAGTATCCTGGGAGATATAGTATCAGAAGATCTGCAGAGCCCAGGTTGCCGAACCTGCCTTACGCCATGACATTTAAATGCTTTAAGCAAATTTTATCAAAAGTGATCTGCAAAAGCACAACCTTCCCAAAAGCCCCTTTCTAGGACACAAATGTCATTATTTTGCTGTTTAAGACCCTGGGATTCCTCGAGCGTATTGTCTGCCTGAGCACCATGGGAAATTGAGCCAAACAAAGTGTGTACCAAGTGCTCAGGTTTTATTATTATTATTATTATTCTTTAGTTATAAAGCGCCAGCATATTCCGCAGCGCTGTACAATAAGCACAGTATAGACAGGGTTACAATACATTGAGCAACATTTGACAAACAGTACAGGAGGAGATGAGGGCCCTATTCCTGTAGGAACTCACAATCTAGGAGGGTTGGGGTTGGAAACAGGAGGAGAGGACTGTAAGGTGAGAGTGATTGATGGTTGCGTCAGTGAGTTGGGTGGTAGGCTTCCCTAAATAGGAATGTTTTAAGGGAGCGTTTGAAGGAAGAGAAGTTAGGGGAAAGTCTGACAGTACGAGGGAGAGCGTTCCAGAGAGTGGGGGCTGCGCGTGTGAAGTCCTGCAGTCTATCATGGGAAGAGGTGATGCGGGGAGAAGCTAGGCGCAGGTCACTGTTTGACCTTAGGGAGCGGGCTGGGGTGTATTTGGTGATTAGTGAGGACAGGTAGTGGGGAGCTGAGTTAGTGAGGGTTTTGTAGGTAAGGATAAGGATTTTGAACTTAATTCTGCAGTGGATGAGGAGCCAGTGAAGGGACTCGCAGAGGGGAGTGGCAGAGACAGAGCGGCGGGTGAGGTGAATTAGCCTGGCGGAGGCGTTCAGGATGGATTGTAGGGGGGAGAGGCAGAGGTTACATATATGCGAGTTTTCACATTTTTCATCATTTTCTAGACAATGGACTCTTCCAGATGCTATATTTTAGTGAGGAGCAATATCCCTGGTGGTTTTTGGAATAAAACCGCTTTATTCGTAGTCTGGGCAGGTCACTGGGCATTTTCTACAGTTTTAATATTACAAAAAATGCTTTCAAGAGCATGGATCTTTATGTTCCTTTGTTATATGCAAGTCTAGTGTGACGCCAAGATCAGAGATGATGCAGAGAGAGGAAACAGCATGGACTGGTTATACTGCCATATCAACACAGCAACATAGCGGGCTATTCTGAGAGCACCGGAATGTCGCCGACATTCCGCTGCTCTCTTGTTCCCTGCACTTGGGGGAATCAAAGTCCCCCATCCATTCACTGCAGGGTCCCCTGAGTGCAGGGAAAACCCGCCGCACACAACACGCTGAACACGTCGGAAAAAGACGACAAGACGCCGATCACAGCGCAGACCAGCTGCCGATCATAGCGAAGACCACCCACCGGAAAAAGCCGACAAGCTGATAAACTGGGTAAAAAACAAAACAATACGATTGAAAGTGTCGAAATTAAAACGCTGTTTGCAAAAAAACTACTGAACGAAAATGCCTGGAATTTAGATCTAAGATCCTATGAATGATTATAAAAAGGTCTGTTACAGAAAAAATTAAGAAACACTTTTATAAAAATAAAAACAAGGAGAAAAAAAAATGCCTAAAAGACCCTAAATTTTTTTATAAAAAATAATCAATAAAGAGACTTTTTGCTTCAGATTAAAATAATAAATGGTTTATTTATTAGATATTGGACAAAACCGAGAATATTTTTAACATTGAAACATATGGGGTTCACCTGATTAACTAAGGCCCCGTTCACACTGTGCGATTTGAAAATCACGCGTTTTTGCACGCAACTTTCATATCCGCGACTTTGCGATTTTGCAAAACACCACCAACGGAAATCGCAAATCGCCAAAAAAAGGGTCATGTACCAGCGACATGCTACCGCGACAAGCGACATTGCGCAGCAAGATGTGAACAGCTCCATTGAAATGCATTGGAGATGCGACATGCCGCGATTTCGCAGCAAAATCCACGCGATAAATCGCACAGTGTGAACGGGGCCTAAACCACCGAACAGCAGGGCATTTCGACATCTTTTCACTGCTGTTCGGTGTTCTCTGAATAGATTAACCATTGCTTCTCTATGGGGGATTTCACTGCCATCGAACAGGCAGTGTACTTGCTGGCAGTTCGCCAAAATTTTGCGAACTGTCTGTTCTCTGAATAGCCAAAGGAACCCGAAATGTCCCTGTATGGGGAAATTCCCTGTTCGGTGACATTTCGGGGTCAGATCAGCTCTCGATGAATAACCCCTATAGTATCAAAGGAATCTACGTAGTACTTTTATGTATCGGTGTCAAACCTATGAACTCTGATTGCTAGAATGGATTTTAGTTTAGAAGAGGATGAAACAAACATTTTGAATGGAGGATGGGAAGTGATAAAAGTAACTGCATGACGTCGCTGTCAGATGAGTACTGTACATAAAAAAAATTGTGTGCGCGCGCAAAAACGCATTAACGCGAGGGGCAAAACCCTTTGCGCTGAAGGTCGTATTACGATGTTCACGCACAAACTGCGCATTAACGTCTAACACGAGTGACCCTGCGCGAACCCTTTGCGAGCGCAATTTAGTGCGCGCATCCTATACTTAACATTGTGAGCGCAAATGCGTTTGAGCGCTGGTACGCGCATGGTATTACAATCTTAGCGCAAAATTTAACGGACAGCGTTTGTGCGCATAATTTTAACGTGTTTGAAAAGCTGGTGGTAACGGCAAATTGTAACAACCTGCCCGTACCAAACTGCGGATTCACAACGGAGAACGTCGATGTGCACGTTTTTTTTTTTTTTACTAGATCCGTCAAATATGACGGCCACTACCTTGTCTTCCGTCAGAACGTACATCTGTTGTGCGCAGTCTGCACAAAATGACGGACTCGTGTTAAAAATTACATTGCGCTCACTGATTTCTGCGCGCAACGGTACTTTGCTCGTCGGTTTTACGAATGCAATTTCCCGACGGATGAAAAAATGTGCGAGGAATAGAATTCCAGCAGTCATTTTCGTGCGTTAACGTTTAACGCTTCGCACAAAAAAAACATGCGTTTAGTGTGCGTTTTTGCGTTAATGTAATAGGGCCCTGAGAGCATTCAGCGAGGTGGCCAGATGGCCGTTGAGTGGAGGGAACGTCCACGCTCACAGACGTTCCTTCCGCTCTCCAAAGACGCTCGGCTGACACTAGCCTTAGAGATGCAATTTTTCCACTGTAATGGTGGGACACTGCCCCATCTATCGTCCAGCCTCCACTGCTGATACCCAGTTTGGGGACATCCTACACTTGTATGGTTTTTCACTGAGCTTAGCTATAGGAGCCACAATAATGAGTGACCAATTTAAAAAAACAAACAAACTGTGCAACAAAAAGACTTGTCTAATGAGGACAACTCGTAAGATGCCCACTAAGCCTTTCAGTGCCAGATGGAAAGGGTCCAACATGCTGGTATCCTCCTCATTACTGAAGATGGGGAAAGAAAATACATAGGAGACAATAAAACAAAAACGGATGCGACGGTTTGAAGAAAAGAATACATTAGATAAAGCATCGGCTTCCACCTCCGCTTTATAAACACAAAAGCTGGTCAGGGGTTTATGGAAAAGAACAAGGTTATGCATTTGCCTTCTTCAAGGCTTTGGAATGTGATTTGGTGAAAGAGGGACAGTTTTCTCAAGAATAATATAAAGGAGAGGAGATAATTTTCTCTCGCAGCCCTTGAGAAAAAAACAGACATATTCACTAAACCAGGCCTCAAAATTTCCACTCGCCTGCTCGCATTTGGCGAGTGAAAATTACATGACGGCGAGTGGAAATGCAGAGGCAGGCAGGGCAGGATAGGGTGTTAGGTGGGGCAACTAGTGGCGAGTAACTCTTAAGGCTTGGCTAGTAGCTTGGACCTTGAAATTTTGAGCCCTGCACTAAACAACAAACTGTTTTTGTGTATGTAGATTTTTGTTAGATCCGTGATGCGATCTTGAGAAGGTAAGCAAAGTTAATAGCCCCCCCCCCCGGTTGTTCTAAAAGGCAAAACAATACACAGAATTATTTATTATTTTATCCGTCTATTAACAGTATTGTAAAAAGAAAAAGAAAAAAAAAGCACCCGACACCTTTATGATCCATCCTCTCAACCCCGGTAAAAATAGCTAACCAACGTACTGGGGTGGAGAAGAGCATCCCATAAGAGATAAGCAATGTATTTCATACCAAAAAAGGCATGGTGTCTGTCTGAATCGTCCCAAGAGACACTTCTGATAACAGCAACAATCCACCTTGGCGGCCAGCCAAACACCTCTCACCCAAAGGTGGGGAAACGTGCTTCACTTTTTCTTCTCAGAAGACTGGAAATTACTATATTTATAATATAATATGTATTTATAATGTGCCAACAAATTCCATAGCGCCGTACATGGAGCAGATCAAAACAAGCAAATATACATACAAGTTAGACACACTGAGAACAATAGAGACCATGCTCAAGAGCGACAGAGCTTACAATCTAAGAGATGTTTGTCGGTCCTGCTGGATTACTATTCATGTTTCTACCCGTGTACTGCTTGACAAATTCTTAAAAAAATTCACTGCATGAACTATAAGCAGGGTAGTTTGCCATATGCGATCCTAAAATGTACACACATTTAGATTGTCATCATTTATATAGCGCCAACAGTTTCCACATTGCACGATGTTGAACTATTGACTGGTGTTTGTGTATATTGAGATGAGACAGAGAGCCCTCAGGTGTTTACAAAACATCAGACAACTAAAAAATGTATTCAAAAGAAGAACCAATGTATTGTCTCCATGTTAATCTTTACAAAACAGTGGAAAGTAAACAGATCTGGATACAGGAGTGTCTCTTGGGATGTCTTGTCTTGGGACCTCAGCAGCATGGCATACTACATACAGGAATACTGGTTTAAAAAAATGAATTCCCTTTAATAATTGGGCAGACGCTTACAGTACAAACATTATTGATGGTTTGAGAGTTCACACAAAGGCCTAGATTTCAAAGAATTTATCAACATGAAAACAACTTACGGATGCTTATTTTTCTCACCAGACGCACCTTGTGTACCTCCCCCCTCTGCCGGTCCCTCCATTGGCTTCCTGTATGTTTCAGGATACAGTTCAAAATACAGACAGAAGCTCATGTCCAAATCGCTCAATAACTCGACCCCTCCTTACATGTCTTCGTTACTCTGCAAGCGCATCCTGTCAAGACAACTCCGGTCGGTGATCGACCTCAGTCTGTCCTCTGGCTACACCTGCGCTGCAAACGCTCACCTCCAAGACTTTCAAGGGCCGCTCTGCTCCTGTGGAATAAATTACCTTGCCCTGTCAAGCTCTCCTCTGATCTTCAGGCCTTCAAGAAATCCCTCAAAACCCATCTCTTCAGATTAGCGTAACACATCACTGATGCAACTCATCCCTCTGCTCACCTACTCACACATGATTGAAGCCACTTCCACTGCTCCACCATTCCTGAACCACACTGGCACTAATGATTCTGACATGCAGTAAAACTCCCCTGGTCTTCCTCAACCCTAATCCCTCTAGATTGTAAACTCCTATGAGCAGGGCCCTCTACAAATCTTGTTTCCATCGTATGTCCATTTATCTGTCGATCGTTCCCTTTGGTTATTGTAAAGCGCTGCGTAAACTGTTGGCGCTATATAAATAATAATAATAATGTAGCTTCTTCTGGGCTAAAAGAATGGCCTTCTTGGGATACTTGTGAATTCTGCATTCTATTGGGCAGGACTTTAAAGACCTCACAGCCACTGTGAGCCGTTAAACAAGGGATCAATGCAAGCAGTTTGACCATATGCATTAATTGTAAACATACTGTGAGAAGGGGATGCATGATATCATAGCCGACAAAAAAGCTCTGACTCATGTGTGACCTGGACTTTGGACATAGAGGGTAAATGCCTGCTGGGTTGTAGATTGAAAGGGAATTGTCCACAACCCAACTCTTGTAACCAAAACCATCCATGGCCCCAGGCCTCTATCTGGCCTTAGTTCTAAGGCTAGGGTCAGATGAACGCATTTTTCACAGACTGTGCGTCCAGATGCACTTTTTGACGGAAGATGCGTTAGCGGTCGCACGGTGCGCAATTACGGCCGTGATTTTTGACGGAGCTATAAAAAAAAAACAGACATGATGTACGCCGGACATGTGCAGCGTCTGACGTCTCCTAATCACACGCCGCTATGCCGACGCAGCGCACTGTGCAGCAGTACTAGCGGTTCCACGTTCTTGCTAACCTGCATCCTTTTGCCGCTTGCGTTGTGCGACCGCACTTCCGTGCGGCCATACTTCGTGTGTGGGCCTTCGTTGGACGTTATTTGCTGCTACCACGGACGTACTAAAGTGCGGCTAAGGCTAGGGACAGATGAGCGCATTTTCTGCAGCCACCGTCAAAATGTACGTCTGCGTGCGCACGCATTTTTTCACGGAATGCGCTTGAGTGGTCGGACGATGCGCAATTCTGGACGTATTCCATGACGGTGGGGTGAAAAAAGAGAAAAATCAGATGAATCTAATCCCTTTAAAAATGAAATAATAAGGGCAAGGGCTATAAAAAGTCGTTTCGGGGATGGTGGCGTTTTTCTAAGATGGATCCTGCACACGTCTTTGTGTTTGGTGTGATGGGGTACCTGTACCTAAAGAGGAAGAGAAAGCGGCGAACCTGGGTTCATGAAATCAACGCTGCCAGACCCACGCATGGACACTTTGTGACGCTGTACAGGCCACTGCGAGAGAGGGACCCCGCGAAGTTCTTCAACTACATGCGGATGTCCATCGCCTCCTTTGATGAACTGTTGTCGCGGGTACGGGAGCCGCTGACCAAGAGGGACACCAACATGCGGCCCGCCATACCACCGGAGGAGATGCTGGTCATCACTTTGAGGTACGTACTGTCACACACCTGTATACATGACATCGCTGCCAGTCACCTGACATGAGTGCATCATGTCTGTAGTCACATGCCCACTGTTACATGCACACACACACACGGGCATCACATCACACGTACATAATCATAAATGACTCCGACAACAATGTTGAAAAATAATACTATAATATGAAAAGAAACTGTAATATATTATGGACATATATTACAAGTCGTAAAGTGAAGGTCAGTATATATACAAAATCAAAACAATAACACATAACAAACAAATAATCAAACATATTTAGCTCATGTATCAAAGTTGCTGATACCGCGGAGCATCTGGGTCATGAGGGCCGGTGGTGTGGCTACAGCTGGACCCCGACTCCGTGTGTGGCCTGGCTCCAGGGGGCATGGCTGGGTGGGTGGACAGCACCTCACTGGAGACGGAAGATCCACTGGCGGATTGTGGCACAGCATGGTAGGCGGCTGCGTGATGGGGACGTGAAAGGATGTCCTCCAATATCCCGAGAGATCTGTGGCGATACTCCATTTTCTCCGCCTCGCTCATCCTGTTCAGGAGGAGCGTACATGCATTGGAGAACGACATGTCGACGGAGTCCGCAAGCATGCAGCGTTGGTGTGCATGGGTGGTCTGTGCCTCCATGAACATGACCATGGCCTGCTCCAGGTCTGCAGCCTGTGCCCTTCTCTTCTGGCCAGGTCTGGTGCTGGCCGTTGTCGCGGTACCTGCCACCTGTGGTGTCGCCAAATCCTCCTCCATCTGCGACTCAGCACCACCCTGGTTCTCCTCCTCCTGGCAGCTGGCAGAATCTCCTGGCACCATTTGTTGTGCCTGGGTGCCGGAGGTCGATGGCTGGTCCATGCTGCTGACAGACCTGCGCGGCTCCTGGGTCCTGCGGAGGAACGATAGCTGCTCTGCGTAAATGTACCCCCGGACCTTCTTCGCACCAGCTCCAGAGCGCGCAGCCATGGCCTGCTTCTTCTGGACGCGCATGTAGTTGTCGCGTACTGTGCGCCATTTGTTCATTGCCTCTTGTGCTGAAAAACATGATGAGAGTGACATTAGCTTGTGTTCATGGTATGTGATCATATTCAAACAGTTTTGTTTTGTCTTCTAGGTATCTCGGTAGTGGGTGCAGTTTGAAGGATCTGCATTATAGCTTCCGCGTTGGCAGATCAACAGCTGGTGAGATCGTCCGCAAGGTGTGCCAAACAATATGGGAGACCATGAAGGGCGAATGTTTGCCAAGACCGACACATACGGCATGTCTGGAAATTGCAGCAGGATTCTGGGAGAGAGCCAACTTTCCAAACTGCCTTGGAGCCGTGGATGGCAAACATGTCCGCATAGTGAAGCCACCGCACAGCGGCTCACTGTATCAGAATTATAAACATTACTTTTCTATAGGCCTACTGGCGGTGGCAGATGCCAACTATAGTTTCGTGTATGTGGATGTCGGTTCATACGGCAAGGACTCTGACTCCACACTGTTCAGGAACTCCACACTGTGGAATGAAATTGAGAGTGGGACCCTGAACATCCCCAGACCCGCACCATTGCCTGGCAGTGACGTGACAGTCCCCTATGCCTTCGTGGGTGACGAAGCATTCGGCCTATCCACACACCTCCTACGGCCCTACTCAGGGACACACCTGACTGTGAAGAAGCGGGTGTTTAATTATAGGCTGTCGCGGGCGAGACGGTATGTGGAGTGTACCTTTGGCATACTGACCAACAAGTGGAGGATTCTACATAGACCGCTGGATGTAAATGTGGACTTCTGTGTGGACATAGTGAAATGCTGTTGCATTCTACATAATTATGTGCGGGCCAGGGATGGTTTTAATTTTGACGATACCCTCACAGTTGTCGGTCTTGAGGATGATGTGAACTATGACATCATAGCTGTGAATAGATACAGCAACAGGTATCGCGATGCTCTATCTAATTATTTCATCAGTGATGCAGGTGAGGTGTCCTGGCAGCTGGGGAGCATTTGATTTTCACATCAATGATTTCATTTGTTTGTTTATTATCATTTTTGTGATTTACATTTATGGGATTATGAATTAAATAATATTATACTCACTCTGTATGTGCTGCTCCTTCTCGGACCACGTATCGTACTCCGGGTACACATGACGGGACACCTCGACCCATGCGCTCGCCTTCCTCCCCTTGTCCTTATAACGCTCGCAGGCCGTATCCCAGATCCCTGGATGCTCTCCCACAGCGCTTATCAGCCTCTCCACGTCCATCTCTGGTCCAGCAGCCATGTTCAACGGTCGCAGGTACACTCCAACGAAATGCAGGAAACTTTGGCAGTTTGGACGTTATGTAGGCCGCACACTAGCAGCGTCTGACGTCTCCTAATCACGCACACACGCTGCCATGCGGCCGCCGCGCACTTTGTACGTCAGTAGCAGCGGTTTCACGTTCTGATAAAAATGCGTTCATTTGCTGGTTGCGTGGTGTCGGCGCACTTTTGTACGCACGTACTGCGTATATTGGCCGTCATTGGCCGTTATGTGCTGCTACTGCCGCCGTGATTTAGTGCGTCTGCACGCGCGTTCCGACTGCCCCACTCTGACCCTAGCCTAAACGCACGCGAACACTGCGTTCGTCTGACCCCAGCCTTAGTATGGGCAGCAATTTTTGACAGAAGGCTGCAGGCAACAGACTTTCACAGCGCTAGGGAATTTGTTGGTGCTTTATAAAAACAGTAATACCTTTGATTACGAGCATAATTCGTTCTGTAAACCTGCTTGTAATCCAAAGCGCTCTTATATCAAAGCGAATTTCCCCATAAGAAAAAGAGAAAGAGAGAGACAGACATTGTGCAGGACGTTTATCACCAACTGGTTCACTATCTGTTGGGAGGGTTTCAGCAAGTCCGGTGTAATGTGTTGTACTATTATGTATGTTACACCGTGTGGCCCTCCCCGTCAAGCTGCCAGAATGCTGCGACGAACGCAGGGAGGAAAATTGTGACGTGACACTCGGCAGATAAAGTGTACATACTTTGACATCGCTTGTATATAAAGTCAAAGTTTATAATAAAATTGTTGCTCTTCTTGCGAAACGCTCTCAAACCAAGTTACTCTCAATCCAAGGTTTTACTGTACTTGTAATTGTAACTTCCAATGCATGGAGTTAACAGGAACAACCCCCCCCCCAAAGATTGTAAAATACTGCCACCTAGTGGTTACATATAGCTGCTACAATCAATCCTGTCACATAATGCTCATCTTCTGAACATTGCCAAATTGTAACATTAGAAACATAGAAAAATGTCGGCAGATAAGAACCTTTCGGCCCATCTAGTCTGCCCAATTACATGGATACTTTACCTGGATTTATCTTTTGTTTAGGATAGCCTTATGTCTATCCCATGCCTGCTTAAATTCAATTACTGTTTTGGCCTCTACCACTTCTACTGGAAGACTGTTCCATGTATCCACCACCCTCTCAGTAAAATAATGCTTCCTGATGTTACTTTTAAACCTTTGCCCCTCTAATCTAAGACTAGGGTCAGACGAAAGCATTTTTCCCCGCGTACGTGAAAAAGTGCGTCCGAACGCATTGATGTATTTTTTCACGGAATGCGCAAAAACAGTCAGACGAAGCGCATTTTCGGGCGTTATTTTGTACGGATCGTCAATAAAACGCTTTTTGCGTCTGGACGTTATGTAGGCTGGACAATAGCAGTGTCTGACATCTCCTAATCACGCACACACGCCGCTATGCCGCAGCTGCGCACTCAGTACGTCAGTACTAGCGGTTCAGCGTTCTCAAAAAAATGCGTTCAAATTCCACTTGCGTTGCACGGCCGGACTTTTGTGCGGCCGTACATCGTATATTGGCCGTCATTGCCCGTCATCTGCTGCTAGTGCGGCCGTAATTATGTGCGCCAGAACGCACGTTAAACGTGCGCTGGTCTGACCCCAGCCTTAGACTATGTCCTCTTGTTTTGCTACTTTGTTTCCTTTTAAATATACTCCCTTCCTCTACCCTGTGGATTCCCTTTACGTATTTAAATGTTTCTATCATATCTCCTCTGTCTCGTCTTTTTTCCATGCTGTACATGTTAAGATCATTAAGCCTTTCCTGGTAACTTTTCTCCTTCAAGCCGTACACCATTTTAGTAGCCCCTCTCTGAACTCTCTCTAAGATGTCTATATCCTTCTGGAGATACGGTCTCCAGTACTGCACACAGTACTCCAAGTGAGGTCTCACCAGTGCTCTGTACAGTGGCATGAGCACTTCCCTTTTCCTACTGCTAATACCTCTCCCTACACAACCAAGCATTCTGCCAGCATTTCCTGCTGCTCTATTACATTGTTCTTCTAGCTGGTCTCACTTGAGAGCAGCGGTCAAATTGAGGGAGAACACTTGGTCACGCAGTGCCCCCTGCTTGAGCATGGAGTACAGCAAGGTCATAAAGACTTTATATATTCAACGCATAGAGACAAAATGAGAGCGGATGCCATGGCAAAAATATCAAGGCCTTCTTGCTCCGGCAAGTGCAGGATTATGGGAATCAAGGTACTGATAGAGATCTCCGTTTGTGTAAAATAATTATCAGACAATCGCTGCCATCTAGTACACACCTCTAAACAGGGCCGGACTGGGAATTAAAAGCCGCCCAGGAAAATATTTTTTGAGACCAACACTACATTGTGGTAAGTGTAAACGTACAGGATACCAACAGTAAGATATGAAAGCACAATCCACCTGTCACAGCAGCCCACGGTCTCATGTATTTAGTTGGGAACAACAGCACCAGTACCGTTAGACTCTCAGACATCAAATTCATTATATATTATAAAATTATCAAATTCATTATATATATATTAAATTAACCAGACTTCGGGCTTTAACCGTAACATATACAGTCAGGTCCAGAAATATTGAGACATCGACACAATTCTAACATTTTTGGCTCTATACACCACCACAATGGAGTTGGAATGAAACAAATACAATGTGCTGTAACTGCAGACTGTCAGCTTTAATTTGAGGGTATGTACATCCAACTCAGGTGAACGGTGTAGGACTTACAGCAGTTTGCAGATGTGCCTCCCACTTGTTAAGGGACCAAAAGGTAATGGGACAGAATAATAATCATAAATCAAACTTTCCCTTCTTAATACTTGGTTGCAAATCCTTTGCAGTCAATCACAGCCTGAAGTCTGGAACGCATAGACATCACCAGACGCTGGGTTTCATCCCTGGTGATGCTCTGCCAGGCCCCTACTGCAACTGTCTTCAGTTCCTGCTTGTTCTTGGGGCATTTTCCCTTCAGTTTTGTCTTCAGTAAGTGAAATGCATGCTCAATGGGATTCAGGTCAGGTGATTGACTTGGCCATTGCATAACATTCCACTTCTTTCCCTTCAAAAACTCTTTGGTTGCTTTTGCAGTATGCTTTGGGTCATTGTCCATCTGCACTGTGAAGCGCCGTCCAATGAGTTCTGCAGCATTTGGCTGAATGTGAGCAGATAATATTGCCCGAAACACTTCAGAATTCATCCTGCTGCTTTTGTCAGCAGTCACATCATCAATAAATACAAGAGAACCAGTTCCATTGGCAGCCATACATGCCCACGCCATGACACTACCACCACCATGCTTCACTGATGAGGTGGTATGCTTAGGATCATGAGCAGTTCCTTTCCTTCTCCATACTCTTCTCTTCCCATCACTCTGGTACAAGTTGATCTTGGTCTCATCTGTAGGGATGAGACCAACACCCCCGAGCTCGGTTCGCATTCGAACTCGAACAAATTCGAAAGTTCGAGTAACAACTCGAACACGAACCGAACTCAATGCAAGTCAATGGGAGTCAAAAGTTCAGTTTTTAGAGTGCCCTCCAAGAGGGCATATATGCAAGATATTTGCCATAAAAGGTGTATGGGGGTCCGGGTAGTACCCTGGGGGACAGGAAACAAGGACAAAAAGTAAATAAGGATTAAAAATAAAAAATTCCTTCAAATATCGTGCCTAGGAGGTCCCCATAAACTGCCCGTGAAGTGGCGGATTTGTAGGATGTATAGAAACATTTAAAAAAAAAAAAAAAGACATTTCAAAGGACGGTAAACGGTTTTCCTTTAATCTATTTATAAACGACTGCTTGGGGCGGCAGTCTGTATTAAAAGAGGAGACCTTTTAGGACACGCAGAACAAGTTTACAGATTTTTTGGCTAAATTATGGTGAAACTTATGCAGGCTGTGGATGAAAGTAACAATAGGTGCTTTAAAATTGGGCCTTTAGTGTCGGCAACAGTGCCGTCACACCGTAACCCCTCTGTGGTATTGTGGAAGAGTGCATGGTTGGACCCTGCGGTCCAAAAAATATAAATTATATAAATCTGGTAATATAGGCATCAGTGGCAGTGCACCCAAATAATGTGCCTTTCATGGCAGCAAGTACCTTCACACTGTAACCCTTTTGAGGTATTGTGGAAGAGTGCAGGGTTGGACCCTGCGGTCCTATATTAAAAAGATATGAATCTGGTAATGGCGTCAGTACACCCAAATATTGTGCCTTTGGTGCCAGGCCAGCAAGTGCCATCATACAGTAACCCCTCTGTGGTATTGTGGAAGAGTGTAGGGGTGGACCATGCAGTCCTATATTAAAAAGATATGAATCTGGTAAAGGCGTCAGTGCACCCAAATAATGTGCCTTTCATGGCAGCAAGTGCCTTCACACCGTAACCCTTTTGTGGTATTGTGGAAGAGTGCAGGGTTGGACCCTGCGGTTCAAAAAATGTAAATGATAAATCTGGTAATGGCGTCAGTGCACCCAAATATTTTGCCTTTGATGGCAGCAAGTGCCTTCACACCGTAACCCCTTTGTGGTATTGTGTAGGAGTTCAGTGGTGGAGGTTTTGTGAATGCAGAAGAAATCCCCGATCTATTCCGTTACGTCAGCATCAGGGGATTGATAGCTGCTGATCCAGGACTGATTCATTTTTAGAAATGTCAGCCGGTCTACAGAGTCGGTGGACAGATGCACTCTTTTGTCTGTGACAAAACCTCCAGTGGCACTGAACGTCCTTTCAGAAAGTATGCTAGATGAAGGGCAACCTAGTAGCTGCATAGCATATTGGCTAAGTTCTGGCCAGTGATCCAATCTCAACACCCAGTAAGCCAGTGAATCATCTGCTGGAAAGGTATCCAGGTCTGCCCTTGCCCCTAGGTAGTCCTGCACCATACGGTGAAGACACTGGCAATGGGTAGATAATGGTACGTATCTGGCGGCGCGATGACAGTCGCTAATTGGTAGTAGGGATGTGCGTTTCGGGTTTCAGAATTTCAGAATTTTCACGAAATTTCCCGATTCGTGTTTTCGGATGCGGCCGATTTTCCGAAAAGTTTTAGATCCGAAAATGGCAGATCCGAAAAGTTTTCCGAGCCGAAACGAAATATTTTCGGAATTTTCGAATGGACTTGAAATGTGTCAAATCGAAATTTATTTTTGCTCTATTCATGATTTCAGTTCCATTCGTGATTTCGGTTCCATTTCGGTAATTCTGGACATCGTATATTTAAATATTTTCGGTTATATCGATGATTCTGTAAATTTTGTATTTGTAAATGCGTATTTTTGATCAACTATTTTTCCGTTTTAAAACCTTTTGTTCTGGTTTTTATTTTTAAAGTCAGACCATTTGGGTCAGTTTAGCGTTTTTTAAATCGTTTTGTTCATTTTTTTTGTTCCTTGGCTTTCATAACATTTTAATATGATTAAATAAAGTTGTGAAATGGAAAAACAAACCAAAAATTTATTATAAAAAAATATAAAGTATAAAAAGAAGTAAACCATAGCAGTTTCCGTCAAAACGAATAGAGTTAGACACTTTGAAACGAGGAGAACAGAGGTCCCGAAAAAAAAGAAAATTTCCGAAATCTCGAAAAGTCGATACAAGCAACGAGCAAAGTGACCCGAAAATACGAAAAATGGTCGATATTCCGAAAAAAAATGTACACGAAAAACGAGTCGAACCGAACCGAAACAGAAATCAGTCGAAACGAGCCGAATCGAAAAGTTTAAACATCCGAACGAGCCGAACCGAATCGAACTGGAAAACAAATCGGTGCACAAGCCTAATTGGTAGCTTAGTTCATTTTATCCATACGAAGCATATAAAAAGAAATAAACAATATATAGTGCAGATGGTTTTAACACATTAGGTATAAACTGCTGTATAGTATTTCCACTCACAAATTCAACAGCCCGAACACTGGCTCTAAGTGGATCAAGGCTCTTGGGTGCTTAACTTCTCCACTTCTAAAAGTGACACACACCTTATAATTATTGAAGTTTGGCTCATGTAGAATGGACATAAAAAGAAAACAAGACAGCTTCCTTGTGTAGATCTTCCACAAATTCAATGACATAAATAGAGTGTAGCTAGTCAACTCACATTTGTTGGAGCTATAGACCAAGCTCTTGGTGTGTGCGCCTCAGGACTTATTTCTAGGTAAAGCCCAAACAACCTCTTTGAAATCCAGAACACCCGGGGGAAAAAATTTAAAATTATTTATTTAAAACATAAAATAAACAATATACTGGCACAGCCAGAAGACCAGGACGCGTTTCGCCAGACGTGCTGGCTTCCTCAGCTGGTTTTTCCCCCACTGGCAATTCCCCCACTGGCAATGGGTGCCTACATTTGACATCCCTGGGCGTCGTGGACTAAAAAAATTTAAAAAGACATCAGTCAAGCGGCCCTGGCCTTCACCTCTATTCCTCTGATCACCTGTAGCCTCAGAAGCACCTGTGTCATCACTTGGTAACCTACCAGTGCCTGGAAAGTTATTACACAAGTGTCGCTTTAGAGCGTCCTCAAGTTGTTTCATCCTGTCCTCCCTCTGTGTGGGCAGGATGAGCTCTGTAACTTTACCCTTGTATCGTGGATCAAGAAGGCTTGCCAACCAGTAATGATCCCTCTCCTTGATAGCACGAATCCTGGGGTCCTTTAGCAGGCTTTGCAGGATAAGGGAGCCCATGCAGCGTAGGTTGGAGGTGGCATTAGCTTCCGAGTCTTCCTGGTCAATGAGGAGGATGAGCCCATCGTGCACTTCCTCCTCACACCCACGTACTAGTCCTTGTGTTTCTGGGCACACAAAACCCTCCCTTGAGGAATCCGCACCTTCAATGCCCCCACTACTTCAATATTACTCCTCCTCCTCATCCTCCTCCTGTCTGATCTGAGGAGGACCGCTGAAATGCTGTCTGGGGAAAGACTGGGGCCTTCAGAGCTAGAGAAGGCCTCCTCTTCCTCCCGCTGCTCTGCCTCTAGAGCCACATCTATAATTCCCTGCAGAGTGTGCTTCAGCAGGAACACTAAAGGAATTGTGTCACTGATGCATGCACTGTCCCTGCTCACCATCCTCATTGCCTCCTCAAAGGATGATAGTAAAGTGCATGCATCCTTGATCACCAGCCACTGCGGGGGGGAACCAAGTTGACCTGAACCTGTCCTTGTGCCATACTCACACAGGTACTCGTTGATGGTCCTCTGCTGCTTGTGCAGACGCTACAGCATTGCTAATGTCAAGTTCCACCTGGTGGGCATGTCACAGATCAGACGGTTTGTGGGAAGGTGGAATTCTCTTTGAATTTCTGCCAGGCGAACGCTTGCAGGGAATGACCGTCTGAAGTGGCTGCAGACTTTTCTGGCCTGGCTGAGAAGCTCTGCCAGCCCTGGGTACCTGGTTAGGAAATGCTGTACCACCAGATTTAGGACGTGTGCTAGGCATGGTACATGCGTCAACTTACCCAGGCGTAGGGCGGAGAGAAGGTTGCTGCCATTATCACAGACGACCATTCCCAGCTGAAGCTGGCGTGGTGTTAATCATCTCTACACCTGCCCCTGCAGAGCTGACAGAATTTCTGGCCCGGTGTGGCTCCTATCCCCTAAACAAACCAGCTCAAGCGCAGAATGGCATCTTTTTGCTTGAGCCATTGCGTAGCCCTTGCCACTTAAACTCGGTTTAACTGCCACTTCGCCAGAGACAGAGAAGGAGGAGGAAGAGGGAGAGGTGTTGGTGGAGCAGACAGACCTCATACAAGCAGCTTTCTGGAGGTGTGGTGGATGAACAAACTCCAGCAAAGAGCCCCGTCGTGGATCCCTCCCAGCTGCAATCAGAGTTACCCAGTGTGCCGTGAAGGAAATGTAATGGCCCTGTCCATGCTTGCTGGACCATGCGTCTAAAGTCACATGCACCTTGCTGCTGACTGCCTTTCCCAATGACTCGATAACATTGTCTTCCACGTGCTGGTATAGTGCTGGAATGGCCTTCCATGAAAAGTAATGGCATTTTGGAACATGCCACTGTGGTACAGCACATTCAGAAAATTCACGGAAGGGAGCAGAGTCCACCAGCTGGAAAGACAGCAGCTGCAATGCGAGTAATTTTGCTAAGCTGGCATTTAGACGCTGTGCTTGGCGATGGTTGGGATTATATTTTTTCTTATGCTGCAGCAGCTGGGGCAACGTAATTTGACTGCGTAAATCTTCAGCTGATGGGATGCTGTCACATTGTGAGGAAGGACCTGGTACATCCATTACTGTACCATCATCCCTGTCAGTGGAGGTTGGAGTCAATGACATGGCAGGACATATAGTGGGGGTAGAGACTGGTGAGGAGGACCTACGCAAAGTTTTGCGCCAATGGGATGCGTGGCAGGTGGTCATGTCACCTCAAGCACGTGGTACCCAAGCGTCCGGTGTCTTTCCCACGCTTGAGCCTCATCTGACATAGATTACAAATAGCAACGGTGGGGTCTGCTGCACATTTCTTAAAGAACTCCCAGACAGCAGAGTTCCTGGATGTGTGCTGTGAGACAACAGCGCTCTGCACCTGAGCAGCTCTGACATCTGATGCCTTGGACTGGCTAGTGCTACGGTTGGTCATAGAGGACGTTGTGCCTCGTGTTTGTTGTGCCTCCTCACTTGACTCCTCTGTTCGATCACCCAGGTGGAGTCAGTGACCTCATCATCATTGCCATCACCCCCTATCTCCTCGTCACTGGAGCCAACTTGGCAGTATGCTGCAGCTGCTGGGGCAACATGAGTGCCAGTTATTTGTGGGTCACTGGCACCCCCTTCCTCTAGGTTCATTATATTCCCTTCCTCAACCTCAGAGATTGAAACAGAGCACTGTAGTTGCTGCGCATCCTCAAGCAGCATGTCACTGTCATTGTAGTCAAACAATTCAGCTGACTCCCCCGTGTGTGATAGTGAGGCTACGGCAGGAGTAGCTGTGGACATGGAGGCTGCATTAGATGCTTTGGCAGCTGAGGTGGACTGTAAAGCACTACAAGCCTGGCTGGCAGAGGACTCGGAGGAGGAGGATGGCCTGGTTAACCAATCCACCAAATCCTCTGTATGTTGCTGCGGCTTAAGACAGCCAGCACCAGTTAGAAAGGACAAGTGTGCCCCTGCAGAGGATGCACCACGTCCACGACGACCAGAGGCACAGCCTCCCAACACAGAGGCTGCTTGCCCTCTTATCTGTGCCTGGGAGCGTCTGCCTGTCCTTTTTGGTCTTTCTGACATGGTGAGTGATATATAGATTAAAGATATACAGAACTCTGATTCAACTCTGTTATAAAAATTGGAGATATGCTGCAGAACTCTGATTCAACTCTGGTATAAAGATTAAAGATTTCCAGAACTCTGGTATAACTCAGTGAGACACCCTGATAGCTGGCAGCCAGTGACAAGACACAGATTACAATTCCCAGAAACCTCCTATAAAATCAGTGAGACCCCCTGATGGGTAGCAGTGACAAGACACAGATTACCTCAATTGCCAAATATTTTGTAGAAATTACTGACCCCCCAAAATACTGGGTGGCAGTGAGAACACACGGATTAGAACAATTCCCAGATATTTTGTAGAAATGAGACCCCCCTCCAGTAGCTGGTGGCAGACTGGCAGTGAGAACACACACTAACACAAGAACAATCTCCTCTCAAACACGTGCTGAAGCGCTGTGTGAAGCCTTATATAGTGTGCTGCGGGACCTAGCTCTGTGAGCCCGTGATTGGGCAAAATTTGCCCAATCAGGACTCTGAGCCGTGATTGGCATAGTCTTGAACCAGTCTTGCACCTGACCACAGGTCAGGTGCAAGGCTGTAGCCAATTACAAGCTTCAGGCCAGTGGAAAAGTGCATTGTGGTGAACTTTCTTCACATTCGAGTTTGGTATCGTTGGAACGGCCATGCTCTGGCCGATCCAACCATACCAAACTTTAACCCCTAGCTGCCACGGATCGGGAGATAGGGAGTTCCAATGAACTCCCTATCTCCACCGTTGGTGGCAGTTAGGGGTTAACTCTAGGACTGGCGTCATCGTGCTATGCACGATGACGCCAGTCCTCAGGGGGAGTTCCCGGAGGCTTGGCCGACATCCAAGATGTTGGCCAGCTCCGGGAAAGGATCACGAACCGGCGCTTTTCAGCGCCGATTCGCGATCCAGCTCCCCAGGGGTTAATGCCAGGCACCATTTGGAAGGGCAGGCTGTGCCCTTCCAAATGGTGCCTGGGTTAACCCCCGCAACGCCGCCGATCGGGAGGGAAAGAGGTCCGAAGGACCTCCCCCCCTCCTTTTCAGGCGCCTCGTCCGCACATGCGGGGGGCGCCTGAATTAGGTGTCATCGCGCTGCCACCTAATTTCAGCGGCTGCGGTTCCGGATGCTGGGCTGACGTCGAGGAGGTCAGCCCGCACCGGGGGGGCCAGCGATCGGCCGGAACCCGGCCGAACGCTGACCCCAAAGGGAGGACGCGCTGAGGCCATGCTGAGGCTGAGCGCGTCCTCCGAATTGAAGTGGTTAACGTTGAAATTTGATGCCAGGATAAAGTTTTATTTTATTTAAACTTTGAAAAGAAGTCTCCGTGTGCATCTGAATTTTGTATATGTATATATATATATATATATTATATATATATATATATATATATTATATATATATATATATATATATATATATATAGCCCGAAGTGCGATTAATTTTAGGATTACCTGTGTAATCCTGACATTATTTATTTATTTATTTATAACGTATTTTACCAGGAAGGATACATTGAGATTTCTCTCGTTTTCAAGTATGTCCTGGGCACATTACCCTGGCATCATTAGGAAAAGTCCTACGTGAAATGAAATTTTGGACTTTATCTGGGTAATCTGCAAAGTATCTAAAGGCCTCTGGGTACTCCGGTTTTCTGCTCTGTTTTACCCGCGTAAAACACACATTACCCTAGTGTTGCTGGATAAAGTGTGATGTGCAATGAAACATCAGACTTTATCCAGGTAATCCGCAAAGTATACAAACACCTCTGGGTTCTCTGCTTTTCTTGGGTTTTTAGCAGGTTACAGTTGACTGAATTCGGAGGATTACCCGGGTAAAGCTGCAAACTGTTATCTGACTGATAAAAATAACAAAAAACACTATTTTCTTAACCAAATTGTATCCACAGTCACAAATCACACTAAATAATGGTCATGTGACTCTTCGTTAATTGCTGAAAATTTAGAAAGATAAAGATATTATATAAAGAGTAACCTGATGGTTATTATGTTTTATAAATGATATATAAGCACATATGACACATAGTAAAGATCATGTAACTCTTTCACATTCATATAAGAAACATATCCTGTTACTATGTTTATTCATTATATCCTTAATGCATTTTAAGGTTTCTCTTTTGCCGTTTTCATTGATAATATGCATAGATAATAGCAAAATTCGTTGTTACCCAAGCGGGGTTGGATGCTCTGCAGATTACCCAGGTGAAGCTACAGACTTTTATCTGAACGATAACAAAATTTGGTTTTCACTGCACAAGGTTGGATAGTCTGCAGATCATCCGGGTAAAGTGCGATTTTTTTTTCAGCTCTTCCAGACTGTTACCCAAGGGCGGTTGGTTAGTCCTAAGATTACCCGGGTAAAGTCAGAATTTTTCATTTTTTTGCAGCTTTATCCAGCCGTTTTGGGTAATGTCACGATTACCTGGGTAATTTTAGGATTAACCGCATATATATAATGTTACGGTTAAAGCCTGAAGTGCGGTTAATCCTAAAATTACCCAGGTAATCGTGACATTACCCAAAAATATATATAACACACCAGTGTACCAGTACATTGTGATACCTTTTTTTTATTGGTCTAATTGCACAATTTAAAGACAAGCTTTCGAGAGTATCAGGGTTATTCAAAGAGATCCGAATGGCTGCCGAAAGGTAACCGAACGCCAAAACTTTTATCCGTTTTTTTAAATTTAAATTTAACTTTTTTTCTTTTTTCTGTAACAGCCCTTTTTATTATCATTCATTGGATCTTATATGTAAATTTCAGGCATTTTCGTTTTGTAGTTTGTTTGCAAACAGTGTTTCACTTTTCAAACTTTCAAGCGTACGGTCTTTTTTTTCACTCCATTAGTCTGCGGTGTCGAGTTTTTCCGGCAGCTGCTCTAGGCTCTGGCTCCTGCTCAGGTTTTTCCAGCGTGGTTAATCCAGATGTTTTTGCGGGTGTCGGTGTACGTTCGCCCTGGTTTTGCGGTGAGTGTTGAGCAGGTTTGCGGCGGCTTTTCCCTGCACTACGATGGCCCTGTTGTGCTTGCTGAATACACCGCAGGGTCGCCGAAATGGGATCACCAAATCGTGCCGAATTGAAGAGAACGAAAAGTCACCGAACGTGCGGTGGCTTTTTGATTCTCTTTGAATAACCCTGTATATCTCTGTCAGGTCATGAAACTATACTCCGTATATCATAAAAATACTTTTTGCAATTGAAAAGAATAGACAATTGAATAAAAAATAAAAACAGGGAATTTTTTATACATTGAAACCTATGGGATTCTCCTATTTAAACCTTTCGAATGAAACCATTTAATAAAGACAGGGAATATTTTTTACATCGAAACCTATTGGATTCGCCTGTTTAACACTTTTGAATGAAACCACCGAAAATCCATGCATGTCGCCAACTTTTTGGGGCGTCACTGCTGCTGAAGATCACCATAGGTCGCTGCAATTGACCAATATTTGGCGACTTGCCAGCATTCTGAATAGCCGAATGACCAGGAAATTGCACCGTACGGGGATATTCACTGGTGCAATTCGGTGGCAAGGTCACCGCTCTTTGAATAACCCCTTAATTTATCATTCAGGAAAAACGTATTCTCATTGGGCCGCAGGACAAAACCGAGATGTTCAACGAATCCTATGCAGTTTGTTCGATCTAAAGCAAACAATTCATCAAACGTAGAATTAGTAATATTCACAATTAGGTAATATCGCTCTGATTATGTGAGAGCCAATGTGAAAACCACCCGATTTAACATAGGTATGTTAGCCTGAATCCTTAATACGGGTGAGAAGGCAGTAGTCCTCCATTTAAAGGGCCACGCTATATAAAAATGTAATCCCCCACCACCACCATTTTTTCCACCTTACAGAATTGGCCAGATAGTGAGGACAGTATCTGATTATATATATTTATTACACACACACTGCTTTTAGTTCGGTTGTAAATCCTCGCCTTTTCTCCCTCTGAGCTTGGCTGCTTTTCCTCTTTGGCTCAGGGCTTCCAAAGGCTTCCTGTGGCTTTTTAATCAATTTGCATAACCAAGTAATGTTCATAAGTATATATGTAAAGACAAGAGGAGTTGTGTTTGTTGCCAGCATACACCTATGATAATTGCGCCACCTAGTGGACAGTTTTTTTTCCCCACCAAGAAATTATTATACAGTAGATTGAGGTGGTTGTGATTATCAGTATGTGCTGTTCACGTTACATAATACTGTATGGTTCTTAGATAACAGACATACTATTCATGATCGCTTTTTATTGTCTGATTTTATTGCTTGGATTATCCAATATAAAAGGTTTTTATTTAAGAAATTTGACGTGATGGTATTAGCAACTCCTTTGTTGTGGACTCCAGTCCTTGTCCACAAAGCTCTACTGTTCATAAGTATGTTCGGTGTGCAAATTGCATATCTAGTGGAACATGCGTACGCTCGTACACAAGTAACGCAGGACAATGGCTTGCACCAGTCCCCAGCTGCCATCTCTCAGAATGCTCACTGCTGGCATCATTGGTCCCAGAGTTGGTCCTCTGCATCCCAGATATTCAATCCAGTCTGCCGAGTGATGGCTGTGTGGGCAAAGGAAACGCCTTCACTTCACACAGCAATAGCGGGCAAATGAGACAAATTGGGGGGGGCAGGGACGGATTTATGAGTAGGAAGAGTAGGTATATGCCTACAGGTTCCTGCCACAAGGAGGCGGGGAGTAAAAAAAATTACAATTATCTAGACCCCTGTATCTCTGGAGCCCTACTGGCTAGAGGGACATAAGGAAAGGCCAAATTATGACCTTCCCAATGATATCAAACATGAGCACTTTTATCTAGAAGTGCAATATCAAAAAAATTTTTTTTATTTTAACGCAGTACTATTGTTAACTTTACAATTATAAAGTGAACAGTGACACTGTATTAATGCACCTTCTCATTTCCCACAATGCCAGCAAACGTGGATGTGATGGCACAACGTATTGTTGCATCGACAACCTGGACCACGGCACTGAAGTGCGGAGAGACTGCACTCCGTGCAGCACGACCACTTTAATCAGCTAAAGTGGTCAGAGTATGTGTTGTACCTTTCGATACCTAAGGGGCTATTCACTATCCACCATAGTTTATCATTTTACAATTACAAAAAATGTCAGTGATCCAGCTTAAATGAATCTTCTGCTGCCGCTGTCTGAATTTCCCTTTAACGCCTTTGTCTTTCGCGGCAGCAATGACTAAGCGTCGGTGGTTAGTGAATAACCCTGCGTGTATCTCTGTAGTTATGTAATGTCTAACAAAACAATTAACTGGTTATACCGGATCAAACAGCTACTAAAATAGCCAATGTTTTGTTAAGGGTGGGGGGGGGGGTGCTGATGACAGGCACCGGCAGCAATGGCTAACAGAGGTAATACACTGCCATCTGCTGCTCATCCAGAATTATTACACATCATCCACTTAACAAGCATTACTCTCCCTCCATCCTCCCCAAAATGAAAAAATAAACCAGGAAACATCAACCTCTTTTGAAGGTTTATGAAACTTTCCCTTATTAAACCAAAATAAGAAAGAAAAAAAAAGGAAATAAAAGTAAGACGATTCCTCCTTAACTCCTTCAATTGCTCATTAACAATTCTGCAAATATCGCTACATCCCAGACCATATAAAATAGTGTTAAACCTTATAGGGGCAGCCTAGCCACCAGGACCAATAAGGCCGGGGTCAGACGAGCCTCCCGGTGTCCATCGCAGTGTTGGGTCGCTTCGACGGGGCCGGGCGGCCACATGCTGGAGAGCACGCGTGAATTGCCCGCGCAACAACGGGCTTACTGCGGACGTTCTGAAAGCCTCCTCGAAGTGGTATGACGCGCGTTTGATGCGACTGCAAAGCACGATCCTCCATTAGGAGGATCGAGCCTTGCAGCACTGATCACATTAACTGCGCTCAGCGAGGTGGCCAGACGGGCGTCAGAGTGGAAGGAACGTCCGCCCCTCACGGATGTTCCTTCCACTCTGCAAAACGCTCATCTGACTTCGGCTTTAAGCTACTCCAAAAGCAGTCATGTCGACTTATTATTCTAGATTTGTGGGTCTTTGAGACTATCAAATCACCGAGCTGCGGCTCGTAATAATTTAAGAGTGCCAACATGTGCCACAGTGCAGGAATAGAACTTCTATGTATACAGCACATAGAACTTTTCATTGACATTACAATAAATCCATCACATCGGATGGGAATTAGAACATTATTAGAAGGACACTACCACCTTAAAATCATATGTACTTCTTGTGTTTATTTTATGTGCTTTGTTTTTCTCATGTCTTTTTTAGTTAAGAAAATGTGTCTCCTTGTGTCGCTGGGAGAGCTGGACGCGCTGTTACTAGACAATCCATACCAGAGTCAGGGCCGGCTGAAGATGCGAAAACGACAGTGTTGGGTGACCCCAATATTGGCGAAAGGGAACTAATTAAGAGAGTTCCATCATTTACACGAAGAACTCCAAAAAGACGCTGCAAATTTTTTTGATCATTATCAAACGGGTCTGGAGACTTTCACCTACATTTTAGATGCAATTGGGCCATCTGTTCAAAAATCGTCAAATTTCAGAGACGCCATATCACCCGAGAACAAATGAAGTCACTTACCCAAGAGTGACAGTTATTACCTTTTGATATATAGACTGAACTCCATTGCCTACATATCTGTGTTCGTGCGTATATGATACATAAATAAAAATTTAATTACAGGCATTCTAGTCGTGTTATATTAACAGTATTTATTTGGTTTACTAAAATGTAAACAAAGATATTTAGGATTTTTTTTGCAACATTATCAATTAAATTTAAATATAGAAAAGAAAATTGCACAGATTGTTGCTCTGAGATAGTAAAAACATTCGAATAAAAGATGGCTCAAGGTGGTGTGTCAGCATCCCCCCCCCCAGAACCTCTAGCGATGTCATTGGACATAAATCACTTGGAATAAACATGTGCTATATATGTAACAAAATATATATATATATAAAAAAAATATATATATATTATATTATATATATATATATATCCGAACAAATTACAAACTTTAATAAACGATTATAAAAACAATTAGGACACGCTTGTGTCTTCTAGCGCTGACTCGAAAGCGCCATAAAACACTCTCAAGCCAGGGGTGAAGAAGGTTCAGATCTTCTTGGAGTGGGGTCTGTAGATGGAGCTGATGGAGGTGCAGTGGTTGGGTCAAGATTTGGCTCCAGACTCAAACTTTGCTGCAATTTGTCATGATGGAGGTGGGTAAAGGTTTTTTTTACCCAATCAAATGAAAAACGTCAGTGTATCGCAACAAACTTCCATTTACTGATCCATTGGAATAGTTTGGAGGAAAGGAAGGAGGATCGCCAGATAATGGTAGTGGCTGTCCCTCTTCATTTGCCAACTGTCAGCCAATAATTTAAGCTTCTCCTTTTCTATGTCGAGCAATTGCTCATTTGCAGACTGCTCCGACCTTTTGCGCTTCAAGGTTTTGGGAAGTCCTCTTTGGGGCTGTGTGCTGGTTCCTGGCTCACTCCATAGTTGAGTCGTTGACACGTTTGTCTGCGGCGGCATCTGTGGTGGAGGCAAGTCTGGAATATGCAGATCAGATGGCTGATCCAGGGATCTCACTTTGTAAATCTTTCTTCTACACATGCGAGGTGTCAACAGACTGGGCCTCGGCGCTACAGTGCCAACCACCAAGACCATCTGTTTGTAGAAAGCCCATGTCGAACTTTCCAATGAAGCTCCATCTCCCGACTTGTGTGCCAGAATTTTCTTGTGTTCCCTTCGGAACACATCTCGGAGGTTCCTCCACTTCTTCACCTCTTGAACTGAAATAAAAAGAATGTTTGATTAAAAAAAAAGTTCTTTACATTCTTTCTTAAATTAGTTATTTGTATTTACTAAGGTGTTATTTTATTACAGACAAGGTGGAAAGCCTGCCCAGAGGGCAGTCTATTGTGGATATACTGCCCCAGCTCATGGATATACTGCCCCAGCTCGTGGATATTGCCCCAGCTCCTGGATACTGCCCCCCAAGCTCATGGATACTGCCCCCCCAGCTCATGGATACTGCCCCCCAGCTCATGGATATTGCCCCCCCAGCTCATGGATATTGCCCCCCCAGCTCATGGATATTGCCCCCCAGCTCATGGATATTGCCCCCCAGCTCATGGATATTGCCCCCCAGCTCATGGATACTGCCCCCCAGCTCATGGATACTGCCCCCCAGCTCATGGATACTGCCCCCCAGCTCATGGATACTGCCCCCAGCTCGTGGATATTGCCCCCCAGCTCGTGGATACTGCCCCCCAGCTCGTGGATACTGCCCCCAGCTCGTGGCTACTGCCCCCCAGCTCGTGGATACTGCCCCCCAGCTCATGGATATTGCCCCCCAGCTCATGGATACTGCCCCCAGCTCATGGATATTGCCCCCCAGCTCATGGATATTGCCCCCCCAGCTCGTGATATTGCCCCCCCAGCTCGTGGATATTGCCCCCCAGCTCGTGGATATTGCCCCCCAGCTCGTGGATATTGCCCCCCAGCTCGTGGATACTGCCCCCAGCTCGTGGATACTGCCCCCAGCTCGTGGATACTGCCCCCAGCTCGTGGATATGCCCCCCAGCGCTCATGGATATATGCCCCAGCTCAGACATGGGGCGGCTGTCCGAATGCTCTATTGGCATTCGGACAGCCGCCCCATACTTACCTTTCCGAGCGGCGCCGGGGAAGTGAAAGTTTCCCGCTTCCGCTCGTTGAAGGACCCAAGCCGCGGTCACGTGACCGGGGCTTGGGTCCTTCAAAGAGCGGAAGTGGGGAAACTTTCACTTCCCCGGCGCCGCTCAGAGGTTGGATGCGCTCGGCAGCCGGGTAGAGGCTGCGAGCGCAGCCTCTACCCGGCTGCCGCGCGCATCCAACCCCCGAGCAGCGGAGGGACCTTTCCCTTCGCCGCTCGGGGGTTGGATGCGCGCGGCGGCCGGGTAGAGGCTGCGAGCGCAGCCTCTACCCGGCTGCTGTGTGCATCTTGTAACCGCCGCGGCGAGCCGGCAGCCGGCTGGTGCTGTGGCGGTTGCATGCGTGCGCAACCAACCGCCGCTGGTTGCGCGCGCATGCGCAGAGTAAGGCTTGGCGACGGACACGCCAAGCCTTACTCTATTATAGTATAGATACTGGGCTACGGGATGTTCTTTTAAAACACTCGTTTACTCATTCTGAATTTCCGATGTCACGGTCGGAAGGATCGTCCAGCAGACCTGCACGGCAATTTTGGAACAAGCTGCAGCCTCTACACATGCCCTTCCCGAAGAACGAGATGACGGAGTCCATTGTTGACGACTTTTGAGAAAAGTGGCGGTTTCCAAATTGTGTGGGGTGCATTGATAGCAATCACATACGCTTCCTGATTACCAAGCATTCGGCCAGGATGTTTAGGAACTAAAGTTTTTCTCGTTAGTCCTACAGGCAGTTGCTGGCCCAGACTACAAGTTTATTGCCATAGACGTAGGAGAGGATGGCAAAGATAGTGATGGAGGGATTTTCAGCAATTCCAACCTGTCCCGCGAACTCGAGAAAGAAGCATAGGGTGTGCGTAGACATAACGCCCTACCTAGAACCAACATTAGAGCCCCACACGTTCTCTTGGGTGATGAGGCATACCCACTAAAACCATACCTCATGAGGCCTTACACAGCAGACAGACTTGGCCCATCAGAAACCGTTTTCAGTGGGCGCCTACACTACGCAAATGGTTTATGAAAAAAAGGGGGAGGGGTTGTGGTTATATATTTTTTACATAAAATTTCTAAGTAAACATTTTTTTTATCCGATGAAAGCGATTAATCTAAATAACAATCGGCCAACTAAAGCGATGAGAATAATCGTTAGTCTTAAAAAAATTTGGAATCTAAAATTTCATCAAAAAATACAAAGAGGTTCATAAAAATACTTTTTGCTGGAAATGAATACACGGTTTTATAAAAATAATAATAATAAAAAAAAGACGACATTCGCCTATGGGGTTCGCCTGTTTTATACCCGTCAAATAAAATCACCGAAAATCAGGGCATTTCACCAACACTTCGGTGCAGTTGTGATATTCGTTCTCTAGGGAACAATTTCTCTGCTGCCGATGATCGCCGATCTGCACCGTATTTCACCATCATTGATGGTTAAGACTAGGGTCAGACGAACGCAGTGCGAACGTGCGTACAGCCGCACTTAAATCACAGCCGTAGTAGCAGCAAATGATGGCCAATATATGAAGTACGGCCGCACGAAAGTGCGGCTGCGCAATGCAAGCGGCAAAGAAACACATTTTTTCGAGAACGTGATACCGCTAGTACTGACGTACAGAGTGCGCTGCGTCCGCTAGCGGCGTGTTTAGGAGACGTTAGACGCTGCTAATGTCTGGCCAACATAACGTCCAGACGCAAAAAGTGTTTTATTGATGATCCGTACAAAATCACGGACGAAAATGCGCATCGTATGACCGCTATCGCGTATTCCGTGAAAAAATACGTCCATTTGTTCGAATGCCCTTTTTCGCGGACGATGCGAAAAATGCGTTCGTCTGACCCTAGCCTTAGGGAGTAAACAAACTGCCCCGAAATTGCACTGTATGGGGAAAAAAAATAATTCACCGTTCAGTACTCTTCGGGTGGCAAGTTTGGTGCTTAGTGAATAACCCCTTTGTGCAACTGCAAAAGGACCTACCCTGCCCACTACCCAAACACGGCTAGTCCCACCTATCTCCCATATACGAAATAATGTTTATTAAAACAAAAATGCATTTTACCCACCTGATCAGCTTCTCTAAATCCATTTCCTTCCTGATCATCAGATGGCAGTGGTTGTCTATCTGATGCGGTCGTTCCACGTCAACGGAAGTTGGTCGCAATGGACGATGGTTCAATCTTAAGGTGAACTTGTCATTGACAGGATCACTTCCCTGGCGATGTCTTATTGAGCATCAGATATCCCATTGATTTTTATCATCAATGCGGTATTTCATTACATGAAGGCATCGCAGACTGCCACTTACCTGATTCCAGCACTGGGCATTGCCATGTTCCTTTATAAGCAACTAGCACTGCATAGTTCTCCACCCACCATGGGGACGATGAGGTATTGACTCATTAATCAATGTGTCTGCAGTCAATCACCTGCAAGAAGTAAGCAGAGGACGTGTGTCCCGTAGGCTGGTACTTCACACAGAGCTGTCACTCTATCGGCTGATAGAGAAGTACTTTAAATTTTATAAAATATTGTAAATTTGGAAATACTAGCACATATATTGTTTGTAATTCCCAACTTATGTTGAGAACAAAAGGTTCACTTTAATGGCGGCACAATAACCCAACAGCGTTCTTGGATCAAGCTTAGTAATGACCCATCATTATGAGAATGATGGGATGCTGAATGACTAATGGTGAGGTTACAATGTGTCTCCCACTCCTCTTCAGGGCTACATGTGAAAATGTGCATGGAGCTGGCCATCAAGCAGGCTACTGCACCAAAATACACTGCGGCTTCAGTGCTAAAATATGGCAAAGGATGTGGGCGCATCAACTCTTCGCCTTATATCCAAAGCCATGATGCTCTGAAGGCCTTGAGGTTGCTTGGATGAGTATTGTGGCCAGGTGCGGACTGATGGAGAAATCATGGGGCCCTTTGAGCTACACCCACCCAAAACCATGCCCACATTAAAGCTCCGCCCCATATTTGTATTATAGAATTTATTTTCAAAATAATAGCTCATAAGAAAACTCAGGAAAAACTCACAGTAATGTACGTTGTGTATGAGCCTATCACAGAGCACCATAGCAGTTACTCTCATGGTAAAGGCAGTGAGTAAGAGAAAACAGAATCCACAGCAATAAAACTCTCATGGCAAAGGCAGTGAGTATGAGTGCACGCAAGATCTATAGCAATAAAACTCATGGTAAAAATCAGAGAGTATGAGCGTACACAGAAATTTTTATATATTTTTTTTTCATATTTACCGTCCGTGAAGAAGGTTGGGGCCTGGGCAGTGTGAAACCGTCACAATCGGTCTCCTGGCGCTGTGAGTGATTGATGGGGCACTCCCAGGGGCGGGCTCAGTCTCAGCCACACTCAAGTCATTTTAGGCAGGCGTGGCCGAGATTGAGAGCTGTGCAGGTAAGTAATGAGGGACACGTTCGCTGCTAGAAGCTGCCTGGAAGACCTCAGTCATGGCCTTGCAGCAGATCAGTAGGATCCATTCCACATCCAAGCCGAGGCCCAAGCCGCCAAAAATCACCGGTTGGCCCCTTCATCTGCTAGAGCAACTGCAATCCAAACGGATTGCAAAGCGAGACCCCTGCAGTGGCAACAGGGGTACCTGAATCCAGGCCCCTACCAACCTGTGGGCCCTTGGGCACTGCCTGAAGGGTCAGTCCGCCCCTGATCGTGGCTGATTTACCGCTGAAGCATCTGGGGTGCCAAGCAGAGGCGTGACTATACACCTCAGGGTCCAGATGCGGGAGTCCATGAAAGCCCCCCCCCAATCTTAGGCAAAACATACAGGGTTATCCAAAGAGATTCGAAAAGTCACCGCACGTTCGGTGACTTTTCGTTCTCTTCAATTCGGTTCCTTTTGCCGATTGCATTTCGGTGACCCTGCGGTGTATTCAGCAAACACCACAGGGTCCCCGAATTGCAGGGAAAAGCTGCCGATAACCTGACGAACACTAACCGAATGCACGCTGAAAACAAGCAAAAACATCTGGATTAACCTTCGAAAAAGCCGAACAGGAGCCGAACAGGAGCCGAAAAGGAGCCGAAAAGGAGCCGAATCACACAGAGCCGAAGCAGCTGTGACGTAGAGGAGGCAGTGAATAAATTAGAAAAAACCATTTGTATGAATCTGGGAAAATGAAACGCTGTTTGCAAAGAAACTACTGAGCGAAAATGTCTGAAATTTTCACAGGAGGTCCAGGGAATGATAATAAAGAGAGCTGTTACAAAAAAAATAAGTAAACTGAAAAAAATATAAAAAAAAAAATCGGACTTTTTAAAAAAAAAAAAAAAAAAAGAAAAATGCTTAAAGTATCCTAAAAAATCAATGAATAAAGAGACTTTTTGTTGCAGAATTTTATAATGAACGGTTTATTAGATATTGAATTAAAACGGGAATATTTTTAACATTGAAGCCTATGGGATTCTCCTGAATAAATTTGCCGAATTAAACCACCGAATGACAGGGCATTTCGGGAACCTTTCACTGCTGGTTTGTGTTCTCTGAATAGCCGAAGCAGTGCTTTTCATGGGGTTTTCACTGCCCTCGAACAGGCACCGAACAGGCACCGTATGTGCAGGCAATTCGCCAGGATTTGGCGAATTGCCTGCTCTCTGGATAGCCGAATGGCCAGGAAAGGTAACCGAACGCTGATTTTCAGCGTTCGGTTACCTTTCTCAAGCAATTCGGATCTCTTTGGATAACCCTGATAGTATTTTTAAATTGATCCCTACAGGTTCACGGTGTTGACTCCAGACAATCAGTTTTCTTTTTCCAGCTCCTCTGTGACGTCAGTCCATCCTATTTTTAATGTAATGTGGAGCTCTGTGAGGTATGCATAGTGCACGGCAATAAAAACGCACAGTAATGTGTCATGTGTATGAGCATACCCCAGAGCTCCACAGCAATAAAACACAGTAATGTGCCGTGTGGATGAGCACATCTCAGAGCTACACGTTAATAAAAACTCCGTAATATACGGTCTGTGTGAATGGATCACAGAGCTCCAAATTAAAAAAAAAAAAGTATAAAATATTGAATTTAAATACAATTAAAATAAATATAAAAACATATATACACTCGTTATCTTTCCAAACTTTTTTTGCAGGGATAGAGCTCACTTACTCTTCATCCAGTGGCCAAAGTGGCCTAGGTGAGGCCCCATGCGGCTGATTGTGGGGCCTCCACAGGCTCCAGGGTCTGGGGTACGGTGGCACTCACTGCACCCCTGGTGCCATGATTACTCATTACTGTGCTGTCTTAAGAAAATGAGGGCAGGAAAATGAGCCTCATAAATAGATCAGCACCACTCATTACACCAAATATTGTAATGTTCAGTAGGAAAATGTGAGCTCGAAAGTATCTGAGATGGACGAGAAGAACGTCTATTCACAGAGAACAAAAAGGGGCCATTCATAAGATCAGAGGACATTGTGCACTTGTGTCCAGCTCGGAAAGAGAGCTTTGCAATTATTATATCATGGAAATATTTACAACACAACCCCCTCACCTCGTGCCCTTTTTAATAACACAATTAAATCAGATTATAAAAAAGGAGAAAGAAGAAAAACCAAAGCATAAACGTGTTCCGATCTCTAACGAGGATAAGAGCAGTCATTTCAGCATATACCAAGGGGAAATGGTAACTGTGCAGAGAAGGTCCAGTGAGAATGAGAAATTCTACATGCTATGCAAAGGGTCCACTTAAAAGTGCTGCCCATCTCTATACAGAATTCATATGCTCCTAGGAGGAAAACCGTCAGAGTCGAAGGAACGTCCACTCTCACGGACATTCCTTCCACTCTGCAAAACGCATGTCTGACCCCAGCCTCCGGTTGCAAAGGAAACCATGAGTTTAGCCTAAAGCTAGGGTCAGACGAACGCATTTTTTCACGTCGTCCGTGAAAAAGTGCGGTCGAACGAACGTACGTATTTTTTCCCGGAATACGCGACAGCGGTCATACGATGCGCCTTTTCGTCTGTGATTTTGTACGGATCATCAATAAAACACTTTTTGTGTCTGGACGTTATGTTGGCCGGACATTAGCAGCGTCTGACGTCTCCCAATCACGCACACACGCCGCTATGCGGCCGCAGCGCACTCTGTACGTCAGTAGTAGCGGTTTGACGTTCTCGAAAAAATGCGTTCGTTGGCCACTTGCGTTGCGCGGACGAACTTTCGTGCGGCTGTTCGTCGTATGTTCCCCGGCATTGGACGTCATTTGCTGCTAGCACGGCTGTGATTTTGTGCGGCTAAACGCACGTTAAAACTGCGCTAGTCTGACCCTAGCCTAAGGCTGGGGTCAAACAAACGCATTTTTTCGAGAACGTCGAACTGCTAGTACTGATGTACAAAGTGCGCTGCGCCGGCATAGCGGCGTGTGTGCGTGATTAGGAGACATCAGACACTGCTCATGTCCGGCCAACATAACGTCCAGACACCCAGTTTCCTGGTTTGGATCCGTAAAAAAAAAAAAAAAAAAAAAAATCAAGCACGGAAATGCGCATCGTATGACAGTTTTCGTACATGCCGTAAAAAAGTGCGTCCGAACGCATTGACGTATTTTTTCACGGAATGTACGAAAACGGTCATGCGATGCGCATTTCCGTGCTTGAAAAATGCATTCGTTTGACACTAGCCTAAAGTGGTATTTGCGAATCTTAGCATTGCAGGTGGTTCTGAACAACATGTCCCATGATGCTCTGCCAGCCTTGTGTGATTAAGGAACATGGGATATGTAGTTCCAAAACATCCGGGATGCCAAGTTTCCCCATCACTAGCCTAGAGTCAAAATATGATGCCCTGACTAAAAGGAGAGATATATCTAACAACCAACCGCACTTCCTACTGACCCCCAATTGCCCCACATGCAGGGCTCACTGCTGCTGGAGGATGGGGCCTATGTAAGGGTCCAAGCAGGAGGAGGTGAGTTCTTTGTGTGAAAAGTCCAGGACTGAAAGCTCATATCACACCCGTAACGAATGCTCATTAGCACAGCCGTGCACAGCACTTTGCCTTGAGTAGGGCTGGCCAAAAAGCATTGCAAAGCGACCACGCCTTCCTGCGTGCATTCCTCGTGGCGTTGGGAGATCATGTGGCATGTTTCGGTAAGCCATTCAAAAATCCTACAGAATCACAGCTGAAAAAGAGGGTTTACCATCACAATCTTGCCACCTTGTGGCTGCAAAGAAAACTGCTGTGCTAAGAAAGTTACAGTTTTAAAAAAAAGTAGTAGAAATGTGGACGACTTTCAGTAATTTTTTTAAATCGGAATTAAAAATAAAAAAAATAAATGGTGCAAGAGCATAGATTTTTTTTTTTCTATGCAAGGTACCACCATAGTCACATCAGAAATATGACACGAGTATGGTGCAAACACAAACATACAGGGTTATTCAAAGAGCACCAAAATGCTTCGGGGGGAGTCAAATTCAGCATTCACCGCAAGGTTTCAGAAGTGCAAAGAACAAACAAACATCGGATAGATCTGATAAGCCGACGACCAGCCGAAGAGAGCCGACCAACGGGTAACAGAAAACACCCCCCCCCCCCGGCATCTTTTAAAAGCGGTTTGCAAAAAAAATTAATTATAATAATATCCAATAATATCACACTGATTGGACTCAAGGTTGGCTCATTCCTGGCTCCAATTAGCTCTTGGAGAAGTCCTTAGGCTAGGGGGTTCACATACTTTTTCCACCCTGCACTGTGAATGTTTACATGTGATGTTCAATAAACACATGAAAACATATAAAGGTTTGTGTTGTATTATTTTAAGCAGACTGTGTTTTTCAAATTGTTGTGACTTAGATGAAGATCAGAGCACATTTTATGACCAATTCATGCTAAACTCCACGTAATCCCAAAGGGTTCACATACTTTTTCTTGCCACTGTATATCACCATCAATGAACTAGAACATGAGTGAATATTAGGCGCCTATTCAGGCACGATCTATATTGTTTACGATATACAATATAGAGCGTGCCTGAATAGGCGCCTAATATTCACTCATGTTCTAGTTCATGGATGGTGATATATTTCGATCCAATGAGCTTTATTTCGGTTGGGTCAGGCTCAGCACACGTTGTTGCGCTGGGTGGCCGAGTCATTTCCCAATAATCCACGATCGTGTCAATACATGGCATATTCACTAAGCATCCAATGTTCATGCCTTTACTGTCATACCAATATAGGTTGCTATACCAACGAGTTTCGCAGTGACGAATAATAGCTTACTTTGTGGGCTACTCAATTTTTGAGCATAAGTCACACTATTTATCATCTCTAGTATAGGGTAATGGTTGTTCACCTATACACCTAAGGTTTGACAGAACTAGAAGGTGCGGTGCTAATGGGTGTTCTAATCTTTGCCATCCATATTCATCAATTGATGTGCGCAATCTGCGTAAACTGGTGGACGCACCATTTTCCTAAATTCTAAAAGATACAATTATTGCTATATTTAAGACTGATGCATTACCGTATTTAATATTTAACCAATTCATGTCAAGATTGGACAACATCTCTCTAATGTAAGACGTTTATTTTAAACTGTGTTTAATAAAAAAAAATTTAATTCTAAGCAATAGGTACTATTTGTCCCCGTAAGGTGAATTGATACTAGTGTTTAATCACCTTCCTAGCCCTCCTCACACAGTGGTTTTCCATCGGTTTACTCACTTGAAGCCAATTCGTCTCTTTAAATAACCCCTTAAGGCCGGCGTCAGACGAACGCAGGGATCACGTCCGTGTTGCCGCACAGTTTAATGTCTGTCGTAGCATAGAATCATGAGCAAAAGAGACCCACACATGAAGTACGTGTGCACCGAACTGCGCACGCACAACGCACGTGGCAAACGGACAAAAGTAATGCAAGAACGTAAAACCGCTACCACGGACGTGCAGAGTGCGCCACTTCCGCGTAGTGTTCTGTGTGAGTGATGAGATGTCAAACGCAGCGCATTTGCGACGTCCAGCACCATGACGCACAAAATGCCTTTTCATATCCTTTTAAAATTTTTATCATGTCTCATATTAATTTTGGATTCCCTTTTTTCCTACGTCTATCAAAAAAAAACAGTCCGTGTGGCGTCTACAGCATCTTCCGTCAGTAAGTCTGTCCGTTATGCACGCACGTAGAGTGCACTGAAATGCACCGCATCTGACATCTCATCACTCATACAGAACGCTACGTGGATGTGGCGCACTCTGCGCGTCCGTCTAGTGGTTTTACGTTCTTGCCTAACTTGCGTCCGTTTGCCACGTGCATTGTGCGTGCTCAGTTCGGTGCGCATGTACTTCGTGTGTGGGTCTCCATTGCTCATGATTCTATGTTACGAAGGACGTGGTCACTGCGTTCGTCTGACGCCGGCGTTATTCTTTTCATTTTCAGCAAAAACCCATTTTTTGTATTTTTATTATATATAAAATTTGATTCAATTTTTTTTTATTCTGTAAGGGTCCTTTTTTATTATTATACAGGGTGAGCCAGTCAAACCTGCATTTTTGAAATGACTAAAAAATAAACGGATGGATATTTCAAAATTTTATTGTTACTATCTTAATGTACATTAAAAAGCATTTAAGAAACAACATTCACTGTTTAAAAATAACTCCAGTAAGATGGTGTCCTTCCCGATTGTATGGGTGATGGTGTAAATCTAACCTCAAGATTCTTCAGACGCTCGTGTTTGCCATGCCAAGCGCAGCACTCTGTCGACGCGCCGATCTCCGAGGGCTTCTTTCCACAGCAACTCTCACGAGGTCAATATTCGCGGGAGTTCGCACTGATCTTGCACTGCCACCCCTTCTGCTTCTCGTTTCACCAATTGCTTCAAAGTTTGTCACCCACAATTTGATTGAATTAACAGACGGCACTGGCTTATTTCGATTAATTTGAAAATTCTTCCGGAAACGACGCTGAGCGGCTGCATAACTACCACTTTGGTAAAACGCTTTCACAGCGAATGAACGTTGTTGTTTAGACCACTGCTCCATGACGACTGAAATGCTTAGTTGTGGGGGACACAATGGTAACCTTGCTAACTCGCTCCTCCCACTTTCACGGCTCTCCCGCCCTTTTCAAAAATGCAGGTTTGACTGGCTCACCCTGTATTACAGTTTTTATTGATTTAAACACTTAGAAGAAAAGCAGAGTCAGTCCCTGCAGTTCGGTCCTTGGAGACTCCATCTTCAGCGCATTTCAGTGACTCGGCAGTGAATACACCGCAGGGTTGGCAAAATGGAATTGCCAAAGCGCACCGAACTAGAAAGCACTCTGTACTGAGTATCATGTAGAAAAATGGAGCAGAATCTGTTCATCATAGGTTATTATTAGAGTTAACCTTAACCCAACATTAAAATGACTTCTTTCAAAATATCCACTACATTTTTAAAAACTACAAATTCTTTCCCATGGCAATTTTCTCAGCAGCCACAAGGGGGCAACCTGATGATAGGACACAGTGAAAGAATACGTATCCTTTTTAAACGTGTTAATTCCATGTACTGCTGGGCAGCACTATTCCTGCAAATTAAGGACATGGGTAGAAGGTTATTAGAAACTATGGACTAAATGACAGACGCTGCCCATGGGTTTGACAATAGTTGGCAAAGTATCATGGGAGTTACAGATCTACAGCGTCTAATGAGTTGTGCAACATACTATAGTGCCAGTGTTACCACAAAGCAGATTAGGCATTTGCCTAGGGCGCCATTACATCAAAAAATGTATGGGGACATTATGGGGACAGGTTCCCTAAAAAATTTCCTATGAGTGAAGTGAACTGATACATGCCCTATATACCAGCTAAGGCTGGGGTCAGACCAGCGCACTTTTAACGTGCGTTCTGGCGCACATAATTACGGCCGCACTAGCAGCAGATGACGGGCAATGACGGCCAATATACGATGTATGGCCGCACAAAAGTCCGGCCGTGCAACGCAAGTTGAATTTGAACGCATTTTTCTGAGAACGCTGAACCGCTAGTACTGACGTACTGAGTGCGCAGCTGCGGCATAGCGGCGTGTTTGCATGATTAGGAGATGTCAGACACTGCTAATGTCCAGCCTACATAACGTCCAGACGCAAAAAGAGTTTTATTGACGATCCGTACAAAATCACGACCGACAATGTGCGTCGTCTGACCGTTTTTGCGCATTCCGTGAAAAAAATACGTCAATGCGTTCGGACGCACTTTTTCACGTTCGCGGGGAAAAATGCTTTCGTCTGACCCTAGCCTTAGAGTGGCTCCATTGAGCCTTGGCTCCAGTGACATTCCCAAGTGGCATCCTAAGTGGACGTCTAGAGTTGATTTCCTGGAGTTGCGGGACTGGAGGAAGGAACTGCAAGGCCCACTTTTTACTCTGGGTAAACGCACGTCTATATTATGCTTTCTCTCACGCTTCTGCTCTTTACTTCTACCTTTCTCCTTAAATGGAACTCCTGCCCCTCTACCACCGACCCCTACACTAACTGCATCTCTCCCTCCCTCTTCTCGTCCCACATGATGGCCTCGCATGAGCTCCTTTGTTTCCTCAGTACATGGTCTCCCTCTAACTCTCGTGCTGCCAATCACTCCCACAAATCCCATTCCCACCTTCTCTTTCTCACCCCCCTGCTGTTACTCTAGTCAGGTGACATCCAATACTTCCCTCTCATCCTATCTCCATCACACATAAATCACCTCCCTGCAAGCCCAGCAACCTCATTCCCATAATCCCTCAGCGCCTGTCCTCTTTCTCCTGCGCCCTCTGGAACGCTCGGTGTGCAACAAACTCACAGCAATCCATGACCTCTTCCTTTCAAACTCCTTCAACCTCCTAGCTTTAACTGAAACCTGGCTAACTCCCTCTGACACGGCCTCCGTTGCTGCTCTCTCACATGGCGGTCTACACTTGAGCCATACCCCCAGACCGGGTGAGAGAAATGGTGGCGGGGTCGGAATCCTGCTCTCTCCCATCTGCACCTACCAACATCTCCCTCCACCCCCATCCCCCTCCTCCTTCGAGACACACTGCATCTGCCTGTTCTCTCCTCTGGCCCTCAGGGTGGCAGTCATCTACCGCCCACCGGGACCAACCTCCCAGTTCTTTGACCACTTTGCTACCTGGCTTTCTCACTTCCTGTCTTCTAATCTTCCATGCCTAATTCTCGGGGACTTCAACAGTCCTATTGATGATCCTTCTGCCCCTGCTGCCTCTAAACTTCTTTCACTCACGTCCTCCCTTGGACTCACACAATCTTCCCTCCTCCCTACCCACCGCGATGGTCACGCTATTGACCTTGTCTTTTCCAACCTCTGCTCCATTTCTGAGTTCAACTGTCGCCCTTTCCCCATCTCTGACCACCACCTTCTCTCTTTCAACCTATCTGGACTTCCTAAACACCCTGCTCCCCCACCACACACACACAGAAATCTACATGCTGTGGATCCCCATCAATTCTCCAACCTACTTCACCACCTCCCTCACACCTCATCCTTCACCTGCCCTGATGCTGCCACTAATCACTACAACACTACTCTTATCTCTGCTCTAGACACTCTTGCTCCTCTTCGACTCTGTAAGGCCCCACGCCGCCAGCTTCAGCCCTGGCACACCCTCCAGACTCGCTACCTGCAAAGATGCTCCCGCACTGCAGAGCGTGCCTGGAGGAAATCCCGCTCTGAAGCTGATTTTGTTCCCTTCAAGTTTATTCTCCGGTCATACACCTCTGCCCTCCACTAGACTTGTGCACCGATTTTTTTTCGGTTCGTTCGTATTTTGTAAATTTTCGTTTCGGTTCGTTTTCGTATCGACTGTTTCTTTGTAATTTCGGAAATGTTCGTGTTTTTCGGAACGTCCGTTCTCCTCGTTTCAAAGTGTCTATTCGTTTTGACGTAAACTAATGGTTTTTCGGATACGATAATTCTGTCGATACGATAATTCCGCCATTGAGATTTCTCATGTTTTACAAGAAGGATACATTGAGATGGGAATGATACAAAATTACAGAATCAGCGATATAACCAAAAAATATGTTGTCCGAAATGGAACCGAAATCAGGAATGGAGCCGAAATTACGAATGGAACGAAAATGATTTTCGATTTTACACATTTCTAGTCCATTCGAAAATCCCGAACAAATTTTCGTTTCGTTAAGTAAAGTTTTCGTAAAGTCGGCTGAATACGAATGCACGAATTGGGAAATTTCGTGAAAATTCCGAAATTCCGAAACCCGAAACACACATCCCTACCCTCCACTTGGCCAAACAATCCTTCTCATCTCTTATATCTACGCTGTCCTCCAACCCTAAACGGCTCTGGTCCACCTTCAACACCCTCCTCTACCCACCTGCACCTCCCCCCTCAGCGCTCAAGACCTGGCAGACTACTTCCTCAGTAAAACTCTAACTATAAGAAGCAACATCCCAACACAAGATAGTTATCTGCCACCTCCACAGGTCCCCTCTGCCACCCTCTGCCGCTTCCTCCCAGCCACTGAGGAGGAAGTCAATTCCTTATTGTCCTCCTCACATCTCACCACGTGCCCGCTTGACCCCATTCCCTCACATCTAATTCCTCCCCTCTCCTCCTCCCTCACCCCTGCTCTCACACACATCTTCAACCTATCTATCTCCACTGGCTCCTTTCCATCCGCCTTCAAACACGCGCTAGTTACCCCTTTACTAAAGAAACCATCCCTCGATCCCAACTCTCCATCCAACTACCGCCCTGTATCCCTGCTTCCCTTTACCTCTAAGCTTTAGAAAAACTAGTCTTCAACCGCCTCTCCCTCTTCCTGTCCTCCAATTCCCTCCTTGACCCCCTGCAATCTGGCTTCCGTCCGCTACACTCAACTGAAACTGCCCTCAAAGTCACCAACGACCTCCTAACTGCTAAAAAACACGGCCACTATTCTATTCTCATCCTGCTTGACCTCTCGGCTGCTTTTGACACTGTTGACCACCTCCTCCTTCTACAGACCCTCAACTCTCTGGGTCTCGGTGACACTGCACTTGCTTGGGTTGATTCCTATTTATCCAACAGGTCCTTCGCTGGTAACTCCTCCTCCTCATTGCCTCTATCTGTTGGTGTACCTCAAGGCTCTGTCCTTGGTCCTCTGCTCTTTTCCATCTACACCTCCTCCCTGGGCAAAATCATCAACAGCTTTGGCTTTAATTACCACCTCTACGCTGATGACACTCAGATCTACCTCTCTACCCCTGATCTCTCTCCCCCTGTCCTTTCAAAAGTCAGTGACTGTTTATCTGGCATCTCCTCCTGGATGGCCTCCCACCACCTAAAGATCAACATGTCAAAGACTGAGCTCCTACTTACAGGGGCGGATCCAGACAGATTTCGGGGGGGGCACTCTACCAGTTTTGGCTAAGAGCTGGTGTTGGGTTAGCAGTGACAGGCAGAGACGTGCCTAATGGAAAGCTGTGCTCATTACACTCACTCTCCCCAGAACATTGCACAGGGTCTGTTATCATGTGGGCTCAGGAGTCCTGCGAACCCTTTTCATAAGAGGGGCCCAGGGTACCCCCTTGTATGGGGCCCCTCAAGGGGTCCATCACCCACTCATGGCAGCTGAGGCTGCTCCGCAGCACAGAATGTCCCTGTGACAAACGTGGGAAACTACTGATCACTTTAAAAGATACTGTACATTACTGACACACTGCATATTACAGAGCTCCACAGCAATAAAACTCACAGTAATGTGCAGTGTGTATGAGTGTATCAGAGCTCCAGAGCAATAAAACTTACGCTCATAAACACTGCACATTACTGTGAGTTTTATTGCTGTGGAGCTCTGTGATAAACTCATACACATCGCACATTCCAGTATCACAGAGCTCCACAGCAATAAAACTCACAGTAATGTGCGGTGTGTATGAGCGTATCACAGAATCCACAGCAATAAAACTCACTAGTATGTGCGGTGTGAATTAGCGTATTAACAGAGTGCCACAGCAATAAAACTCACTGTAACGTACTGATGGTTTATTCATTCCCCAGCATATCGTTATTTTATTAACCCCCAGCATATCAATTGCAGGCCCCCCAAACTCCCCCCAGCATATCAATTGCAGACCCCCGACCCCCAGCATATCAATTGCAGACCCCCCAACATAAAATTACAGACCCACAACTCCCCTCCCAGAATATCAATTGCAGACCCCAACATATCAATTGCAGACCCCCAACTCATCCCCCAGCATATCAATTGCAGACCCCCCAACATATCAAATGGAAGGCCCCCAACCCCCATCCCCCCAGCATATCAAATGGAAGGCCCCCCCCTCAGCATATCAAATGGAAGGACCCCCCCCGAGGCATATCAAATGGAAGGCCCCCCCCTCAGCATATCAAATGGAAGGCCCCCCCCCTAGCATATCAAATGGAAGGCCCCCCCCTCAGCATATCAAATGGAAGGCCCCCCCCTCAGCATATCAAATGGAAGGCCCCCCCCTCAGCATATCAAATGGAAGGCCCCCCCCTCAGCATATCAAATGGAAGGCCCCCCCCTCAGCATATCAAATGGAAGGCCCCCCCCCCCTCAGCATATCAAATGGAAGGCCCCCCCCCTCAGCATATCAAATGGAAGGCCCCCCCCCTCAGCATATCAAATGGAAGGCCCCCCCCTCAGCATATCAAATGGAAGGCCCCCCCCCTCAGCATATCAAATGGAAGGCCCCCCCCTCAGCATATCAAATGGAAGGCCCCCCCCAGCATATCAAATGGAAGGCCCCCCCCGAGGCATATCAAATGGAAGGACCCCCCCCCGAGGCATATCAAATGGAAGGCCCCCCCCGAGGCATATCAAATGGAAGGACCCCCCGAGGCATATCAAATGGAAGGCCCCCCCCTCAGCATATCAAATGGAAGGCCCCCCCCTCAGCATATCAAATGGAAGGCCCCCCCCCTCAGCATATCAAATGGAAGGCCCCCCCCCTCAGCATATCAAATGGAAGCCCCCCCCCTCAGCATATCAAATGGAAGCCCACGCACACACACACTGCCTGTTATTTACTTACAGGTTGGAATCCCTGTCCCCCCCCCCCCCCCCGCTGCTCTCCGTCCACTCCCCCTCCCTGCACGTGCTGGACACTTCTAGCACAAAGGGGAGGCTCTGCATCATGCAGCTTTGGAGGAGGAAGGGGCGGAGCCATCATGTCCCCATGCGAGCTGCTGGGCTGGCAGCCTCTTCCTCTCCCCCCGCAGACTTCATATCCAGCGCAGTGTGTGATCCCACACGCCGGGTAAATGGGAGACCCAGTGCCCGAACCCTGCCAGGGCTGCAAGGCCAATCCGGGCCCCCCCTTCTCGGGGGGGGGGCAATTGCCTCGTTGACCCCCCCTGGATCCGCCCTTGCCTACTTATTCCTCCCTCTAATGCCTCCCCACCTCCTGACTTCTCTATTACGGTGGAGGGTATCACCATCTCCCCATCAAACCAAGTTCGCTGTCTTGGAGATACACTTGACTCTGCTCTTTCCTTCATCCCCCACATCAAGTCTCTTTCCTCCTCCTGCCGATACCAACTGCGTAATATTTCCAGAATTCAGCCATTTCTTACCGCTGTCACCACAAAACAACCTCATACACGCCCTGGTAATCTCCCGACTCGACTATTGCAATAATCTCTTATCTGGCCTCCCTCTGTCCCGCCTCTCCCCCCTACAATCCATCCTGAACGCCTCCGCCAGGCTAATTCACCTCACCCGCTGCTCTGTCTCTGCCGCTCCCCTCTGCGAATCCCTTCACTGTCTCCCCATCCACTGCAGAATTAAAGTTCAAAATCCTTATCCTTACCTACAAAACCCTCACTAACTCAGCGCCCCACTACCTGTCCTCACTAATCACCAAATACACCCCAACCCGCTCCCTAAGGTCAAACAGTGACCTGCGCCTAGCTTCTCCCCGCATCACCTCTTCCCATGATAGACTGCAGGATTTCTCACGCGCAGCCCCCACTCTCTGGAACGCTATCCCTCGTACTGTCAGACTTTCCCCTAACTTCTCTTCCTTCAAACGCTCCCTTAAAACGTTCCTATTTAGGGAAGCCTACCACCCAACTCACTGACGCAACCATCAATCACTCTCACCTTGCAGTCCTCTCCTCCTGTTTCCAACCCCAACCCTCCCAGATTGTGAGTTCCTACGGGAATAGGGCCCTCATCTCCTCCTGTACTGTTTGTCAAATGTTGTTCAATGTATTGTAACCCTGTCTATACTGTGCTTATTGTACAGCGCTGCGGAATATGCTGGCGCTTTATAAATAAATAATAATAATAATAATAATACCACCATACCTAGGGCAAAAGTCACCCAGCCATGCTGCATGGAAAAGGAACAGCCCACGGCACGCTGTTTGTCTATATTTTCCATGGTCTGAGCATCTATAAAAAAGGAGTAATTCACCAAGTGCTGTTGTGTTCACCCTTGTGGCAACTATGGAGTCCCATCACACACACACTTATTCAGAGAGATTCGAAAAGTCACCGCACGTTCGGTGACCTTTCGTTTCCCGCACTTTGGGGCGATTCAGCAATTCTCATTCTATATGTGTAGGAAGGGGGCCTTGTGTTTGTGACAGTATGTGTGTGGGGGGGTCATGGTTTGTGTCTACAGAGATGGTCTAGAAAATGCAACACTCAGATCAGACACTGACACCTTTATTCTTCTATTAGACTTGCATCATGTTTCGCAGCCTCTGTATTACTACGCTTTATTTTAGGACTGTCCCCTTCATGAAATTGTCAAAAGGGCAGAATATGGATGCCAGTAACATTTTTCCCAAAATTTGGCAAATTGCCTGCTCTATGAACAGCCGAATGGCCCCGAAATGTCCCTGTTCGCTGAAATTCAGTGTCTGGTTACATCTAGGATCTCTCTGAATAACTCCTACAGTGTCCCTCATATCGTAAAACATGCACCACCCCTCCATATACCCGCAGATTAAACCCATCAGACACACATTGTTCCCAAACGCACGTGGTTCAATCACTCAGACCCATATATACTGACACAACTTCCAACTTCCACGTTTCTATGTTTCTATAGTGATATTGCAGAAGGTATTAATGGTAAAGTATGTCTTTTTGCTGATGACACAAAGATTTGCAACAGGGTTGACGTTCCTGGAGGGATCAGCCAAATGACAAATGATTTAGGTAAACTAAAAAAATGGTCGGAGTTGTGGCAATTGAGTTTTAATGTGGATAAGTGCAAGATAATGCACCTGGGACGTAAAAACCCAAGGGCTGAATATAGAATATTTGATACAATCCTAACCTCAACATCTGAGGGTTGGGATTTAGGGGTTATTATTGCAGAGGATCTAAGGGTAAGTAGTCAATGTAATCGAGCAGCAGGAAATGCTGGCAGAATGCTTGGTTGTGTAGGGAGAGGTATTAGCAGTAGGAAAAGGGAAGTGCTCATGCCACTGTACAGAGCACTGGTGAGACCTCACTTGGAGTACTGTGTCTGTATCTCCAGAAGGATATAGACATCTTAGAGAGAGTTCAGAGAAGGGCTACTAAAATGGTGTACGGCTTGAAGGAGAAAAGTTACCAGGAAAGGCTTAATGATCTTAACATGTACAGCTTGGAAAAAAGACGAGACAGAGGAGATATGATAGAAACATTTAAATACGTAAAGGGAAACCACAAGGTAGAGGAAGGGAGTATATTTAAAAGGAAACAAAATAGCAAAACAAGAGGACATAGTCTTAGATTAGAGGGGAAAAGGTTTAAAAGTAACATCAGGAAGCATTATTTTACTGAGTGGGTGGTGGATACATGGAACAGTCTTCCAGTAGAAGTGGTAGAGGCCAAAACAGTAATTGAATTTAAGCAGGCATGGGATAGGCATAAGGCTATCCTAAACAAAAGATAAATCCAGGTAAAGTATCCATGTAATTGGGCAGACTAGATGGGCCGAAAGAAAAATATCGGCAGATAAGAACCTATGTTTCTATGTTTCTATCACACATAATAGGCACGAATATTACAGCAGCGCTTTGCTCATCACCTCTGATGTTTCAGTCATCATGGAGGCGCTTCCATGAATACTTAAATGCTCAAAAAGCAGTAGAGATGGGGGAGAGTCACAGGTGTGAAGATTCACATCAGGGCAAAAATCTAGGGTAGCCAGGTCAGGTTTTCTTGTGTTCTCTTGAGGTGAGTGCAGGGAAAGTGCTGCCCTGCAACATGCAGAATTTGAATTATACAGGAAGGAAATCATGGCAGCTCAGATTCCTTTGTTATTTCTAAGGCTGGGGTCAGACTAACGCAGTGCGAACGTGCGTGCAGCCGCAGTTTATTATGGCCGTAGTAGCAGCCAATGATGGGCAATATACGGAGTACGGCCGCACAAAATTGCAGCTGCGCAACGCAAGCGGCAAACAAACGCATTTTTTCGAGAACGTGATACCGCTAGTACGGACGTACAGAGTGCGCTGCGTCCGCTAGCGGCGTGTGTGATTAGGAGACGTCAGACACTGCTAATGTCCGGCCAACATAACGTCCAGACGCAATAAAGGGTTTTATTGATGATCCGTACAAAATCAGACGAAAATGCGCATCGTATGACCGCTATCGCATATTCCGTGAAAAAATACGTCCATTCGTTCGAACGCACTTTTTCACGGACAACGCGAAAAATGCGTTCGTCTGACACTAGCCTTACCTGCATCACATGGTTTCTACATACTGCGGAGGGGGGGGGGGGGGTCGCACTTTTCATGCACTGCTTATTAGCATGAATAAGTTATACATGTCTGCAAAACATTGCCGATCTGGCATCAAAAGGGAACTCCAGGAGTAGATACCAGATTCCATTTATTGTGACACATGGAATATAGACACAACACAGCATCTGTACCTGGTGTTCTCCCTCTGCACGGAGGAGTCCATGAAAACCCATGCAGTCACACGCTTTAAAAAATATATATAAACAACAAACGAGACAGTCCTATAGGATCAAACACACAAATATTTACCTTGACACACTTAACAGAGAATCTATTTCTCACAGGAGGCCCCTGTTACAGCTCTATACAACATACAAAAAGCATAAGGAAAGCTTTAAAGAATATTTAAAACAAGGCGGATTGACGTAGTATTTACAGAAAGAATCTGGGGCAGAGGAGACGCTCTCTGTCAATCTCCACTAGGTATTCCTGGATAGATCACACGTGGAATAGGTGGCTGCAACAATGTAACAAAGATGAGGCATAAAGCCCAAGCACTACCTTGACCCCTAGGCAAATTGGACTTGCTTGCCCTATTTTGGCTTCTGTTTACTCTTTTAGGATTTTAGTTCAGGATAGAGAGTATGAAAAAAGAGAAACCATCAGCTCTGTTCACTAAAAGGTGAAATTCAGAAATGACAGAAGTGAAAATTCTAGGTCAAAATAGCCAAACTAGCAAATTTCTCCCACTTTCCAAATCAGCTATTTGGTCTGGATTGGGTAATCCTGCACTTTAGGGGTCCAAACGAACAGCATTACAAAAATGGAAAAACTCCACTTTTTCCTCTAAGGCTGAGGTCAGACTAATGCATTTTTAACGTGTGTTTAGGCGCACTTAATCACGGCCGCAGTAGCAGCAAATGACAGCCAATAAACAAACAGGGTTATCCAAAGAGATTCGAAAAGTCACCGCACGTTCGGTGACTTTTCGTTCTCTTCAATTCGGTTCCTTTTGCCGATTGCATTTCGGTGACCCTGCGGTGTATTCAGCAAACAGCACAGGGTCCCCAATTGCAGGGAAAAGCTGCCGTAAACTCACCGAAAACTAACCGAATGCACGCTGAAAAACAAGCAAAAACATCTGGATTAACCTTCGAAGAGGAGCCGAACAGGAGCCGAAAAGAGCCGAAAAGGAGCCGAATCACACAGAGCCGAAGCAGCTGTGACGTAGAGGAGGCAGTGAATAAATTAGAAAAACCATTTGTATGAATCTGGGAAAAAAGAAACGCTGTTTGCAAAGAAACTACTGAGCGAAAATGTCTGAAATTTTCACAGGAGGTCCAGGGAATGATAATAAAGAGGGCTGTTACAAAAAAAATAAGCAAACTGAAAAAAAAAAAATCAAAAAAAAATCGGACTTTTAATTTTTTTTTAAAAAATTCAGAAAAATGCTTAAAGTATCCTAAAAAATCTATAAATAAAGAGACTTTTTGCTGCAGAATTTTATAATGAACGGTTTATTAGATATTGAATTAAAACGGGAATATTTTTAACATTGAAGTCTATGGGATTCTCCTGAATAAATTTGCCGAATTAAACCACCGAATGGCAGAGCATTAGGGGAACCTTTCACTGCTGGTTTGTGTTCTCTGAATAGCCGAAGCAGTGCTTTTTGATGGGGATTTCACTGCCCTCGAACAGGGACCGAACAGGCACCGTATGTGCAGGCAATTCGCCAGGATTTGGAGAATTGCCTGCTCTCTGGATAGCCGAATGGCCAGGAAAGGTAACCGAACGCTGATTTTCAGCGTTCGGTTACCTTTCTCAAGCAATTCGAATCTCTTTGGATAACCCTGAAAGTGCATCCGTGCAACGCAAGCGGCAAACTAACACATTTTTTAGAGAATGCAGAACCGCTAGTACTGACGTACCGAGTGCACTGCGCCCGCATAGCGGCGTGTGTGCGTGATGAGAGGTCAGACGCTGCTCATGTCCGGCCAACATAACGTCCAGACATCCAAGGTTTCCTGGTTTGGATCCGTAAAAAAAAAATAAAAAAAAAAAAAAAAAAAATCACGCACGAAAATGCGCATCGTATGACCATTTTCACGCATTCCGTGAAAAAAATATACATCAATGTGTTCGGACGCACTTTTTGATGGTCGCTGTGAATAATGCGTTCGTTTGACCCTAATATGGTATCTGGTAATCATATGTCTGGGTATCGTTCAAAAGCGTCATTATTTCACGTGCTTTATCGGTTTCCGAACCTTACTCGCGAAAGCCGTTCTAATGGCAGGAAGACCTCGTGCTCCAACATTAGTAGATCCAGACAAAATTGTGGGTTAGGGTTACCCTAACTCTAGAACTCAGATAAAGCACGTGAAATAATGACTCTCTTTTGAATGATACCCAGACAGAGGAAAAATGAGTTTTTTTTCCATTTTTGTAATGCTGTGAATTTGGACCCCTAAAATGCAGGATTACCGGTTTTTTTAACAAGCATGCAATCTTTAAACCATATTTTGGTAAAACTGTATTTTAGCAGTGTAAATAATGTGATAGACATTCCAACTGTATGTTAGCATTGTGAAAGCCATTTCAATGGCTTTAAGCATTGTAAACCCCTAACCCAGGGGTCAGCAACCTTGGTTCCCCGATGTTTTGAGAACTACATTTCCCATGTGGCTCAGTCAGCCTAATGGATGACTGAGCATCTTGGGAAACATAGTTCCCAAAACATCAGGGAGCCAAGGTTGCTGACCCCTGCCCCCCTAACCCTATACAGACAGTGTCTGAATTTACGTTATGTTTCCAAAGCTAAAAAATACAGTTTTGCCCAATATTTCTGTATAACAAACAAATACATGAAAAATTAAACACCAAATTTACACTATAAATTTTTTACTATCTCAGAACAATTTGTGCAAATTTTCTATTTTACCCTCTATTTAATTAACTTTGCATTCAAGGATTCAAACTAATTTTATGATAAAAATGTTTTCAACAAAAATCACCTGGTATTGAAGAGATTAAAAGCGTTCTCGGGAGCAGGATGGCTGCAAACACCAACCCACAGCTGCAGGTACAAACAGATGACCAGATTTGTTTGCGGGTCTCTATGTTAATATTTATAAACATATACATATTAAACCATATACACTTACCCAAATCTTGCTCTGAGCTGAGAGGCAAAAAGTGTTTAGCTGAATCACCCCCCACAAACTAATCAACCCCAATGAGGAACACATGGGGAGGGCAGCCACCCTGTAACAAGGCAAGGAAAGGCAAGAACTAAAACAGATTAAATACAAAAGGTCTGTTCACCAAGTACCGAAAGTTCAGCGGCATTTTGTGCTTTCACTTCGGTGCAATTCGGGGCACTTCGGTGATTCCATTTCATGACAGTACTGTGAAATCACTATTCACTGGATGGTCACCGTAGTGCGCCAAAGATGGAGTCGCCAAAGCCTCATGATAAACTTGGAGAATATTGCCGAAGAACACCAAAAAGCACCAAAATGGTCTTGGCAAACTCCACTGAACTGCAAAAAAAACAAACAAACAACCTGAACTCTCCTATTCTACTAATGGGTGTTTAAACCAATAAAAATGCATTATCCCCTTACCACCACGGGACGTACTATGCCATCCTCGCATCGGGAGGACTTTGAAGGTGCAAGGCGTACAGGCATACCCCACTGTCTTCAATGGGAAGCCCTGGCCCCCCGCAGCCAGCGTGCGTCACGCGCGGTTGGCTGCAGAGAGACGGCCTGAACTCAGGCCTCCCCTTGCAGCCAATGACGCGGGCCGACAATCAGCAGCACGCATGGCACCTGTCGGCGAGGCTTGCCTGTATGCCTTGCCAGCATTAACCCACCCCTGATGGGTGACGCCCGCTTGTCGTTAAGGGGTTACATAGTTACATAGTTATATAGGCTGAAAAAAGACATGCGTCCATCGGGTTCAGCCTCTCCCACATAACCTACTGCTGTTGATCCAAAAGAAGGCAAAAAACCCAGTCTGAATGCTTGCCAATATGCAACATACTGGGAAAAAATTCCTTCTTGACCCCAGAATGGCAGTCAGATTTCTCCTTGGATCAAGAAGCTTTTACCCACATATTAAATATTATAACCCTTAATATTCTGTGTCTGCAGGAAGTCATCCAGTCGTTTTTTAAAAGTCTGTACAGACTCTGACCCAACCACCTCAACAGGCAGAGAATTCCACAGCTTGATTGTTCTCACCGTAAAATAACCCTTCCTATGCTTTAAGCTAAATTTTCTTTCTTCCAGTCTAAATGGATGACCCCTTGTCCTATGTATAGACCTGTTAATGAATAGGTTATCAGACAATGGTTGATAATGGCCCCGTATATATTTATATAAGGTTATCAGATCCCCTCTAAGGCGCCTTTTCTCTAAACTAAACAGGTTTAAGCTTGTTAGTCTTTCCTCATAACTTAACCCTTCCATCCCCCTTATTAATTTAGTTGCCCGTCTCTGCACTTTTTCTAACGATATAATATCTTTTTTTAAGACAGGTGCCCAAAATTGCACGGCATATTCAAGGTGCGGCCTGACCATTGATTTATACAGAGGCAAAATTATGTTTTCATCCCGTGAGTGAACTCCCCTTTTAATGCATGCCAGTACTTTGCTGGCCTTGGCGGCTGCTGTTTGACATTGCACATTGTTACTTAGTTTGAAGTCTATGATTATTCCCAAATCCTTCTCAGGTTAAAATGTTTGTAAATAATAAAAAAGGTTGCATAACCCTTTTATGCTGCGGGGCATACTATGCGATCCCCGCGGTGGGTGGGGCCTCAAAAGAAGGGGCGTGCATCTATGGGTCGCGTCATTCGCTGCCACGGCGCGGCCTGAAACCCTGCAGCCAATGTCGCGCGCTGCAGGTCAGCTGTGTGAATGGGCCGGAGGAGGGGCCAAAAAAATAAAAATGATATTACGTTTTACATTGAATCCTATTCGATTCGCTTGTTTAAACCTGTCAAACTGAAACATCAACAATCAGGGCATTTCTCTGAAACTTCGGTGCATTTCGGCGTTGTCAAAAAAGATTAACTAGGCTAGGGTCAGACGAATGCATTCTGTGCGGACTGTGCGTCTGTGCACAACGGATGTACTTTCTGACTGACGACAAGGTAGTGGCCACACGGTCCGTTTTTGTGACTGACTTTTTTTGACTGATTAAGGCTCGGGTCAGACGAATGCAGTGTTAACGTCCGTGTAGCTGCACTTTAGTCTGTCTGTGGTAGCAGATAATCATGATCAATGAAGGCCCACACACGAAGTACGTCCGCACGGAAGTGCGGACGCACTATGGACACGGCAAACGGACGCAGGTTAGCAAGAACGTCGAACCGCTAGGACGGACCTGCGGAGTGCGCCACATCCGCAACGTCCGCATAGCTTTGTGTGTGAATGATGGAACGTGGTCAGACGGACTGCATTTATACGTCCAGCATTTTTGACGGACAAAATGTTTTTTCCCTCCTACATCCGTCAAAAATAACGTCAGTCACAAAAACGGACTGTGTGGCCACTACTGCGTCTTCCGTCAAAAAGTGCGTCCATACTGCACGGGTGCACAGTCCATAGAAAACGCGCTCGTCTGACTCATGCCGTAGATGGGAAATTAAATTAATATGGAAAAACCATTTTGTCCGTCAAAAATGCTGGACATATAAATGCTGGACATATAAATGCAGTCTGTCTGACTACGTTCCATCACTCACACACAACGCTATGCGGACGTTGCAGACGTGCCGCACTTCTGTTCTAGTGGTTTTACGTTCTTTCCGAACTTGCGTCCGTTTGCCGCGTCCGTTGTGCGTCCCCACTTCTGCGATGACGTACTTCGTGTGTGGGTCTCTATTGGTCATAATTGTATGCTGCCGCGGACGTTAAAATGTGCAGCAACACGGACGTGAACACTGCGCTCGTCTGACCCGAGCCTTAGGCTAGGGTCAGACGAACGCATTTTTCGCGTTGTCCGTGAAAAAGTGCGTTCGAACGAATGGACGTATTTTGTCACGGAATACGGGATCGCGGTCATACGATGCGCATTTTCGTCCGTGATTTTGTACGGATCATCAATAAAACCCTTTTGCGTCTGTACATTATGTTGGCCGGACGTGTGCAGCGTCTGACGTCTCCCAATCACGCAAACACGCCGCTATGCGGACGCAGCGCACTCTGTACGTCAGTAGTAGCGGTTTGACGTTCTCGAAAAAATGCGTTCGTTTGCCACTTGCATTGCACGGACGAACTTTCGTGCGGCCGTTCGTCGTATGTTCCCCGGCATTGGACGTCATTTGCTGCTAGCACGGCCGTGATTTCGTGCGGCTAAGGCTAGGGTCAGACTGAGGCAGTGCGAACGCGCGTTCTGGCGCACTTAATCACGGCCGTGCTAGCAGCAGATGCCGGGCAATGACGGCCAATATACGAAGTACGGTCGCACAAAAGTCCGGCTGCGCAACGCAAGTGGAAAATGAACGCATTTTTTCGAGAACGTGAAACCGCAGGTACTGACGTACAGAGTGCGCTGCGTCCGCTAGCGGCGTGTGTGTGTGAATTGGAGACATCAGACACTGCTAATGTCCGGCCAACATAACGTCCAGACACAAAAAGAGTTTTATTGATGATCCGTACAAAATCACGGACGAAAATGCGCATAGTATGACCACTATCACGTATTCCGGGAAAAAATGCGTCCATTCGTTCGAACGCACTTTTTCACAGACAACATAAAAATGCGTTCATCTGACCCTAGCCTTAACGCACGTTAAAACTGCGTTTGTCTGACCCTAGCCTTAATGAATAGACTAACTACCCGGAAATTCGGTTCAGAGTTTAGTGAATATTTCTGGATTTCATGTAACTGGGGCGTGCGGGCTATAGAGCTGTAACACTATAAAACTCAAAGCAGTAATTCTATAAATTATTATATATTGATAGAAAAAATATTGAATTATTCAGAAGTTACAAACTTTGATGTTTAACAAAGGGGATTTCCAAAGCATGGCATGAGAAGCTTCAACCTTCTCCTGTGTCTGTATTCACTTGTGAAACGCTGGTGTCTATCGCCGTTGCAACATGATGATTTTCACCAGTGTTTGCAACTTTGGCAAACACTGGCGCATTCTGAATAAATTTCTGAATGTGACCCTTTTAGGCTAGGGTCAGACTAACGCATTTTTCGCGTTGTCCGTGAAAAAGTGCGTTCGAACGAATGGACGTATTTTTTCACGGAGTACGCGATAGCGGTCATACGATGCGCATTTTCGTCCGTGATTTTGTACGGATCATCAATAAAACACTTTTTGTGTCTGGACGTTATGTTGGCCGGACATTAGCAGCGTCTGACGTCTCCTAATCACGCACACACGCCGCTAGCGGACGCAGCGCACTCTGTACGTCCGTACTAGCGGTTTCACGTTCTCGAAAAAATGCGTTCGTTTGCCACTTGCGTTGCGCAGCCGCACTTTCGTGCGGCCATTCTTCGTATGCTGCCCGGCATTGGACGTCATTTGCTGCTAGCACGGCCGTGATTTAGTGCTGCTAAACGCACGTTGATACTGCGTTAGTCTGACCCCAGCCTAACACCCATATCAATACAGTGTCTGGAACAACGTTGCACTCTGAACCCTATACATGACCACATGCCAGACCAATCATGCATTCCTGGATACATATGACACCTTCATGTTTGTAGCGGGTGCAACTAGGGTTTCCAGATCAGCCATGTTTTCCTATAGACACGCATAATGTATTAATGCTGATGGGCAGTTCATGAAAAATGAGACCCTGCAGTATGTAGAATCCATATGCTGCCGGTGAGAAATCAAAAAGGAAATCATGTGACCAGCCTTGACTTCCTGCAAAATATGAATTATACATATCGCAGGGAAGCCCTTTTTCCGTTCTCTCATCTGCATGAATATAGTAATATATGTCCAGGAAAACACGGCCTACCTGGCAGCCCTAAGGCTAGGGTCAGACTGAGGCAGTGCGAACGCGCGTTCTGGCGCACATAATCACGGCCGCACTAGCAGCAGATGACAGGCAATGACAGCCAATATACGAAGTACGGTCGCACAAAAGTCCGGCCGCGCAACGCAAGTGGAAAATGAACGCATTTTTTCGAGAACGTTAAACCGCTGGTACTGACGTACAGAGTGCGCTGCGGCCGCATAGCAGCGTGTGTGCGTGATTAGGAGATGTCAGACGCTGCTAGTGTGCGGCCAACATAACGTTCAAACAGCCGGATTTCCCTAGACTTCTTTTCACCCCATCGTCATGAAATACGTCCAGAATTGCGCATCGTCTGACCACTTAAGCGTATTCCGTGAAAAAATGCGTGCGCACGCATCGACGTACATTTTGACGGTGGCCGCAGAAAATGCGCTCATCTGTCCCTAGCCTAAGCGCTGCAGTAGATAGAACTCTTCTTAACACCAATCATCTGGTGTTTGTTCTTTATCAATTGCTTTCCTTCCTCCAGAACATATGGGATATTCACAATGCGCCAGTGTTACAAATATTACTGAGCACTGCCTAGGGATGTGCGTTTCGGGTTTCGGAATTTTGGAATTTTCACGAAATTTCCCGATTCGTGTTTTCGGATGCGGCCGATTTTCCGAAAATTTTTAGATCCGAAAATGGCAGATCCGAAAAGTTTTCCGAGCCGAAACGAAATATTTTCGGAATTTTCGAATGGACTTGAAATGTGTCAAATCGAAATTTATTGCTTTGAAACGAGGAGAACAGACGTTCCGAAAAAACGAAAATTTCCGAAAATACGAAAAGTCGATACAAAAACGAGCTAAGTGACACGAAAATACGAAAAATGGTCGAAATTCCGAAACCATTTACAATTCCGAAAAACGAAAATTTCCGAAAATACGAAAAGTCGATACAAAAACGAGCTAAGTGACACAAAAATACGAAACACGGTCGAAATTCAAAAAAAATTGTACACGAAAAACGAGTCGAGCCGAACCGAAACAGAAATCGGTCGAAACGAGCCGAATCGAAAAGTTTAAAAATCCGAAAAATCGAATCGAATCGAACCGAAAAAAAAATCGGTGCACAAGCCTAGCCGCTGCCGGTATTTCAACACTGACAAACGTCAGCATTTCACAAAACTAAGGCAGTATTAACGTGCGTTTAGCCGCACTTAATCACGGCCGTGCTAGCAGCAAATGACGTCCAATGCCGGGCAGCATACGAAGAACGGAAGCACGAAAGTGCGGCGGCGCAATGCAAGTGGCAAACAAACGCATTTTTTCGAGAACGTCAAACCGCTAGTACTGACGTACAGAGTGCGCTGCGTCCGCTAGCGACATGTGTGCGTGATTAGGAGACGTCAGACGCTGCTAATGTCCGGCCAACATAACGTCCAGACGAAAATGCGCATCGTATGACCGCTATCGCGTATTCCGTGAAAAAATACGTCCATTCGTTCGAACGCACTTTTTCACGGACAACTCGAAAAACGCGTTCGTCTGACCCTAGCCTAAAATCGAAATATTCCATATTTTCCCTAAATATTCAGGTTTAAGGCTGGGGTCAGACGCACGCATTTTTCACATCTACCGTCAAAAAGAGCGTTGATGCGTCCGAACGCATTTTTTCACGGAATACGCGATAGCGGTCGTACGATGCGCAATTTCGGCCGTGATTTTTCACGGATCCAAACCAGGAAACTTTGGGTGTCTGGACGTTATGTTGGCCGGACATGAGCAGCGTCTGACGTCTCCTAATCACGCACACACGCCGCTATGCGGACTCAGCGCACTCTGTACATCAGTACTAGCGGTTCGATGTTCTTGCAAAAATGCGCTTGTTTGCCGCTTGCGTTGCGTGGCCGAACTTTCGTGCGGCCGTACTTCGTGTGTGGGCCTGTGTTGGACGTCATTTGCTACTACCACGGCCATAATAAAGCGCGGCTAAGGCTGCTGTCAGACGAGCGTAGTGTTCACGTCCGTGATTGCGCCTAAAAGTACGTCCGTGATAGCATGACAGGAAGCCCATCGGAGCCCGACACACGAAGTACGTCCGCACTGAACTGCGGACGCACAACGGCCGCGGCCCACGTTCGCAAGGCAGGCAAGAACGTACAACCGCTAGAACGGCCGCACAAAGTGCGCTGCGTCCGCAACGTCTGCATAGCTTTGTGTGTGAGTGATGGAACGTGGTCAGACGGACTGCATTTATACGTCCAGCATTTTTCACGGACAAAATGGTTTTGCTTTTTATTTTATTTTCCCTTCTACAAAAATACATCAGTGAATAAACGGACTGTGTGGCCACTACTGTGTCTTCCGTACTGACGTACGTCCGTGTGCACGGACGTACAGTCCGTAGAAATCACGCTCGTCTGACCCTAGCCTTAATGTACGTTCGCTCTGCGTTTCTCTGACCCCAGCCTTAAGGGCTGTGGTAGATTTTTTGGGAGCTGGTACTGTTCCATCCTTTGATCTTTTTTCATGTTACACAAATCCGTTCCCACCATAGTGTTTATACTGAACTAGACAGTCAATTCGTTCATGAAAATACATGAATAAAACTACCATGGCAGATAATCTGTTGACTTCATCTTTCATTTACGCTTTTCCTGTGATTATTTGCCCTTCCACATGCTTAGCGCTGGATGGATAACTGAATTGATTCTATCTCTGACATTCAAAGAGTAAATGGCGATGCTCTCCCCTAATAATGGGGCATATACAATTTTAACCGAAAACCTACCATCCTCCCTATAAATCATTTAGGCTAGGGTCAGACGAACGCATTTTTATGTTGTCTGTGAAAAAGTGCGTTCGAACGAATGGACGCATTTTTTCACAGAATACGTGATAGTGGTCATACTATGCGCATTTTCGTCCGTGATTTTGTACGGATCATCAATAAAACCCTTTTTGTGTCTGGACGTTATGTTGGCCGGACATTAGCAGCGTCTGACCTCTCCTAATCACACACACACGCCGCTAGCGGACGCAGCGCACTCTGTACGTCAGTACCTGCGGTTTCACGTTCTCGAAAAAATGCGTTCATTTTCCACTTGCGTTGCGCTGCCGCACTTTTGTGCGACCGTACTTCGTATATTGGCCGTCATTGCCCGGCACTTGCTGCTAGTGCGGACGTGATTAAGTGCGGCTGCACGCGCGTTCGCACTGCCTCAGTCTGACCCTAGCCTAATATACGGTCCTCGCCGCGTGGTCACCAAGGGGTGATTATTTTTTTTTAAATGGTTCTCTGGTAACAAGGCGTCCTTGCTTCCACCCAATTACCTCTCATTGCCGGATTGGCGCCCCAGGGAAATTCTACCATCAGGGGTCTTTAGATCATCTCATTAACAGTGAACGGGGAGAAGGCAAAAGGAATCCAGTGAAGCCACAAGCACAATGCCTGCCAGCTTTAATGAACGCTTCTCACCAGACATGAAGGATTTAGTCACAAAATGGGCAATAATAGAGAGAATTCAATGTTTTTGGCCCATTATACAAATGATATAATTACTGCACTGCCCTGTATGTACCATGTAACCTTTAAAGAGCTGAGTGCACCTGTCAGTGCTGTATAATTTAATATATATTGTACCTACACTGTAACTGCACCTCCTCTTAAACAAACAGCATTTTAAAACACTGCTCAAAATATTGAAACAAGGAAATAATTATTAAAGGTCACAGGTTTTGATACTTTCTGACCCCCCCCCCCCCCATTATGCCCCATCCCTCATTTAGGATATTGTTGGGGGTTCTATGTAAGGCAGGTTGCTCCATAATTTGGGGGAGGGGGCAAGCTGGACCTCCCTCCACTTCACACAAAGGAGCTGCATGGGCATGGAATGGGGAGGAGGCTCAGGGTTGGGAGAAGCGACTGATCCTGTCTCCATGGTAACCAGCCGCAGCAGCAGGACCAGCACTGCGCGCTCCCGAGAGCTAGATTTTTCTGTGGGTGCGCGCCGGGTTCAGCCCCGCCCCGCCCCAGCCGGCAGGGAACGCGCGGGAACTGCCAGGGAGGGGGCCGAGGGAAACTGGTAGGCCACGCCCAATGTAAGCCCTTGGCCAATCAATGCCAGGTCAAGTTCATACAGTGAGTGAATGAGAGTGACACTGGGGGTCAGTAACACATACAATAGCTCTAACCCTCCATCTCTCCCTTTGGTCACTGTAACAGATCCCCCCCTCTCCCCCTGGTCATTGTGACAGCTCCCCCCCCATTTCTCCTCCTGGTCACTGTGACAGATCTCTCCCTGGTCACGGTGAAAAGCTCTCCCCTCCATCACCCCCTGGTCACTGTGACAGACCCCCCTCCCCCCGGTCATTGTGACAATTATCCCCTTCGACTCTCCCGTCCATCTTTCCCTCTGGTCACTGTGACAGCTCTCCCCTCCTCCCTCTGGTCACTGTGACAGCTCTCCCCTCCTCCTCCTCCCTCTGGTCACTGTGACAGCTCTCCCTCCTCCTCCTCCTCTGGTCCACTGTGACAGCTCCCTCCCTCCCCTCCACCTCCCTCTGGTCACTGTCACAGCTCTCCCCTCCTCCCCTCCTCTGGTCACTGTCACAGCTCTTCCCCTCCTCCTCCTCCTCTGGTCACTGTGACAGCTCTCCCCTCCTCCTCCTCCTCTTGGTCACTGTGACAGCTCTCCCTCCACCTCCCTCTGGTCACTGTGACAGCTCTCCCCTCCACCTCCCTCTGGTCACTGTCACAGCTCTCCCCTCCACCTCCCTCTGGTCACCGTGACAGCTCTCCCCTCCACCTCCCTCTGGTCACTGTGACAGCTCTCCCCTCCACCTCCCTCTGGTCACTGTGACAGCTCTCCCCTCCACCTCCCTCTGGTCACTGTGACAGCTCTCCCCTCCTCCTCCCTCTGGTCACTGTCACAGCTCTCCCCTCCACCTCCCTCTGGTCACTGTCACAGCTCTCCCCTCCACCTCCCTCTGGTCACTGTCACAGCTCTCCCCTCCACCTCCCTCTGGTCACTGTCACAGCTCTCCCCTCCACCTCCCTCTGGTCACTGTGAGCTCTCCCCTCCACCTCCCTCTGGTCACCGTGACAGCTCTCCCCTCCTCCTCCCTCTGGTCACTGTCACAGCTCCCCCCTCCACCTCCCTCTGGTCACTGTGACAGCTCTCCCCTCCACCTCCCTCTGGTCACTGTGACAGCTCTCCCCTCACCTCCCTCTGGTCACCGTGACAGCTCTCCCCTCCTCCTCCCTCTGGTCACTGTCACAGCTCCCCCTCCACCTCCCTCTGGTCACTGTGACAGCTCTCCCCTCCACCTCCCTCTGGTCACTGTGACAGCTCTCCCCTCCTCCTCCCTCTGGTCACTGTCACAGCTCCCCCTCCACCTCCTCTGGTCACTGTGACAGCTCTCCCCTCCACCTCCCTCTGGTCACTGTGACAGCTCTCCCCTCCACCTCCCTCTGGTCACTGTGACAGCTCTCCCCTCCACCTCCCTCTGGTCACTGTCACAGCTCTCCCCTCCACCTCCCTCTGGTCACTGTCACAGCTCTCCCCTCCACCTCCCTCTGGTCACTGTGACAGCTCTCCCCTCCTCCTCCCTCTGGTCACCGTGACAGCTCTCCCCTCCACCTCCCTCTGGTCACTGTGACAGCTCTCCCCTCCACCTCCCTCTGGTCACTGTGTGACAGCTCTCCCCTCCACCTCTCTCTGGTCACTGTGTGACAGCTCTCCCCCTCCCTTCCTCACTCATTCTTTCTCCCACGTGACCTCCCCCTCCTGACAGCTCCTTGTGCGCGTCCCCGGCGCTCGTCACCGCCTCCCTCCTCCTCTTCTAGCTCTGCGGACCAGGCAGACACCGAACCCCGGCCAGCACCGCTAGGACAGCCCCGGCCAGGTACGGGCAGTGTCTGTGTGTGTCTGTATGGAGGGCTGTGCATGTGTGTGCAGGTGTGTGCATGTGTGCGTGCAATGTGCAGGTGTGCCTGGGGCAGTGTGTACCTGTCTGCCAGCCAGCTGTCAGTGTATAAAGACCATGCACGTTCCCCTGTGTGTTATACATACTGTATTCTACAGAAACCTGTGCATATCTCTGGGTATATTGGACTTGCACATAGAATCCCTGGCAGAGCAAGGCATGTACAGCACATGGCAGTTTTTCATGTGTGTATATATATATATGTGTGTGTGTGTTCATATGCAGAAATATATATTATTTAGTTGCATTTTGAATGTAAAGCTCACATTTTCTGGCACTGAACAGATCAGATCTTTCATCTATATGTATTTTTTAATAATATATATGTATACCCCCCCCCTCCATTCTGCAATATGGCAGGTTTGAAGGGGCCGGCCAGTTAAGGTGAGAGAACAAAGGGGGATGGAGGGGTCCCCAGGAGCATCCTTCATCTGCAGTGCTGGGGTGTCTGCTCCCTCCCCTCCAGCATCTAACGAGTTAATATTATTTAATGACGTATTCATGCCTCACCGCACCGCACCCTGAAGGGGTTAAACACGGCTGCTGGCGTGATCCCAGCACCCGCATGTCGCTGTGTCAGGATTAACGTGGTGTGCAGATGTGGAGGAAGCCTCAGCTCTTATGTAATTGCATCAGTCCGTACCCACCGGCGCGTTTTATTCGTCCCGGCGGAGGGAAAGCGCCGCAGTTTTTTAAAATATCTTTGTAATATATATATTCCATATTCTTTTCCAAAACAGATACAGTATTTCTATGGCAACACGCGTGTGGACGGCTTGTGTGTAGCCCGGTATCCCAGCAGCGGCGTGAACGTGATGCCATAGCTGTGTATGAGGATGTGGAGCAATGCCTGGGTGGGTTTCGAGGAGAGAAGGGGAGGGGGGGGGGGGTCACTCATCGCAGTGACATAATCCCAGTGAGTGTGGCCCCAGTCACATTCTGGATGGGTCGTGTTCTGTGCGCATCGCCGATCTGTGTCTCTAGAGTCTTGGCGTTTGCCAGTGGGTTCCAATGGGGGCGTTGGCGCAGCCGCCACTGTGTGCCATCACCGTGCTCTAAGTGGAAGACCGATCGAAGACCACCATGGCCACATCTCACAAAAAATTCCTTCAAATTCAGCAGCGCCGCGTTCTTTCATTTATATCTTTACGAGTGTTTGGGGTTGGCCGGGGTGGGGGGGGGGAGCGGGTGGTGGCGGCGGCGGTGAGAAAACACACTGGTGTAATTCAGCTCCATGCCAGAGACAGAAGCTGGCACGCCTTTATTTCTTCCTTTACGATTTAACCCTGTCCGTAGCAAACAGACAATACATCGCGCAGATTCTGACAACGACCGACGTCGTAAAAGCAAAAAAATAAAACCTTTTTGTTTTCGTATGTGGTTTTGTTATATGTTTTAATGTTTTATTTTCTGGGGTATTTGGCGTTCTGGCATCGCCGGACACACCCCTTGCAGCACACGATCTCTCCGCACTTTGCAGATGTTCTTTGCGTCGCCTTCACGCGTCACAGTCCTCTCCACGCGCCCTGAATGAATCCAAGCTTTTGTTTCTCTCCGATAATCCCAAACCCCTTGGTATAGAGAGCCCCTCGTACACATCTGCTGGTAGTTTACTCTCCCAAACCATTTTGTGTTTTGTTCCTTCCCTCCCCCCCCCCCCCCCATCGAAATACACAAGGGGACAGACTGTGTCTTCTTTTCTGTTTCTTCTTGGCTTTGACATTGCGTGGTTTTTTCCACATCCCTTTGTTTTGTGATGTGAAAAAAAAAGAAAAAAAAAACTAAATTTTTTTATCTTGATTATCGTAACGCAGAATCATTGCGTTTGAAGGATGCTCTGAACACACAGCGTGCACCAGTAACACCATCCCTTTGTTTCACATTTGGTGAAGAATCCACCGAAATCATCCCAGTCCTGCTCACACTTTAAAAATATTAAAATATACCATATTTAAATGACAAAATGTAGGTATTTTATCTGTTTTTAGATGCTCCTCGGCCATGTTTGATTCATTCAAATCTCATTTTATATATATATATATATATAACCACTAATACAGTTCTTATATTAAAATAATATTGTTATAATATAGTGTCAGAATAATATATATATATATACTATTAAGGTTCTTAAATGTATAATCTAATATTATTAATTTCTCCACTGTGTCAGAATAAAATATATATATATATATACTACTATTATGGTTGTTAAATTTATATATTAAGATAATGGTCATTTCATTCGCTGTCTCGGAATAATATTAGACTTTGATATTTGCCGTTTTTTTTCTTCTTTTCGATGTATGTTTCACAGACAGACTGGTGTTTTTCATTTCCTCGTGTTTGTTTTCCTTTTATCTTTTGCTATTTATAAATAATAATAAAAAGGGTTATTGTTGAGACGGCTTTTTGTTCTGTGCGATATGTCGGCCGTGCGTCGTCGTCGTCTGTCTCAGGAGGTGTAAAGGTACCCGCCCTCTCCCCCATTATTCTAGAATGGATCCTTCATTGCTTTATAGATTCTTCAATAATATAAAATAAAAATATACTGAATACACATTTTTCGGCAAGACCTCTTGGCAGTCGTTTCAAGGCATCGTATTTTATGGGTGAAACGTTCTCTCCTGATCGATTTCTCCATCGTTCTCCTGTGCATAGTACAGCTCCTAGGCTTCCTTTGTTCTGCTGTGGATCTTCATTGATCGAAGGATGCTGAAGGACACATGGCTGCGATAGCTTAGTCTAGGTGGGACGGAATTAAAGCTCTTGGTTACAGAACCTTTGCCTAAATCCTAAATGTATACATATATATACATATATATATATATATATATAAAAAAATCAAACCCTTGGCTTGTATATCTATATTTACATATCAAAAGGCAACACTTATGCGTACGTGCATGTGTGTTGATTTTATAGGAGTCTGTGCAAGGTGTCACAAGGCCTGATGGCCACCTTGATAAGTCAACTGGTTCCATTCACGCCTAGAGTAGTCATTTGCATACTGCGATGGACCTTTTAAGAAAGAAACACAATCTAGTCGGTAGCTTTTTCTACACGGTTATTTTCCAGAATTTAATGTTCCACGTGGCCACTCAACACTTTGGATTGAATCCCAACTCAACAGATCTAATCATTGCATGCAGTGCTTTTATGTGGTCAATATTCTGTTGAAACAATCAGGCTTATTGAAAGAGATCCGAATTGTGGCCGAATGGTAACCGAACAGTGATATTCAGCGCTCGGTTACCTTTCCTGGCCATTCAGCTATTCAGAGAGCAGGCAGTTCGCCAAATGTTGGCGAATTGCCTGCACATACGGTGCCTGTTCGGTGCCTGTTCGAGGGCAGTGAATCCCCATAGAGAAGCAATGCTTCGGCTGTTCAGAGAACAAAAACCAGCAGGGAAAAGTTGCCGAATTGCCCTGCTGTTTGGTGCTTTCATTCGGCAGATTTATTCAGGCGAATCTCATAGGCTTCAATGTTAAAAATATTCCCGTTTTAATCCAAGATCTAATAAACCATTGACACCGCAGGGTCGCCGAAATGGGATTGCCAAATCGCACCAAATTGAAGAGAACGAAAAGTCACCGAACGTGCGGTGACTTTTCGATTCTCTTTGAATAACCCTGTAAATATTTTGCGATTGCTGTTTATCAGTGGTCACTATGAACCCTGCCATAGGCTTCAATGTTAAAAATATTCCCGTTTTAATCCAAAATCTAATAAACCATTGACACCGCAGGGTCGCCGAAATGGGATTGCCAAATCGCACCAAATTGAAGAGAACGAAAAGTCACCGAACGTGCGGTGACTTTTCGATTCTCTTTGAATAACCCTGTAAATATTTTGCGATTGCTGTTTATCAGTGGTCACTATGAACCCTGCCATAGGCTTCAATGTTAAAAATATTCCCGTTTTAATCCAAAATCTAATAAACCATTGACACCGCAGGGTCGCCGAAATGGGATTGCCAAATCGCACCAAATTGAAGAGAACGAAAAGTCACCGAACGTGCGGTGACTTTTCGATTCTCTTTGAATAACCCTGTAAATATTTTGCGATTGCTGTTTATCAGTGGTCACTATGAACCCTGCCATAGGCTTCAATGTTAAAAATATTCCCGTTTTAATCCAATATCTAATAAAACATTGATTATTATATTCTGCAGTAAAAAGTCTCTTCCTGCATATATTTTTTAGGATCTTTTAGGCATTTTTTTTTTTTTTTTTTTTTTTTACGATTTTTTTTCCGTTTTTTTATTTAAATCGTTTTTTCTTTTTTCTGTAACAGCCCTTTTTATTATCATTCATTGGATCTTATATGTAAATTTCAGACATTTTCGTTCTGCAGTTTCTTTGCAAACAGCATTTCACTTTCCAAACATTCAAGCGTACTGTGTTGTTTTTTCTCGCACTCCATTCGTCTACGGTGTCGGGTTTTTCCGGCGGCTGCTCTGCGCTGTGATCGGCGGCTGCTCGGGTTTCTCCGGCGTGTTCATCGGGGTTAATCTAAATGTTTTTGTGGGTTTCGGTGTGCGTTCGCCGGGTTTTGCGGTGAGTGTTCGTCGGGTTTGCAGTGACTTTTCCCTGCATTTCGGTGGCCCCGTGGTGCTTGCTGAATACACCTCCGGGTCGCCGAAATGGGATCGCCAAATCGGACCGAATTGAAGAGAACGAAAAGTCACCGAATGTGCGGTGACTTTTCGATTCTCTTTGAATAACCCGGATTATATTTTTTTCAGTTAAACGTTTCTCTGCTTTCCCAGCGAGTCGCCGTCTGGCTGATAGATTGTAAACTCTCGAACAGGGTCCTCTCTCCTACTGTTCTGTTGTTTAACTTGTATATATATATTTGTTATTCCGTCTCACCCATTGTACAGCGCTAAGGAACTCGTTAGCACTTTATAAATACTTGTGAGTGTAACCTTATTTCTTTTTCCGTTCATGTTTATGGAGATCCGGTGGACATTGTCTTGTAGGATTATCCAGTCGCTGTTGGTAATGTCCAAAAAGGACTAGCATAGGGCAGACTATTACACGTTGTTTAAGTGTCAATCTTATGTGGTTGAAAGGAAATGGTCTGACCAAAAATCAGTAGACAAAAACTAGACTATAATGTCCACAAAATGAACCTGTCATGGTCTATTCAACTTGGCATCACATGATAGGAAATTAAAATTGATCCATACATTGTTTTAACCAACCGGCTGACAAATGTGTAGGTTTTAAATTATACCCTATCAAATAATAATCAAGCGCACACAATCCCATCACTTCCATTGGCAGAGAGCGCTGACCAAACCACAATGCCGACGAGCAGAGATGAGAGTGGGTGGGGGAATCTGCCCACAGGCGGTTCTCCTGCTCATCACAGCAATCTCATTGGATGCTGATATGACATATCGGAATTCCATTCCAAAGTAATATCTACCTCTTGGCGAGATAACGCACAGATACTAAATTTGCCTACGACAGCTCACTTTAAGAAAGTGCCTAGTACCACCAGTTTATGAAACCAAGCCAGGTGTGCCATGGGTTCCATTATGGTGGCCTGAGGCTGGAGGAACATTGCAATTGGCTCACAAACCTGGAAACGTAATGAGCACCTGCCATACTTAAGTGTGGGGGCATATTGAAATGACATGTGGGATTATAAAATGAAATGGGGGCATAAAGGCAAGTAGGTGGGGCATTCCTGTCCCGTTGCATATGCCTATATGCCACATTATATATACATATACGATATCACACACAATGTAGACACATTGCCCAAATTACAAACTTATCACGCATGTCACACACACGATATCGACACATTGCACACGTCACCCACATTACAAGTCTCATCATGCACTTATCTATGTGTATGTCACTCACTGATTACCTTATTTCACACATATTACAGTCACACTGTACAAATTACACATCACATATACATTACAGACACCTTGCACACATTATTCATGTCACACATTCGTCACAGACTCAAAGCAGACACAATACACACAGCCAACGCACTCAATACTTTCAGACAAAATGTATATTGTCCAAAATATTTGTGTACATGTTAGTGCGAGTGGCAGGGGGGGGCAGCTTGGACTTGTTGAGAAAGATGTTTTTGGGGGGCCCGACCAGTGGTTCAGTATTGAGCCACCAAATTCATCTGGGAGTCTCGGTGCCAATTTTTGGGGAGCGTTGATGTTTTCATTAGGCAATTTTCTTACGTCTTCCGTAACTCTCTCCTGCCTTTATATGATAAATAATGGCCCCGCAATGCTGTACGTACCACATATAATATGGACATTATAGTCTTTAGTCCCTTTCGGCAGATTTCTTAAAACCTTTAGTCTCCGTCTTGTGCAGGATGAGGTTTTTTGGGGTCAAGTTGGATCACAACCAGTTGTGTAATCCTTAACTTAAAACGGAGTGATTAAGCAAATTGGCAGAGAGTAAAGGGACGGTCAGACGTAGACCTCCTGTAGTTAATGAAGTTTGGATCTTTGCCTAAAGAGTCTTGCGTGTGTCGTTCAATAACCCCCGGGCCAACTCAGTGTTAAAATGTATTGCGGGTGCTTCTTTTACTGGCAGACAAGGGCAGTGGTGCCATTGGTTGATGCGCTAATGAATTTTGTGTGCAAAATTTGTAGTCGTTATGATTCCAGGTGAAACACATCAGCCTTCCATTCTTCTCAGGTCGATATGACTATCAGTGATCTAAGAATACATCGCTTTCGTTTGCGGTCACACCTCCTGGGTTGGGAAAGATAACTCTGTTGGGCAATTTATCAAATGTCAGAGTGGGTTATAATTTTTTCTGCAAGGGTCTTCTCAAACCTTCAAATGGGTTCTACTCTGGTCTTCAACCAAGGTCTTCTCAAGCCTTCAACTAGGGTCTACTCAAGCTTTCACCCATCAAGGATCGATGAGGATGATCAAATACTTTTATAAATAAATATCTCTGGGTTTATATTGGGTATCATTCATAGTGAGGCCTATGGCAAACCTCAACTGCGAGGCCCTATTGTGTAAAAAATACAGAAATTAGCCCAAAAAACATAATTAATGAAGGTTCTGAATGCTGTCCTGGCCGATTGGTGTATATTAATGCAGGAGTATATTTGTGTGGTGTATCAGTGCTCCCATGAATGTGTGCATAATGAAATGCCACATAAATACCCCGTGCAAGGCCCCTGTTTGAGCGACCACCTATTTGTCCTAATTATAGAGCCGCCACTGGAAAAAAACCCTAGTTCTTTAAAGGAACACTCTACTCAAAAATCACCCCCCCCCGTTTTTTTTTCCTAATCTATCCCTATTCCCTTAATAAAAAGTTTTTTTTTATTTTTTTTGTGTAACTAATATTTACCCTAAAATCCACTTGTTTCCAGCGGCGTCTTTTTTTTATTTTTTATTCTCACCTCCCGTCCTTCTTGCATCGGACTTGCTTTCTGGTTTACGTGAGAAGCGCGCATGCGCGCCTCTCACGTAAGCCAGCCAATCGGCAGGCTTCCTCCTGGCTCCCTCTGAGGATTAGTGTTGCGCCCAAGAGGATGCGCGAAACACTAACCCTCAGAGGGAGCCGCCAGCTACTGCGGCGAGTTGGAGACGTCATCGCGCTGAAAGCGCGATGACGTCTCCTACTCGGCAAAAGTCGGCAGAAGCGGGAAATATGAATCCCGCTCTGCTGACGGACAGCTGGGAGGGCGGAGTAAACTCCTCCACCTCTCTCAGCTGTTTTCAGCTTTTTCAGCTGAACTGCTGAGCGGAGGGAGGGGGACAGAGGGCGGCATACTCCGGGCATCATGACCACCTAAAATAGCTTAGGTGGTCATGTTGCCTAGAGTATCCCTTTAAGTCAGGGTGTCCCAAACCTGTCCTCAGGACCTGCAGACAGGCCAGGTTTGCCAGATATCTGACGCACAGCACAGGTGATAGGATTTGCTGATCAGTGATTGCAGGATTCAGTCTGCATTTCCCCCAAGGTGATCTGTAAGATCTGACCTGTTAGAGGGTCCTGAGGACAGGTATGGGAAACACTGCTCTAAGTATTGGATTAATAGCGAATCGCTTGAGAATGGCAAATTCCGGGCTGAAAAAAACTCAGCTTTAATTAATATTTATATATATTGAATTTGATAGGGAAACAATCAAGACAGAGGTGGTAGATTTAAAAAAAGACTCCCGAGCTCCTCGTGATGAGCCATTTCCTCTCATGAGACACGGCTCCCATACCTCTTATTGTTCAATAAACTAGTTTGAATATTTAGAATTTTTCAAGCTTTTGTTAAACACCCCATTTCTAATTTAGTGATTCAGTTTTTCGCTTGTGGCATTTGTAACCACCCCTGCAGCATTACATTGTGATGACAGCACAGCTCCACCTAAGCCATTTATTTTGACGGCATACACCCCCCCATTAATTATACATTTCCGGTTTGGATGTATGTTATGTATGTTTGTATGATGTTAATCCCCTTTCCGGGGTCTGCTATCTACTGCCAAGAAATCCGCCTCATGTCTCTAATTTCTTAAAAGGTTTGTGCAAGATTCCATTTAAAATTTTATATAATATATATATATATATATATATACACACACATACATATACACACACACACTGAGGGCTGCAATGTGTGTGTGTGTATATACATACACATTGAAGCTGTGTGTGTGTGTGTGTGTGTATTTACATACAATGCGTATGTATGTATACACACACTGAGGGCTGCAATGGGTATATATATATATATATACACACACTGAGGGCTGCAATGGGTGTATATATATATATATATACACATACACACACACACACACTGAGGGCTGCAATGGGTGTATATATATATATATATACACATACACACACTGAGGGCTGCAATGGGTATATATATATATATATATATACACACACACACACACACACTGAGGGCTGCAATGGGTGTATATATATATATACATATATACATACACACACACACTGAGGGCTGCAATGGGTATATATATACACACATACACACACACAGAGGGCTGCAGTGTGTGTATGTATAGATACTGACTTTTGAAATGTGTGTGTGTATGTATATATACACACACACACACATTTCAGAACTCAGTATGTTTATATACATACACATTTCAGCCCTCTGAGTGAGTGTGTGTGTGTGTATATATATATATACACAACAAAATATTGTTTAAATAGAGGTCTTTATTCATCACATGTACCTGACGCTGCCTCTCTAGGCTGTTGTGAATAAAGACCTCTATTTAAACACAATTTTGTTGAAATGATGTTCTTATCAGGACAAGTAGATCGTCCTGAGGGACAAGTAGATTGGACTACCACTTAGTCTGTTGGACAAGTAGATTTTTTTTAAATTTCCACACCCCTGCAGTATGGATGAACGAACAGAGAAGCCTAAAAAGATTGGTGCACTCGATCAGGAAGTGGTGTCTCAATCCAAAACTGAAGGATCTGTAAGGATTTTGATTGAGATCTTTGTATTGAACTTCTAGCTTGATTCCTTCCCTTCACCTGGGAAAAGAGGAGTGTATCACAGAGTTCCACAGCAATAAGCTCACAATCATACACACCACACAATAGTGTGAGCTTTATTGCTCAGCAGATCTGTGATACATTAATGTGTGTTTGTATGGGTGTATCACAGAGCTCCACAGCAATAAAATTCACAGCAAGTGTGCGGGGTATGAGTTCCACAGCAATAAATACAAAGCAGGACCAGCACATCAACCTCGAGACGCAGAAAAATGTGCACCAAGTTCCGGACAGGCCAACTCACACAGCAGATAAGGGTCTATTCAAAGAAAGGTGAAACTCAGGAGAATGACTGGAGAAGTGAAAATTCTAGGTCAAAATAGCCAAACCAGAAAAATTCTCTCATTTATCTCACTTCCCAAACCAGCTATTTGGTCTAGATTGTTCTGGTCTCCTGCCAGTTCTCCTGGTTTTCACTTTTCTCTGAATAACCCTGAAAGACTTCCATCATGGGCAGATTTATTGGAAAAATTGGCAAAGTCTCAATTCTCAGAGCTCCACAGCAATAAAGCTCTTGATAATGTGCAGTACCTAAGCTTGGTAATGTATTTTTTTTTACGTGAGTAGCAATAAACCACGTCAATAAAATGAATGGTAATTTGCTATGTGTATTGAATGTATTCTAGGAAATCCACAGCAAAGCAACTTAAAGGATCAGCCACCATTATCATTCACGTTGATTTAAATGGCCATGGTGTCTTAAATGTCAACCCATTCTTCCCATTGAAAGTCAAAACACAGGGGAAAATAAAGCGGGGGGGGGTTAATTGTTAAATTCTGCTGACCCCCTACTGCCTTTTTTGCCTAGAGCAGTGATGGTGAGCCTTGGCACCCCAGATGTTTCTGAAGGTATCCCATGAAGCAGAAAGTGGCTTCCACAGTGCCAGCCCACTAATGATCAGCACATTGGCAACTAGCGATGCAGCCAATCAGATGCCTCTCAAGGGTTCAGCCAGCCAATGCCTCTTTAATTGATCTAATTATATGATATAATTTTGAATCCGATCACACTCAACCCATGGAACGCTATCCATCAGCCCCTGATTGACAACCTTTTTTTTTTTCTGAGAAAGCATTTTACCAGGAAGGATACGTTGAGTTGAGATTTCTCTCGTTTTCAAGTATGTCCTGGGTGGCGAGTATGTACCGTTAGGTGTCTTGCCCAAGGACACTTACTGGAGAGGTGCTCTTGCCGGGATCGAACCTGTGTCTCCAGTCTCTCTCCACGCAGAGCAGTGATGTTACCTCTACTCCACGCAGCCAGCACATTGAGGTCAGAAGGCTTTGAAGTGCTATCCCAGAGGTCAAAGAGAGGTATGATGGGGTGAGGTAGCACACACACCACAGCACGACCATTTAAATTCACTTCAATGGTGAGATATCACGTCCATTTAGATCAGGGGTCAGCAACATTGACCATTCAAATGTTTTGGAACTACATCTCCGGTGATGCTCAGCCAATCATTAGGTTAGTGGAGACTCGTGGGAAATGTAGTTCCAGAACATCTGAGGACCAAGTACACTGACCCCTGATTTAGATAATCTTTAGTATTCAGACATTGAAAACCATGTGTTCTTTTGGGAAACATTTTTGTAAAAGTGGTTTTGAGAAGCAATCTTACAATATCCACGGATTGTAGGAATCCCCGGTGACTAGTTTGTTTTGTGTATGCATCCTTTTTGTGTTTGCGGCCAAAGTCCACCAAACGGCAGGCCTCCAGCAGATCCGAACGTAACCACAGGCTCTGCTCAGCCAGCGGTGAAGCCCACTTAACCCCAGGTTTTACCATCCGACCCTGAAACCCAAAGTTCCCTTTTTAAATTAATTTTAAATGAAAGACTGAACAGTGAGCAAAGTTTAATGTTACTTTTAAAACATTTACTGTTTTACTTTGAACTGTTGTAGACTTAAAAATACATGTCTTGGCAGCTCGTATAAAAGGTTATTGTGTGTTTTCTTCATGTGTGAGAGAGCCAAGGCGCAGAGGCCAACATTGGTAAACGCTGACTTCTGACGTGAGAACATATAAGGGTCTATTCACTAAGCACCGAACTTGCTATCGAATTGCACCGAACGGTGAATGCCACGGTGCGTTGCAATTTCAGGGCAGCTGGTCTATTCACTAGGTTGTCAATTCGCCAAATACAGTCGAATTGCTGGAGAAATACGGTGCAGTCTGCTGGTCTACGGCATCCGCGAAATTGTCCCATAGAGAAGTAATGGTCCGTCTCTTCCCAGATCGCTGAACTGCACTGAAGTGGCAGTGAAAATGCCCTGATTTTCGGTGTTTCAGTTCGACAGGTTTAAACAGACGCATCCCATAGCATTCAATGTAAAAACGTAATATCTTTTTTTAATTTTTTTTTTGAAAGTACCGTTTATTTTTTTTTCATTTTCAGCAAAAAAGCTATTTTTTTAAGTTTTTGTATTATTTTGACGAAATTTGTTTACCAAATTTTTAAAAAGGTGTTTTTTTTATTCTGCAACAAACCTTTTATTATTTTTAAAGACCTTTTTTATTATTTAGACACAAATATATTCATTTTTATTGTTTTTTTAAACACCTGGGGCCCTATTCTCTTCTTTGCGCTAACATGGGGACGCTACCAGGGAAAATCTTGCTAGCTCAGCACCTCGCCCTGGAACGCATCTGCTGGGATACTCGCGGTAGCGCTTCTGTGGCAACGCGAGTATCCCCTCCTAGAGTCCATAGCACTCCATGTAGGGTTACGCTTCCGGGCTGCGAGTCCTGCGCGATCTCGCTTCAACGAGATAGTGTAGCACCGCAAAGTGATCGCAGAAGGAGGCTGGGAACCGTTTCCAGTCTCACTCTGCTCCCGTTGACAAGTAGTGGCAGATCGGGCCACAGTTCTCGCTGTGGGATGAGAGGTGAGTATGAGATTTATTGGAGGTGGGGGATTTATTGGGGGGTGGGGTGTTTAAGGGGTACTAAATTATTTTGCATTTGCAGAATCATTTAGTACCAGCTTTTAGGACTCGTTCAATTTTGGCTTGTGCGTCCCTGCGGTAATTAGCGCTAGTACTTTGTAATACCTTACTTATCGAAACATTGCGTATCCTATACTTAACATGGGGAGCGCAAAGTACAGTAAGCTCGCGGAAGCTTGCGCAAAAAACAATACGCTAACGGGTGTAGTGTCAGGAATGTAATATGGGTGGCAGGCGTTAAACACACTTATCCTAGCGATAACGCTTACACATCCAGACACTAACGTTAGGGGCACTATCCCCTAGTGCAGGGGTCAGCAACCTTGGCTTCCTGATGATTTGGGAACTACATCTCCCATGAGGTGCAGTCACCCACTAGGCTGACTGAGCCCCATGGAAAATGTAGTTAAAGAAAACGGAAGTCTCTTATTCTCCTGTTTTGTTTTTTTGCAGTTTATTGCCAAAGTGGCCTTGGCGAATTCCACCATTCTCCAGTTTTTTCGTGGGGCTTCAACAACTCTTATCTTCAGCGCACTGCTTTGACCAATCGGTGAATAGCGAATTCCCCGAAATGATGGTGACTTGCAATCGCCAAAGTGCACTGAACTGCATCGAAGTGAAAAGCATTTCAGTGCTCAGTGAACAGACCCTTAGCCTGGGTTCACACCTGTGCATTTTTTGATGCGCGTATCGCGCAACCGTAAAAACGCGCAAAGGCGAATTGCAGCACGTTCACGGCCATAGACTGCAGAGTGAACGTACTGCAAATACGCCCCAAAGAAGCTCCTGTACTTCTTTGCGCGTAGGACAATTTACAGCGCGTTCCTGCGTGCTGTAAAACGCCCAGGTGTGAACAGGTCCCATAGGAAATCATGGAATTTCCGTGTCTCGGCGTTTTACAGCACGCAGGAACGCGCTGTAAAACGCTGAGGTGTGAACCCAGCCTTTGGGATTAGTAGAGAATTTGAAATTTTAGGCCAGAGTCGATGACGTTATAAAGGAGGCTGAAAAATGGTAATTTCTTTGGCTAAGGTTTCGGGATTCCCTTACTACTCTCCATCAGTCCATTGCTGTATCTTCCTGCAAGGTAGCCATCTTTCCCCAAAGCCAGCGTACATGTTGAGCTCTGAGGCTAGGGTCAGACTAACGCAGTATTAACGTGCGTTTAGCCGCACTAAATCACGGCCGTGCTAGCAGCAAATTACATCCAATGCCGGGCAGCATACGAACAACGGCCGCACAAAAGTGCGGCCGCGCAACGCAAATGGCAAACTAACGCATTTTTTCGAGAACGTCAAACCGCTAGTACTGACGTACAGAGTGCGCTGCGTCCGCTAGCGGCGTGTGTGTGTGATTAGGAGACGTCAGATGCTGCTAATGTCCGGCCAACATCACGTCCAGACGCAAAAAGTGTTTTATTGATAACCGTACAAAATCACGAATGAAAATGCGCATCGTATGACCGCTATTGCGTATTCCGTGAAAAAATGCGTCCATTCGTTCGAACGCACTTTTTCACGGACAGCGCGAAAAATGCGTTCGTCTGACCCTAGCCTAAGGAGTGTGATGTGCCATTGCATCATCTGGCTCTTTGTTTAGTATTGAGGAAGAGAGGGGAGGGGATCGCGATAATGTTACAGAGCAAAGTCTGCAGAAAACCAGGGGAAACTGCAGGATGTTCAAATGAAAAATATGATGGTTTGGCAAGCGTTTTCAACTATTTGAAAGGAATCATGATGCAGTTGGAAGGAACAGATCCCGTATTTGGGATACAAGTGAATGCTACAAGAATATCCCTCTTAGTCAGGGATCTCAAACTAACCCCCCCCCCCCCCCGGATTCTGAAGGCCTTCAATTCCCTGAAATCCTTAAATGCAATAGTTGGCCAGAGCATCATGGGAGTTGTAGTTCAGCAACATCTGTGGGGCTCAGGGTTTGACATCCCTGTTTTAATGTTAGAGTGAACCGGTGTTCAAGGGGCGAAGTCACCCCAATTCGTCCACTAACCCTACAATTGTAAAAACTACAGCTAATATTCAATTTTTACTTTTTAAAATATAGTTTTTATAGCGCTACATGGCTAATCTACCTCAAAAAGCGAGAGTTTTGCTTCTACGAGAGTCTCGCTTTAAACTCCAGCATGAATGTCAGATGTGTCGTCTTGCATACTAACCACTGGCACTCGCTGCATGTGTAATGAATATGTTGTCAGCCCATAAATTATTGATAATGGCAATAATAGGGTCATTTTACATAATCCCTGTGCCCATTCTCTGCCCCGGAGGGCAGCAGATAAATTTTCACTGAAACAGACACTGACATACAATGCATAGAGATACAAGCAATAAAGTTAATCACCTGTAAAATAGAATTCAAGACCCAGGCTTGTAAACCCTCTTACAGGATGGGATTTAGCCGTAGAGGTTGTCCCAATGCCTGCTTATGTTTGATAACATGTTCCCTAGTGAGGTCACCATTGGTACAAAAACACGAAACGGAGGAGCAGCTGTATGTCAAACAGACACGTTCCTCCCCAAAACATGTGCTTCTTTCAAGAAGTAGTTGTGTAGACCCGTGTGTTGTACAATTGGGAATTTTTCTCCACAACAGCTATTTTCTTACCATAATTCTGTCACTTTTTCACATTTCAATGCTTGGTGTAGCGGATCCCTGCTACCCTGCCCGGGTAGATCCGCCGTCAGTGCCGAACTGGTCTGGGGGTGTAGAGTCAGGGGTAGCGGGCGGTAGGGATTCGGCGGTGATCCAGCGTTTCTTTCCACGGTCCTTGCAGCGTCGCGGTTCCCCAAGCCCTGTTATCCCCAATTACTAGCCGAGGCAAGAGTAAAGGTTCAAACAGGAATGAGTTTATTTTAACATGGAGAATACAGGGTTATTTATGAGAAATGAAACCATTGTTCTCCCCTGGCCCGCCCTCAGTCCTCCTGCGGTGATCTGTGTTTGTGCCTCAAGCCATAGCCCAATCTGCCTTGGTTAACCTGGGGGAACCCCTGCGGTGCGCAGCCCTTATCTCGGGTCTCGGCGCTAGCTCGTCTGTCCCCCCCTCCCAGAGCCTCTTCCTGTCTGGCCAGCGCCCGGCCCCCCCTGTGGTGTGAGCACTCCTTGTGGCTTTCTGCCCGAGTTTGGGGTTTTACCAGGGATTTCGGGGTGATCCCCTGGGAGCGGCGGCATGCTGGGGGTACAGCCTGGTAGCTCGGGTCCGGGGGCTGGTTCAGTCCAAAAAGCGCCCGGATCGGATCCACGGAGCCCGAGCTGCGAAGGGGGAAAGTTCGGCGGCTGTACCCGAGCAAGAGTCACTGGTTGCCGGCCGCGCTAGCAGCGAGGGATCCCTGGTCGGCGTTCGGGTTTCTCGGGGTGTTTCGTTCTATAATTCGCACCCCCGTAAGCACCTATTTTTAGGAGCCCACTGGCCAAGAAGCGCTCTTCTGCGTGGTTTCCACGCTGCGGGGCAAGGCGGGCAAGTTTGGGCGGCTGGGCAGAGACAGTCAGCGGCGGCTCGAGGCATTCACAGACTGGGCTGTGGACAGGCGGGGAACAGGTCAACCATGGGGAGAATTACAGGGGGAACTTATAAAAATACAACCTAACGAATTCTTTAATACACCATACTAAAACAACATTTTTAAAATTTTGTACCGCGCTACGGTATAGTGGCGGCCGTTCCGTCACACTTGGTTTAATAGGTTTTCGGTAAAAATGTTCAGAAATGGCATACACTGGGTAAACCATATAATATAGTTGTAGAAGCATTGCTACTTTTTGGCCTAATAGTATGCAGGGTCTCCAAGCTATAAGTAGCGTTGGACCCGCAGACCCATTCTTCGTTTAGCTGGGACACCCTGTACAGTTCCAGGTTTACGGAATAATCCTTCACATTGAACAAAGCCCATCCCCCGCCTCACAGCAAACCGTTGTTGGCATCTAGTGGAATAGCCGACTTGGTCGAATCTTGATTTGCAGAGCGAGCATAAGGTATGAACGTCTGCAGAGGGAAGATATGATCAAGAAGCCAAGGGAATAACGGGAAGACGCGTCTGGGCTGAACAACCTTAGTCGTTTTTTCTAAAATTCTTTGAAAGCCGTTGATCCTGTAACGCTGTATCAGCACGGTTTTCCTGCGTCGATGCATTACGGATTAACGAGGACTCAGTGCTGGCGGCTGTGAATATTAACACACCTTCGGGAAGTGGATAAATTCCTCTGAGGACTTTCCTGGGAAATTAAATATTAACAGAGTGATGTGTGTGAGGTCATCGTCCTGAATTATTAAAGTCTAAATTATCAGAGGAGCTGTAGTACTTTGGGGAATTTGGCAGGGGTGCGTTATGGTGTGCTTAAGCAGATCCGTTGGGTGTGGTTTCTGCAGAAGATGTAGATTGATCTCCTGGAAATGCAACAAGAGTAGTGGAGAAGGGGGCATGCAGGATTTACGATCTGTGGTGAGAGGGTTTGCAAATTGAAGGAGGGTTCTTTCTTTCCATACAGGTCAACCTATGCTATGTTGAGGTTGCAACCAGTAGTTGGGGCATTCAGGACCACTATCAGGGGGTGACGGGTTTGAATCCTCTTCAGAGATGGCCATGCAAGGGGGGCTCAAGGTCTTCTTATGTGAGAATGAATCATCCTATGGCTTTGTAATCTAAGATGCAGACTGGAGCTGTAGCGTTGCAGCATTATAAGGTATCCTGACAAACTCCTGAGTAAGGTGCACCAAGATGTCTATTGGTGATCCTGGTGGCACAAAGAACTATGAATGGAATGTGGCACTGGCAACTATAGCTAACTTGAGACAGTGCTCCTGGGACAGTGTTTGAGAGTGGGTCAAGTAGAGGGCCATGCCTGAAAGTGAGCACTAGTAGAGCTACTCTTGAGCCAGGCCAAGTAGGACCATTCCTGAGGAAGTAGAGTGCCTCTTAAAATGGACCATGAATACCTTCTCCTGAGATTGGTAAAGTAGGACTATGGCTTGGTGGCAAGATTGACTAGACCCAAGACTGTCCATTGTAGGATTGTACAAGAGATTGTGACACTAGCTACTTTTATGCCGAGTCCAGTAGGACCATGGCCAAAAATAGGACAATGAGACATGGACCTACTTACAGGTTTGAGGAAGAATACAGCTTAGAAGGAGATCTACTCCTGGGATCAGGAATAGCCTAGAATGACCATGTCTGGTAATGTCAGAGATTCCAGCCACCCGGTATTGCACTCACATCATTGATGATGCAGGTCGCTCATGTTTGATGTAAGACCCTCCCATACCAAAGTATAAAAAAAATGTAAGCATGACACAGGATGCTTTATACTTATGTCATCTTTGACACAGGATGCTCATACTCACATCATATTTTAATGCAAGACGCTCCATTAGTTAGTGTTAGGGTATGTATGTGTTAACGCTAGGATAAGTGAATTTATCGCATGCCCCACATTCCTGACGCTAAACCCATGAATAATCCGTTAACGCACCGTGTTTACTCTAGCTTCCGCGAGCTTACTGTACTTTGCGCTCACTGTGGTAAGTATAGGAGTAGCAATCAGTAATTAGCGTTTGTAGATTGTATATTATATTATGTATGATATTATGTATATTATATTAATATTATTATTATATAATATAGGTATTCACACAGTCCTAGCGCTAATTACCGCACCTATGGGCTAAACAAAATTTTAGCAACACCTAAAAGCTGGTGATAGCAGATTCCACCTTTGCAGACTCATTTAGCACCCCCTAACCCCCCCCCTTAAATCCAATACTCACCGTTCATCTCGTGGTGAGAACAATGGCCCGATCCGCCTCTTCTCCTGGCCGCGAGCAGAGTGAGACTGGGGACAAATAATTCCCAATCTTCCTCTGCGATCACTCGGCAGCGCAACCCGCCAAGGAGTCCTGTAGACTCAAGGAGGTGATACTCGCTGCGGCGCGGAAGTGCTACAGCAAGAATCATTGAGGGTAGAGCTGCGTTCCAGAATAAGGTGCTGAAGAAGCGCCTGCCCCGAATCGAACGCTAAAATAGGGACGCTATGGGGAAACCGCAGGTGCAGGTTTTCCCCGTTAGTGTCCCCATTTAGCGTTAACTAGGGAATTTAGGCCAATGTATTTTAAGCAGAGAGGTTTCAGAATGGCATCAGCTCCGCGTTCTGACATTTACATGATTTTTGTCCTATTGGCAACCAAAATTCATCTGGTGAAGAAGTTCCAGAATAATAAAATCGCCAGCGAAATGATATATCTGGTACTAATCAAATTCTGCATTTTTTGTCTTCTGTGCCATGACATACGCTTTTGTGCCTAGTTTGACGAGGATCGTTGCTCTATAGAATTCATGGATGGACTGCAATCAGTGAGAACTCATTATGGTAATGCAGATCCATTAGTAAAACTCTCACTAACGACCTCTTTTTATTTCTGGCCTTCACTTTCGTGTGCAAAGACTGGGGGGGGGGGTGTCTGTGCAACAACTCACATTGTCGTGTATAAAGCGCACTTACTGTTGACACAAAGGAGTGGGACACTGACAGAGAGTGATTATTACTCTAGAGATTTGTTAATCAAACTGTAAAATGATGAAAATGTTAAAATTTTTAGGTGAAAATAGCTTAATTTGAAAATCAGTCCAACTCTGGCATTCTTTTACCAGAATGTTGTTGGCCAAAATGTGTGTTACTGTCCAACCCCCCCCCCCCCACGCTTTATTCTGCCTGTGTTTTATAGTTTGCGTGTTGTTGTAGGCAGTTTTTTTTAATATATATATATATATATATATATATATATATATAAAAAACATTGCATGTGAAATTACTCCACTGTGCTTAAAACCTGTTTTTATTGTAACTGGACAATTGGATGTTTGATGAATATGTCAACATAAAACAGTGTTACTCATAGCAATCTAAAAAACATGGGGAGGGGGGGGGTGTTCCATTATTATGAGGGGGGTGTTTGTTTACCAACTGGATTGCTTCCACTTTACCCTGACTTGATTACAATATAAACCTCCCATACCCATTGTGCAGCGCTACAGAACTTGTTACCACTTTATAAAAACTTGTACCTGTATTTAGAGTTGACTTGCAGAGGTGACTGGGATACACACACTCATTTACAGAGTAAACAGAGACTGCTGGTGTATTTAAGCAAAAATCAAAAACAAAACAAAATGTAAATGTAAAACATTTTCTCATCCCAAAAATTCAGTACTTGCATCTTTTCCCCAGTATCTCCCCCCCCCTTAATAGAGCCCTGCTCGCCCATCCCCCATTCACATCCTGTGTCCCTGTTTCTTCTTGAAATGACAAGAGAGCACATATTGCATTTGCAGACTCTGTCCCTGAGGAGGTTACGCTAAATACAGCTGGAACTCATAATTGACGCGATGTTATGGTTAATGTCTTGGGGGATGTTATATATTTTTTTCCCTTTTCTTTTTATCTTTGTTAAGATGGTGAGTAAATGTAAAGATGGAAAAAAGATTCATAAACATCAACAAATGCAACGTGACCCACAATTAATAATTTAATTTTTTTAATGTTGTCACTATGGTTCGATACATCACAGAGTAAATACATCAAATGTGTTGACAGATTATTTTAAACTAGGTTTGGTGTTTGCCAATCTTGAAAACCGGCATACCAATATCTGGTGATTTAATCCCTTAACACCGAAGGACGTACCAGGTATGTCCAACAATAATGGTCGCTTAACGACCAAGGATTTACCTGGTACGTCCTTTAGTAAATATAACGCCGGAAGCGATTGGTAGCGCTTCTAGCCTCTCTATTGCAGGGATGCTTCGGCATCGAGGCATCCTGCGATGCTCTTTGGAACAGCACCAAAACGACATATATTGCAAAATTTCCATCTATGTGTGGGGACAAAATCAAATGGCACGCTGAACACAGTCACTTCTCTCAAATATCTAGGTATGTGGTTAGACCCAAATCTATCCTTTGGCCCCCACATCGAAAAACTCTCATCTAAGCTTTACCCAAAACTAAGTGCCCTGTACAGAAACAAATCCTGCCTGAGTCCTGCGGTAAGAAAGCAGATTGTACAACAAATGCATATGCCGGCTATTGATTACAGAGATATAGTGTATGCAGCGGCCCCGCAAACGCACCTTCAGAAACTTACTACATTGTATAACTCATTCTGCTGCTTTGCGCTACAATGTAACTACATGACCCACCATTGTGACATGTTAAAAGAGCTAAACTGGCCCTCCCTGGAATCCAGACGCACCCTTCACCTTTCCAATCTGGTGATTAAGAGCATTTCTGGGAAGCTACCACCCTACCTGAATAAGCTGCTTCCTCCAGCAGTTCCCTCATCCTATAACCTCCGATCCAGGACCAGCAACTTACTTACAATACCACAATACAAAAAGACAGTGGCTCGGTCCTCATTTTCCTACAGAGCACCGCAATTATGGAATAACCTCCCAGACGCCATCAAATCTTCCTCCAGTCTTAAGTCATTCAAGACCTATTAACATACCTCAATACAGAATTTTTTTAATATCTTGCATTGTATTACCTTGTATTTCTGTAACATTTCAATGTTCTTGAACCCAGGACGTACTTGAAAACAAGAGAAATCTCAATGTATCCTTCCTGGTAAAATACTTTATAAATAAATAGTGAATTCAGATTCCGGGCCCCCTACACGATCGCTCCCCGGGAGCGATCACTTCCTGTTTAACCGGATACTAGAGGCACTCATTTGAAAGCATGCCAAGTGCCTCGAGGTTCTCAGCCAAATAATGATAAAAGTTAAAAAAAAAAAAGCCTCCATGTTCCCCAATCCCCAATATATTTTGGAAAAAAATGCGTTGGAAATAGGAAAGTGCTAATTGCACTTATTGTCACATAAGTTGCAAAAAACATGTAAACATTGGGTATTTCTAAACTCAGGACAAAATTTAGAAACTGTTTAGCTGGGGTCTTTTTAGGCGGTTGTAGATACACAAGAGGTTTTGGGGTCAATGTGTGAAAAAGTGGATTTTTTTAAAATTTTTCAACATATTTCATAAATATTTTTACGGTAATTTATACAATATGATGAAAATAAATATGATTTTTTAGAAAGTCCATTTAATGGCAAGAAAGACAGAAAAAAAAAACCAACACATATAATGTTAGGAGCCAGTGACCCACTTTTTTATGAGAAGGGCAAGGATTTATGTTGTATAATAGAAAACTATAAGGAGCCAGAGGTGAAAATTCCAGGAGCCAGTGGCTACCTGGCCTTTGGAGGTGTCCATCTCTGGAGTAGAGACTCCTTTGAGGATACAGGCACCTCCGGACCTCAGAAAATAGAAACTTAGAATGTTACTCCAATAAGAACACAATTTTTACAATTCTTTACCTCAGTTTTACCACGTCTTGGTCGTGATATTTATATTGATACTCATTTCCATTGAGTACGGTTGATCCAGACATGACCTTTTCTCTTATTTGGTAAGTTCTCCCATAATGATTTGCAAACTTCCATGATCGAGTAGGTGGTTGTAGCATGGTCTATGGTCTTCCCCTTTGTTGGCGCATCGCTCTAATCAACGTAGTGGACATGGCAAGGGAATGGTAGCTTGTTCTTTGCAGCTCTCATCCTGAGTAGTACTAGTAAGAGGAGGGAACATAATCTTTGTACACTACAACTTCATTGTTGCGAGTGAAATTAAGTTGTGCACTTGACAAGAGACTACGTTGCTCACTTGTAAACTGGATCCAAGTAAAATTTGGTGCTGAGCATAGCGTGGAAATGCCAGGTTGTTCTTTACAGCTGTCATTTACGTAAAATAGGTAGACATAGTGAGGGAACAGACACTTGGTGGATACAACAAAATGATACAGTCTTGCTCCTTCTAGACTGTGTGTTCCAACCGGTGTTGTGATGGCAACAAATCGATACATGCTTGGTCATTCTGGATCCAATCCACATGAAACGACGAAGACTAAAAATATGCTTCCGAATAAGACAAGACTGTCAAGCGGTTTGGGGACAGCATCCGTTTGCCCCAAGTTCCCCTTTCCGTGCTGCCTGGAGTTAAGCATCTGATCGTCAGGGTTTGTTTTGATTCTGTTGAAGTGACAGTTTGGTAGATCCGCTTGGAAAGCTCACCCCCTCATAGCTTCAACACTATTAATAGCAGAGACACAGGAAGGATTGATGTAACCCTAGATGCTTCCCCGCTGGCTCATGTATCACCAACATATGATGTGCATAGAACACTGCTCCGAGTATGTAACTCTCATTGCAAGTGTGACAGTGAATTTATTTGGTATTCCCTTGTCCGGCGAAGAAGGTTTTTAAGGGAGAAGGAAAACTAGGAACGGCAGGTAAGGGATTTCTGGAACGTTCTGGTATTATATTTCTAGATGACCTCTGGAAAACGCTAGATCACCTCAGGCTGGATTTCATTACAGAACTAAAATTAGATGCATAGATTAAATTATGGCAAACAAGACTCAAACTGAAAGGTCAGTAATTCGTCGGAGAGACCATCCAGTCAGTTCATTTTCAGAAAGTGTAGGTTTCTTTTGGTGTATAAAACTCAAGTCTTGTAGATCCCAGGTCTCATGTATTCCTCTTTTTTTCTCATGGTAAACTTTCCAAACCTTCTCATGTGTCTACTGGTGTTCGATGGTTTCCAAACCTTGTATCATGGGTTCCTAGGTCACACAGTCTCTTGTCTTTTCTTCAGTGTTAAGATTCCTAAACCTTGCAGGTGCCAAGTGTCTTGTTCTCATGTCTCTTCTGGTGTTCAAAGACTCCCAGACAGTCGATGCCAGGGTCCTATGTCACACATTTTCATTTGTCTTCTGGTGTATTAAGGTTCCCAAAACTTTGCGAGGGCAAAGTTTCTTGTTCTCATGTCTTTTTTTGGTTTTCAGAGCTTTCCAGACATTGTATAGTAAGTCCTCGTTGTCACGTATTCATATGTCTTTCGGTGCCGCCGAATTGCAGCGAACTGACGCGTAGTTTGCCGTCAATTCACCTGTGTTTGGTGAATTGACAGCTTAGTGAATAGACAAATTGCCTTGAAATTCACCGTCCGGTGCAATTTGGGGACAATTTGGAAGGTTAGTGAATAACTTCCTTGGGTTCTAGGTCTCACGTTCTAATGTGTCTTTTGTTGGTTAAGGTTTCCAAACCATACAGCCTTTTGATCTTTTTCTCATCCACACAAAATTACTACTGTATCAAATTTTGTTTATATATAGCTGTGCAAAGTGGTGTCCTGTACAATCCCCATACAGAATGTCAATTTTGTGACTGCCTCATTTTAGGAAACCTGAACCTGACTTAGGCCGGGGTCAGACGAGTGTTTTTTCCGATCAGAAGGAACGTCTGTGAGAGTGGACGTTCCTTCCACTCTGACGCCCGTCTGGCCGCCTAGCCGAGTGTGCTCAGCGCTGCAAGACTCGATCCTCCTGCGTCTTAACGTTTCGACGGGGAGGCTTTCAGCATGTCCACTGTAGCGCAGAATTCATGCTTGCGCTACAGTGTGTGCACGGCCCCGTCGAAACATCACAACTCTTTGACGGGAGGCACGCCTGTACGGGCGTACGCAGTGCACTCATCTGACACTGGCCTTAATCTACAGGGAGCTGGGCACCAAAGGCCGCTGCGTTCTGAAAACGTGCAGCCTGTTACACATCACCATCTCTTTCAAGCGAACAAATCACTTTGGTTGATGAAGTGAAACTTTGTTTTTAGGATTCGGTTTTTGTTTGCAATTTTAAACAATACAAACCTAGAGAAATCTTCCAAACCCAACATTTCCAAACAATCCCTGTCGTGGCCTAGCTAATGAAAGCTCAGAGATGTGTAGAAGAAGCCGGTACGAATCAAAACGAATTGAATAACAAAATAGGATCCCATCTTATTTACCAGCCTGGCACAGCGGGTACGGTGCTTTGAGAAGCACTAATTAAAAACGTATGAATTCCTTTACAGAGGTTTATTTACTCCGGGTTCCTTTGCTCTCGGGGAACCAGTTCTGTTGGTTTTCTCCAAAAGAAAATGATAAATTCACAAGTTCAGTTTGTTTTTTGTTATTGAATCGTATAATGAAGAATTCCCAACACCGGAAAGAGAACGATGGTCAACAATCCACCTGTAGAGAGTGAATTTTAAAAATGACCATTATGATGGTGTGGTGTGTTAGCACCTCTTAACCCTTTCAGGCCCATGAGCTAATGTAATTTGGAAAACTACAGTGGAATCAATCTGAAAATGTGGTTTCAGATTGAAACCAAGGGGCCTGAAAGGGTTAAAATATACACACATAAGAAGTCTTTGACATTGCTAACCACAACTAAATATCAGACTTGAGTTTTTAATTACGCATTCGTCGCTTTCTCCTGAATTCATAACTCCTTTTTTTGTTTCTGGCCTTTTATCAGATGCACTGGAAGACCGTAGTCTTTTTTATATATATATATTATATATATATATATATATAATATATATATATATATATATATATAAAGAAACCCTTTCTCGTACGTGTTGCAAGTCTGTCCGCTGTATTTGTGGCTTAATAAAGTCAAGGTTCAAATTTAATGTGTCACTTTAAAGAAAGAAACAAAAAAGGAATTAAATTTACAACCGTCAAACCCTAAACACCATTATACCTCCAGGACACTGGTCAACTTTTGTTGCAAGCTCAGTTCTTGCCGTTTGATCCAGGATACTCCAACTTATTGACCGCAGTCCTTTTTTAATATTTAGCGTTTACACTTATATACCTCAGTATTAGACCTTTGTGCCGTCTTTACTGTTGCATCTCCTGCGTGCCGATCCCATCATGCCGAACTTAACAGTGGCTGTTTTGATTCCCAAACAATGCGATGGACTTCACGTGCCCCACTCCTTTTAGAAAATGTATCGCACACACACAAGCCTTTCTCTTGGTGCAGTACATGTTCCTATCATAGAATCAAGGTCGGAAATGGCTACTTTGTAGAGGTTAGAGGTGTCACTGAGTGTTGGTTTAGAAGCATGACATGCATGATGGTCCTGGTGAGGTCTTTATGGTCTTTGGAATTCCAGTGTCAAGTCCTTTCAACATGAAATACAGACAAGAGATGTTGATGAGGTGGAATGTTGGAGGAAGGGTTTACTCTTGGCATGGACCGTAACAGTGGTATGTAGTTTGAAATGAATACATCCGATTGATTCGCACAGTAGATTTGATTTTGTTTTTCCATGTGGAGCTAGAAGGAAAACCTGCACCAATATGCACATCAAGCTTAGTTTTGCTTTCTGTCTGATCAGTTAAGGTTATATTGGAAAAATCTTGAACTTGTCCAACATGTTGCGTTAATCAACATCACCACCGAGAAATAATTGTATTTATGAATAGTCTATATCTGTACCTCATATAAAAAATTTCTGGTATAGTCTGAAATTACCATACTTTTCCAGCATTGAGGGCAGGGGAGATGCACTCGACCGTTCAGCTTTCAAAGCAAAGTTTTCAAATGTGGCTTGAAATTCTGGTGAAAATAAATAGAATGCTTGTAAAATGTGACATGACGAAAAGCCAATCATTATGCAATGCTGGTGTAGTACAGGGCTGCTATCAGAATTCTTGTGGCCCCTTACTGAACCACTGGTCGGGGCCGCCTTCCCTCAGCTGCCCGTTTCTGTAAATTAATTCAAAATACACTTTTGCCTCCTCTTCTGCTGACCTTATTTTAAAGGGAATCGCCTAAATCGCTCGTGGTCCAGAAAAGGGATAAAAAGCATTACATAGTGGGAGAATGTTCGACGTGCTCCTCTATCTGTTGCAGACCATTACTAATCACTCAGTGATGAGTCAGTGATCTAAACATCCCCAAATGCTGCGGCTCACAGCAAAGTTTGTTGGTATATTGGTTGGGAGTCCTGGGTGACACAGAGGGACCCTTACATCTGTGGCATATAGACAAGCTAAACAGGGTTTGGCTCGAGCCTGGGCCTCTGAGGCCACTGGGGCCCTGAACGTATCATGGGCTGTCAACCCCTGATGGCTGTTCTAAGTACCTTCATATTATGGAACACTGACTGGAGGGTTTTTTAGGATAAAATGCAGGTAAGATGTCCTTGTGGTGTGTATTGTTGGTTAGGTGCCTTTTGCAGTGATGAATGTTGCTAATATACCTTCAGTGTTTGAAATGGTGGTGAAGTAGCTTCAATGCTTTGCAATGCTGGTAAAGTGCCTTAACAGTTTGGAATGGTAGTGAGGTACTTTCACGTATTACAATGCTGATGAGGTGCCTTCACTGTTTGGAATGCTGGCAAGGTGACTTCACGCTTTAGAATGTTGGCAAGGTGACTTCACGCTTTAGAATGCTGGCAATGTGAAATGACACTTTAGAATGAATGGCAAGGTGACTTCACGCTTTAGAATGTTGGCAAGGTGACTTCACGCTTTAGAATGCTGGCAAGGTGACTTCACGCTTTAGAATGTTGGCAAGGTGACTTCATGCTTTAGAATGTTGGCAAGGTGAAATTACGCTTTAGAATGTTGGCAAGGTGACTTCACGCTTTAGAATGCTGGCAAGGTGACTTCACGCTTTAGAATGTTGGCAAGGTGACTTCATGCTTTAGAATGTTGGCAAGGTGAAATTACGCTTTAGAATGTTGGCAAGGTGACTTCACGCTTTAGAATGCTGGCAAGGTGACTTCACGCTTTAGAATGTTGGCAAGGTGACTTCACAGTTTAGAATGTTGGCAAGGTGAAATGACGCTTTAGAATGTTGGCAAGGTGACTTCACGCTTTAGAATGTTGGCAAGGTGACTTCACGCTTTAGAATGCTGGCAAGGTGACTTCACGCTTTAGAATGCTGGCAAGGTGACTTCACGCTTTAGAATGCTGGCAAGGTGACTTCACGCTTTAGAATGTTGGCAAGGTGACTTCACGCTTTAGAATGCTGGCAAGGTGACTTCACGCTTTAGTATGTTGGCAAGGTGACTTCATGCTTTAGAATGTTGGCAAGGTGAAATTACGCTTTAGAATGTTGGCAAGGTGACTTCACGCTTTAGAATGCTGGCAAGGTGACTTCACGCTTTAGAATGTTGGCAAGGTGACTTCACAGTTTAGAATGTTGGCAAGGTGAAATGACGCTTTAGAATGTTGGCAAGGTGACTTCTCGCTTTAGTATGTTGGCAAGGTGACTTCTCGCTTTAGTATGTTGGCAAGGTGACTTCACGCTTTAGAATGCTGGCAAGGTGACTTCATGCTTTAGAATGTTGGCAAGATGACTTCTCGCTTTAGTATGTTGGCAAGGTGACTTCACGCTTTAGAATGCTGGCAAGGTGACTTCACGCTTTAGAATGCTGGCAAGGTGACTTCACGCTTTAGAATGTTGGCAAGGTGACTTCACGCTTTAGAATGCTGGCAAGGTGACTTCACGCTTTAGTATGTTGGCAAGGTGACTTCATGCTTTAGAATGTTGGCAAGGTGAAATTACGCTTTAGAATGTTGGCAAGGTGACTTCACGCTTTAGAATGCTGGCAAGGTGACTTCACGCTTTAGAATGTTGGCAAGGTGACTTCACAGTTTAGAATGTTGGCAAGGTGAAATGACGCTTTAGAATGTTGGCAAGGTGACTTCTCGCTTTAGTATGTTGGCAAGGTGACTTCTCGCTTTAGTATGTTGGCAAGGTGACTTCACGCTTTAGAATGCTGGCAAGGTGACTTCATGCTTTAGAATGTTGGCAAGATGACTTCTCGCTTTAGTATGTTGGCAAGGTGACTTCACGCTTTAGAATGCTGGCAAGGTGACTTCACGCTTTAGAATGTTGGCAAGGTGACTTCACGCTTTAGAATGCTGGCAAGGTGACTTCACGCTTTAGAATGTTGGCAAGGTGACTTCATGCTTTAGAATGTTGGCAAGGTGAAATTACGCTGTAGAATGTTGGCAAGGTGACTTCACGCTTTAGTATGTTGGCAAGGTGACTTCATGCTTTAGAATGTTGGCAAGGTGAAATTACGCTTTAGAATGTTGGCAAGGTGACTTCACGCTTTAGAATGCTGGCAAGGTGACTTCACGCTTTAGAATGTTGGCAAGGTGACTTCACAGTTTAGAATGTTGGCAAGGTGAAATGACGCTTTAGAATGTTGGCAAGGTGACTTCTCGCTTTAGTATGTTGGCAAGGTGACTTCTCGCTTTAGTATGTTGGCAAGGTGACTTCACGCTTTAGAATGCTGGCAAGGTGACTTCATGCTTTAGAATGTTGGCAAGATGACTTCTCGCTTTAGTATGTTGGCAAGGTGACTTCACGCTTTAGAATGCTGGCAAGGTGACTTCACGCTTTAGAATGCTGGCAAGGTGACTTCACGCTTTAGAATGTTGGCAAGGTGACTTCACGCTTTAGAATGCTGGCAAGGTGACTTCACGCTTTAGTATGTTGGCAAGGTGACTTCATGCTTTAGAATGTTGGCAAGGTGAAATTACGCTTTAGAATGTTGGCAAGGTGACTTCACGCTTTAGAATGCTGGCAAGGTGACTTCACGCTTTAGAATGTTGGCAAGGTGACTTCACAGTTTAGAATGTTGGCAAGGTGAAATGACGCTTTAGAATGTTGGCAAGGTGACTTCTCGCTTTAGTATGTTGGCAAGGTGACTTCTCGCTTTAGTATGTTGGCAAGGTGACTTCACGCTTTAGAATGCTGGCAAGGTGACTTCATGCTTTAGAATGTTGGCAAGATGACTTCTCGCTTTAGTATGTTGGCAAGGTGACTTCACGCTTTAGAATGCTGGCAAGGTGACTTCACGCTTTAGAATGTTGGCAAGGTGACTTCACGCTTTAGAATGCTGGCAAGGTGACTTCACGCTTTAGAATGTTGGCAAGGTGACTTCATGCTTTAGAATGTTGGCAAGGTGAAATTACGCTGTAGAATGTTGGCAAGGTGACTTCACGCTTTAGAATGCTGGCAAGGTGACTTCACAGTTTAGAATGTTGGCAAGGTGAAATGACGCTTTAGAATGTTGGCAAGGTGACTTCTCGCTTTAGTATGTTGGCAAGGTGACTTCTCGCTTTAGTATGTTGGCAAGGTGACTTCTCGCATTAGTATGTTGGCAAGGTGACTTCTCGCTTTAGTATGTTGGCAAGGTGACTTCACGCTTTAGAATGCCGGTGAGGTGCCTTCACTGTGCAGAACCTTGTCAAGCTACCTTCATGGTGTGGAACCTTGTCAAGCTACCTTCATTGTGCGGAACCTTGTCAATCTACCTTCATGGTGTGGAATGCTGTAGAATACCAATGAAGTGTTTCAATATAATAGAATGGCAGTCTTGCCTTTGATGTGTGCAGGATTCCTTCACCGCCTTGAATACCACTGAGTGGTGCTTGCACTGTGAAAGGCCTTGCTGTATTCCAGGCAGTAATTCTGTTACATTAGTGAAGACTTCTACTTGTTTGATTAACCTGTGCAAATAAGTGTCTAGAACCTAAGCAATGTCCAACCACGACCAAACATGTATTCTAGTAACTCTGATCTTAGTGCCTGTAAAATGCTTACTGGAGAAATCCTCACCTGATTCTTGCTTCTATTCGTGAAGGGGTTAAGAACTGAAAAACCAACTTCGGAAATGAACACTTAAAATAGCTTCAATCTATAAACATACAGTATGGGTTTCGTTCAGCATGAAACGGGCTCTTAGACTTGCCATGGTCAGACCAAGCCCTATGGTAAAGTGACAGATCTGGGGCTGTATTCCAAGCCATGGTGTAAACTTAACCAGAGTTCTGGCAAACTTACCAGAGTCAATAAAGCGTGTGGGGTTGCTATGTTTACCAGGTCTCTGGTTACGTTTACACGAGGCTTGGAAAACAGCCCTTGGTCTTCATACGGTGTGATTGAGACATTTTCCTCCTCAGTCTTGAAAAATTTAAGCCTATTCCCGGTTGTGTCACTTTTTGTGTGAAAGTAGCGTACCATAACATATTCCGATTGTCAGAGGTAATGTAAATCCTTCTCCCACTCCTTCCTCTTCAAGTGGACAAGTTGCAGAGTAATGAGACAGGACTCAGAGCTTCCCTTCATAAATTGCTGACGCTCTGAAGTACGACAGGGACGGTCTGGATACTCTAGATAAAAAACGTCACCCTGTCAAACGATCCCAGCTGCAAAAGATTAAAAAAAAGGGGAGGCCAACTTGGTTGGTACTTATCTTTTTTCCTGGAAGAGTCCCGAAATGAGCATTTCTGAGTGCGACACATGTACACACGCAGTCTGTGCGTTTATTCACCAGCCATCCGACGCTGTCTATACAAGGTAGGCTTAGCTGCCCATGTGGATGTTTATCATGTCCGTAGTCTATGTGCGGAGCAACTGGATTTGCTCCCTGCTTCTGTTTTGCTCTGTTTCTTCAGTCTTTGGCTGGGAAACGCGGCGAAGCACTTAGCCAGGCTTTTAGGCTTGTTAATTGCTTTGCCTTTGTGTATAAGTAGCTAATTCCTCTTGCAATCCTTCCATGGTTCTCTTCTGGGTAATAAACACATGCCATAGACTCACAAACGGAGTTTATAGGATTTTGTAGTCCAAGCTTGCACGCTTTCGTTTTATCTTGCCATAGTAGTGTCGTTTTACAAGCATTTCTCTTCCAGCATCCATAATAATCCAGTATTTTATGACCATCCATTGACCCACCCATCCCACCTATTCGTCCCACAACCCTATGATTGTAACACTATACAAATATGTACACATCACCTGTACAAATCAGGCTCTGGTGACCTATTCATGAACAGACCTGTACAAATGAGGCTCTGGTGACCTATTCATGATCAGACCTGTACAAATCAGGCTCTGGTGACCTATTCATGAACAGACCTGTACAAATGAGGCTCTGGTGACCTATTCATGATCAGACCTGTACAAATCAGGCTCTGGTGACCTATTCATGATCAGACCTGTACAAATGAGGCTCTGGTGACCTATTCATGAACAGACCTGTACAAATCAGGCTCTGGTGACCTATTCATGAACAGACCTGTACAAATGAGGCTCTGGTGACCTATTCATGATCAGACCTGTACAAATCAGGCTCTGGTGACCTATTCATGAACAGACCTGTACAAATGAGGCTCTGGTGACCTATTCATGATCAGACCTGTACAAATCAGGCTCTGGTGACCTATTCATGATCAGACCTGTACAAATGAGGCTCTGGTGACCTATTCATGATCAGACCTGTACAAATGAGGCTCTGGTGACCTATTCATGAACAGACCTGTACAAATCAGGCTCTGGTGACCTATTCATGAACAGACCTGTACAAATGAGGCTCTGGTGACCTATTCATGATCAGACCTGTACAAATCAGGCTCTGGTGACCTATTCATGAACAGACCTGTACAAAGAGGTCATCCATTGAGACACAAATTAAGGAAAATTGTGCCTTCGGTTGAGGATTAAATTTTTCCCTCCCTTCTTTTGCAACAGGAGCAGAGAAAGGAAAAGGTTGACCCATGTGGTATTAAGCTCTTCCCCAACCAATATGGTCTCTCTAATCTACTATCCTTTCCACCCATCTTTGTGTATCACCTTCTACTTATGTTAGCGCATGACCTGCGTACATTTTCCTGTAGTTTATAAGTTTTTTTTTTTACTCAAGCTGACTTGCGTATATTATAGTTATTGTATAATGACTTTGCATTATTAACTACACGGTCACATGGGGTGTTTTCACTGAATGGAGCAGATTTGCGAATGGCATCCCAAATTATACTTTACAAGAAGCGTGTGGGGAGACTGAATTGGAGATCTTTTAACTTAAACCGCCCGTTTTCAGATGACTGAAAACTGTCCCTGAGCGACGGCAACGACGCGCCATTGTCAATCGGCAGCACCATGCGACTGGAGGGCTGTCCTGTTGGACGGTATTCGGCTCAGAGCTGTCACACCTCCTTTTCCTGTCGTAGCATGCCGTAGGGAAGTGAGAGACTTCAAAAATTTCATAGGGGATTATTCAATTACATACAAATATGTGTTTTAAAGCAAATGCTGACTTACATACCTCGAGTAATTGGCCGACTTCAGGTGGGCATGACTGGTGCACTTTAAAGTTGACTGGCAGCAAACAAGTTCACTTATCCAGGGCTGTCCATTAGGACAATGGTTGCCAACCCCGGTCCTCAAGTAGCCCTAACAGGCCAGGTTTTAAGGATTGCCTTGGGGAATTGTAGCTGAATCCTACAATCACTAAGCAGCAAATCATATCACCTGTGCTGTGCTTCAGATGTCTGGAAAACCTGGCCTGTTAGGGGGACTTGGGGACCAATGCATTAGGGGTTGGATATTATATGGAGGACCAGACCGCTACTCGGTTCCAGCGCCAGGCATCACTATGTTTCTCCTTTCATGGTATCCCTTAATGATGGTTATTGTACCATGGCAATCACCTCCCTGGAGTGAGTGGGGGTCTGTCTGTAGCTTTTGCAAAATCACTTGACACTCACTTTATTTAAATCTTACTAAAATATTCCATTACTTACCTCGGATCCCACATTGCAGAGGGCGGCGCGATCTGCCGATTCCTCAGAACTTGCGCAGGGTTGTGCCAGGCGCCATGGAGTCCCATGAAGTGCAGGAGCTGATATCAGCAGTCAGCAGCAATCCGCAGCCTTGCCAGCAGTATCTATCAGCGGCTGCCCTATATTACGACTCGAGCCACTAAAATACAGCTGCTTGGTCAGAATGGAGCTATCGATAGAGAGTCGCTAATGGGTAACGACCTATATACAATTTATCCATTAGCCGTTAACGGCTATGTGAGAATATGGCTGGTCTCATGATTTGCTGCTGGGTGTGGGGTCCATCTGCTTAACCATTTAAAATGCCGGGGGACTTGCATTCAATTCTCTGGCTCTATGGATACATTAATAATCAATAAAACATAAAACAAAAAAAAGGTGTCATCTGCGGTCATTTCTATAGCTCCATGTGAAACAAAACACAAATCAGAGGTTTTGGTTTACTTGAATCGCCATTAAAGTGTAAGCTCATCTACCCCGTCAAGGCACCTCTAGTAAGACTTACCGCTGACATCAGAAAGCAACTCATCCACGCCCTTGTAATCTCCTGACTCTACTATTGTAATAATCTTCTAGTTGGCCTCCCTCTCTCCTGACTCACCCCCCTACAATCCATTCTGAAGGCCTCTGCCAGGCTCATCCACCTCACCCGTCGCTCAGTCTCTGCCGCTCCCCTCTGCGAGTCCCATACACTGCAGAATTAAATTCAAAATCCTTTCCCTGATCTACAAAGCTCTCACTAACTCGGCTCCCCACTACCTGTCCTCACTAATCACCAAATACTCCCCAGCCCGCTCCCTAAGGTCAAACAGTGACCTGCGCCTAGCGTCTCCCTGCATCACCTCTTCCCATGATAGACGGCTGGATTTCTCACGCGCAGCCCCCACCCTCTGGAACGTTCTCCATCGTACGGTCAGACTTTCCCCTAGTCTCCTTTCCTTCAAACGCTCCCTTAAGACATTCCTATTCAGGCAAGCCTAACACCCGACTCACTGATACACCTCACTGCCCCAAACAGCCCATCGCTCTCACCTTGCAGTCCATCGCTCTCACCTTGCAGTCCATCGCTCTCACCTTGCAGTCCATCGCTCTCACCTTGCAGTCCTCTCCTCCTGTTTCCACCCCAACCCTTCTAGATTGTGAATTTCCACGGGAATAGGGCCCTCGTTTCCTCCTGTACTGGTTTATCAAATGTTGTTCAGTCTCAGTGTATTGTAACCCTGTCCATATTGTGCCCATTGTTCAGCGCTGCGGAATATGCTGGCGCTATATAAAGTATAATAATAAGACGAGTCCTACCTAATGAAATTAAGAGCCGTTCCTCTGAGCAACCGCACACTCTCATGCTGCTTTCCAGCCAAGAGACAAAATGGTGTGTTTTATTTATATCCTCCCCAAATACTTCCAATTTGGGATTAAAAACAAAAACATGGAAAGGAACAGCAGCAAAAATGACCTGGCTGGGGTTACAGCAAAATATACATACAGAAAAAAGCAGTGTCGTGCCTATTCCCACCAGGGCAGCTGCAACAACCGGGAGTAACCAACCCAATTAATCATCAATCCTGCAATGAACAGGCCGTTGGATATGCATTATCTTTAGTAAATGCAATGTGACGGTCACATTTTATTGCTACTTTCGTAGGCCATTTAATTTTAGATTATTTCTAAGCTGTATACACAAACGTTTCAAAGTGGCTGCTTACAGCGGTTATCTCCGTGTCCCACTCGAACATTTTCTTCTTAAATACATAATGTTGGCAAACAGAGGGATGCTTAGATAGTGAGTGCTTTAACGGATAAGGCTGCGCTTGCATCTGGATATTTGTTTGATAATATTACATTGTATGTTTAGTTCATTCTGGAATATTATCAGGCAGCACAGGAGCTTTGAGAGCCCCCTATATACCTCAATATATGCCGCTTCATGGCAGAGCTCGCTTACCATTATTTCCATAAGAATGTGCACAAAATAAAGTATATCCTATGTTCACAATTAAAAAGTGACACATATACATAGAATATTTAAGTCCCAATTTGTGTTCGACACTGCAGCCCGGCATCACCGAGATGTCGTTACAGAAACATCACAAGCTGGAATAAACGTTACCCAGTGAAGCTGCTTGCACAATATAGAGGTCACCATCAACAGACGATCCTGTAACATAAAAGACAACAATCCACCGTGCTTTATTCTGTATCCAAGGAAAGTCAACGGGCCCTATTACAATCTTCGCGCAAACGTTTGCTGCGGCGCAAAAACGCATTAACGCGAGGGGTAAAACGCTTTGCGCTGAACGTCGTATTACAATGTCATCGCAACAAGCGCGCGTATACGTCTACCGCGGGTGAACACTGCATGAGCTTACTGTACGTCGCGCGTCCTATACTTAACATTGTGAGCGCAAATGCGTTTGTGCGCTGGTACGCGGATGGTATTACAATCTATGCGCAGTTTGTAACGCATAGACGTTGCGCGCATAATTTTAGCAACTCCTTAAAGCTGGTGTTAATGGCAAATTCTATCAACCTGGTCGAAACCAAATACACCAGCCCAAAAAAAATGCAAAGTACATTCTACACATACCAAACCAATAAATTTGAGAAGTGCGTGTTTTTTTTATTGATGCAGCATATATGCGCAGATCGACTTTGACAGGCGCAAAAACTTAACGTGAGATAATTGTCGTTCTTAATTCTGATTGGCTGAATCGCGTGAAAAAAAACAGTCCGCACACTGATTTCTGCGCGCAATGTTACTGCGCGCGCATTCGTGCGCGTCCGTTTAATGAGCGTTCTTGCTCGACGGATGAAAAAATGCGCGAAGATTGTAATACCAGCGTTGATTTACGCGCGTTAACGTTTAACGCTGGGTGCACAAATTCACGCGCTGCGCGAGCGTTTTAACGCGAAGATTGTAATAGGGCCCAATGTGTTTTATTTTTTCCTTGAATATAGAAAGCACTCGTCTTTCAGGATTTTATATCGATGGTGACTTTTAGGCTAGGGTCAGATGAGCGCATTTTGTGCGGACTGTGCGTCCGTGCACAACAGATGTACTTTCTGACTGACGACAAGGTAGTGGCCACACAGTCCGTTTTTGTGACTGACTGGTTTTTTTTGACTGATGTAGAAGGGAAAATAAATTATTAGGAAAACCATTTTGTCCATCGAAATGCTGGACGTATAAATGCAGTCCGTCTGACCACGTTCCATCACTCACACACAAAGCTATGCGGATGTTGCGGACGCAGCGCACTCTGTGCGTCCATTCTAGCGGATTTACGTTCTTGCCTAACCTGCGTCAGTTTGCCGCGTCCGTTATGCGCCCGCAGTTCGGTGCGGAAGTACTTGGTGTGTGGGGCTCCATTGGTCATAATTATATGCTATAACGGACGTACAAAGGTGCGGCAACACGGACGTGATCAGTGCGCTCATCTGACCTGAGCCTTATCCTGTGCAATCCTCTTCATCGGGTATCTTTTAAGTACAGGTGTTTAAAATAATTCTTTTACATTAAATTTTTTGTTTTTTTTGTTAGCCGTCCTATATGTTATGTATGGGATGGGAGATCCTACAGCAGGTGTGGGCAACTACGGCCCTCCAGATGTTTTGAAACTACATTTCCCGTGATGCTCGGCTGCTCATTCGGTTTGCGGAGCCTCAAGGGAAATCTAGTTCCAAAACATTTGGAGGGCCGGGGTCGCTGAGCCCTGATTTAAAGGAATATTTAATATGATGTCATTTTGCTGCCCTGTCCTGGGATACTTGTATTTAATAGAAATCCTGGTGTCATTTGTTTGATAGATATTTCTAAAATGTTTATCAGAAACAAATGACACCAGGATTTCTATTAATTCAAAGTATCCCAGGACAGGGCAGCAAAATGACATCATATTAAATATTCCTAGAAATCAGGGCTCAGCGACCCCGGCCCTCCAAATGTTATGGAACTAGATTTCCCTTGAGGCTCTGCAAACCTAATGAGCAGCCGAGCATCACGGGAAATGTAGTTTCAAAACATCTGGAGGGCTGTAGTTGCCCACACCTGCTTTAAAAGGAGAGTAGGAGGATGGGTACTGACCCTTAATATGCCTGGGTTAGTGTCAAAACCTCCGAGAGGGCAACACCAGAGACAAGCCAAGAGTCAGGGATATGAAGGTTGGGGTTAACGAGAAACTGAGCCAAGGTCAGAAATCCAGAGAACAACACGATCAGACAAGCAGAGGTCAGGTACACAGAAACGTCAAATATCTGGGTCTAGAATGCAGGGAGTGACAGGAAAAGAGAATACACTGAAAGGTCTATGAAATGGCAACAAGCCAGGACACGAAGACAAAACTACTGTGTATAGTAGATCCCCGTGGCACCATCAGAGGGCGTCATGTATCATCAGCGGAATGACACACGGATAGGTGCTGGTGTGTCAATAAAAGATGCTGATGTGGAGCAGCCGGGGTGAAAATATATGTTCCGTGCAGAGCAAACACAATGCAGGAGGTGAATGGCGTCAGACAAAGATGGTAGGAAAGCAGCCTCAGGGGCGGTGACGTAGACCCGCCAGAGACCCTAACACTGTATTGCAACCAATACGAAGCGGGAGGTTGAATTCTTCAATTATGAAAACTATCTTCCATTCAGTATATCTCCAGCTGGTCATTTAATGGTCTATTTCTGTAACGTCCCAAGTATCTTCATGTACCGTTAGAGCTGATAGGACGGGACTCAGCACACTGTATATTCCGCAAAAGGCACTTTATCGCGTTCGCAATGTTTGACTGCAAAGGTAGCTTTTCTCCAGCTCGCAGCCGAAACGTTTCATATCCAATAAAGGGCCTTTTGTGGAACATATATACAGGGTTATTCAGAGAAAGGTGAAACTCTGGAGAACTTTTGGAGAAATGAAAATACTAGGTCAAAATAGCCAAACCAGAAAAATTTTCCCATATATACTGTATCTCCAAATCGGCTATTTTGACCTAGAGTTTTCACTTCTCCAAAAGTTCTCCATTGTTTCACCTTTCTCTGAATAACCCTGACAGTGTGTCGAGTCCCATCCTTTGCCTGTTGCTGTATCAAGGAGCTGGTACCTCCAGGGATCTTCAAAGCACCCGACACTGTATAAAGCTGCAGCGTGACAGGCTGAGGCCTATATTCTTTTTTTTGTTTCGTACCTCTGACATAATATGTCATAAATCAGTGGATACGAATCCATGAATCTGGAGTATTTCACCGACCTCCATTCAATACAAACGTCCGCACTCAGTCTAGGTTACAGGACCATGGACAGCATCCTGAGCCTATTGTTACAGGGAGGTGTTAGGTAATGATGTAAGGTGAGAGGTGTGATGACATGACGAAAAATGAAGTGGGGGGGGGGAGAACGCTGACGTGGGGAGATGAGCCACCTCCATAATTTGGCACTTGCGTAGTTTGGAAAAGGGTCAGGATACAGTATAAGGAGAGCTCTGGGAGCAGCGATAATGTGGAATAAAAGCGTATCCGTAACATACTATAAAAGGTATTGAACGAGATATATGAAATTTAGTTGAGAATTAGAATTATACGAGTCATGGGTAAGGATCATCCCTTTACAAAAAGAAGAGGCCTTGAGCTAGGGGGGTGCTCATCATTGGCCCCCTCCAGATGTTTTCGAACTACATCTCCCATGATTCTCAGCCGCTCATTCGATCGACAGAGCCTTGTGAGAAATGTAGTTCCAAAACATCTGGAGGACCAAGGCTGAGCACCCCTGCCTTAAACCATACTAATTAATGCTGTACCAGCATAGCATTTTGTTGGCCTGGCAGTTCTTGTATGTGACATGTCTCATCATTCCTCGCACCTGGCACAGCATCGTGGGATTTGTAGTTTCCAATGACTCCATAGCCCTAGGTTGGCCATCTCTGTATCAATGCATCTATACATAGATGATCGTCTGCGATACAGAAATGCGTGCACACATATTACATGCTGCCCGGTTGCTATAAATTCAGGCAGCATATGACCCGCGGAGTTCATTTTCTGGGGTCTATAAATACTGCTGCAATATAAGTGGGATCCTCGTTATTTTCAGCAGCACCAGGACTGAGCATCGTATGACAGGGCAACCAGGGCAATTCATAGCAAACATCCTATTTTGTCTCTGTGGCACAAAGTGCTAAACCACAGCATTTTAGGTTCAATAAATACAAATGCATTATTATTATTCTTTATTTAGGAAGCGCCAGCATATTCCGCAGCGCTGTACAATGGGCACAATATAGACAGGGTTACAATTAGGGCTGCAACTAACGATTATTCTCATAAATCGATTAGTTGGCCGATTAATCGATTCATCGGATAAAAAAATAGAAATAAATGTTTACTTAAAAGGAATTTAAAAAAAACAAAACCACAACCCCGCTCCCTTTTTTCATAAACAATTTGCGTAGTGTATGTAACTTTTGTACGTACATTTGTAAATTGCGTATCTTGCGTACTGTTGATAGAAGGTATGCGAGTGCTTGGTCAGAGGGATGGGTTGATGCTGCATGCGCAGTTTAAGCCCATGTTTGCTTTCTCAAATGAACACGGCTACAAGCACTTGGTCATAGATGATGATGTCATCATGAAATCGGTCTTGGGGTGCGTAGAGTGTCCCTTTTTAAATAATTTAGTGAACAAGCTGAGTGGGAGGAGGGACTGGAGGTGGAAGGGAGTGACTTTGCTCAAGTGATTTGACCTGAGTGTGAGAGGGAGTGGGTATGGACAAAAGACCAGATCTGAGTGTGGGAGTGAGTTTGGGGAAAGGGACCAGACCAAAGAGGGTGTGTCAGGGAGGGTGGGGTGGTGGCACAGGACTCCAGCTTCAAGTAAGGATAAAACACAGGCATACAGCTCCTTCACCCAGTGGCCGTATCCTATTGTTTGTGTTATAGTTCTGCTACTGTTGTAAACGGAATAAAAACAAACTGGTTGTATCTGACATAACCCTAGAACTAAAGCATACCTAGTAAAGCAGCGGTGCGTCTTCTCCAATCAGCTCCGAAGCTGAGGTTATTTACGTTTAACTAAGTCTGACTCTAAACAGTGTGTGCTGTACACAGGACGATTAATCGACACCGATTAATCGATAATGGAAATAGATGACAACTATTTTAATCATCGATTAATCGATTAGTTGTTTCAGCCCTAGTTACAATACGTTGAACATGAACAACATTTTGACAAACCAGTACAGGAGGAAACAAAGGCCCTATTCCCGTGGGAACTCACAATCTAGAATTTGTGTTTGTGATATTTTTTTGCGTCCCTATAGTGGGAACCATCGCACAAATGAAGGTTGTGTATGTTTGTATATAAATTTCTCTACACGGGACCATTTTTCATCCTCATAGGGTCTTTTAGTTTTAACAGTTTTCCTATAGTCGGTTTAATCATCCCCGAGGTAAAGGCAACGAGCAGCTTTAAAAAGGACGGCAATGTCCATCTTAATGAATTACCTGTGTCCCTTGCTAATCGATGTAACTGTAACCTCCTCAGAGCACAAGTATTTATAAAGCGCCAACCAATTCCTTAGCGCTGTACAATGGGAGAAACAGAATAGGTGACCCTTAAGAAAACTTTAAAGGATCCCTGTAAGTCAGGGAGCACAAACTCTGCCCCCCCCCATGTTGATTGATGGCCAGAGAATCATGGGAGTTGTAGCTCAGAAACATCTAGGGCTAAATTACAATCTTCGCGCAAACGTTTGCGCCAACGCAAAAAAAAACATTAACGCGAGTTGTAAAACCCTTTGCGCCGAATCCCGTATTACATAGCGCAACAAACGCGCGTAATCGTCTACCGCGGGTGAACCTGCGCGAACACTGCGCGAGCTTACTGTACTTTGCGCATTCTATACTTAACATTGCGAGCGCAAATGCGTAAGTACGCTGGTATGCGGATGGTATTACAATCTATGCGCAGTTTGTAACGCACAGCCTTTGCGCGTATAATTTTAGCAACTCCTAAAAGCTGGTGTTAATGGCAAATTCTATCAACCTGGCCGAAACCAAAAACACGCAGCAATGTATAGTTACACATTCTACTCATACCAAACCAATAAATTTGAGAAGTTGTGTGTGCATTTATTATTGCTGCAGCATATATGCGCAGATTGACTTTGACAGGTGCCAAAATTTAACGTGAGATAACGGTGGTTCTTAATTCTGATTGGCTGAATTGCGTGAAAAAAAAGTCCGCACACTGATTTTTGCGCGCAACGGTACTGCGCGAGCAGTTAGGCACGTCCTGTTTGCGCGCGTTGTTGATCGCCGGATGAAAATACGCATGAGGATTGTAATTCCAGCGGTGACTTGTGCGCGTTAACGTTTAACGCTTGGCGCAAAAATTCACGCTTTGCGCAAAGATTGTAATATAGCCCCTAAGGTTCCAGAGTATGAGAACCTAGCTGTAAGCTAAAAACATGAATGGCGGAGGGGGGAAGGTTGCCCCTCTCTCCCCTTCCCGGTTTTTGGTTTAGCGTTTAAATATCCCTCCTTTGCAGTGCCACGGCTTGCTCTATTCCTTTCTGACAGCGTCTGCTGCAACAAGCATCAGTCGCTGTCACCATGCTGATTGCCCAGCCAGTGCGATGCCTCTCGGGGCAAATGCACTTGGAGGCATTGATCTCCTGTGCAAAGCTGACCATGATTTTGCGGAAGGCTGTCCTGCCTGACATTTGTGAAGAGCGTAAGCTCTATGCTTTGGAAGGCTGTCACAGTCCTCAGGAGATGCCGGGGGGGGGGGGGGATGCACCTAGTACAACATGATCAATTAATAACGTTAATTTGCTCGTGCTGGTTCGAGTGTCCTTTTTAAATGGATTTGTAATCAGACAGCTGGAAAGCAACCTGCGCCTTTTATAGAGGGAGACATGGAGAGTTCTGAATTAAAAACATTTTGCAGATGCTGTGATTGCTGTTCAATGTTTCTCGGCTTGTTCATTGCTTGCGCTGTCATTGTTCGTGCCCATACTCCAGCTACAGCACCCCTGCGGGGATGGGCGTCCGAGTCTGGAAAACACATCATTGTCTTAGCATTTTATGCCCTGGCAATTTTCCTGATGCCAGTTTTTAGCTGACAGGGGCTTACAAAGCAGAGAGTGATGATGTGTGCGCATTCCCTCTATCCTCTCTCTCTCTGCTCGGCTTCCCAGAACGACCGTTTTTAGACTTAATCTGATGCCTGATTAACACAAGATTTTCTCTTGGTAGGTTAATCGCGTGCCAGGATGAGTGAGCAGTATCAGGATTACGACTCGCTGGGAGATCAAGTTGGCGATGGCTCTCCTGATCAGCTTTACTCCGGAGTGACTGGCAGTGATGGCACCGGCCATATTCAGGACGGACCCCAGGAGAGCGTGATCAGACTGCCCCGTGTCTCACAACATGGAGATGGTAGGTTCAGACGCCACATTGTGTCACACAACTGGGAGAGAGCACACTCTGGACTTTAGATGAATAAGGACAGCACTGACAGACGATAGTCATATCTCACTCTTTCATGCCTACCACGATGTCAGACATCAGCAGTAGTTGTTGAGCTAACAAAATCTATTTGAGCATCTGACACTTGCCATTAGAAGGCAGAGTTGTTTCAGTTTATCGTAAAAGTGGGTCAACAAATACATCCTAGTCCTCAAAATCAAATGTTATATATGGCTAGTTCACCAATGTTCCAAATCCGGAGCATGGCCAAGCTTGGCCTACATGGGTTGTTGCAAGACCTGACAAACGTCTTGGAGGAGAAACGTGTTCCTTGGTGACCCAGTCGGTCTGTGGCTGCAGGAGGTGAGGGATGCAATCTCTGGTACTGACCCCTCTTGTGAGTTACGGTACAAGGAAATGCAATCTCCCAAAACTTTAGCGGCAATCATTGCCTGAGTTATGGCCCACGCGGACATTGGCGCAAGACTCTCAGGGAAGGCCCTGGCTAGGAATGATCAGTCTCCATTTGTGAACCGTTTTGTTGAACTGCACAGCCCACAATTTCCTGGCTTCACCTTCTTCCAATAAATGTTGCTTTATACTGAATGTACTTATTTTACAAACTGCAATGTGTCTTGGCATTAAAGTGTTCCGTCTGTCAGCGTTACCCATCCATTTTCATGTCTTTACAGCCGGTAGAAGCAAAAGAAATTGGAGAGAGGAGGTGTTAAAAGTAGAGCGAGCATTGTATTAGTAGAACAGACTATAATATATGGTTGGATTTATTCTTTAAACTAGAAACTGTGGAGAAATGGAAAATTAAAGGTCAGGATAGCTGATCTACAATAATAATCTGAGTCGTTATTCCAAGTGGAATAATATACAGATAATCTGATCTCAGTCAAGAGGAAATGGCATATCCTCCTCTCCCCTTCACTGGTGGATAAGGGAGTAGGTTTTGTTTTTTGTTTTTAATTTTTATTATTTCTTTTCCTGCGTAATATGACTTTTACATTCTTTTTGGCACAAGTGTGAGAATAATGTGGGATTTCAAGACACTTGTTATTCATCACTAGCACTACTTTTCACGGCCTACACAAAGTAGACACTCCACGTGCAAAAAGATGACCTCAGGAAGCTCCTATAGTGGTAATTATTCACTTGAGGTTCGATGATAATTACTATGGTTTGACTTGTAATAGGTCGAAGTTTAAGAATCTTGGCAGTTTTTGCCTTTTCTCTTCTGCACAACATCCGATCTAGTGTAGACTTCCGCATTACCTTATGTGTAAAGCAAGATCGGTTAAGAAATACAGATCTATTCCTGCCACTTTCTTGTATTCATTCGATTGTGACGGACGACAGGTCGGCATCATCACCCTGTAATGCGCGTACCTTACTGTCCTCTTGCAGATGATGAAGACGTACTAAAGGATCTAGCGAATGGTGAAGCAGCAAGAGAACAGGGTCACCTAAGTATCCCAGAGGGAACCACTGGTAAGATGGAACCCTAGTCATAAGAGAGGTCAATTTGGGTCCCAAACATTGTCTCCTGTGGTGACCAAACAAAACCATTGATAAAGGGCTCACACTGAGGATGTGACGAACATGGCCTCTCAGGTCAAGAAACACAAGAGGTTTTTAATTTTTGTTTCACAGTAAGTCCTTTGTCATGGTGTGGTGCTTTACTGCTTACCTTGGAGACATCATAGCTGCATTGAATCTGTAAGCTCTCCAGCTAAGCCTCAGGAGCATCCTGGCTTTATTTCTGCATTTTCTTCTACAGATGCTGGAGTTAGACCACCATAGGTTGACCCATTCTACTTTAAAAGGTTCATATACATATCAGGGTTAAACATAAATGCTTCATGCTGCTTTACTAATGAGTATTGCGAATGTAACAGAAGCTAGGTATGAGGTACTATTTGTCCATAGTGCATGATCTACACAACGGATGGTCTTTGGACGGCATCAGAGCTTTTGCACGAACCAACCACAGGTCATTCAAGCTGGACTATATGCTTGAAAGCTCTGAGCTTTTGCTTTGCTTCTGAACTCGTGCAAAACACAGGTCTTTAGATCTGCCCATTGGATTAACATTATGTGCATCGCATGCTTTGCTTGACGCTACTTGTTTGAGGACCCCTTTGGCATTCCGACACCTTTTTCATATCCGTTCCGATAGTTCAGGAGCAACACAGTGTCTTCCCGGAAACTTTAGACAACCAACACATATCAATGTGTCACCCTCGTCATGTTTCTGACCCTTATCAATGGCTGCTCCAGGAAACACACTATTCCACAGATCGTAGACAGACCATTGTAAATTTGTGCCAGTAGAATGAAGGCTTGCCAGCTACCCGGCTGTGGACTTCACCAACATTTGGTAAAGTGTTTCTGTTTCAAGAAACATGAGTGGGGGGGGGGAAGAATCACTCTTGGTCTACTTCAGTACCAGAGACATCACAATCCATGCTTTGAACACCCCATGCCAGCATGACTTCTTTACTTCAAGTTCTTGGCCTTCTTGGAAAACAATTGGAGAACATAGGCTGGTTTAGACTGTACTAGATGTGAATTTCGGGACGGTTTATTACATACTACTAGTGCATTCGCTGTTGAGACGGATCCCTTGTCTTTACCATAGGGTATAGAAACATAAAAAATAAATGTATGAGAATAACATTGATTAAACCATGGGAGGTTAAGACAGAATGGTCAAGGTCCCCCCTGTTCTTTACCCATGAATACCTGCCACTTATCACTATATTGCTTGCGTCTGGATCTTCATGGATTTTAAAAGAATGTCGTATTGGAAAGGGGACATTTTTTGTCTGAAGCTATTATTTGCAAGACCTAATTATCCACCAGTTTTAAACCTAACATCAGCATGTTCTTTTAAGAAGATCTTCATGATGATTAGATGCAGGCGTTGCACTTGCGGGAAAAAATGCAGTAGCGGTGATTGCATTATTCACCAAAAGTATACAGGGTTATCCAAAGAGATTCGAAAAGTCACTGCACGTTCGGTGACTTTTTGTTCTCTTCAATTCGGTTCCTCGGTGACCCTGCGGTGTATTCAGCAAACACCACAGGGTCCCCGAATTGCAGGGAAAAGCTGCCGCAAACCTGACGAAAACTAACCGAATGCACGCTGAAAACAAGCAAAAACATCTGGATTAACCTTCGAAAAAGCCGAACACGAGCCGAACAGGAGCCGAATCACACAGAGCCGAAGCAGCTGTGACATAGAGGAGGCAGTGAATAAATTAGAAAAACCATTTGTATGAATCTGGGAAAAAGAAACGCTGTTTGCAAAGAAACTACTGAGCGAAAATGTCTGAAATTTTCACAGGAGGTCCAGGGAATGATAATAAAGAGGGCTGTTACAAAAAAAATAAGTAAACTGAAAAAAAAAAAAAAAAAAAAAAAAAAAATCAGAAAAATGCTTAAAGTATCCTAAAAAATCTATAAATAAAGAGACTTTTTGCTGCAGAATTTTATAATGAACGGTTCATTAGATATTGAATTAAAACGGGAATATTTTTAACATTGAAGCCTATGGGATTCTCCTGAATAAATTTGCCGAATTAAACCACCGAATGGCAGGGCATTTCGGGAACCTTTCACTGCTGGTTTGTGTTCTCTGAATAGCCGAAGCAGTGCTTTTTCATGGGGATTTCACTGCCCTCGAACAGGCACCGAACAGGCACCGTATGTTCATGCAATTCGCCAGGATTTGGCGAATTGCCTGCTCTCTGGATAGCCGAATGGTCAGGAAAGGTAACCGAACGCTGATTTTCAGCGTTCGGTTACCTTTCTCAAGCAATTCGGATCTCTTTGGATAACCCTGATAGTGTCCAAGAAAGACCGCCAGGTTACAACTTAATAGTCCGCAAATCCAATTGCTGTGGAAAACATGTTCTTTTCTTCACCATCCCATAAGGTATACAGCATTGCTGGAGAAAGACTTTGACTCCTTGTCACCCTTGTGGTGAATTTGGAATTGGGGGAAAATGAATACAATGATTTCTATTACTCATGGAACAACATTCATACAGGTGGCGAGTGAATTCCTTGATGCGCACAGCTCTTGCAAGAGATACAGCTAATTCTTGCTCCTTCTCCAGTATTCAGCCAATATTTAATGTAATAGCTGGCTGCGTGAAGGCACTTTGCGTTTGGTTTTTATCCCTTAGTGTGTGTGGGAATCAGGACCAGCACACCCATTTGGCCTTAGCCTAGGGCAGCAAAGAGAGAAGGGCACCACACCACAGGGATGTTAAAACACACTTCCATGGGCCATTCAGAACAAAAGAACTGCCCCAATCGGCTTAGAACATTTTGGCCCAAAAGTGTCCCATTAACATCGTTATTTTCTGCCTTTTTTTCACCATCTCTTGGCACACTGACAGCACGCTAAAGTTGTCATGGCACACCATCAGTTTTCTAAAAAATATACAGTGAAAAAGTCTACACGCCCGTGTTAAAATTTCAGGTCTCTGATGTAAAAAAATGAGGCCAAGATGAATTATTTCAGAACTTCTTCCACCTTTTAATGTGACCTATAAACTGTACAACTGAATGAAAAACAAACTGAACTCTTTTAGGTGGAGGGAGAAAAAAATAAAATAATGTGGTTGCGTAAGTGTGCACACCCTCTTATAACTAGGGATGAAGCCGTGTTCAGAATTAAGCAATCACATTCCATATCATGTTAAATAGGAGTCAGTACACACCTGTCATCATTTAAAGTGACTCATTAACCCCAAATAAAGTTCAGCTGTTCTAGTAGGTCTTTTCTGACATTTTCTTAGTCGTATCCTACAGCAAAAGCCATGGTCCGCAGAGAAGCTTCCAAACCATCAGAGGGATCTCATTGTTAAAAGGTATCAGTCAGGAGAAGGTACAAAAGAATTTCCAGGGCATTAGATAAACAATGGAACACAGTGAAGACAGTCATTATCAAGTGTAGAGAGTATGGCGCAACAGTGACATTACCAAGAACTGGACGCCCCTCCAAATGTGATGATAAGACGAGAAGAAAACTGGTCAGGGAGGCAGCCAAGAGGCCTACAGCAACATTAGAGCTGCAGGAATATCTGTCAAGTACTGGCTGGGACAACAATCTTCATATGTCTGGGCTATGGGGTAGAGTGGCAAGCCGGAAGACTTTTCTTACAAAGAAAAACATTTTGCAAAAACACATCTGAAGCCTCCCAAACGCATGTGGGAAAATGTGTTTATCATCTGATGAAACAAAAAGGTTGAACTTTTTATCCAGAATCCCAAAAGATATATTTGGTGCAAAAACACCACTGCACATCACCAGAAGAACACAAGACCCACAGTGAAGCATGGTGGTGGCAGCATCATGCCATGGGACTGCTTTTCTTCAGCTGGAACTGGGGCCTTAGTCAAGGTAGAGGGAATTGACCAGTCCCAAATACCAGTCAATATTGGCGCAAAACCTTCAGGCTTCTGCTAGAAAGCTGAACATGAAGAAGAACTTCATCTTTCAGCATAACAACGACCCAAAGCATACATCCAAATCAACAAATTAATGGCTTCACCGGAAGAAGTTTAACATTTTGGAATGGCCCAACCAGAGCTCAGACTTGAATCCGATGGAAAATCTGTGGGGTGATCTGAAGAGGACTGTGCACAGGAGATGCCCTCACAATCCACAATCTGACAGATTTGGAGTGTTTTTGCAAAGAAGAGTGGGCAAATATTGCCAAGTCAAGATGTGCCATGCTGATTGACTCAAACCCAGAAAGACTGAGTGCTGGAATAAAATCAAAAGGTGCTTCAACAAAGTATTAGTTTAAGGGTGTGCAGACTTATGCAACCAGTTTTTTTATTTTTATTTCCTCCACCTAAAAGATTTCGTTTTGTTTTTATGTTGAGTTGTACAGTTTATAGGTCACATTAAAAGGAGGAAAAAGTTCTGAAATGATTTATCTTCGTCTCGTTTTTTTCCGTCACAGAAACTTGACATTTTAACAGGGGTGTGTCGACATTTGCTATCCATTGTATATTTTACAATTTCCAAAGAAAAAAGGAGAAATTGAGTTTAAGGGTCCTGTTTAACACGTCGCCTCCCTATTGTGCCTCTCCCCTATTATACTGACACCCCATTGTGCCTCTCCCCTATTACACTGACACCCCATTGTGCCACTGCACAGCAAACACAAACAAGGGCTGATAATCGCTGCTTGCTGCTTGAGAGTGTCCAGTACAAAAAAAAGCCAACTCTAATAAAGCAGAAATTAAATCACTGGGATTTAAATCTGGAAGGTGGCAAGGTCACAGGAAGAGGTTTGTATCGTGCCGCTTTGCCAGAGATACCGTTGCTAAATTAAGCACTGTCTGTAATTTTTATTCCGCAGATATTTTTATACTGGTTTTATTGTGTTGTGTATATGGAATGAATCTTGTTCTAGAATTATTATCTGATCTTTAAATATCTATGTTGTGTTTTGCTGGTAGGGCTTCAGTTCCCATCACCGTCCCTTTATTTTGGACTACAAAGCTCATCATTCTTGAGTTGAATGAGCACAGTGGGTATCATCGGGTCAGAGTGTCTAATGAGCTGATTGAGGTTGCGTGTGTTTTATTCTTTATTTTATTATAACGGCTGGCTTAGCATAACACGGTATGTAGTTTCAGAATATTTCAGGTCTCTAGGTTAGCTGTCACTGGGGAGGTATTTGAAGAAGAACGGTCTTCGTTTATTAGCTCTGTTATCTATTCAAACCAAAAAATTGCGACTCGCTGTGAGGCAAGAAACCTCTTGGCATCTTTGCAACATACTGTATGTGTGCAATATGTGTCTGTTGTGTTTACAGCCCAAAAGAGAATGGAAAATAAGTGTCTCCATGTTCTGAATATACAGATTATCACAGGAATACGGGCATTGTGAGCCTGCAGCGAAACGCGTCGAGCGATGCCTTTTTGTGGTTTTTAACAGTCAACCCTAATAAATGGACCCAAACCAATGAGTTATGTGTATCTATTGTTCCCTGTTCCCTGCCTTTTAGTCATGAGGTGTGTAGGCGGCTAGAACCGCTGAGGTAACAGTCAATTTATTTTCTGATTCCCTCTCCATTGACTTCAGGTATATTTTGCAATTGGGACTTTGAATTGCCGCTATTGATATAATTAGGACCGGAGTTATTTCACGTTGTATGTGTTTGTGTGTGTTATGTGCAGTTTTTATCCAATAAAGTTTGAGTTTTAGGCACTCTTGTTGCACTTATATACAAACTGTTGGTTTTTTGAGAGATCTTTGTGGGTTAAGCCCAATTTTGAGTGTCTTTACATTGCCCTTTCATTGCTTCTTTTGAATTGTTGAGCCTGCAGCTTGCCCGAAATGTGGGTCTGGTGTGGTTTTATGTGTGTAACCTGGGTTTTTAAAGTCATACCTGATGTTGACCTGCCTTGACACTGCATATCACTACATGTGTCACCAGTATCTGTCTCTCCAGAGTCCTCCGTGCTACTTATTGCCAGTTTCAACCTTGGTAATTAACATACAGACCTACTAACTGTCCTATATTTGTCTTCAGCGGAGGAGGCCGGGGTTGGAAACACCCCAAATCAAGACCGTCAGGCTGCAGACAACGCATTAAAAGGTAAGATTTATTACTATTTATATCCCAGAATAGCCAGACTATGCTGAGACGTGTGTGTAGAGCTTTATTCTCATATACAGTGTTATTGGACTCTGTATAGGTAGAGGGTGAAGAGATGGGTCCCTCTAGCTTACCTATTTTCAGGATGTTTATTTTGTCGCAGTAGCCTCTATCTATTCATAGTCTATGACTGCACAGAATTGTGATTTCCACATGACACAGTGGTAAAAATATCCGCGTTCTGATGTCGCTCTTTTTAAATGGTTCTTTCTTCAGAAATAGTAGATACAACCTTAGTTTTAAAACGTGTTTTTCTGTGTTAATTAAAAATAGGTTTTAGCGGTCTTTGGGCATGCTGGGCACAGTGTGGCACCCCGGTGCTGTATGCTGAAAGCCTCCAGAGATCAAACTATTTTGTTGCCTGTTGACATCACATTTTCTTTGCAGCCGTTTTCCATCTGTAGTTTTTACCATAAATTATGATGTAATTCCAAGATGGCGGCCTCCTCTTGGAAATACGATTGGTTGATTTTAAGTGGTAGTTCTAGCTAAACGTACTGCAGCCTGGTTAACATACTTTGATTTGCTATATTGTTATAAATTGTTAAAAGTATATTTAATCCTACATATAGTCAAACGGTCTGCATGCCCATCAATCAATTCCCCAAGAGAAAGAACATGAAGTGATGCTCTGAGTCCTGTGTTCAGTTTATTCATTTTCTGGTCATTTTTAATGTCCTCGTCATTTTGTTTTATAATCTATTCCAAAGAGACGTGGTCGTGAATTCTTGAGGAGGAACCTGCTGCACTACATTTAGATTGTGTTAAAAAAAAAAAAAAAAAGGAAAAACGTATAAAATGGTTGGTATTTCCTGTAGCTGAGGGGGCAGGCATTCATTACATTTTTTCATATTATTCCATCAAACTTGTCATCCCAGAGGAGATTAAAAGTCCATCGACCTCAGAAAAGGAAGAGATTGATGAATCCTGTGACACTATTCCACAAATGGAACCGCCGCAAGAAACGGACATCACAAAGGCTTCCTTGGAGTCACATGTGGACACCGTGGAAGGTGGACCTCTAAGTTCACAAGACACATGCCCTGAAGATCTTGGAGAGTCATCTGAAGAAATAGATGCTGACATCAGTCCTAACTGGAAGGTTAATCAGCTGGCAAAACCTGTAGAACTACAGGAAGAAGTCCATGTGTCATCTGAAGAACATAATGGCAAACAATACCATGAAGATACCTCTGAAGACAATGATGGCGAGTGGGGAGGAGAGACTGCAGTTTCGGATGAATTGACTCCTCCCATTGAAGCTTTGTTGGTTGACAGAACAAAGCATTTTCAGCCCAGAGAAGATTCTTACACAAACGGTACCGAGTCAGAAGAGACTCCAGTCGAAAACCATGACAAGCTTCTCGATACGTTGGTCTTCACTCCCAACGATCAAGAAGAGGTCATAGAGCAGCCGTTTGTCGAAATTGCTGCTGAGTCTTTCTCAGTTGAGGCTCCATTACCTCGACCTCGACCTTCAGTTTCTGTATACCAGGTGGAGGTTGACGCCAATAAGCCAATAAACGGCGAAGTCAAACCAAGTGATGTTTTGGACATGCAAGGTGGAGATACTGAAGAGCACATTCACACAGTCAGTGAGGTAAAAGAAACTCCCAGAAAAAGAGCATCAGGAATACCAGTCAGCCGGGCCCCTCTACCTAAAGGTGTGTTTCCGGCTGTCTTCTAATTCTACCCAGCCTACTAAAGCACCCTCTGATCCTACCTTGGCTGCCTTTTGCTTTGTAAATCACCTTTTTTTAAGGGTTACCAAAAGACTGTCTTGCACACGGAAAGTTACCTCCTCCCTTTCTTGGTTTGAGTTTGGTTTATTCATTTTACCTGTTACTTTGCATTCACTGCATGATCTACTGCATGTTCACCTTTCACTCCATCTCACAGTACCTATTTTCATGACCAGATTTTCAGGTTCACTCATCCATTAACGAGAAACTCGTTAAGGGGTTCTGTGTCATTCTTCCACCAGTGGTACCATCCTGGCCCATGCATGCTTTTGTTCTTCATTTTAAATAGGTGTACGTGTTCTTTGATGTGCGGTAGCTTCCTCAGACTTTAATTTGATTTTGCCACTTTATTCAGAAGGATCCGAAGATCTTGCTGGAGGACTTGCCGCCCTTGCTGTAACATATGGGAAAATGCCAGAGAGAGCGACATTTCTTGTCGTCTTGAAACTCACTCATTATCGTTCTCTGTGGTGTTTTCTTTCTGTGACAGCTGGATGGTGAGACATCGAGCTAGATCTGTCCAGATGCAGTCATACAGTCCCCCGCAAAAATACTCTATATCCGAAGAGGCGGATACATGTTCACAAACATCTAAGAGGTTCTCTGCAAGCTGGAAGCATAAAAAAGTCTGCCGAATATAATTCTTTGTTCAGCGGGTAACCCTAGAGGGTTGTATTCTCACAAGAAGCATCTGTGATTCCTAACAGAAATGCGTAGATCACAAATTCTATATTAAAATGATCTGTCCTTTATCAGTCCACTCCCGTTTTATGTAGGGATACGGTAGAATGTTGGGGTGAACCACATGGTAGGAGAGTTCACCATCTCTCATTTATTCATTTTTTTAGGTGTGTGAAAACACCTGAATCTCTTCAGCTTGGTATCGTTTGTCAACCAGGCCCCATGAAAGAGAGAGAACACTTGAACTCTTACGAGTTTGAGTGGGGATGGGGGTTATGCAGCTGGTACCTAGACATCACAAAATATCCCATTGTGTTGTCCAACACATTTCGTCATTTGTAACAAAAAAGAGACTACACATATGGTTCAATTTAATTAAATACTGAACCATAACCAAATTAAGAATTAAAAACTTGGCTAATTGCATCAAGCGTTAATGGAAACATTAAGGGCTCGATTAACTTCTTTGCGCAAAAGCACACGCGCAGCACTATTTTTTTGCATGCAGGGTTAAATGTTAACGCGTGAAAAATAACGGTGGTATTCCAATCCGCACGCATTTTTTTTTTCACCCGTCAAAAAATAACGCGCGTAAAAAAGACGTGCGCACATTAACGTTGCACGCAGAAATCGGTGGGCGGACTGTTTTTTTCATGCGATTCAGCCAATCAGAATTAAGAACCACAATGGTCTCCCGTTCAGTTTTTGCGCCTGTCAAAATCAATCTGAGTATATATGCTGCAGCAATAATAAAAACACGCACAACTTCTCCATTTTATTGTTTGGGTATGTGTAGAATGAGTAACTATACGCTGCTGTATTTTTTTTTGTGCTGGTGTATTTGGTTTCGGCCAGGACGTTCAGATTTGCCGTTAACACCAGCTTTTAAAAGACGTTAAAATTAATCGCGCAAACGTTGTCCGTTAAAATTTGTGCATAGATTGTAATACCATCCGCATACCAGCGCACAAACGCATTTGCGCTCACAATGTTAAGTATAGGACGCGCAACGTACATTACGCTCGCAAAGGGTTCGCGCAGGTTCACCCGCGGTAGACGTTAACATGCATTTTTTGCGCGGACATTGTAATACGACGTTCTGTGCGAAGGGTTTATCCCCTCGCGTTAATGCGTTTTTGCGCACGCTTTAACGTTTGCACGAAGAAGTTAATAGAGCCCTAAATATATTGAGACAGAGTTTGCATTAATTATTTTGCTACAGTAATGGTATTTCTTTTGGATTTTTTGATTTGCATCAACACTTCTGTGGCTTGATCTACGGTGAACAGGCCTCGTACCTTTCTGTACTACAAACATTCACTCCATGCTATACAGCAAAAAAAGCAGACTCACTGTACACGAAAATATATCTAAAGCCTAGAACAGGCAGCATATAAATCTTTCAACAGGTGGAATCCTCCTAGGGGTTCCTCCCGGGAGGTGACCTTATAAATGCAGAAACAAACCATTAGGGAGGAAGGATGCTGATAAACACAAAGAAAGAGAACAGAAAATACAAATGGCGTAACGGTGTCAAAGTTACAGAATTATTTTCCTGTCCCCTGTTTATTTTTTTTATATTTTGGCAGTATCCTGTCCCCCATTGTGGGATGCTTCGCCACTCGACGGTCTCGTTTTCACGGAGAAATTATCATGTTTCACGCAACTTGGTATCAATGGTTAGGGAATGAATTTTCCTTTAAATTCTGATCGCTATATGCAGACCGTTATCCCGCTCCTTGCCGCCTTTCCATTGACAGCCGACATGCTGACTAGTGCGTCAGCTCGTCAACGTCACCAGACAGCCGATCCATTAACCAATGATTGGTCACCTTTTGATCAGAAATTCTCAGGGATCCGTGCCATTCCGACACCGGAGCAAAGTAACGTGATACTGGCGATCTCTCATCCAGTTACCAGAGCGCAGTTACGAGATCTTTTATCATCTTATTTAGCAATTGGATATATCGATGATATATCACATGGAAGAAGGTGAACTTTTCCATGACGCCCTCCCATGTTTAATACCAAAAATCCAGCCTTCAAGATTTGGAGGAGATTGATCAAAGTTTAAAGTGAGATGGAGCCATTATGATGTATATCAGCATATAACAAGAAGCCATTTAAAATTATTCTGTGGTCAACGTGAAGGTACGAGATCTCTCCTGGAAATATTAAATGTACACTATGCAATTAATAACTTTATTGTACTGTAAAGCGGTTCACTGTGCAGCTATACCACTCACTCCGCCGCCATTACTATCCGACAGAGAGGGAGTCCAGTCCAGTCATGGTCACAATAGTCACCATCTAAATTTGTCTCTTTGGTGCCAGGGGACCTGCAATGTCTCCAGAGTATCCTGGTACAAGAGAAAATAGACAACAGGAATATAAATAAGACACGGGTGGACGTGCGTAGAGAACTTAACGGATTTCATTTATAGTGTGTGCGTAAACACATGACAAGCATTCCTTGCAGAAACAAAAGCGCTAAACTTAGATGTCATGTCGGTGGTCACCAGAGGGTTTTTTTCCAAGGTCTTAATTTTAAACATTCGAATTACGTCAGGAATATTCCTTTTACAGCAGGGATGTCCAAACTCCGACCCCCCAGATGTTCCAGAACTACAACTCACAGAAATCTCTAACTGCATTAGATGGATGGAGAAGCATGGGAGTTCTAGTTCATGGACATCTGAGGGGGGGGGGGCAGAGTATGGACATCCCTGCTTTCAGAGGATTTGTAAATTGGCTAAGACTGGCCATTTGGAATCGCCATGACTTGACGGTCAAGGGCAGATTGGAGAGACTAAAGGACATATTCTTGCTGCTGCTGTATCGATTGTTAAGATCTACATTTCTCCCTGACCGACCAATGCCACCTTGATGCCATCCAAGCACACCTGAATATTGGTTTGGTGAAAGAAGAGTGCGATGCCCTTTGGTTTTGCCCACTACTTCACCCACGAATCGGTTTGCATCCCAACCTGAAGCTTAGGCTCACCCTGGACTTGGTGTAATGTGCCTTTTTTATAAACCTACCAAAAACAGGAGGGCCTTGATACCAATTCTGAAAGTCATACGTTAGTGCTTCATGCCCATGTCATGCATGAATCTATGCTGGCACCTTAACAATGCCAGGTTACTGGCATGATACCTGCCACTCATAGGTTCAGATGTGGGTTCAGTTGAGATCCCAGCTGTCATGGAGACAGAATATAAAATTCTAATGTATCTCACTCCAGGGAGACAAACGTCCAGTGTTTATTTTTTTTGTTTTCGTTCAGTAAAAAGGCCGTTGTAAAAATTTTGGATACCTGAAAACTGAAAATTCTCCAGCAATGCCTGAAATTGCCATGCCCAAAATAATATGTCATAATCTCTAGGCACATGTCATTCATTTACCCAGGACATACTTTAAAACGAGAGAAATCTCAATGTATCTTCCTGGTAAAATATTTTAGAAATTCATAAAAAACGTTTTGTATTAAATGCGATATTTTCGGTCAGGAAAATGGTGGCTGTACCTTCCTGTTTGGCTTTGTATCTCCTGGCTAACGTTTAACCGCATGACTGGATATTCCTAGGCTGCGATTTCTTTCTCTTTCCAAGAAATGGGTTTATATGCTTTAAAGGAACCCTTGGGATCTTTCTGTTCTGTGCTATCATGGTATGGAAGGGAATGCTATGGAATATAGACTGTATATTGCTGGTAACAACAAACCAATACCTTTCTACTTCTTCCAAATATTGCCGTTTGCCGGAGTTTGTCCGTCTCCGGCCCACGGGATCTTAGTCTTTGAATTAAAAGCAGTGTTTCTGTTTTCTAGCTCATGGAGAGGAGAAACATGAGACGGATTCTCAAGAGAAGGGGGCACAGGTAAGAATGGAAATGTTTGGAAAACACTGGGCAAACGTTTCGGCACAGTGGCTTCTCTGTGGATACATCCTGGGTCTGATGCCTCGTTCCTGCTGAAGAGGGTCCAATAAACCCGAAACAGCGCTGTCCAGGAGTAGGTTGGACCAGTTGCATAACCCTGATCTCTGATAGAAAAAGCCATGTACTATGGCAAGGCATTGATTGAAGGGTTGTGTGTGAAAACAGACCCAGGATGCAAACTTGAGAAATTACAGATGTCATTTCATATCTTACCCAGAGTTCTGTGCTGCATATGGGGAATGTAACATGAGCTCTGTGATACAGTTCTTTGAATTTCTGTGATATGTAAATGACCTCTGCAATAATAAACTTTATTATTTGCAGTGCGGAGGCCTTTAATCACATTTTTTGCCCTCCACCACAACTTATATATATATATATACACACACACACACTTATCAGTACGTAGTAATACCTTTTTATTGGACTAACTTTACATTTAAAAGACAAGCTTATGAGAGGATTCCGCTCTTCTTGTCTGGAGATATATTGAGCAATATCTTAGAAGATATATATACACACACACACACACACACACACACACACACACACACACACACACAGTCAGGTCCAGAAATATTGGGACATCAACACCATTCTAACATCTTTGGCTCTATACACCACCACAATGGAGTTGGAATAAAACAAACACAATGTGCTTTAACTGCAGACTGTTAGCTTTAATTTGAGGGTATGTACATCCAACTCAGGTGAACGGTGTAGGATTTACAGCAGTTTGCAGATGTGCCTCCCACTTGTTAAGGGACCAAAGGTAATGGGACAATTGGCTTCTCCGCTGTTCCATGGCCAGGTGTGTGATATTCCCTCATTACCCCAATTACAATGTGCAGATAAAAGGCCCAGAGTTCATTTCAAGTGTGCTATTTGCATTTGGAATCTGTTGCTGTCAACTCTCAAGATGAGATCCAAAGAGCTGTCACCATCAGTGAAGCAACCCATCATTAGGCTGAAGAAACAAAACAAACCCATCAGAGAGATAGCAAGAACATTAGGCGTGGCCAAAACAACTGTTTGGAACATTCTCAAAAAGAAGAAACGCACCGGTGAGCTCAGCAACACCAAAAGACCCGGGAGACCACGGAAAAAAACTGTGGTGGATGAATGAAGAATTCTTTCCCTGGTGAAGAAAACACCCTTCACAACAGTTGGACAGATCAAGAACACTCTCCAGGAGGTAGGTGTATGTGTGTCAAAGTCAACAATCAAGAGAAGACTTCAGGGGAGTAAATACAGAGGGTTCACCACAAGATGTAAACCATTGGTGAGCCTCAAAAACAGGAAGGCCAGATTAGAGTTTGCCAAACAACACCTAACAAAGCCTTCACAGTTCTGGAACAAGATCCTATGGACAGATGAGACCAAGATTAACTTGTACCAGAGTGATGGGAAGAGAAGAGTATGGAGAAGGAAAGGAACTGCTCATGATCCTATGCATACCACCTCATCAGTGAAGCATGGTGGTGGTAGTGTCATGGTGTGGGCATGTATGGCTGCCAATGGAACTGGTTATCTTGTATTTATTGATGATGTGACTGCTGACAAAAGCAGCAGGATGAATTCTGAAGTGTTTCGGGCAATATTATCTGCTCACATTCAGCCAAATGCTGCAGAACTCATTGGACGGCGCTTCACAGTGCAGATGGACAATGACCCAAAGCATACTGCAAAAGCAACCAAAGAGTTTTTGAAGGGACAGAAGTGGAATGTTATGCAATGGCCAAGTCAATCACCTGACCTGAATCCCATTGAGCATGCATTTCACTTGCTGAAGACAAAACTGAAGGGAAAATGCCCCAAGAACAAGCAGGAACTGAAGACAGTTGCAGTAGAGGCCTGGCAGAGCATCACCAGGGATGAAACCCAGCGTCTGGTGATGTCTATGCATTCCAGACTTCAGGCTGTGATTGACTGCAAAGGATTTGCAACCAAGTATTAAGAAGGGAAAGTTTGATTTATGATTATTATTCTGTCCCATTACCTTTGGTCCCTTAACAAGTGGGAGGCACATCTGCAAACTGCTGTAAGTCCTACACCGGTCACCTGAGTTGGATGTACATACCCTCAAATTAAAGCTGACAGTCTGCAGTTAAAGCACATTGTGTTTGTTTCATTCCAACTCCATTGTGGTGGTGTATAGAGCCAAAGATGTTAGAATTGTGTCGATGTCCCAATATTTCTGGACCTGACTGTACGTACATACATATATATTTTTTTAGATAAGCAGGCTGCATACATAAGACTTAACATATGTAGCCAAAACATTGAATAACCCTATATATATATATATATATACGTTCGTGACTTTTCGTTCGCTTCGATTCGGCGATCCTATTTCGGCAACCCTGCAGTGTATTCAGCAAGCACCACAGGGTCCCCGAAGTACAAGGAAAATCTGCCGCCAACCCACCGAACACTCACCGCAAAACCCACCGAACACGCACTAAAACCCACAAAACATCTGGATTAACTCCGAACACGCAAGAGAAACCCGAGTAGCCGCCGATCACCGCGCAGAGCAGCCTCCGGGAAAAGCCAACACCGCAGACAAATGGAGTGAAGAAAAAAATAAAACCCCAGTACGCTTGAATGTTTGGAAAGTGAAACGATGTTTGCAAAGAAACTACAGAACGAAAATGTCTGAAATTTACATATAAGATCCAATGAATGATAATAAAAAGGGCTGTTACAGAAAAAAATAAACGATTTAAAAAAACAAATGGAAAAAAAAAAATCAAAAAAAATCCTGAAAAATAACTAGAAGATCCTAAAAAAATCTATAACTAAAGAAACTTTTTACTGCAGAATATTATAATCAATGGTTTATTAGATATTGAATTAAAATTGGGAATTTTTTAACATTGAAGCCTATGGGATTCGCCTGAATAAACCTGTCGAATGAAACCACCGAACAGCAGGGCATTTCGGCAACTTTTCTCAGCGGTTTTGTGTTCTCTGAATAGATGAAGCATTGCTTCTCTACAGGCAACGAACAGGCACCGTATATGCAGGCAATTTGCCAACATTTGGCGACCTGCCTGCTCTGAATAGCCGAATGGCCAGGAAAGGTAACCGTACACTGAATTTCACTGGTTACCTTTCGCCCACAATTCAGATCTCTTTGAATAACCCTGATAATCTCCGCTGCTCCCCATTATAATAAGACGATCTTGTTGCCATTTATCCAAGGTAGGATGTGATATTCATTTAATGTGTGTACAGTGAACCCATGGATATCTTATCCAGCACCATATCGTCTCCATGAAACATGAGAGAGCGCCACCTCCTGGGGAGTCAGTATATCACTAAAATAAATTTACAGCCAAATTCACAGATTAAGAATTTTGTATAAAATAAAAATGTGGATTTACGGTATGTATTAATGCAAAATGCATGCTAGGCGGCCTATCATCAGAATGACATTAACATATAATGCGTATTTATGTTTATAGAAATAGTGTGTCTGCTTTAACCTGCTTACGCATAGACAAATTTACACATTGTGCATGTGTTCTGCTTTTTTATATATACGTTTGATATATATATATATACAGGGTTATTCAGAGAGTGGTGAAAAGCAGGAGAATGACTGGAGAATGGAAAATTCTAGGTTAAAATAGCCAAACCAGAAAAATTCTCCCATTCATCTCACTTTCCAAATCAGCTATTTTGACCTAGAATTTTCCATTCTCCAGTCATTCTCCGGCTTTTCACCTCTCTCTGAATAACCCTGATAGTGTTTATATCCATCAAAATGTTCAGCGATGACAACAGAGGTATAAAATATGGTCACAAGTAACCGTGTGGATATATTTTTCATGATTTACAGCAGTTATTTATTAATCATTATTTAGCTATTCCGGCTGTGTATATATTGTTAATTCTCTGCGGAATGTGGGTTGGCTGACTTTCTAGAGAAATATTGTCTAGACAATCTATGCATTGGGAAAGCAATCCTATTGTTGGTCTGCAGACCTCGCCGCTCTCTTCCCAGAATTCCCCTATGGATCTGTCGACATAAAACAGCGCACAGGGAGCACCTGAAACAGCGCACAGGGAGCACCTAAAACAGCGCACAGGGAGCACCTGAAACAGCGCACAGGGAGCACCTGAAACAGCGCACAGGGAGCACCTGAAACAGCGCACAGGGAGCACCTAAAAACAGCGCACAGGGAGCACCTAAAAACAGCGCACAGGGAGCACCTAAAAACAGCGCACAGGGAGCACCTAAAAACAGCGCACAGGGAGCACCTAAAAACAGCGCACAGGGAGCACCTAAAAACAGCGCACAGGGAGCACCTAAAACAGCGCACAGGGAGCACCTAAAAACAGCGCACAGGGAGCACCTAAAACAGAGCGCAGGGAGCACCTAAAACAGAGCGCAGGGAGCACCTAAAACAGCGCTCAGGGAGCGCCTAAAACAGCGCACAGGGAGCGCCTAAAACAGAGCACAGGGAGCGCCTAAAACAGCGCACAGGGAGCACCTAAAACAGAGCGCAGGGAGCGCCTAAAACAGCGCGCAGGGAGCACCTAAAACAGAGCGCAGGGAGCGCCTAAAACAGCGCGCAGGGAGCGCCTAAAACCGCGCGCAGGGAGTACCTAAAACAGCGCACAGGGCAGGTTAAGGAGCAAGTGCTGCAGTTTGTTTATTTTTAATGACACTATTTCACGAGTCTGTGAGTCTGCCTTCTTCAGGTTCTCCTCGTCATATTGAAGGTAGTTAAAATTCAAGCCACCTGAATTAAAAATTCCTATTCATTCATTCATTCGATCAGACATTGTTTTTCCTTCTCCATGTTTGCAGTGATCACATAACCAACTATATCCGTGCTTCCCAACCCTTGTCCTTTGGTACCCTTAACAGGCCAGGTTTTAAGGATCCCCTTGAGGAAAAGCAGACTGAATCCTGCAATCACTGAGCAGCAAATCATATCAGCTGTGCGGTGCTTCAGATATCTGGTAACCCTGGCCTGTTAGGGGGACCGGAGGACAGGTTTAAGATCTATTGATCTACATCAGTGGTTCCCAACCACAGTCCTCAAGTCCCCCCAACAGGCCAGATTTACAGGATATGTGAAGCACAGCACAGGTGATGGGATTTGCTGCTCAGTGATTGCAGGATTCCGTCTGCATTTCCCCAAGGTGGTGATCCTTTAAGGCTAGGGTCAGACTAACGCATTTTTCACGTCTACCGTCAAAAAGAGCGTCAGTGCGTCTGAAAGCATTTTTTCATGGAAGACGCGACAGCGGTCATACAATGCGCAATGTCGGCCGTATTTTTTTATGGAGCTATAAAAAAAACAAATGGACATGATGTTGGCCGGACATGTGCAGCGTCTGACGTCTCCTAATCACGCACACACGCCGCTATGCCGACGCAGCGCACTCTGTGCGTCAGTACTAGCGGTTCCACGTTCTCAAAAAAATGCGTTTGTTTGCCGCTTGCGTTGCACGGCCGAACATTCGTATATTGGCCATCATTTGCTGCTACTACGGCCGTAATAAAGTGCGGCTCAACGCACGTTCGCACTGCGTTCGTCTGACCCCAGCCTAAAACCTGGCCTGTCAGGGGTACTTGAGGACCGCGGTTGGGAACCTCTGATCTACATGAAGCATACAGATGAGCTCAGAGCATCATTCTTAAGTGTATTCCGTCCCCAGTGTGCTCTTTTCTACCACAAAACCTTATTATTCTCTCTATAGGTATAATCTGAATATACAAGGGTAGATGTGCTGGTTTTGTAACTCCTGCACATCCCTATAACTGCACCATCACTTTTCCTATACACATCCACAGGCTCATACCCCTTTGCGAACACTTCCTCCCTCACCACCACCTCATACCACCCATCTCTTGGTTATTACCATTATGTCATGAAGTAGGAGCAAATATTCATTTTAGTACTGTGTGCTGTGGAGTACTGTGTGCAGTACTGGAGACCGTATCTCCAGAAGGATATAGACATCTTAGAGAGAGTTCAGAGAAGGGCTACTAAAATGGTGTACGGCTTGAAGGAGAAAAGTTACCAGGAAAGGCTTAATGATCTTAACATGTACAGCTTGGAAAAAAGACGAGACAGAGGAAATATGATAGAAACATTTAAATACGTAAAGGGAATCCACAAGGTAGAGGAAGGGAGTATATTTAAAAGGAAACAAAGTAACAAAACAAGAGGACATAGTCTTAGATTAGAGGGGCAAAGGTTTAAAAGTAACATCAGGAAGCATTATTTTACTGAGAGGGTGGTGGATACATGGAACAGCCTTCCAGTAGAAGTGGTAGAGGCCAAAACAGTAATTGAATTTAAGCAGGCATGGGATAGGCATAAGGCTATCCTAAACAAAAGATAAATCCAGGTTAAGTATCCATGTAATTGGGCAGACTAGATGGGCCGAAAGGGTCTTATCTGCCGACATTTTTCTATGTTTCTAAGTTTGAAAAGTAAAATATTTATGGTTGTGCCGATACCGTAACATTGTATCCATTATACGAAGCTTTGTTCCCAATGATAAGGAAAGCAGAGAAATTGCAACATAAAGGACCAGCTACATTTAATCCTTCACAAAGTGCAGTTGCAAAAAGGCATTAATTCTAGTTTATTTCACCCTCTTATGCATTGGATTTTCACACAGCACTGTAAGTGATTGCTTGCCCATTTTGAAGATTTAGTGTGGGCGAGGATTCCTAGGTTTTTATGTACCGGAACCTTTGCAAACGCTGCGCATCAATACAGCACCATGACACGGCGTTATTAGACACGTAGACTTCTGAGCCTGTAACTCCTGACCAAATTCTGGTCTATCGGCCCCGTGCAGACTTTTAGGATTTCATTCTTCTTCCCTGTAGATCATTCCCACACCTTCACCTGCTCATTATCTCCTATTCCCAGCACACACAGGCCATATTCTCTGCACCGATGCGTTCAACTCATTTGAATTAACGCATTGGTAGAATTAAATGACCTCCCTGGGAATCCTTCCATTTGTAGGTCAGTAGATTCTGGACTGTATATATATTTATACGACTTTCCCTCTACGTACAGGCTCAATCAAACATTGATATCTGTCTCCATCCACCAGTCCATGTAACGGCTTACTGAATCCTAATCTTCTCTAGGCTCCTGCATTCACTTTCCAAAGAATAGAGGTTAATGCAGATCCTCTAGAAGTTCCTCCTCTGATTAACCCTTCAGCTGTTGGCCAATGTTGAAGGGATTATAAGGGGGATAAGAGTTGCCCCATCTTTGCTGGGCCAAGGGGTTCGGGAGCAGTTCACATGGTCTCCTGATCAATTCCTTACCCGTTACCAGTAATGAATTCGTTTTTCAGGAAAAAGCCCATTCCTGCATCTACCAGCCAGGAGTCGCTTTTAATGAAATATTTCATCAGACTTTCAGGGCAAACCAGATGAATGGCCTAGTGAAATCCAGACAAGCCGAAGAATTACAAACCCAATTTTTGCCCCATGAACATGTCTAATCAACGCTTACCCTGTACAGACTGGCAGGATCCCTCTCTGCTCCCCTGAACGGACTGGCAGGATCCCTCTCTGCTCCCCTGAACGGACTGGCAGGATCCCTCTCTGCTCCCCTGAACGGACTGGCAGGATCCCTCTCTGCTCCCCTGAACGGACTGGCAGGATCCCTCTCTGCTCCCCTGAACGGACTGGCAGGATCCCTCTCTGCTCCCCTGAACGGACTGGCAGGATCCCTCTCTGTCCCCTGAACGGACTGGCAGGATCCCTCTCTGCTGCCCTGAACGGACTGGCAGGATCCCTCTCTGCTCCCCTGAACGGACTGGCAGGATCCCTCTCTGCTCCCCTGAACGGACTGGCAGGATCCCTCTCTGCTCCCCTGAACGGACTGGCAGGATCCCGCTCTGCTCCCCTGAACGGACTGGCAGGATCCCTCTCTGCTCCCCTGAACGGACTGGCAGGATCCCTCTCTGTTCCCCTGAACGGACTGGCAGGATCCCTCTCTGTTCCCCTGAACGGACTGGCAGGATCCTTCTGTTCCCCTGAACGGACTGGCAGGATCCCTCTCTGCTCCCCTGAAGGGACTGGCAGGATCCCTCTCTGCTCCCCTGAACGGACTGGCAGGATCCCTCTCTGTTCCCCTGAATGGACTGGCAGGATCCCTCTCTTCCCCCATTCAAACTGGATCCTGATCTAAGCATCCCAAGCATACATAAAATATTCCAGTCTTGTTTTCTGAATTAAAACTGTAGATCTTCAGCTTTCATATACAGCAGAATTATTCTGTCCCCTCTGATATGACAGACGCGGACAATCTTTCTGCCATGTTTTTGTTTTATTATGGTTTTTATATATATATATATATATATATATATATATATATATATATATATATATATTATATATATACTGATTTAAAGTACAGCCATAGTTCTCCACTGGACGCTGTGTTGTCAGGCCGGAGCGGTGGTCAAACCTTGCAATAATAAAATCCTATATGGTTATCTACGGTTCTCTGATCACCCTGGCAGATCTCCATCGATCCTTTACATGGAGAGATCACTGTACTTTTATTCCGTGATCTTGCAATCTTTCCAGCCCATCCAAATGTTTTAGTTCATTTATTCATTTGTTTTATTTCATTTTTGTTGCTGTTTATTTTAACATTTTCTTTTACGTTCTGAAGACCTCATCTCCATCCCCTGCCAAACACTCGAACAACAGAACTTCCACAATTCCTAAAAAGTCACCTTCTACCAGTACATTAACACAGAAAAAGAGCTCCAGCTCCACAGGTCCCCCAATACGGAGCCCTGCTCAGAGAACAACCCCCGTCACGTCACGCCTCTCCGGCACCACCACATGCTCATACAAAGCCAAGGTAAGGAAGCAGTAAACCAAAGGACAGCAGGTCTTCTTCTAGAAAACCTCGTGGCCGTGTTTCGTCTGCTTTGTGCTTACAAATGTTTGTTGCAGAATAATCCATGTTGCACTGCAAGGGCTGATCTACTGCTTTGTTTCCAATAACCTTGTTTCTTCTGTACTGAAGACACTTGATCTAAAGTCTCCCCATCCCCAAACATGTCCAACCCTGGATGTGCGATCACCAAATTGATGACTTTTCTCCCATCTTCTACATCTTGATATGGATTTATTTTATCTTCCCTTGGTGTTTTTTCCTTCTATATTTTTTCCTGCTTTGATCTATAACAGATCTATCCACTGTACTTCAAACTTGTGCTCAGTAATTCTGCATGATGGAGGCTGCTTTTTGTGCGCTGTAGAGTTTGTAGCTCAAGTTCTGGTAAAACCGGAGCGAATCGACAAGTCTGTACCTAAACTTAGAGAGATGAGACGCTGTGGCATATCAAGAGAATAATATATGGAAGCAGGGGGTCACATCGAGCAGGAACGCATGGAAAACGCTGTTCCTCCACTGTTTCTCAGAGGGAGTTTCCTTTTGGCCCAGACAATGAGAAGCCAATATTAGGTTCTAAGCATTATCTTAAGTATTCCCTAAAATCCACCTTGCCTTTAGGTTTAAAAATTGATGTCAAATTTCCATGTGGCGTGATGCAATACATAGAACAGGTCACTGGTTAATTGAGGAGCAGGAGTCCTGGATAGTTCCTGCACTTGGGTCCTAATGAAAACAAACCTGCCAGTGCATAGGACGATTATCTAGGCCAGGGATCTCAAACTTTGGCCTCTAAGATGTTTCTAAACTACAACTCCCATTATTTTATTCCCATCTATTGCATTCAAATAATTCTGGGAATTGGAAGCATTCAACATCGGGGGGGGCAGAGTATGAGATCTCTGATCTAGGTGTTCTAATGTGAGGCGAAGTAGGTACCACAATGATGGAAAATATTCATGAATTCTAGGGTAGCCATGTTCAACCAGTTGGCTTGTACTGAAAACTGATGGTTTTCCTAGCTCCTGCCATATCTTCAATGAACCACACAATATGCTGAGGATGGCTGTGTTGGGTTTTCAAGCTTTGTACAAATTTGTCCAGGAACGTCCATAAGCACAGAGGGGAAAAATGAGGACACCCATGGGAATGTACTTCTCTAGTGTCCTCCGCATACATTCGCTCAACCCACTATGGGGTTTGTTGTTGCCACCTGAGAAGCCTGTTTGGGAAAGCCATATAGAATACTTGGAGGCTCAGACCACTTAAGAGAAGATTACTGTAGGAGATAGTCGTTCAGTTAGAATGGGTTGTTCTATTGTAGAGTTATATCTGAGCTTTTGTGGTCTTTAGGATGGTGGCCTTGAGAGCACAGCAGTTAAGCAAGTAGCCTCGAGGAGCCCAGCCAATGTCTCCAGAATTCCATCAAAGACTCCCACCGTCCCCAAGACTCCTCCAAGTGGTAAGTTGAGCCTTTATGTATACTATAAATACAATGTTTTATGCTTTGGAAGGTTTATGATTAGAGTCAAAAGTTGTGTATCTAATTCTCCTTTGGTTAAAGCCAAATATACAGCTCTGGACAAGAGGACTCAACATGATTTCATAGTGCAGGCAGAAATCTACCACATGGGTGGGGTCCAGTTTCATTCCAGCCGTTAATCTTTATTAGTGTTCTTTTAAAGGAACACTCTATAAATGTAAAGTGGTCAGGATGTGAAGAGTACCACCCATTGGCGTAGCGTGGGTTGTCAGCGCCCGGGGCCAGCCAAGAATTGTGCGGGCCCCCAACCTGTGGACACGTTAACATGCCTCGATTCCCTTCCACCATTAGGGCATTGAACCCCATAACTGTGATACAATGTAATGTGCAGTGTATGAGCGTATCACAGAGCTCCACAGCAATAAAACCCACAGTAATGTGCAGCTCACACATGGATATATTTTACCCCCAGCAGCTCACACATGGATATATATTGCCCCCAGCAGCTCAAACATGGATATATATTGCCCCAGCAGCTCAAACATGAATATATATTGCCCCCAGTAGCTCAAACATGAATATATATTGCCCCCAGCTCAAACATGGATATATTTTCCCCCAGTAGCTCACACATGAATATATTTGCCCCAGTAGCTCAAACATGAATATATTTGCCCCCAGTAGCTCAAACATGGATATATATTGCCCCAGCAGCTCAAACATGGATATATATTGCCCCAGCAGCTCAAACATGGATATATATTGCCCCAGCAGCTCAAACATGGATATATATTGCCCCAGCAGCTCAAACATGAATATATATTGCCCCCAGTAGCTCAAACATGATATATATTGCCCCAGCAGCTCAAACATGAATATATATTGCCCCCAGCTCAAACATGGATATATTTTCCCCCAGTAGCTCACACATGAATATATTTGCCCCAGTAGCTCAAACATGAATATATTGCCCCCAGTAGCTCAAACATGGATATATATTGCCCCAATCGCTCAAACATGGATATATATTGCCCCAATCGCTCAAACATGGATATATATTGCCCCAGCAGCTCAAACATGGATATATATTGCCCCAGCAGCTCAAACATGGATATATATTGCCCCAGCAGCTCAAACATGGATATATATTGCCCCAGCAGCTCAAACATGGATATATATTGCCCCAGCAGCTCAAACATGAATATATTTGCCCCCAGTAGCTCAAACATGGATATATATTGCCCCAGCAGCTCAAACATGAATATATTTGCCCCCAGTAGCTCAAACATGGATATATATTGCCCCAGCAGCTCAAACATGGATATATATTGCCCCAGCAGCTCAAACATGAATATATTTGCCCCCAGTAGCTCAAACATGAATATATTGCCCCCAGTAGCTCAAACATGAATATATTGCCCCCAGTAGCTCAAACATGGATATATTTGCCTCAGTAGCTCACACATGAATATATTTGCCCCCAGTAGCTCAAACATGAATATATTTGCCCCCAGCACCTCAAACATGAATATATATTCCCCCCCCCCTTGCTCACCGGCTCTGAGGGCCCGCGGGTCGGTAGTTGGGGGGCGGTTTGGGGCATCATAGTGGGCCCCCGCCGGTTTCCCTGTGATGGTCAGCAGTGCTCTTAACAGGCAGCCAGCGGCGCACTATGTAAATGCCGCAGTGGCGCCTGCAGCATGCCTGCATCCCAGTCTAAAACTGGAGCAGGCATGTTGCAGTGGCGCCGCCCCTCACGTGACACGTCATGTGAGGGGGCGGCGCAGGCGCCACCACGGAGTTTCCAGAGTGCGCCGCTGGCTGCCTGTGTGCACTGATGACCATCATGGGGCAGGGAAACCGGCGGGGGCCCACTATGGCGCCCCTAAAAAAACTGCGCCCGGGACCACCGCCCCCCAGCCCCCCCCCCACACTACGCCACTGGTACCGCCACAGCTCCTTATGTCTGAAAACACTGAGCGAAGTGGAGGAGTTTCCTCCACCCCACCCAGCGTCACCAGCAGCCAGGATTTTTTAATTTCCTGCCTGTCACCAGATTGAGTGACAACATCACTGGTGACCAGAGTGTTTCGTCGTCACGTTCTGAGACCAAATCGCTATAGTGATCCGTCTCAGAGAGAAAGTCGATGGATTGAATCTGCCTATGGGCGTAGCTCCAATCCATTGTTCTGTACAGGTGTTACGGAACTTGCAAACGCTAAGCGAGCAAGTGAGCGTTGAGCAGTTTGCGGCTCATAAGCTGTGCAAGTTACGTTGGGCCACAAGTTCTGTTAGAAAGCCTCAGGAACTTCTGGGTTCAGGAGTCCCTGAGCCGAGAGGAGGAGCAGCTCGTGGCAAAGGAGAAAAGAGCAAATCACCTAAAAAAAAATGAGCAGAGGCGCCAGCAGCCTCTGGCCAATTATTTAAGGACAAAGAGTGGGAAACAATTTTTTTTTAATAGTATTCCTTTAGGTAGACACACAGTCGCCCTTAACCATTAACGGTTTCCCCTTCTAATCCAGGATACTGTACGTTGATACTTCCTATACTTTCTGTAGGTTACACAGGTGTAGATGTTAGCTGGAAATAAGCTCTTTACTCCATGCTGCAGCCTCAACAAAATTTACAGGCTCCCAATAACTAGCATTAAGTGTCAAAAAAGTTCAATTCAACACTTACCCCTCATCTGTAGGTGAAGAGGGTGAATGCGACACACCACCATCTCTTTTCTGAAAATGAAAGTCAGAGAACAAATAGGTACCGTGTACACAAGATCTTGAGTGAGTCTCCACGAGTCAATACCATCAGTGGCAACTACTGGTGTTAAAACTCCCAATGAAGCCATTCATAATGGAGCCAGAATAGGGGCTAATGGTTCCCTGGTTTAATGTCTCAGGGAATGGATGTAATTAGGGCTTTGGCTAATGGTAGTATTTGGTAAAGTACCTTACCATTAAACCAAAACAAAAAAAGAACAAAAAGGTAGGCTACAAGGGTATCAGAAGGCAGCTGAATTTATTAAGAGGACCTCAGGGTAAAGCTGTGAAGTTTCGGCTCTATGCCTTAACCCCTTCACTGCCGAGCCATTTCACCCATGTGTGGAGATCATTTTGACCATTTTTGCTCACCATGTTTAAATGCGTTTTGAAGTCATGTTTTATTATACAACCCAGACAAATTATATATTTTATACTTTTTTTTTTTTTTTCGACAGACTCAGCAGATTCATAATCTATCATTATTAGATGTATACGTCATGTCCTGCCAGAATGCCAAATGTAAAAATATTTGAATTTCCAATCATCTACAGTGTGTAAAATATTTTTTTCACATTTTATCATCCGAGCCTTTGCAGTTATATTTTCTATGGAGTACGCTTGTTAAAAAAAAATTGATTTTTTTTTTAACTCGAAACATGGTCATGTTTGGTATCATTGGAAAGGTCATGCTCTGGCACTCTAGCTGCTGCCAATTGTGAGATACTGGAGCCCAAAGAACCCCCACCTCTCCCATAGAAAATCCTTTGGCAGTTAGGGGTTAATTCCACCAACTGTGGGTGAGGGAGGCCACGGAGGCTTGGCTGACATCAAAGATGTCAGCCACCTCCAGGAGAAGTCCGTGATCCAGCGCCGAATGCTTCCGGATCACGGACCGGAAACTCAGGGGTTTAAGAGAGGCATAGCTGGTAAGGTCAGACTGTGACCTTTCCAGCGATGCTGCTATTCAAGCTGGATCTCCTTTCAATCATGAGAGCGAGGATTCCAAAGGACCCCCACCCAGGCACTGTGCTGGGAGGAGCGCCTGAAACTGACATCACACCTGTCGCAATGACGTCAATGTGCCGGGAGGGAGTATAAAAGCAGTTAGGAAGTCAGACCACCGCAGGACCCCGGAGAGGTGAGTATTCAGAAGAATACGGTACCCCTCTTTCTGGACAACGTGTGGGGAACGTCTTCCGCATATAGCAGGGGAGCACGTTGTCCGCATCCAAGGGGTTAATCATGCACTCCATAATATATACACAGATAATAGTGAATCACTCCCAGAAAAGAAAAAAAAACACATATCCTGTAAGGCAAAAGACATAAATGATATACAGAACCCCCCCCAAAAAAATCTTGTGGTCTTAATAAATTTGGCTGCCTTCCGATACAAGCCTACCTTTTTGCTCTTTTTTTCTGTATGGAGGTGTCGGGAAGTCTGAGGTGGAGCACGGGTGGAGGTGTCCGTATATAAGTGATTCTCTTTCAGCAGTGTATTCCTTTATTTAGAATCAAACTAGGTGGAAACTCTGGAAAGGTCAGAGTTATGGGTTAACCAGTGAGTATTGGGGAACATGATAATGCTCGTGAGCTCTGTGGAGTGGGCTTGCTGGTTGAGTGTTTAGCTATGGAATGTCAAGGCGGGCGTTTATTTATGTGGTTAATAGAGCCGGCCAAGACACAATCATGGGGATACGAGCAGCCACATTTTAATTGGCTGACCGAAAATGATGTAGCAATGCAGGGTTTTGTTGTGGAGTAAGCTGGAATGGTCTTCTAAAGCTTGGTAAGGTGGTCATATCGGTGGCGAAGCACTTTTGCAGCAGGGTTTGTAGTTGTGGGGTGTATTTGTGATGAGGTGGACACAATTAGCAGGGCTAATATTGGACGTGGGTGATCAATGAAAATATAAACTGGTTATATACGGATCAAGAAGAAAGGAAAACATTCATAATCCTTTCACTGTATAAAAGATAAAGACTAATGAATTATATGTGATGATAAATATATGTAGTATACTGTAGTGTATCCCGTTACCGAGTACAGGGGAGGGGGTTCCCTTAAAGCAGGTGTCAGCAACAGCACCTTGGTCCTCCAGATGCTTTAGAACTACACTACATCTCCCATGAGGACCAGCCAATCTAAGGAGTACCTGAGCATCCAGGTAGATGTATTCCAAAAACATCTGGAGGGTCAAGGTTGTGGGCCCCTACTTTAAGGTGCACGATTTCGCTAAGTGTGATTTGATTCCTTTCTCTTCCACAGCTGTGAGACGGGATCAGAGGAAACCACCTGCCAGCATGGGCAAAACCGAAAGAGGTAAGCAGCTTCTCTGGGGAGTTTGGACCGGCTTTCCTTCCTACAGGTAAAAGAAAGTTATAGTAGTCAAATAATCAATAGACCCTCTGCAATTTTTTCACGGTTTAAACTATGGATGCACCGATACCATCTTTTTAAGACCGATACCATTTACCGATAGATTAATGCCACGTGACAGCCTTCCAATAAATAATTTAAGATTTTGCTGAAAACCTGTCCAATTTATGACAGTATTAAATGGTATGGCCAGACAGCCCTTTCTCACACACTGCATAGGCTTGTTTACACTAAGACACACACACATGCACATCTCCGACACATACACATCAGGTATACACACACACCACAGAAACTCAGACCCCAGACACACTGGGCCATCTGGCAGAATGCTCTAAACACATTCTGCCAGGTTTGCTTGCTGACAATATTCCAGCGAGCGGCCGTCGGCATAAGTAAGTGATATCGCGGCTCCGGGACCTGCAGCCTCTCTCCCACGAGATCTTTCAAGGCTGTGTGTAGGATCGAGAAAAAGAGCGGCCTCAGGCCCCAGCGGAGCCATGTTATAACTTCTACATGGCGGTAGATGCTCACTGGAACGCGGCCAGCCAGCAAACCTGGCAGAATGCTGTTCGCGCATTCTGCCAGCCGGCCCCAGCCCTCACATACTGCCTGGTAAGCCAGTCCAGTGCTGGTTTATGGTATCAGTATGAGTATCAGGGGAATTTGTGCAAGTACTTGCACAAATGTCGGTATTGCTACCTATACCGATATTAGTATTGGTGCAGCTCTAGTTTAAATCCATATATTTATTTAAACAGGAGTATATGGATGTCGTTTGAATAATTTTTCTATCACTTAGAGATACTTTATTACATCCACCACCCCTCCACTTATGAAATGGTTTATAAAGAACCATAGATATAATTTTCCATGATCTTTTTTCTCCCCATCTCCCCCCCCACTCCATTGAACCTAATTAATTTGCTGCAGAATCCCCAAAATCTGGAGAACGAAGTGGTTACAGCAGTCCAGGCTCCCCTGGAACCCCCACCAACCGTTCCCGTACGCCTTCCACGCAGACGCCACCCACCCGGGAGCCTAAAAAGGTTGCAGTCATCCGCACTCCTCCCAAATCCCCGGCATCTGGAAAGAGTCGTCTGCAGCCTGTTCCAAGCTCAGCACCCCTGCCGGACCTGAAGAACGTGCGCTCTAAGATTGGCTCTATTGACAATATTCGGCACCAGCCAGGAGGTGGCAAGGTACCTGATCACACCATGTGGGGAGGGGGGCATCAAGGTTTTCTGGTTGCAGGAGGCAGAGCAGAAAATTTTCCAGTTGCTACAGTACAGGGACATGTAGATGTCAAAGAGCACCGGGAAACCAGGGTGTCAGTTTACGAGTTACCATTCCGTTAAAGAAAAAAAAATGCATGTAGGGATTTTTGGAGAATAGACAAGCAAGGGTGGCAGTGAAGGGGTTAATGTGCGCTTTTTCTATGTACTTAAAGCTTGCATGCTTCAAATCAGCATCATTTACTTCCCATGTGCCTTCCCAAAAAAGGCATCTGCCTTCCATCCTTCTGAATTCGTCATCCGTCCCACTCTCTCGCCCGTCCCACTCTCTCGCCCGCACCACACCCCACCCCACACGGTCATCTTTCACGCCTCGACCGGCTTACTTCGTCCTGCAGGTACAGATTGTTCACAAGAAGGTCGACCTGAGCAATATTCAGTCCAAATGTGGATCGAAAGACAACCTGAAGCATGCCCCAGGGGGAGGAGCAGTGAGTGACTAGTTTTATCTTCAATCACATCCACCCATGCACGTTATTCGTGAAAAATACAAATATTCATTCAAATTGTAACCATAAAAAAAGCAACTAACATCACTAGTGCATCTGTTTCACCCACTCCCAGACCTAACCCCACCATCAAACGATTAATCAACTTCTGACACCATCCTAGAAGGCCGCACAAATTCTTTTTCTCCTTTCACTTCTCTTATTTTGATTCTTCTGCTAGCTTTCCACCCAAAACGACTGCGGTGCTTTGCGCTTTGATGCCATGTCCCGCGAAACTGCTTAACTTTCTGTAATTGTATGTTATTCTTTTTATTATTGTCGACAAATCTACGAAGGAAGGAGACAAGCTACAAAGAGCGTCCATGGAAAAGCATGCTCTAACAGCAGAATATAGAATAAATACATTTTAAAAAAGTAGTTTGAGCAAATATACTTTTTAGGGACATGGCGGGCAATCTGCGACTTAGTGAAAACATCTATTCGCGTTTTAACACCTTCACCGACAAATGAGCGGTATTCCATGCGTGTGCTAGAGTTGTTGCGTGGATTGACGTGTAAACCCTGCGGGCTCTGTTCCGTAGTGAATGCCAAATGTAGTGTTTGGGTGAGTAAGTGTTAACGCCAGCCGCCAGCATAAATGACTAACGAATGCACCCCCCCATATTACCTTCCTAATGCTAGACCCCTAAAAAAATTTGTTAATGCAATCACCGATGCGCTAGGTTGTGCGAGCTTGCTGTACTTTGCACATCCTATACTTAACATGGGGTGCGCAATCAGTAATTAGCGTTAGGATAAGGCATTACAAAGTCCTAGGACCAATTACCTCAGTGATGTGCTACTAACCAAAACTTTAGCTTCACCTAAAAGCTGGAGCTAAATGATTCCGCTTCTACAGAATCATTTAGCACCCCCTAAAAACCACCCCAATAAATCCGACACTCTTCTTGCATTCTGCGGAGAAAACGATGGCCCGATTAGCCGCTTCTCCTGGCCATGAGCAGAGTGAGACTGGGGACAAATAGTCCACATTCTCCCTCTGCAATCACTCCGCGGGAGCGAGATCGCAGCCCGGCATCACAACCCTCCATGGAGTCCTATGGACTCCAGGAGGTGATACTTGGGGTAGCACTTCCAAGCCGCCCCTGAGTATCACCGTGAGTAGCGCTTCGTTCCGGGGCAAGGTGCGGAAGTAGCGCCTGCCCCAGAATCTAACGCCAAAACAGGGACGCTACGGGGAAACCTGCAGGCGCAGGTTTTCCCTGTTAGCATCCCCATTTTAGTGTTTGGGAGGCAATAGGGCCCTGCGTGGGGTGGGGGATTGAAAAATCCAATATACATTAGAAATTGAAAAGCTTAGCTTCCAAGTCCACAGCATGGAGTGGCACAAGAGAGCACGAAAAGACAGTGGAACAAACTAGATGTTACACCAAACCAACCGCTAAGAAGAGAATACTTTGCCGTAGATCATTGAATAGAATTTTATAATTCTAGTTCTATTAGGCTGTTCCAAATTCAAAGTGTTGTTCAGAGGCCGCATGGCTCATGGGAAGGAGTCCAGAAGTAAAATGTGGTCAGTGCTGCCAAACGTGCCATAAAAGGGCCCGGTTCCGATGAGCCATCATACATAACGGCTCGCTCTATGCCCCATTCGTTAATCAAGACGGCTCCTCTGCTGCACCAGCCAACCCTCAAACGTCTCCTGCACCTTGGCTATTACAGCTGGTTGTTCTAAGGCTAGGGTCAGACTGAGGCAGTGCGAACGCGCGTTCTGGCGCACATAATCACGGCCGCACTAGCAGCAGATGACGGGCAATGACAGCCAATATACGAAGTACGGTCGCACAAAAGTCCGGCTGCACAACGCAAGTGGAAAATGAACGCATTTTTTCGAGAACGTTAAACCGCTGGTACTGACGTACAGAGTGCGCTGCGGCCGCATAGCAGCGTGTGTGCGTGATTAGGAGATGTCAGACGCTGCTAGTGTGCGGCCAACATAACTTTCAAACTTTTCACCCCATCGTCATGAAATACGTCCAGAATTGCGCATCGTCTGACCACTTAAGCGTATTCCGTGAAAAAATGCGTGCGCACGCATCGACGTACATTTTGACGGTGGCCGCAGAAAATGCGCTCATCTGTCCCTAGCCTAAATTATTGCTTCCTTTACTTTGTATAGGAAGGGTTAATTATATCCAAGGTCACTTGTTCTACTCTCTGCGCGCAGGCTTCTTCATGCCGTAATGCCGCGCACTGGAGAGCAGAATGTGCATGTCATTATTGATGGTCCTTGCTGGTCCAGATTCGTTAAACTATCATATACGTTGCGAAACAGATGCAGGACCTTGTGGGTTTTACTTGCTCTGACAGCATCTCGGGCAAAAAAAAAAATGCTGGCCCTTTCAAACTTGGCTCCCTAGACACAAGCCACGTTGATGTTCATCAGAATATGGCCCTGAGAGCATATTGTAGCACAGGGGTAGAATTACCCTGAATCTCCGGATGTTTTAGAAGTACATCACCCATGATATTCACACATTTAAGATTAGCGGGGACTCATGGGAAATGTAGTTCCAAAATATCGAGAGTTCTAGCTTCATTTCCAAGTCAGGTTGGATTTTGAAGCACAAACCTGACGCTGGGGCAGTGGATTCACATTTTGGTGAATTTCCTCTGTATAGTTACATGAGCAATTGTAACCATTTATTTGATGTGGCTTTCTTCCTGCATGTATTCCGTTTTTTGCCTTTGGTTTTTTTGGTAGCCTTGATCCCTGCATTATATCCACGATTACCCCCATTGTGGCTCACCAGAAATCCATCATTAACCATTAATATAAAGGGACCTGCATGTTGACCTTCCTCTGGACATCTTTCCTCGTAGCCGCGTCCCCACTCACATCTTTTTTATTGCATCGCCCTCCAGGTCCAGATAACACACAAGCCTGTTGACCTGAAACACGTGACTTCAAAGTGTGGATCCATGGCCAATATCCACCACAAACCAGGTATTACTGTTACCCATGTCTTGTGACCTGCTGTCCCCCTTAAAAGCCTCTCTAGATATGTCGCATGGCTTATCATTTCTCCATTAAAAATCTTCGCTTGTAGGTTGAAAGAATTTTTGACATTGAAGTGCTTTGACAAGGGGCACTTGTGATAGAACAATGATGGATGTTTTTGGGGACTCCTAGAAACATAGAATATGTCGGCAGATAAGATCCCTTCAGCCCATCTAGTCGTCCCAATTTTATGGACACTTTCTCTGGATTTAGCTTTTATTTAGGATCGCCTTATGCCTATCCCATGCTTGCTTAAACTCACTGTTTTAGCCTCTACCACTTCTACTGGAAGGCTGTTCCATGTATCCACCACCCTCTCAGTAAAATAATGCTTCCTGATGTTACTTTTAAACCTTTGCCCCTCTAATATAAGACTATGTCCTCTTGTTTTGCTACTTTGTTTCCTTTTAAATATACTCCCTTCCTCTACCTTGTGGATTCCCTGTACGTATTTAAATGTTTCTATCATATCTCCTCTGTCTCGTCTTTTTTCCAAGCTGTACATGTTAAGATCATTAAGCCTTTCCTTGTAACTTTTCTCCTTCAAGCCGTACACCATTTTAGTAGCCCTTCTCTGAACTCTCTCTAAGATGTCTATATCCTTCTGGAGATACGGTCTCCAGTACTGCACACAGTACTCCAAGTGAGGTCTCACCAGTGCTCTGTACAGTGGCATGAGCACTTCCCTTTTCCTACTGCTAATACCTCTCCCTACACAACCAAGCATTCTGCTAGCATTTCCTGCTGCTCTATTACATTGACTACTTACCCTTAGATCCTCTGAAATAATACCCCTAAATCTCTTTCCTCAGATGTTGAGGTTAGGACTGTATCAAATATTCTATATTCAGCCCTTGGGTTTTTACGTCCCAGGTGCATTATCTTGCACTTATCCACATTAAAACTCAATTGCCACAACTCCGACCATTTTTTAGTTTACCTAAATCATTTGTCATTTGGCTGATCCCTCCAGGAACGTCAACCCTGTTACAAATCTTTGTGTCATCAGCAAAAAGACATACTTTTCCATTAATACCTTCTGCAATATCACTAATAAAAATATTAAAGAGAATGGGTCCAAGTACTGACCCCTGAGGTACCCCACTGGTAACAAGACCTTGCGCCGAATAAACTCCATTTACCACAACCCTCTGTTGCCTGTCACTCAGCCACTGCCTAATCCATTCAACAATATTGGAATCCAAGCTCAAAGATTGCAATTTATTGATAAGCCTTCTATGCGGAACAGTATCAAAAGCCTTACTGAAATCTAAATAAGCAATGTCTACTGCACCAGCTTTACCCAATCAAAAAAAATCCGTACCTCTGAGGTAAACCGATGTTGTTTCTGATCTTGTAATCTATGTATTTTTAGATGTTCAACAATCCTTTAACATGGACTCAAGATAGAAATTGCAAATAAATAAAAAAAATTGCTTCGTGCCGTACAAGTTGCCAAAATCTCCACTACCGCGTTTAGCCACCACTGTAAAAAATATATAACGTTTTACACCTGGGCTCTTTTACCCAATTCCCCTCAATCTAGATCATGTGTTGATAACTCGTTCTTTCATTTCTTTGTCTCCATTATTTGCCCATTCAGGAGGTGGTAACGTGGAAGTGAAATCAGAGAAATTGGATTTTAAAGAGAAGGTGCAGTCAAAGATTGGATCTCTGGACAATGTCACTCATACCCCCGGAGGAGGCACCAAAAAGGTAGAAATGGTTTTCAAAACGACCAGTGATCGCAAGAAACCTGGGTAACACGGGGCAGTGCCACGTCACGCCATCCAGAAAAATGAGGGTGTCTCTGGACAATCCAACTGGAATCCCACAGATCTAATAATGAGATAAACAGTTTATCCGCCACAGCTATAAATTGAGAATATTCCATACAGTAACGTGATGGCTTCAATTCTTTCTATCAGAGGCTCCAGAGTCCAACCATCGGCTTCAGGCTGATCATTATCCATCGCACAGACCAAACTGCTTAACCCGTTTACTACAATGATCGAGTTAACTTTATCTTCGAAAGCACCAGTAGGTCCAAGACACCGAGTTAACGCTTATGTGGTGTGGTGCAAAGGAATTTTTTTTTTACAAACGTGCTCCAGAACATGCTTCGTAAGTTTCAGCTCATCAAACTGGAACAATTTTGAGCAGTTTAGAGCAGGGCTGTCAAACTCCCCCCCCCCCCCCAGATGTTCTTGCCTATAATTCCCAGAATTCTTTCAATGCAATATATGGCCATGGAATCATGGAGTTGTAGGTCAGAAACATCTGCGTGGGGCTGGAGTTAGACAGCCGTGGCTTAGAGATACTTTTTTCCTGACGTAAAGATGGTGCCCAGCTGAAATATACACGTAGTAGCACTTTTTGGCCAGCAGAGGGAGCTTTCTGCCTGTCGAGTAACTTTACGGACTTGGGAAAAAGAAAAGAAAGGGTATTGCATAGACAATACATACATTTATTTTTATAGTCTGGGTTATGGAAAGTGGTTTTACATAAAAGAACTCAGTCTTCCCAGTGGTTTTATGGAAAACCACTTGGTAGTGAAGAGGCCAATTCTGAAGCTGCTTTAAATATTGATTCTGAAAGGATATGTTGGCAATATTCTCTGCTGGACCTGCTCTCTTCCAACACATGGGCCTCTCTGTAGATCACTTATGTTGAATGATCAGGACATTAGCGACTAGCCAGAACGGGGTTCCTTGTTCCGTTGAGTCTGCTTCTGTTGGGGCCTCTTTAAATGACCAGTAATTGAATGTAGAAGCACATGATCCCTGGATGGACAAAGACGTGGCCGTGTCTCGGTTCCTTGGCGTCTCTGCTGTGTGACTAACCCACTCGCCCCTTACCCACATTTGTATTGTTTTAAATAATGAAGGAATGAGCAAAGCATTGGTTTGTAATGCATTTCTCATCCCTGAAGATAACATGTGTTTGAATGTGTTTGTTTTGCACTGATGCTTCAGCTAACACCCTGAAAGCACTTTGTTTTGTGGGGGATTTACAGCGTGGCCAGTTCCATGGTAAGTATAGTCCTGGGCCTCCACCGGACACTCTGCGCTCGCACTGTCACTTCAATCCTTGCGCTGGAAGCATCTCTCTTGGTGCTGATCCGGCATCTGCTGCAGGACATTTGCCTTCCTCTCTCACGAGAAAAGTCTCCTTCCATCTGTCGTCTTACAGAGTGAAAATCATTATTTCCTCCTTCACCAAATCCAGCTTTTCTTCCCTATTTCTCCTTGGGAGAGATTCACTAAGGGGTGATACACTGTAGCAGGGGTGTTTAACCTTGGCCCTCCAGATGCTTTGGAATGCACCTCCCATGATGCTCCGCCACTCAATAGATTGGCTGAGCTTCATGGGAAATGTAGTTCCAAAACATCTGTAGGGCCAAGGCTGAGCATCCCTGCACTATAGCATTACAGTCTCGCTCTCTCGAATGTGACTTAAGAGTTATTTCAGGACAAGAGGCTCTTTGATTTGAAGGATCCATCTTTGGATATTGATGGGTTTTATTGGTTTACTAACGTATCACCACTTAGCACAATCTCTCAGTTTCCATGTCGATCCTGATGCCTTTTCTTTCACATTTCACCTCGGTTTCCTTTACTTTGGTTTCTGTCATTTCTCTCCCAATTTCATGTCCTCTTTCTCAGTGCCGCCAGGGATAAAAGCCTGTTTTTTCCAATGCACGGGTCACCTGGATACAAAGTGATCCCGCAAGTCAGCCTCACCATTAGCTCAGGATAAAGCGAAGAAGTGGAGGGCCCCATTTCCTCCTTAACGGTATCGCTCAGATACGTGTGCGGTATCGCCAGGTTAAGCGACTCTTTTAACGCATGCTCCACATATTCCATCCTGAACACTAACTGGCTAAAAAAATCCATTTGTGCATCGGTGATGGTGTTTTCTACCGCGAGCCGACTGTACTTTGCGCTCCCTATGCTTAACATGGGAAGCGCAATCAGTAGTTAGTGTTGGGACTTGGTAATACCTTACCTGTCCTAACGCTAATTACCAAACCGCTTCAGTAACTAAAAAGTTAGCCACAGCTCTTCAAGTTCTGCTCCTGCAGAATCAGTTATCACCAGCTAACCCCCCCCCCGCCCAAAAAAAATCAGATACTCACCTCTCATCCCACGGTGAGAAAGGTGGCCTGATCTGCCGCTTCTGGCCATTGGCAGCAAAGTGAGACTGGGGTAAAAATAGTCCCCGATCTCCCTCTGCGGCCCTGGGTGAGTCGATCATGAAAGTCACATGGCCAAGCAGCTCAAGCCTCCATGGAGTCCTATGTACTCCAGGAGGTGATAATCGCAGCAGCGCGTTACCGTTGCCACAAGTATCCAGGATGTTACCGCGGTGGTCCAGTGCAGGTTGCTGATTTAGCGCCTGCCCTGGAATATGGTGTTAAAACGGGGTTGCCTGCAGGAACAGGTTTTCCCCGTTAGAGTCCCCGTTTTAGCCCAGACCAAGGAATAGTTCCCTAAATTGGGCAAAATGGAAATGTGGGGAAAAAATGATCCATAAAGATCCACAAGTTATATTCTGATGGGTGCCCATTACGTACTCCAATTGTTGCTGCAGATAAACTGGCCTCTAGGCTTGTAACAAAGCATTGTGCATTAGAAGTATGGGGGAGATATATATATATATATATATACACACAACTGTTGTAGATACTGACTTGCCCTACGGGTCCCAAGCATCCACTGCAACTGGTTATCATGCCTAGCTCCTAGCTGATGAGGGTCCAACAAACCCGAAACAGCGCCACGGTCCTAGGAGTGGCTGTGACCAGTTGCATAAACCTCATCTCTGCTAGAAAGCCACAGTGTGGCATAGCATTGATTTTAGGGCTCTGTGTAAAAACAGACCCAGGATGCAAAAAAGCGAGACAGATGTCATTTGCATATCCTACCCAGAATTCCTTGCTGCATATGGGGAATGTGGCACAGGAGCTCTGGGATGCAGTTCATCGAATTGCTGTGATGTGCAAATGGCTTCTGCAATAATAAACACAATATATATATAAAAATCTTAACCCCCTCACAGACAGAAAAACAAAAACTGGTGCATCGTAGGGGGTGAAATTCTAAAACTGGACAAAGACCATCAGTTTTCATGACGATCTCCGCTTTTAGCACTTTGTTCAGATTTACAATAAATCAGGGAGATAAATCAGTCTACATCGGGGTCAGCAACCCGGCCCTCCAGATGTTTTGCAACTATATCTCCCACGATGCTCAGTGACTCCGATTGCCGACGCTCATAGAAACATCAGGGATAACATCAAAGTCCACATCAGCGGTCAGCAACCCTGGCCCTCTGTGTTTTGGAACTACAATTCATACGAGCCTCAGCCTATCTAATGAATGGCTGAGCACCGTGAGAGATGTAGTTGCAGAACATCTGGAGGGCCAGGGTAGCTGACCCGTGGTCTACAAAAGAGGCCCTGGATTATATTCATAACGATCCAGCATTATAGCTATGGGAGTCGGGACTCCATAATCACAGTGGTGGAAGGATGTGAGTTACGGAAGACCAAAATTCTAGCCCGTCTAGATCACGCAAGGGTTAAAATTTTAATTAGGGGATCCGACATGTATTATTTAAGAACGCAGCATCGAAATGAATCATTAAGTCCACAGTGACAGTCTGAATCGGAGGTGTCTGACCACGGCTCTGCAGTCGCTCACATTCAAATTCTTAGGATGTAAATTTACTGGCGAATTTATGGCGATTGTACCGTCGAATCAGCGGGTGCATTAAGGGCAGCCAATCATTATTTAGATACGGTTTTTAATGATAAATATGTTGGATTTGAAGATGCGTAGAGAGACCTAGGACAGGGCTTCCTCCTTGCGTTCAGGCTTCCGGTGACACTGAGTCTCCATCTGTTTTCTGTTCCATTCTTTTTTTCCACCATCTCCCTACTTTGCTATCGTATAATTTGCTCCCCAACTCCATCCCCTTTTCCTACTTCATCTTGTCACCTCCAGAGAGAGAAAGGGAAAGAAGAGCAGACAAAGGCTTCCCAATCTCCTTCAAATGGGCTCTACCAGGGCCCTCCTGCCCCATTGCCTGAAGAGACGGAGGTGCCAGGCTTGTTAGCAGTGCAGAGTGGTAAGTACCTGGCCATCGGGGGTGCGCTACCTCACCCTTTCCCAAAGGAGCCATAATGTGGCAGGACATCCATCATACGCTCAAATGTCACACAGTCAAAGGCAGTGCGGTGTATTGGATCACCTAGAATTACTAATAGGCCACTTATCAATCTGTTCATGGTTTGATTGCAATAAATTTATCTGTAGTTGAATTGATTATTAATTTATAATTTATGTATTTATATTGTGGTGCATAATCGTAAAATCAATAGTACAAGTAAAGCCTTACCAGATATACCGTGTTACATCGTAAGACAATCATTGTGTCCATATTCATATTGCATTACTGGTTGTCCGTGTCAAGGGCCGGTAGCCTAGGCTCTCCAGATGTTGCAAAACTACATCTCCCATGATGCTCAGGAAACTCATTAAACTGCTCAATTTAAATCTAGTGCCTAAAAAAAAAAAAAAAAAAAATGCTACAGCTGTATATCCAGAATCCCAGAGATATATTGAAGAAACCTGAGGCCCTATTCCAGAAGGGCCATTAACATTAATGAGGGAGCTTTTAAGTATACTGACCCCAATCGTTAAAGGAACACTCTACACACCCTAACGACTATAGCTTTCTAAAGTGGTCCGGCTGTGTGGAGTAATCACATTACAGAGTGGCACATAAAATATATTTAAAATCATCCAAAAGTGCTTGGTGTGCCCAAAATTATTATAGGCAGAGAGAATACTTACATTATTCTGTTGATGTAATTGTTGTGAGTTCCTCTGGTTCCGCTACAACCTCCAATGAGATAAAACAGCGTAATATTGCCAGTCCAGAAACATTAGAGATTCACAACTCGAGTGATACGAAGAACACTCACATGTGCTAGAGCCTAAAAAGATCCCGGGTCTAGTTTCGGAGCATTCAGCCAGATATAGGGTGGACCTTTTTTTCGGAGTTGGCACTCAGAACATGGAACACAAAGGGAATAATGTCCATATAGCGTAATGTGTTCAGGATGTATGCATTGAGATGGTAAGTATTATGCTCACCATAGTTGGAGCCTTATTTTCCAATGGCTGAAAGTGTATCGCGTTGGTGCTGTTCCCAGGTCAGCATCTAACCTTATGTGCTGTCTCCACCTCGTGCTACGCTGTCCTCTGGTTCTGAGTGGTCCTCCTAAGTTCACCTGAGCCCCCTGATCCTCCAAAATGAAGAGGAAGGAGCCGATTATCATATGAAAAAAATGCTATTTATTAAATATACATACTGCTGTACACAAAATGGATAAATGAGTTAAAATATAAATGGTTGGGGGAGGGTGAATTCTGGGTGTATTAACACCCCCCCCCCCAAATTGCTGTGACATGCACTAGAAAAATGGTGGCGACGCAGGTTTATGATGCTGCTCATATAGGCGTAACTATGACGCGGCACATAAAACTGCGACTGAAATACCGGAAACCTCACGGAACCCATTAGTTACCAAGTGGCTGGACGGAACACACGCACACCTGCATTAGATTGTTTCGCTTTTGATCTGGACATAAAAAGGAGGACAATCTAAGAGGCAGATCTGATACTTCCCACAAACTTATTTTGTTCCTGGCTGATTAAGGCACTGGAGGTGTGCCGAAACGCGTCTCCTCTCTTTTTGCCACAATTTAGGGATGTGTTAATACATCCAGAATTCCCCATCCCCCAAACTTTTTTTTATCCCTGTTTGTTTTAGTGTACAGCAGTATGTACAGTTGTGTGACAAAGTGTTGGCCCCCTTCCTGATTTTTAATTTTTTGCAGGTTTGTCACACTTTAATGTTTCAGATCAAACTAATTTAAATATTAGTCAAAGATAACAAGTAAAGAATAAAAACCTTCATTTAAAAACTGCATGTTGTATTTACTTGTTATCTTTGGCTAATATTTAAATTTGTTTTATGATCTGAAACATTAAAGTGTGACAAACATGCAAAAAAATAAATCAGGAAGGAGGCCAGCACTTTTTCACACAATTGTATATTTAATAAATAGCAATTTTTTCATATGAGGAACGGCTGGCTCCTTCCTCTTCATTTATGAAGATCCAGGGTGCCCAGGTGACTTTAGGAGGACCACTCAGGACCAGAGGAGGGAGTAGCATGAGGTGGAGACATCACATAAAGTTAGACGCTGACCTGGGAACAGCGCCAACGCGACACACTTTGAGCCATTGGAAAATAAGGCTCCCACAACGCAGAACATAATACTTATCTCAAATACATCCTGAACATAGTATGGTATGTGGACATTATTCCCTTCGGGTTCGATGTTCTGAGTGCCGACCCCAGAAAAGAACAGCTAAGCCATCCTATACTTGGCTGAATGTGTAGAAAGTAGAGCCAAGATGTTTAGGCTCTAGAGCATGTGAGTGTTCTTCCTATCACTCAAGTTGTGAATCTAATGTTTCTGGACAGGCAATATTGTGCTATGTAGCTTTTTTCTCTTATCTAATTTGAGGTTGTAGCAGAACCAAAGGAACTCACAACAATTACATCAACAGAATAATATGAGTATTCTCTCCACCAAGTACGGATCACAATCCACTTGCGATACTGTGTGCACTTTATTGTGAGATATGTTTTGATGGACCGCTGCCGCCTGTGCCCACACAGCTCTAATCTATCATCCTGTGCATTCGCTATGTAACTGGTGTCCAAAAAGTACACAATGCACAACTTTGGTATCCTAGGCAATGTAAATTGCAGAAAAAGAGCTGCAGGGACTTCCACATTTTGGAAGCCCTGAGCTGACTGCAGAGTGCGCAGAGGAAGACAAGGTGAGTATTTACTGCTGAAATAGTAAAAAAAATTGGGCAGATGCCATCTGTGGGATCTGCCCAACTATTTAAGGGGGGAAAAAAAAAGGTGTGGGGTTTATTAAGAGGATGTCACACTCACACCAGGCTTGTGCCAAGGTGCAGCCCTGGTTCATGTGAAAATCCCCTATATGCAGGATACTACCGTAGGCAGTAATAACTGGTAAGAGCAACACAGGGTTAACTAGAGACCTCTGCACGGCAATACCACAGAAGCCCTGATCTGATAGCTGGATCTACGCCATAGAAATATTTACCTCAAAGCTTTTAACATATACAGATGACTGGAATCGCTATAAACAGACAAGGATCATACATAAGCATAGTAATAAGGATAGCCAGGAGTCAGAAAAACCAGAGCGAGAACATCATACAGATGCCGGGGTACAGAACCAGGAGGGAAGTCAGACAAGCCAAATATTGGTAACCAGGTAATCCGTATAAAACACAACAACAACTAGAACTAAACCAAGAACACTATAAACAGAGGTAACAGATAGACAGGGAAACAGGACAAAAGTATACTGAACAAAATATACAAACTGGGACTTGAACAAAACAGCAGGTAGCTCACTGATACAAAACACGCTGGAGACCAGGAAGTGAAAACGATGGAGCATTGCACTATGAGCGTATTGCTCTTTTATGGGGAGTGGATCAGGACAAGGACAAACAGGTGAGCTTGGAGCGAGACACAATTAACCCCTGGGTTGCAACCCAGGAATAGCAACAACCTACACAAGGCCTGAACACGATATCACGTATACAGAGGACAGAGGGACAGGGCTGGAGATGCAAAATGTGACAGGAGTGTTCCTTTGAGTGTGTGTAGCGGTCGGCATCATAGTCCAAACAGAGCTGCAACTGCTGATGTGTGACGGAGTCTGGGCGAGGTAACACCGCTTGTAAGCTGTGTGACAACCACCCACTATCTGTCCAGTCGTTAGGTGTGGAGGGAGGGTGTACAAGAGGTCAACAGCTTCAAACCTCTGGACTTACTAACGCTACGCCCCCACTCAGCCCCAAGTTATACCAACCTAACTCCACCCACCCCCGAAGATTTATTGCCACAATGAAAGTAATAGGGCCCTTTCGAAACCCACTTAACTGTACACCACCCCATTCCAGGAGCCTCACCATATACAGTTAAATGGTAAATTCTACGGTAACGCAGAAATTAAAGCTATAGTAGAGAAACGTGAATCATCTAGAGCAAAGACAGGGCTAGGTTACAAAAGTTTTAAATGGCAAAAAAATAAATAAAACCAGACATACAAAATATAACAAAACATGCAAACACAGTTCTTGCAATAAAATGTGACTTAAAAAAAAAAAAAAATCACAGAAGCCTACCTTACTTAGATGGCACTGGAAATGTGACTCCCATGGGGTATTTCAGATTTTAAGTCCACAGAATGTGTTCAAGAAACGTCTCTGAAAGTCCTTTCGAAATAGCAAGAGGTACTGGTGGGTACCTTTTTTTCTTTCCAACACCCCACCTACACTCTATCTGGTTCAGGGATACCATTCCCCAGATCAAGTTGCCATCCTTCCAAGTGAGAAGATTATAAGATAAGGAGTTCTGAATGTTTAGGTGGTAAATACCAGCAGGGCAAGATTAAGGGCAGTGTCAGACTAGCATTTTTCAGAGCGGAAGGAACGTCCGTGAGTGTGGACGTTCCTTCCACTCTGACGCCAGTCTGACCACATCGCTGAGCGTAGTTCGTGCACTCAGTGCTGCAAGGCTCGATCCTCCTATGGAGGATCGCACTTTGCAGCCCCAAACGTATGTCGTAGCGTTTCGATGGCGAGGCTTTCAGCACGTCCACTGTAGTGCGCGCGTTACAGCGTGTGGCCGGCCCTGTCGAAACATCACAATGCTGTGATGGGCATCGGAAGACACGTCAGTACGGGCGCACATAGTGCGCTCGTCTGACACTGGCCTTAAAGCATCTGACCTTTTCTAATGGAATATTAATAATATTTTCTAAATCTGCTAGTTAGCCTTTACCGTCTGTTACTCTGAAATTATTTGTCCTGATTAATAATAATAATAAGTCCAAACACAACCCTGTTACCATATTCCGTTGTCCTCTGTGCCGATACTCAGTGATGAGGGGGGGGGGGGGGTTTCAGGGTTAGCTCTGAAAAGACAAAAAAACAAGCAGACCACATGTTCTGTGCGTGACACTCTGGCACAGCCCAAAATTCAATCATGTATGAGTAGGTGAGCAGAGGGATGAGTTGCATCGGTCATGTGATACTCTAATCTGAAGAGCTGGGTTTTGAGGGATTTCTTGAAGGCCTGAAGATTAGTGGAGAGTTTAAGGCTGGGGTCAGACCAGCGCACTTTTAACGTGCGTTCTGGCACACATAATTACGGCCGCACTAGCAGCAGATGACGGGCAATGACGGCCAATATACGATGTACGGCCGCACAAAAGTCCGACCGTGCAACGCAAGTGGAATTTGAACGCATTTTTTTGAGAACGCTGAACCGCTAGTACTGACGTACTGAGTGCGCAGCTGCGGCATAGCGGCGTGTGTGCTAGATTAGGAGAGGTCAGACACTGCTAATGTCCAGACGCAAAAAGAGTTTTATTGACGATCCGTACAAAATCACGCCCGAAAATGCGCATCGTCTGACCGTTTTTGCGCATTACGTGATAGAATAAGTCAATGCGTTCGGAAGCACTTATTCACGTTTGCGGGGAAAAATGCTTTCGTCTGACCCTAGCCTAATAGGGCGAGGCAAGTCATTCCACAGGACTGGTGCTGCCCTTGAGAAGTCTTGGAAGTGAGAGTTGGCAGCGCGAGTATAGACAGGGGACAGGTGGCGATCGTCCACCAAACAGTTGTCTAGACGGGACGTGCTTAACGAGTACTTAATGAGTAACGAAGATGTGTAAGGGGGGGGCGAGTTATTGAGCGGTTTGAACATGAGTGTCAGTATTTTAAACTGCATCTTGAAATGTACAGGAAGCCAATGGAGGGACCGGCAGAGGGGGGAGGTATGCGAGGAGTGTCTGGTGACATAAGTCCGTTGCCTGCATTCGTTACAGACTGCAAAAGGGGCAATACGGGAGTTGAGGAGGCCAATAAAGGATCGAGTTGCAGTAGTCAAGTTGTGAAATGACAAACGCATGAACCACCACCTTTGCGGCATCTTGCGTCACAAAGAGGCAGACGCGGGCAATGTTCTTGAGTTGATAGTAACAGGATTTGGTCACTGTCTGAATGTGGGGGGGAAAACATTAGGTCAGAATCGAAAGTGACACCAAGGCAGCGAGCTTGACGGCATCGGGCTAACGAGCGTTCCATTTACTAGATGACATTGGAGGGAGGAACAACGAGAATTTCATGTTTTAGCAAAAAGCGGGAAGACATCCAATGCAAGATGGCAGAGAGACATTCAGTGACTCGATCCAGGAGAGCAGGAGAAACATCAGGGACGAAGAATTATATTTGAGGGTCATCAGCCTATAGGAGGTACTGGAATCCAAAAGAAGCTGATCAGTTTGCCTAGAGAGGCAGTGTAGATCGAAAAAAAATGAAGAGGGCCCAGTACTGAACCTTGGGACACCCCAACAGAGACAGGCTGCCGGGAGGAGGTACTTCCAGAAAATGAGACACTAAACAATCGTTGGGACAGGCAGGAAGAGAACCATGAAAGAAAAGTACCTTGAAGGTCTATATCACAAAGAATTTGAAGGAGGAGCAAGTGGTCAAATAGGATCAGCAGCGAGTAGCACCCATTAGATTTAGCAGTTGCAACGTCAGTAGTCAGTTTCGCAAGAGCCGTTTCTGTCGAGTGCAATGAGCGAAAGCCAGATTTCAGAGGGTCAAGGAGAGAGTGGGCGTTAAGGTAGTCAGACTGGCATACACAAGCTTTTCAAGGAGTTTGGAGGCAATATGGCGCAGGGACACGGGGCGGTAGTTGGAGGGAGCAGTAGGAGCCAGAGACTGGTTTATCAGGATTGGGACTACCGTGGCATGTTTGAGGGGAGCAGGAAAGACCCCAGAGGATAAGGACATAAAAAGGTATGGGTCAAGGACGGTGCAAGAGAAAGGTTTTTTTTGGTAAGATGTGAGTGAACGGGGGTCGCAGGGGCAGGTAGTGGGATGAGAGGATGGTAAGAACTTGAAGACCTATGGTTCAATTGTAGAAGGGAACACATTTTCAGCCTATGTAACCAAGTTAAACGTGTGGGGATAGACATGATGAATATCTTGCTGCATGGGTGATAACGGCATTGTTGAGATTTCAGTTCTTACCGGTTCTAAACTATTAAAGTTCTAGTAGCACGCTGTTCCCGACTCGACAAGAATAGGTGCCCTAGAATTTCGACCAATATATACAGCCTGAGGTGTCAGTCATACTGCTCTGTTCCCAAGCTTCTGTGGAAAGTTTCATACTTGACGCATAAAGTGGTCATTCAATCACCATTGTTCAGCATTGTTGGAACCACAATAAATGTTGGTGATCCAAAGAGGACGATTCAATGCAAGCTATTAGAGGAGTCTTGAGGGACCTGAAGCCGTACCATCTTGCTCAATGTTTCAGCATGGGTTGTCACTTTGCTTTGAACCAGGTTTCTGCATGGGACATCACTTTTGTCATGAGCCAGGTTGCCGCATGGGTCTTCATGTGTGTATATAATAGATTTTGTTCTGAACCCCTTTGTCATTCTCTTCTCAGATTGAATCTCATAAACTGAACTTCCGGGAGAACGCCAAAGCCAAGACGGATCACGGAGCAGAGATTGTTTACAAATCTCCCAACCCGTCCGGTGACACGTCTCCCCGCCGCCTCAGCAACGTCTCTTCTTCTGGCAGCATCAACATGGCTGACTCCCCGCAACTGTCCATGTTGGCCGACGCGGTGTCGGCCTCTCTCGCTAAGCAAGGCTTGTGATCTGCCCCCTTCCGTGAGGGCGCCAAGATTTGGAGGTGGGGGAGTGGGGTGAGACACGCATAAAAGGAAAAAAAAAAAAAAAATTAAAGAAAGGGAAGAGTTAATAAGAAACAACCTCACATACCCACACACCATTATTTCACAGAAAAACTGGCCTTCCGCTCATTTATTTATTATCCTCCCCCCTTTTTTTTTGGTCCAGATACGTATTGCCAACATCCAACACATCAAGACCAGAATTGGGACAGGGGCAGGTATTCAGGCTGTATATAATATATAACCACAACTTCAGGGGGCAAAGAGGAATTTTAAATGAGGTGTATGTATATTTTGTTTCAGGATTTGATAATACGACGCCACAGCAGAAGTGGTGTATGTGTGGACGTACATCATAGATGTCCTCTCCTTGAACACCGCATAATTAAACCTAATCCACCCAATACAGCCTGAATCACACCAACATTATGTAGGCGGCTACTACTTTGCAGCGCTTAGGCATTGTATCTCGGCAAGGCATGGCTGAATATGAACAAATTAACCTGCATAACCAACCTAAGGAGAAAGAGAAGTGGATGGGGACGGTCACTGCTGCTTAAAGAGGACCTAGGCCACTGCACATCAGTATTAGTGATTATTGTAGGGCAGACAGTAAGGTACGATGCTACAGCCACAAATCACCGGAGATATAGGGTGCCCCTAACAGAGCTAGAGTAACCATCAACCCCTTAATTACTTTTCCCATACAGATGAATAACAAAGCCCGCTTTTGTGAAGTCTTAATGTCCGCCTGCTAACGCACTACCAAGTGAATGTACAGGTCAAATACCTGTAGTATGGACCTGCACATCCCACCATGCTCTTCTATTAGGCCCAATACGCATGGAATCATAGCTGTTGACTTTGTTTAATTTTGTTTGCATAGTACATGAGTCGTATGGCTATTTTTTTGGCTTGGGTGACTGAGGGAAATAGGTAGGAGCTGTAGCTCAAAAGCAACATTGGGGTGGGACTTTGACATGAAAGCTACAGTCTTCTGTAAAAAAAAAAAAAAATGACACTAAGTAATCCTCTGTAATTTTACTACTACAGTGTTAAGAGGAACTTCTATGCGCCCCAATACACCCCACTTCAATGTTGCAGGATAAGTGCAGTTTAAGATACTTAGTCGACTACCCTTTGATGTGATGCTTGGTCCCTTCATCCACCATATCAACTTACAGATCGTAACAGAACCTATCACTAATTAAATATTGTCGATGTGTCATCTTAATATGAAGGAATCCTTCCTCCAGTCCCTCTCGTCTTATAATAAAAGGCGCTGTGGAGATTCATCAAATATGTTCCTAACATTAAACCGGGGCAAAGTTCTAACAAAAGATCACCCTCCTTTTAGAAGTGTACCCTACCCTCAGGTCCCAGTAACATTGCTAACACTAGCAAAACAGTATCCTCCTTCTGCCAACCCTCAATTTTTAAAGCTGTCTGCCAGTGACAGGCCTGGTACAGTGTTTGGCAGGTTTAGGATCTGTACCCCAACCTTTCTGCTGCAGATGAGGTGTGGGAGACACCAGTGAGTGTTTCCACTGTGTGTGGCAGACTTCTCACACACGTGAACTGGCCCATGCTCACCTTTTCAACGCTCTCTCTACCAGTGCCCCCCCTACCCGGATCGTGGGATTTCACAAACAGCAGAGTTAAATCTCTTAACTCCGGCATAGAGTTACAGAATTTAGGAATGGAGTGGGGAGTCCATCGGACCCCTTGATCTCGTCTTTTGTACACCCCACAAAATCAAGTGAGGTATCAATTGAAAGGTTAAATAATAGTATTTGCAAGCTCATGTTTGAAAGCATATTTAAAGGCACAGTTTCTCCATGCATCCTCTCTCCCCCACCCTGAACGAGCCAAGTATCCACCCCACTATAAAGTGATAAACGAGAATCACCGCGGCTGCTTATTTGATTTGCAGACACCTTTCCACAGCATTTACGAAAACTAAAGAAAAAAATCCTGATAAACGCCATTTTTTGTTTTCTATCGCCGTTCCCCTTTCTTGACCTCATTGGTAAAGAGGCCCCAGGTATACGCTTCCACCGCTGCCATCACCCCCTCGTCCCCCTCCCTTCCCATCCGCATTGTTTCTGTGGCTGTCCATATTCTGTGTCGTGTCTGACCAACCGGTTTACACAGTATGTTGCTGTAAAAGTGGATTTGGAAATAAAGTTATTAATACAACACAAAAGCATCACTGGGCTCATCTTTTTTTTTGGGGGGGGGGGCAGCCAACAGGCGGATGTTTGCATATATTTTTATTTTACTAAAACAATTCTTTCGTCTGTTCTGATCATAGTTAACCTTCTACAAGTAGTCACAAATGTCAACGTATAACAATATATGCTTTTAGCTCACTGACAGATTATTTGCGCAACAGGTACCAAAATATTAGAAAGGACCTCCCCTCAACCCCCAAACTGTTTCCACAAAGTTGGAAGCAAACCCTTGTCAGAAATGTCTTGGTATGCTGAAATATTAAGATTTCCCTTCACTGGAAGATTTCCCTTCACCTAGAACAACCCCTGAAAAACCACCTCATACCATTATCCACCCTCCAAACTTTACAGTTGGCTCAATGCAGGTAACTTCCTCCTGGCATCTGCCAAGTTCAACGTCGCCCATCAGATTGCCAAACAAAAGCGTGATTCATCACTCCACAGAACACGTTTCCACCGCTCCAGAGTCTACTCACCTTGGTGATGTGAGGCTTGCATGCAGCGGAATGCAAATCCATTCCATGAAGCCCCCGCCACACAGTTCTTGTGCCGATATTAATGCCAGTGGAAGTTTGGAACTCTTCAGCTATGGAGTTGGCAAAGCATTGGCAGCTTTTAGGCTCTTCAGCACTGTGACCTCACGTGGTCTTCTGTTCCGTAGCAGAGTTGCTGCTGCTCCTAAACACTTTCACTTTTCAGTAACCCCTCTCACAGTTGACTGCAGATTATGTAATCAATCAGGGATGACATTTCACACAGTTAATGCAAAGATGGCAGCCTATCACCACCACGCCGGTACTGTTCTGGAATTCACAGAGTTCTTCAGAAAGACCCATTAAAATTCCTGCAAATGATTGGAAATGCAGAGTGCATGGCTGGGCGCTTGATTTTACACACTTGTGGTAATTGCCTCTTAATTATCGGATTCAGACTATGTCCCAATACTTTTATCCATATGGTGTATTAGATCCCCGCTTCTCTACAGCATATCCAATGCATACAGACACTGGGAAAGGAATACATACCAGTTGCTTTGTTCAAGATCCAGTCAGAAACGCTGGCCATTTTATTGCAGTCTTATGTTGCATGAAGTGTTGCAGTATTTTAAGTGCATTAATAAATATAACCAATGTTAAAATCTGAACAATGCAGCTTCCTGGGTGAGTAATATAGACGTCAGTTGGTCTGTTATACTGTTCTAGCCGTTACCTAATGTGTATTGATTAGAGGAGGTTGGCCTAACTGTAATAAAAACTGACGTTTTATATTGATAAGCTATGGGTATGAGAATGAAGCACATTTGTATCCGCTCCCTTCCCACCAGTGCAATCCATCAAAATTTGCATCATATAGGCATAACTAGAGAACAATGCAAGGGGGAAAAACACAAAAGTATATGCATGTAGGACATATGAGTTTGAACACTCGTGGCACCTTTCGCCTGTTATGTTGGCCAATTGTGCCTTTGCCAACTTGCACTAGTGATCAGTCACATCTAGCCTACCCACTTCAATGCCAAAGACATTTGGGAGATGATCACAATGAAATTACAGGACATTTTGTACCTGTAGTCTTAGAACTGAATAAAAGCAGCCAATTACACATGGTTGTTTTGCACTGATAACATTCTAAAAGGTTCAGGCTCCCACACCAGAAGAATGTGTCAGTGAGCCTCGAAAAAGCTCAAGTTGGAGGGGGGGGGGGACCACTTTTTGGAAAGGTGGGCGTTTACATGTTAATATGGAAAACAAGATTTTAAAGAATAGCCAATGAACCTGGAGGAAAAGTTCAGTTTTATCGTGTAGCTATCAAGTGACAATCCTAGTGATAGTGATTACCTGTCATTCGTTGCCAAATACATTTTATAGTGATTTTGTATTGGGGCACAGATTTAACTTTTTAAAATGTGATTGGGACGGGCACTAGGTTTTCTTATTTTGTTAATATTTCGTTGTTATACAATGCCATTTCGTTTCCCGCAATTTATACTGTATATTCCATTTCAAATGTTCTTGACCGTCACAAAATGTACCTTGCTTTCCCCAAAATTGTGTTGCTCCCGTCCACGGTTTAAATAAAGTTTCAGCTTACGACTGGCACTATAACGCTGAGCGCTCCAGCTGCCATGCATGCCAACACGACAATTTTTGGGCGGTGTGTCCAATATGATAGGAGCCTGCTATGGGGTGATTCCCACTTCTTCAAAGAGCGCAACCACACCAATAGAACTGCTACCCAGGTACACTACACCAGTCGCCAGACTTTTACAACACGCCACCCGGTCCCCCATGCATGGATCAAGGCGCTTCTTGGTCAGAAGTTGCCAGGGTACCAGAGCTACTCATCCGTACTCTGGTTGTGCCGCCGCTCCACTGGGATCACTCCCAAATAACTGCATAGTAAAGTTAGGAAACAGGCAGCCTAGGACGCGTAACTAGAGCACCGCACCGATCGGGCAGCCAAAGTGGGTTTGCACTAGGGGCTGTGGCAAATTCCTCAACTGGGCTCGTGCTAGAAGCAGGAGCCCCTATTGTGTGGTAATGAGCTGAGCTCGTGCTTGAGGCAGTGGCAACGTTTGCAATAAATGGAAATTGGGCTCCGGGTGATGTTGCCCTGGCGCCGGGATGTCAGAGCAGTATGAACAATAGGGACAGTCTGTATATAAGTAACCTTTGTTTTCCACAATAAATATATTTGCTTGATTTACCCTACATGGAGTTTCAACTAGTGCTTGGGAGATATTTCATGGACTTCTTTACAACTTTTATTCTCCAGAGCAAGGAAGACTTTTACGAAGTTAGAAATTCATAGATCATTTTCTTTTTTATCTCGGTTGATTTTAGCTGCAGTCCTCTGTACTGAATAGGTTTCAGCACCATGGAGTGCAGCTAAGCAGGACTCCGTAGTCCCCGGAGCTGCTGTTCAAGGTTCTGAATAGGTTTCAGCACCATAGACAGCCCCCGCCAAATGAAGCCAGACAAAAACAAACACTGCGTTCAACAAAATAAAAAATAAAATCTTAAAAAAATATTTCTTTTCCCTTGCAGAAAGAAGTCGAAACAGCTGAATATTTAATAAAAACGGGGAATATTTTTTGCATTGAAACATAAGGGATTCGCCTTTTTAAACCGGTCGAACTGAACCAGAGCATTTCACCGACATTGCGGTGGTGTTCAGCGTTCTCTGAATAGATGATTTTGCGCGGCTTTTATTGTAGTATCGGCTGTAATTTATTTTAGTGCGGCTTTTATTGTAGTATCGGCTGTAATTTAATTTTAGTAAGGCTGCCATTTTCATTTTATTATAGTACCGGTTGGCTGCTGTCCTTGGTGCTGAAATATATTTCAGCACCAAGGACAGGGATCACGTTCAAGTAATTTTTTAATTATTTTTTTTTTTGATAAAGGATTTTTACCAGGAAGGATAACCTTGAGATGTTCTCTTGTTTTCAAGTACGTCCTGGGTGGCGAGTATGTGCTGTTAAGTGTCCTTGGGCAAGACACCTATTGGAGATGTGCTCTGGCTGGGATTATTTAATCCGTTTCACATTCTGAAATATGAAGGGATCCGAAATACCGGCCGTCCAAATTAACGAATCAGTCTGAAATACGAACCGCAGTAACATAGGGAGAATGCAACACTGTGCTAGGATTTTAGTGTTATTTGCAAAGTACTTGAACACGATTAATTGACCATCCAGCTCCAAAGTTTAGTTGGTTTAGAGACTTTTACATTGCTGCAATTTTGACCTAAAACGAAGTTTTCTGGTCCATTTCACAACATTTTATGTTTATTGAAGCCATCATTTAGGCCCGTGTCAGACCAATGCAGTGATCACGTCCGTCGTAGCATAAAATTATGATCAATAGAGACCCACACATGCTATATTAAATGGATTTTTTGAACAGGGAGATTGAAGAAGAGCTTGCTCTGTCCACTCCACGCATTGACCTGGTATTGTAGTACCTCCAAGAAAACGCACGTGGCACCGGACGCAATTTAGGCAAGAACGTCGTAGCTTTGTGTGTGAGTGATGGAACGTAGTCAGACGGACTGCATTTTTGACGGACAAAATGGTTTTTCAGGTCATGTATCAATTTTTTTCATTTTACATATTAATTTTATTTCCCATCTAAATCAGTCAAAAATAAACGTCAGTCAAAAAAAACAGACCATGTGGTGTCTACAGCATCAGTCAAAGTACGTCAGTTGTGCACGGACGCACAGTGTGCTCAGAATGCATTTGTCTGACATTAGCCTAAGAGTCTCCTTCAGTGGTGCCTCTTTATTCCCAGTTCCGCTCGCATTTTCTCTACCTCAAGTCCCTGTTCTGGGTCCCCTACTCTTAAGCTATACCACTCATCTCTTCTGGATCCATCTCCTGCTTAGCCATTTACCCTCAATTCTGTGCATCACCCCACTCCGAGTGTAAGCTCCTGAGAAGCATCGGCTTTGTCCATTGTCAATTTGGAGGTTTTGTTCTACCCATTGCACAGCGCAACTATATTTGTTGGCACTTAATAAATACGTGCATTTGTATCCACTATAGAAACTAGATGGGGAGCATCAGAGCCTAAATTAAAAAAAAATCCCTTTAAATTTTAACTGACTTTTCTTTCTGTCAATATTGACCCGTCAGTTACAGAATGTCAGCACTGTTAAAATCTGAGCTGGGCTGTCCATGGTCCGATCTCCACACTCTATGGAGCTTTTGGATATTCGGGAGCCCCCTAGGGCAGGGGTGGGCAAAGTGCAGCCCGCAGGCCACATGCGGCACGCCAGAGTTTTTTGGGGCCCGCCAAGCAGGCCTCGGAGTCACTGCCGGCAGCTGCGTGGTTTTCCTCCTACGAGCAGGCGCTGGCATGAAGCTTGGCCACTCGCCTGGGATCCACCAGCCAGCCACGAGATCGCAGAGTTCACGTGAACTCCGATCTCTCGAGATCGCGGCTGGCTGGTGGATAGATCCCAGGCGAGCGGCAGAGATTTAGGCCAGCGGCCGCTCGTAGGAGGAAAACCACGCGGCTGCCGGCAATGACGGAGAGGCCTGGCAGACCAGACGGCAGAGGAGAGGTGAGCTGGTCTGGGGCAACAGATCCATGTGAGCTGGTCTGGGGCAACAGATCCATGTGAGCTGGTCTAGGGCAACAGATCCATGTGAGCTGGTCTAGGGCAACAGATCCATGTGAGCTGGTCTGGGGCAACAGATCCATGTGAGCTGGGGCAAATATATCCATCTGAGCTGGCCTGGGGCAATATATCCATACGGGCTGGGGGCAAGTGTCTGACTATAATTAGTTCTGGGGGCACGTGTCTGGCTGTAATTAGTCCTGGGGACTAATTTTGCTCCCACAAAGTGGCCCCCGAGCCAAAACAAATGCCCACGCCTGCCCTAGGGAAAACACTTAAGTACAATTGCTTCAAAAAGATAGAGTCTCAGAACATGCTGAAAGTCTGGGCTAATTTTGGTGACTAGCTTGAAAGCTCTGGGATGAGTTACACAATGAAGTTTGGGTCTTAGAATACTAATAAACTTCCAACAGATAACAGTATGCAGGCCATTTCGAGCCAATCTAATAATGTCCCGAGATGTATAATGAGCGTGAACTCACAATGACTGTACAGACAATAAAGTGGAGGTTCAGGAATATTTAATTCAAGCAGGAGGGAAGTTACCAGATATTGAGTATAAAGCCCCATGTAATCTAAGGGAAACAAAGCAAGAGTTCTAAGAATGTGAGGTTTTAATTTGTATTAGTATATGGAACCACTTATACATTTGTCCCATTTGATCTTGAAGATTGTTACGGATTAAAAACCATGACTTTGATATACAGGCTGCTGCTATAACTGCCTGAACATTCTAGAACCTCTTGGATATATCGGAGGCTCTGGCAGAGCGTCACCCGGTGTAGATGTCGGTGCTTCATTTGTATGGGTCTGAAGACTTGGAGCATGACGACTTTATAGAAGACCTTGGTGCTTTTGAGGTTCTAGTGATTCATATTTTGCGTTTTTACTCCGATATCCTTTAACACAGATTAGTCTATGATGACATCCCATTAATCTTAGTTTGTGCAGCACTGGAAGGCTTGAGTGTCAGGAGGGAGGTAGTAGATATTGATATAACCTGAGCACTAGGTAAATAGGATTCTCTTTATAAACAGTTTTACGTCTGTCTATACATGTTTGTTTACAAATGTATCCTTCTACCCAATCACCCTTAAACTGAACAAGGACTTGAAATATAAAATTTCTATTAACCTCTTAATGCCCAGAGGGAAGCATAGTCCTTCAAGCCACAGTTCTCCAGAGGTATCCCCCCAGGGGCCGGGGGGTTCCCGGCTCTGCCAGGTGTAGGGTGACTGTGCTCGAGTCCAGAGGTTGCCCATATAATGGCTATTTTTATGCCAAATCTAATATATTTATGCTCTGTTACAGCATGCAAGTCTCCTAACAATCAGTTACTAAATGAATTTGTCTTAAATTAAAAATAGATTTTATTCTGCGCCTTTAAAAGCAATGAATCCGAGTTGGAGATTTTTTAGCGGTACAATAATTTTTTTCTTATTTCCGGTGGGAGAGATATAAGCTGATGCTATGCATACACATAAAAGGAATATGATAATTTGCAACAGGCCAAAAATTTTCCAATGGTAGCGAAACGGCCTCAATGCCAAAACAATTCTGTGATTGGAGCGGAGACAAAAGATACTCAACTTTTAAAAAGGGATTGCTGAGTTACTGCCAGGTGGTTGTTCAGACGCTCCTATAGGCAACCATGATATATACAAGGAAGTATCAGTCCCAGGCCCATGCAGAGCGTGTCTGTATTTACCAGAGTGAGAGAAAGGGGGGTTTGTGAGGGTCCTGAGGACGAGCAACAGCACTAGTGGCCTGCTCTACGGTGGGGCCCGCTCAGGTCAAGGTTTTAGCTTGCTTGTGCCATTACAGGGATGAACGCTCCATATGCAAATCAGCCTGCTCTCACCCAATAAGGGTGGCCAGTACTGACTGCCAAGGACGTCATCCCTGCACGAGAGGTGCAGCAACCCCTGACGATCGTTTCAGCCTCATCAGGAGGGTATAGCTGTAAACCCTCTGGCACATCAAGCAAGGGGTCCACATCTGGGATGACCCTGTAAACTTCTAGTGAGAGAAAGGGGGGGGGGGTTTGTGAGGGTCCTGAGGACGAGCAACAGCACTAGTGGTCTGCTCTACAGTGGGTGCCCGCTCAGGTCTCACAATCCGAAAGGATCGTCGGGGGTTGCTGCACCTCTAGTGCAGGGATGACGTCCTTGGCAGTCAGTACTGGCCACCCTCATTGGGTGAGAGCAGGCTGATTTGCATATGGAGCATTCATCCCTGTAATGGCACAAGCAAGCTAAAACCTTGTGAGACCTGAGCAGGCACCACGTCCTACTTTTTAGGACTGCACGACCTTTCACAGCCTGACCGGCCTGGAGCACCAGCTCTAGTAGCCCCCAATCTGGCCCTGCCCAAGGGTGGTGAAGGAGCTAGAGGGGGCAGCAGAAACGGCTTTATTTGCCCATCACAAAATGAAACGTCTGCTGCATCTAAGCAACCCTTGTCCTGGCCATGAAAAGTATTACTGAAAACTACTGTTGCAAGGGGCTATATCTTTACAGGTTTATCAGTATTCTCCAATCACAAGTATCTGCAAGGTACTTTGCCCTGGAACAGTGGCGCCCACTACCACAGTCATTCAGAAGTGGAAAGTGAAGTCCATACCCGCATGCACTTCAAATTTCACCAACAATCCTCTCTGGAGGTTTACCACCTAATTCAACATGGGTTTCTCCGCTCCATCTTTAAATGTGTGCCTTTCCAGTTGTCGAAAAACAGCATTCTTTAGTGGAAGAAGAAAAAAAGAACATTCAGAAGCCAGAAGTAGGTTTAAACTGTTTTTATTTTTTATATTTTTTTCTAGTTTTTTTTTTCCTCCCCTCAAGCACTTTTCCCTGTGCCTTGTTTTTTTTTCATTTCCTCTTTTCCTCCCCAAACAGGATAACGATGTTATAGAAATAAAAGAAATTACCCTGAAAACCAACAACATTGACAAATAAAAGGTAAAATAAAACAAATAAGGGGTACAGGAAGGGGGGAAAAAAAAAGCAAAAGAAGCATTTTTTCCTCTCTATACAACCCAGGAGATAAGACTCCATAGTCCACAGACTACCTGGGGCAGGCAGGGGGCATTTGGGGAGGGGATTAACTTGAAACAAACATAAAAAGCTACTAGAAAATTATTTACAAAATACAAGCCTTGTATGTTTTTTGTACAATGCCTAAAGTTCTCATAATCTTCAATATATTTTCTTTTCCAGAGAACTAAAGCAATTAATGCTCAGTCAGTAGCAGGGCAAAAAAAATAAAATAAACAATTACAACATAAAGTGATGAATACAGAACATGGTGGGAGAAGAAAAAACCTTAGCATGCTCGAGGAGTGCAACTGACTTATGACCTCAGAGAGTTAGAGTAAAATATAATTTTTTTTAAACATATCTTTCAGTGAATATACACAGACACAAGAGTGCAGGAATGAACGTAACCAGCGGGCAAAGAAAAAAAAAAATTTGCCCATCCTCTGAGAAAGAGGTCAATAGTCAGAGAGAGAGACTTCTTTTGATTATTTTCCAGTTATCACTGCTACCTTTTTTTTAATTATTTTTTTTTAAACTTTTATCTCTAAACTGTTACATGAAAGTAGAAAAATGAAAGCGGCAATTGTTATTGGTGATTCAGAATGGATATGGCTGTCAGAAAAGCGAGAGACGTTATCACAGGCAAACCAGGAAGTGGGTGGAAGGAGTTGACGTCATTGGGTTGAGAGTCACGGAAAGGTCTAAGAAAAAAAGAAAGGGACAACAGGGCCGGGAAACCATAAATCTAGATCTATTTTTAATTCGGTCAACTGATGCCAAGGACTATTTTGGGGTCTCATTTCCTTTCAGATTACCTGCATTTATGATTCCATTAAAATCTATCCCCTGAGTACAGCTGGCTTCAAAAGCCATCATGGACCCAGGGCCCATTAACTGGTTTCCTGTTCCATTGAATCCCTAATCAATGTCAAGTGAAGATGGTTTTCAAACACTGCTTAATTATAAACAGATTTTTAAGAGGCTGGCAAAGCAAAACAAGAACAAGTAAGGAACTATCCAAGAACCAACTGGTCGTTGTAAAGACCAATGTTAAGGTGTTCAATACGACTGGCCAGTTCACCAGTCCACTTGCTGGCCTACCACGTCTTGATAATAAAGAGCATCTACTGGGATTCTTAACCATTGACTCACCCTATACATTACTGTTTAACATAATGCTGAACCAAATTACATTGAAACAAGATTTTACAAAACAAAGGAGATGCACAGCTTTTTACTTTGAGCTTAGATCACATGGATTAAAGTGATTTTTTTGGAATCTTGCAAAACATTGACTTATTGTGGGTAGAAGAAGGAGACACATCAGAGCAGCAGATATATCGTCGTTCTACCTGGGCTGCAGGGAGGTAAGTGCACAATTCCAGATAGAGGGAGAAGAGAACGGCAACTACTAACATCTAGAGGATGAAGAGCTTTAAACCAGTAAGTGGCCATTAGAGACTCTCGTTTGCTACAAGGATATCAGGTCATAGAAGACAGCAGATTCATACAGATGAAAGTAATACGGCATAGAGGAAGGAAGATAAGCAATGACAAGCTTGGCATGGCCAGTGGAAAAATAGGTGGAACCAAACATGAAAGTCCATAATTGCATAGGGGGGTTATTCAGAAAGCGCTGGTCTCTGCCAATGTTGTAATCACTAGTGAAAAAATAAAAAAATAGACAAACCAGTGCTTCACAAAAAATGGGGCTCCAAAGAGCTGCAGGAGAACTTTCCCTCTATTGAAGTGCCAGCATTTGCAACATCAGCAGACACCAGCACTTTCTAAAGCACACCCATATTAATATGAATACTCAAAACGAAAGCCTGTTTAATTTCATCCCCCCCCATGCCACACGCAAAGCTCGGAGATCTTTATGAAATAAAATTTCTGCGGTCTTCCGGTCATCGCCTTAAAAAGGTCGACCGCATGAACACTAGAAATATATTTTTTCTCTTATACTTTATCTCACGTCACGTGTAAATTATATTTTGTAACGTATAGAGGTTCCTTTGATTTAATGGGTTGAACCATTGGTTTAATAAAAAATAAAAATATATATATCACAAAAAGAAGAACTACGCACTTGTTACATGGTGATTCCAAAAGATACTTGTGGACATGTACACACCAAGACGCACAAACAAAGGCATGAATTGTATTCTATGTGCTGGATAAGCATCTTCCCTAAACAAAAGACTAAGTGCTTTTTATTAAGAAATCTGTAGATATTTTGGGTTTAATGGCGAGAAGGAAAGAATTATTACAGAAGCGGTGTGTGCATTAGGTAAACACTACTGGTGATGCAGAAACCATATGATGGACATGATGAACCAGAGAGGTGTGTTCCTTGCACCAGGAATAGAAGAGGGTTCGAAACAAATATTCTGACAGAGTGTCAAAAGACATTTACTGACTGCTACCCCAGCCCTTGTAGGTATAAAATAGAGACAAAAAGGGACTCATTTTTAGGTTCCATGAACGGCACAACTGAAACCAGTGATGCGCAATGCATAGCCAAGCAGTGAGTGGATCATGCAGACAGCAATAAAAATAAAAAAAAAGACAAAAAGAAAATTGAAGGGGAAAAAGGAGGAGTTATTAGATTCACTAAAAACTGTGAAATTGGCGCTCTTCTCTGTGGATTAAGTTTGAATATCAAACAGCCGATTCTTCTGAAGCCAAATTTTCATCTTGGTGAATTTTTACGATTGCCCGCATCGCCTGTCTATCGGTGATGAAGGGGACGTGGCCTAGAGGAAGAGCAAGGGGGAGATGACGGTGCTCCCTCGGGATCTTTGGCAGTTCTGGAGCTGCAAGAAGTTCTGCGCGGGGGCCGAGGCCCTCCCCAATCTATGGGCTCGCTGGGTTCGGTAAGGTCCTGTTTGAGATTATAGGTAAGAGGGAAGTGCCTTCTCTCCCATGGTTGCACAATCTGCGTGAGGGAGAAGAAAAAAAAAATATAGAATGAAGAAGAGAAGTCTTCAAAGTGTTACAGTCTAAACCAATGCGCTAATGCATGGATAACAGCACCGTTTAAATGGCAAGCGATCAGAGCACACAGACTAACTCCCTCCCCCCTCCCAAAAAAAAAATATATAAAAATGCTCCAGACCACGCTAGGGATGAACAACGCTTTCAAGCTTCCATCAGGTATCTGAGTCTTACCCTCTCCTCGTGTCCAGAGTCTGATATGGAACTCTGCGTCTCTTCAGAAAGCAGACGGGATGTGTCCCTTGAAGTGGGAGTATGGGGAGCAGAAAGGGTATCAGGACTCAAGGGGGAGAAATCAGGTATTGCCTGCCAGCTGCCAGTGTCAGGTGAAGGTGGCTGGAGTGTCAAGGAATGAGATATTGAAGGCTGTGGTGTGGAGGAGCTTTCAGAGGATCGATGAGTTCTGGAAAAGGAAGGGACGGAAAAAGATAAAACATGTGAACACTGGCTGGAAGTGGAGGAAGAAGATTCTGGTGGCTAAAGTATCAGCCACAATGATAAAAAAACAGGTCTACAGCGATACAAGATATTCTTCGGAGTTACCAAAGAAGTGCTAAAATAATTCAATTCAAACTAAGCGTTCCAGTCTCTGCAGGATCTCCCTTAAAATAATCTGTTAAAGGCGAAATATTAGCTAAAATTCAGAACTAGATTTAGAGAGACACCTGTTCATAACACGCAGTGCAAACAGAACATGGCTATAACACATCACATCAGCTCTGGATGGTTTCCATGAGGACTCCAAGCCCTTTAAAAACGTTATACTTTATATTTTTGTGCAGTAATGGATTTCAGGGATAATTCTGATGTCATTACTTTATGAGTGCTGCAGAATCCCTATACATGGCATTAGAATACATGACTGATGAATCCTTACCGGCTTCCTCGACGCTGTGGAGGAACACTACTGCTCAGCCACCTTGCCCGCTCCATCTCCTCACATTTGGCGTGCAACGCCGAGAAAGCAGCGTCTGACAGATCCTCCAGCTGCAAATGAAAAAGAAATGCATCTTTTTCTGCGACAGGAGAAAAATTTGCTTCTTTCAAGTAATAGTCGTTTGGTTTAAGCTGCGTACAGCAGAAACCAAATATACAAACTACGAGTCCCTGAAAACTCTACAGTATCTGGTATGTGTAACTTGGCATTAACAACACTGGAAAGAACTGCTGGCTAGGCATCCCTCGCCAGCACAGGGTTTTTATCCACTTCCCTATCAAACAGGTTTCCATAAAAATCCCTTTCCAAAAACACGTTCCCCATTAGCCACACTGTAAAAATGTATTGCCGTGTCTATACTATGCTTTTTACAGGCAGTAAGCGTATTTAACAGGTATAGGCTGGCCACCAGGTGCTGCTATATACGGAGTGGAATCGTAAAGCTGGGCATCACTGTTTCTTTGCCTTTGAGCAGCTTGCAGTTCAGTCTTTCCGTCACATCCCATGTGCTGAAACTTTACAGGAATGTCCTGGAGCCCATTTGCAGTAAACCGAATTCCTTTGCATTTCTCCAGACTATGTCCGGAAAGTGTTATTCTTCTAAAGCAGTGGTTCCCAACCGCGGTCCTCAAGTACCCCCAACAAGTCATGTTTTCCAGATATCTGAAGCGCAGCACAGGTGATACGATTTGCTGCTCAGTGATTGCAGGATTCAGTCTGCATTTCCCCAAAGGCAATCCTCAAAACCTGGCCTGTTAGGCTAGGATCAGACAAACGCAGTCTGAGCGCACTCTGCGTGCGTAACGGACGGACGGACGTTCTGACGGAAGATACTGAAGACACCACACAGTCCGTTTTTGACAGACGTAGGGAAAAAAAAAAAAAAAGGAAATATGGATACAAAAGTAATATGAAAAAGGACATTAAAAAAGGCATTTTGTGCGTCAAGGTGCTGGACGTCGCAAATGCGCTGTGTCTGACATCACTCAACTGTGTCTGGGAACCCATTATTTTATTGGTATACAACAGATGGGTATACAAAATTTATGCACCAATTTGCGCCACTGTTATTTGTATGTCGACGATTATTTAGGGCTTCAAGGTGAACTCTTACTCTGAGCTGCAATAGGTCAGGAACCTGACACAATATTTTTAATTGATCATTCACACCTCTCCCATCCAGCAACGCTTGGTCCTCAAATTACAGATCCTTATTTAGGAGACTCACCTCTTCTGCATCCTCTTCTGTGTTAGGATTAAGAGGAATGATGGGAACCACACGCCAGCTGCAAGTAAAAGAAGAGTGGGGGGGCATGTTAGAAGGAAAAATGCTTACCACAAGATATAAGAGGCACTCACAGGGACATTGAACAAGTACAAGAGATAAACTAATGAAATCTGCAAACTATCAGCCATCCACCTCTAGAATTAGCACATTGTAGAAACATATCACACACACACAACTTTGCAAACACACCAGGGATTATTATGGGATAGGCATAAGGCTATCCTAAACAAAAGATAAATCCAGGTAAAGTATCCATGTAATTGGGCAGACTAGATGGGCCGAAAGAAAATGTTGGCAGATAAGAACCTATGTTTCTATGTTTCTATGAATCATGACGGAGATTGCAGCTTCTGTTGCAACGATCACAAAATAAACAACCCAAACAGCAACAAGAGAAGATTCCCCAGAGAGCTTCTGCTCGATAGGATTTTTCATTTGTGTAATGCCAACATTTGTCATTCCTGCAACAACAGCAAGTGTCACTGCTGTCTGCAATTTGTGTAAATGCCGGTGCCTTTGAATAACCTCTTTTGTGTGCTTACAATCAAACCAAGACACATGGAACAGACATTAGACCAAGCGTCATCCTCGATGTATACCTGGGAGTGAGGATTTCCTTATACTGCAGCCGCTCTACTCTGGTGGTGGCAGCTACAGACATAGGAATGACAATGTTGTTGATGTCGTAGGAGCTCTCAGTCCTCCGTCTTCGGGCAGCCTATAGACAGCGAGAGATATGAGAAAAACGCAATGTGGAACAAAACCCTAAAGCGTCATTGTTACAATCGGACAGAATGGAGTTCCAAAGTAGTTTTAGTTAAATGCTTAAAATCGAGAGAAATATCAATGTAAAATACTTTACAAATAAAATAAAATGGCCCTCGTCTATACACCTAATGAACGAAAACACCTCTTGTAACCCAGAGTCATGGACCTCATGACCGTGTTGTTCTGAACCCATATAGGATTACTAAGCCTTATAATAAAAGATTGAATGAAACTATTGCTTTCAAAGGTTTTTGTAGTAATCAGGCAGACATCAGACATGCCTGCAGTCATACTGTGGATATAGTTGTCCATTCAGGTGTAAAACCCCACACATGCACTAAATCAATACTGAAAGTGAAGGTTTCACATACATTCCGAGTGCGGTAATGTTTAGAGCAATGATGGGGGCGACACACCAGGGAATGGAAGGAGACTCAAGAAAAAAAAAAAAAAAAAGTGACCTCCGTTACTACATTGAATAAAACTGCAAAGCTACGGCTATAGTGTATATTACATGAGCACAGGGCTTTCCGAAGACGATTCACAATACAGAGCAGCAGCGTGTTCGTGTCACAGACTACCTCTGTGAATGAAGGATGTGAGAGAACAATGGGACGGAGCTGAAAACTACACCAGGAAGGTCATTATACTAGGAGTGTTTATAGGCATTGAGGTCGTAGAGGTATTTGTGGCGTATCCATCATGTCACTGCTCCCTCCCATCCGAAGACTTGTTTGACGGAACACGGAAGTATTAGAATGCTACATTGTTGATCTTTCCACAAATATAAAAAAAACCTGCTGCTCTGGACTGTACCAAACAACTATTAAATGGAGTGCAAGACTGCAGCCATGAAACAGGTTTAACCCCTTGACAGGCAGGTGGCACCCAGAGCGCACGAGTACGCCCTGCTGCCAGGTGCTGTGGCGAGCCTCTTCAGGTCGCCCATGCAGCTGCAGGGGGACAGCCGCCTCGTAGCAGCCAACGGCGCGTGCCAACTGCAGAAAGGGGCCAAGATGGCCCGTAGACGTCACAGAAGTACTAGTACGCCCGGCGTCCAAGCCCACCCGCTGCAGGGATGGCATGGTACAGCCTGCGGCGAGGAAGGGTTAATGTGATTATGGTGTACCGTGAAAGTGTCAGATATTCCTGTAAGGCGTTTGTGTGGTTTATGTAACTACAGACTAGCATACAAATTAAGCCTGCATAATTTCCTTGCTTTAATACCAGTGTAAGGATTTTTGATGGTGTACCAGCGCTATAAAATTTAACACAACATCCAAAGTACATTTACTTTCACACAGGTGCCTGTTAATAGATAGCTTTGGCAACTGAATACAAAATTGCAAAAGCTACTACTTAGAACAGTATGATCAAGTATAGCAAGGGGGAGAGGAGGGGTAAGAAATGGTGGTAACTGCATGAATGTCTTAATAAAGCCGAATCTTTGCTTCTAATAGTTGTAAGTATATACTGTTAATTTGCAGCAAACGTAAAGCCTGCTATTTTAGAGCTTTAATCATTTGTGTTTTTATTGACCAAATTTCTAGGTTGATAAACACTCCACTGAAAAGAGTTTCAATTCTGTAGAATCCAGTGTCATTTGAACTTTAGCCACTAGAGGGGGCTGTGAATACCCCCCAATCTCTTCTGTGCATTACAAATGGTTGCATCAGAGGATTTAAGGGACACCAACGCTTACATAAAAGCTGCAACTTGATTGCTTGTGCATTACAAACAAAACCACCTTATAAAATCACAAGATGCCGTTTATCTTTCTTTGAAGTAATTGGACGTAAAAAAGGAAAAATAAAATTATCAGGGTTATTCAAAGAGAATCGACACGTCACCGCACGTTCGGTGACTTTTCATTCTCCTCAATTTGGTGCGATTTGGCGATCCCATTTCGGCGACCCTGCGGTGTATTCAGCAAGCACCACAGGGTCGTCGCAGTGCCGGGAAATGCGGCCGCAAACCTGACAAACACTCACCGCAAACGCACGCCGAAACACGCAAAAACATCTTGACTAACGTCGAACACGCCAGAGAAACCCGAGCAGGAGCCGATCGCAGCGCAGCCGCCGGAAAAAGCCGACAACGCAGACAACGCAGACGAATGGAGTGGGGGGGGGGGGGAACAGTATGCTTGAATGTTTGAAAAGTGAAACACTGTTTGCAAAGAAACTACAGAACGAAAAGGTCTGAAATTTACGGGTTTGGGTCGAAATCCCTACAGTCAGGTTCCCTAATGCCAAAATCCCGACGGCCAACTTCCCTACACAGAGAACTCCCTGACGGCCACCTTTCAGACATCCAAAATCCCAGCGGCTAACCCAAACCCTACTCCCTAAACCCCCCTAGCCCTAACCCCCATAAACCTAGCCCATAGCCTACCCCCCTAAAACCTTTCCCTAACCCTAACCGCCCTAAATCTAGCCCTAACCCCCCTATCCCTAAATCTAGCCCTAACCCCAACCCCAACCCCCTAAACCTAACCCCAACCCCAACCCCCTAAACCTAGCCCTAACCCCTCCCTAAACCTAGCCCTAACCCCTCCCTAAACCTAGCCCTAACCCCTCCCTAAACCTAGCCCTAACCCCTCCCTAAACCTAGCCCTAACCCCTCCCTAAACCTAGCCCTAACCCCTCCCTAAACCTAGCCCTAACCCCTCCCTAAACCTAGCCCTAACCCCTCCCTAAACCTAGCCCTAACCCCTCCCTAAACCTAGCCCTAACCCCTCCCTAAACCTAGCCCTAACCCCTCCCTAAACCTAGCCCTAACCTCCCTAAACCTAGCCCTAACCCCTCCCTAAACCTAGCCTAACCCCTCCCTAAACCTAGCCCTAACCCCTCCCTAAACCTAGCCCTAACCCCTCCCTAAATGTAGCCCTAACCCCCCCCCCCCTAAACCTAGCCTAACCCCTCCTAAACCTAGCCCTAACCCCTCCCTAAACCTAGCCCTAACCCCTCCCTAAACCTAGCCCTAACCCCTCCCTAAACCTAGCCCTAACCCCTCCCTAAACGTAGCCCTAACCCCTCCCTAAATGTAGCCCTAACCCCCCCCCCTAAACCTAGCCCTAACCCCCCCTAAACCTAGGGTTAGGGTGTTAGTATTAGGGTTAGCCGCTGAGATTTTGAATGTCTGGTAGTTGGCCATGTATTGAAGTTGGAATGTCCGGCAGTTGTCCTGTCCAGAAGTTGGCTGTCGGGATGTTGCATTAGGGAAGCTGGCTGTAGGGATTTTGCCCGGCACCCGAAATTTACATATAAGATCCAATGAATGATAATAAAAAGGGCTGTTACAGAAAAAAAGAAAAAACGATTTAGTAAACAAAATTTTGCAAAAAAAAATCCCAAAAAGTGCCTAAAAAAATCCTAAAAGTAAAGAGACTTTTTACTGCAGAATAAAATAAACGGTTTATTAGAGCTTGAATTAAAATGAGAATATTTTTAACAGCCTATGGACCTCCTGAATAAACCGGTCAAATAAAACCACCGAATGGCAGGGCAATTCGGCAACCTTTCTCTGAATAGACGAAGTATTGCTACTCTACGGGGATTTCACTGCCCTCAAACAGGCACCGTATGTGCAGGCAATTCGCCAACATTTGGCGAGCTGCCTGCTCTCTGAATAGCCGGATGTCCAGGAAAGGTAACTGTAAACTGAAATTCAGCATTCGGTTACCTCTCAGCCACAATTCGGAGCTCTTTGAATAACCCTGTGTTTTTTGTTTTTTTATCTCCCTACCATTGTTGATTTTTCCCATGAGGCAAAAAAAAAATAAAAAATACCTTTTGGTAAATTAATACTGTAGCTAAGGCACAGAAGTAGTTTAAAGAGAGGGGAAAGAGTGTTTAGATAAGGCTGCATGGGGCTATTGTTCTTCAGGCTACTCTGGCTAAGATGGCAGCTGAAGGCGATAAAACCAGATGTTTAAAAGAAGTCTAATCTGCCCCTGGTGATGGCCTTTGAATACATCCCACACATTACAAATTATATTTGAGACAGTGATTGACCCATTGACTCCATTCTATGACCATTGCCACACAGTGAGGAGCAAGTGCTATAAAGATACTGTGGGGGCAGTTTGCAACACGAAAGTTCACACAATGGATGCACCCAGTGACCGTAAAATATTTTCTTAACTAAACATACAAGAGAAAAAAGCGACAAAAGACATCAGCAACATGAAATAAACACAGCAAGTACATTTCATTTTTTGGTGGTAGTGGCCCTTTAACTGGTCATATGTAAGGACCCAGGGCATACATGAAAACGAGAGAAATCTCAACGTATCCTTCCTGGTAAAATCCTTTCTAAATAAATAAGTATTGGACTTGCTCCAAGGGCTGTGCCCTCTGATTAGGCAAGATCAGCTGATAAGTATTGGGTAAAGGTTTTCCTGGTAATGTCATCACCGGAGGTTATTTAGCGTTGTGTATATACGTAAATTATTACCCGCCTGTGCAAATCAGAGGCTTTTATTGCCTTCAGATTTTTATTCTGTTGACAAATTGCAGAGAGAGAGTTTGATAATCGAATTTCTTTATTCCTCTTCGTACGTGGATTTTCGTCTCATTTTTTTTGTGACGCTGAAGATTAGTCTATCCCTTGCAGAGGCAAACAAGCCCAAAAGCAGCGGTGCAGGAATGACTAGTATAGCGATGGACTGATTTAAAAGGGACACTACCATCAATAGAGTGAAATGATCTTTATTTTTGTTGTAGATATTTTACATGAGCCTTGTTTTTCTCATGTATCTTTAGTTATGAAAATATTTGAGGCGTCACTGAGCGCTTCCATTTTGTAATAATTTTTGTTAACTACCCCCCCTCCCCCACGTACTATTACAGCACTTGTGCCTGTGTGGCATTGGGCATAGATTGGAGTGAATAGGCCAGATCTCCAAAAACACTGCCATCGTAAGGATTGCATTGTGTGGGATGTAAGCAAAAGAATCACCAGGGGAGTAGATTAAAGTGTTGTATACCCACTAGCAGGTCTCATTCAACTGCAATGTCTTTTCTCTGGTAGCAGGCAACACAATAGACCCACTGCAGCAAATTTATGCAAAAATTAAAAATAATCCGTGCCAGTGATCCTCCTATGGAACATGGGTGTAACTAGACACGGAAACGTGTTGCACACTTAAAATGTTAAAGCATCTTATAATGCACTGCAGGTTTTAGAAGAGAAAAAAGGAAATTAACTTTTGCAAAGCAGAGCATATGCAGATAGAAATCTGACGGAGAACGTTTTTTTTAAAAAAATACATGGTTCACTTGTACATACGCACCACGAGTGCTGCTTGTGACTGTGTCCCAAGAGGACCTTCAGATGGAGCTGACAGCTGGCGTGTGAGCGGAGATTGTAGGCTTGACAAGCTGACATCAGACAAAGGACTAGCCACACATGTGTCCATGTGTCTTCCTAAGGGGGAAACCGTGAGACCAGTACCGTTAGACAACTGGGACAACCTTCTGATCTATGGCTCTATGCACCATCAGCCTCTTCCACTTACCATCTTTCTCCAACTGCCCAAATGAACGTTTCTTGGTTTGGGGTGTGGTGATGGCGGTGGAGCGATCCGGCCGAGTAGCAAAGGACTTTTCGCACTTTAAAGTACGGACTGAGGATTCCAAGTGCTGTTTGGGTGGGACCTCCACAGAAGGCCTCTGAAGAGAAATCCCTGGCACGGCAAGAGAAAAGGTGGCGTTTAAAACCAAGCTGCGAGAAAAACCCAACCGCAAAATCCCATTTATTAGGAAGGCAAATGCTAAACCAGCTGTGGCAAGCAAAGGAGAAACCGCTGAAACTCACTGTGTGGATAAAGGGTCCCGGTAACCCGTTCTCCCCCTCGGAAGAGCTCCGCAGCAGGGGACATCTGGTTCAGAGGGCGGTGTTTCAGCTTTTTGATAGCCTTCACTTTCTCCACCTTGTCGTGAGAACGTAGAAGTGAAAGGTGACGTAGACTGGCTGGGATGTCTATGGGAAACAAAAAGGACCATTAGGAGACAAACTCTGCAACACAAACCTGTCAAACACACACTCCACCGGGGCATCAAGACACGATGGGTTCAGAATTGCACATTTAAAAACACAGGCAACAGATAAATCGGGGTTTGCCAGATTATCCAGGTTTTCATGATCGGCAGTGCATGAAAAATGCCACCCCGCAGTATGTAGAATCCATACACTGCAGGTAAGAAATCAAAGGAATACCAGGTGACCTGCCTTGATTTCCTTCCCGCAGCATCTAAATCATACATGTTGCAGGGCAGCACTTTTCCCTGCACTCACCTCTGCGTGAAATAGTAATGTGTGTCTGGTAAAACATGGCCGACCTGGCAAGCCACGATAAAGTTGGTGTCGATAGAGCTGTAAACTTAAAATGTACACTGGGTCAGATGTTTTGGAGCTACATCTGCCACAACGGCTTGGGTATTCCCTAGATTGGTGGAGACTCATGGGTAATATTATACACCAAAACATCTGGAGAGCCAGGTTTGCGAGCCCAGCTTTAGAGGAGAAGTGGCAGAATGTTTGGACCTGTGGTACACATAGGGGTGCATCCCCCAAAGAAGCAACTTGAAGCTGGGCTGGTGTGTATTTTTACACAAGTTTTGTGGAAATCCCTTTGTAGATGAGCGGCTCGCACGCTTCCGGCAGCCAGTGACTGTATAGAAGCACCCGTGAAGGTGTCAACCTGCCGGGATAACTAGAAAGTCAACTGCTGAGGGACTTGGCGTCTTTTACAAGATGTGCATGTGGAAATACACTAAGCCTTTATTTGAACAAGGTGTGTGATGTAACTCGTGCCAGTGTGGCTTCTTTGGTTTGTAATCTGACAAAGGTGAACGTGCAAAAGGTAACAAAGGTCCCGCGGCATGCCAGGGGAAAGCTGGAAAGACGAGAATTTTAAAATAAAATATAGGATTCGCATTCTTTTACGGTCATCTTGCAAAAGAGGCCTCCAAATCATAACCTAATGTGTAACACGGCAAACTGGGAAAATACACCTAGAGGGTTATTCAAAGAAAGGTGAAATTCAGGAGAAGAGCACAATCTAGACTAAATAGCCGATTTAGAAAGAGATAAATGGGAGAATTTATCTGGTTTGGCTATTTTAACCTAGAATTTTCACTTCTCCAGTCATTCTCCTGGTTTTCACCTGTCTCTGAATAACCCTTTTAGTATGGAGGAGGGGCATTCAGACGGATGAAGGATTTTTTTTTCCCCGCTTCAAGAGAACTAGAGAACTCACCATCTGGGAAGGACAATATGGGGTGGATAGCTGGATCCAAGAGAGCCAGACGTTCACATGGAGGGTCTGTGTATGGGAAAACTGGAGGACATCCAGGGAAACTGGCACACATTACACATGATGCGGAGACTTCACATGATCGGAGCACGTGGTGCTGAGCCTGAGGAAGAGACGAGACATTGTGCTTTACATTACATACAGGAGACCAAGAGCAGATCGAGATCCACCTTCATAATTCAATGGACAGGTCTACCGCTTTTAACACACTGTATCCTCGACACGGCACCCCACACACACAGCAGCTTTTCTGTTTATAGTAACGTTTCCTGTAAAGCTAAACGCCCCTTTTCTGAAACACTCGGGACCCGAAGGGTTTTGCATTGTGTATAGGACCAGAGTCTGAACACAACATTTAGGTTTCATATACACAGCCTGAAGGTAATTCTATACAGAATTTTTAGGTCAGGTGTGGGATTGCCACTTTTGGTGTCATATGGGACTTTCTATGCATTTCAAGTTAGGGATACTTAACTTGTACCCTCAGAGAGCGAGGGAAATAAAAAAAAATATATATTTTCACGAGGTCTGCACTATAGACTCACAAAAGGGTTATCCAGAAAGCACAGAAATTTCAGTGCTTTGTCGTTCGGCCCGCTTCGGCGATTCCATGTCAACGACCCTGTGGCGAATGCACTATTCACCACAGGGTTCCTGAAGAACCGCCTGAAGAAAAACAAAACAGAACTCCGCCAATTCTTAGAATAGTAGGTGTTTAAAGCAATTAGAATGCATTAAAAACATTTAAAAATATGTTCCAAAAAAAAAAAAAAAAAAGGTTGCTGAAAATGAAAAAAAGAAACTCTTGAATAAAAAGAGAACGGTTAGAAGAAAATAAGGATTCAACTTATTGAATAACCCCTACAGTCAATGTAAAATACCCCCCACCCCCCATATCAGTGATTCCCAACGCTAGTCCTCAGGTCCCTCTAACAGGCCAGGTTTGCAGATATCTGAAGCACAGCACAGGGGATAGGATTGGCTGCTCAGTGATTGATTCAGGATTCAGTCTGCATTTACAAGGTAATTAGGGCAGCAGCTGACGATTATTTCCATAATCGATTCATATGGGGCGGGCTGCTTAAAGGTACATGTTAAATAATAAATCAACCCCATCTTTATTTCTTACGCAATTTCCGTATGTATGTATGAAAGTTTCGTATCTCACACAACTTAACTACTTGCATAACTTTGCATACTTTTTGCACACAAGGTATGTGAGCATCTAGTCGGAGTGATGCATTGATGCTGCGTGTACAACTCAAGCCTAGGTCGTCTCTGCTACGAGGAGTGGGATAGACAGGATGAGGATGTCAGCACGCAAAAGGGCGAGGGGGGGGGGGGGAGCACTCAACACAGCCTGATCATTTTATTTTAAGCCAATGTGGTCAGGGTGCATAGTGTCCCTTTAAAATAATCTCATGAACTAAGTTGGGGAGGGCCCAGAGGTGGGAGAGAGAGAGTTTAGACAGGGGACCAAACCAGAGTGGTCCAGAGCTCCCTTTCCCCAAACAGAGAGGGAAGCAGTGAGGGTGGGGTGGTGGCACAGGACTCCAGCTCCTAGCAAGGATAAAACACCAGCGGTATAGCTCCAAGCAGAGACAGTACCCCAGGGTCTGTGCCATTGTAGTAAACTAAATAAACGGTTATGCTTGACATAACTCTAGAACCAAACCATATTTAGTAAAGTGGCGGCACGTCTTCTCCAATCAGCTCTGAAATCAGAGTTTATTAACCTTTAACTCTGTCTGGCTATAAACCTTGTGTGCTGTACACGAAGAGATCAACCAACCGATTAAGAAAATAGTTGTCCACTATTCTTATTATCGATTAGTTTCAGTCCTAAAGGTAATCTTTAAAATCTGGCCTTTTAGGGGTACTTTCAGACCAGAGTTGGGAAACGCTGATCTAGATTTTAAGTTCCCATGGTAATAGGGTCCTCCACCCCCACCCCACCCCCTGTATCTGTGTCTAATGTCCTGTCTTTCAGATATATTGTACCTGTCTTTTAACATACCAAATATACATATGTCCACCTTTGCGGAGTACGCTGAAGTTTTATAAAGTATTCTAAGAATATAAATGCAGAGTGCTTGGTGTCATGAAGTTTTAAGTTTATAAATAGAAAAAAAACTTTGGGACAGATGGCAAACTCTTTATTCAGTCAACACTCCTACTGAAACTTTTCTAGCCCCTGTAAGCCATGGCCTTTAGTTCTGGCAACAGAAAAGCATTGTATAACCAGTAGGCAACACGGAGATACCTCCCAGATAAAAAGGAAGGCGGTTGACCTGAAGCAGGATGCAAAAAACAGTGAGAATAAAAAAACTACAGTCTCATTAAATAAATAGAGGCTTTAGCCTGCATTTAGACAGCTTTTAAAAACGGTAGAAGTGTGCGGACGTCTCCCTCCAAAGCACTTTACATACAGGAAGCCAATGGAGGGATCTGCATAGGGTCGAGGTACACGAGGCGTTTGGTGATAAATAACCCTGGCGCCTGCATTCATTACAGATTGCAAATGGGCAATACGTGCGTTGGGGAGGCCAATGAGGAGTAAATTGCAGTAATCAAGTCGTGACATGACAAAAGCATGAACCACCACCTCCATAGTAACTTGTGTCAGAAAGTGGCTAAAGCGGGCAATGTTCTAGTTGATAGTAACAGGAATTTTGGTCACTGTCTGGACGTGGGGAGAGAACGTTAGGTTAGAATATAAAAGTGACACCAAGGTGAGCTTGAGGCGTTGGGCTAATGAGCGTTCCATTTATTCAGGAGGTATTGGGTCGTTCTTGGAGGAACAACGAGAATTTCAGTTTTGGCAAGATGAGTTTAAGGAAGCGGGAAGACATCCAATTTGAGACAGCAGAGAGACCGTCAGTGACTCGTTCCATGAGAGCCGGAGAAAGATCAGGGGAGGAGAGGTATATTTGAGGGTCATCAGCGTATAGGTGGTATTGGAATCCAAAAGGAGCTGATCAGTTTCCCTAGAGAGGCTGTGTAGATCAAAAATAGAAGAAGGCCCAGTACTGAACCTTGGGGCACCCCCAGAGACAGGCTGTCGGGAGGAGGTACTTCCAGAAAAAGGCACTAAACAATCGTTGGGACAGGCAGGAAGAGAACCAAGAACAGTTTTGATTTTGAAGAAGGAGCGAGTGGTCAACTGTATCAAAGGCAGCAGAGAGGTCAAGAAGGATCAGCAGAGAGAAGCACCCACTTGATTTAGCGGTTACAAGGCCATTTGTCAGTTTTGGTCAGACAGACATAGGCAAGCTTTGAGGAGTTTGGAGGCAAAAGGGAGCAGGGACACATGGATGTAGTTGGACGGAGCAATCAAATCCAGAGACTGCTTTTTTTTAGGATCGGGACTACGGTGGCATGTTTGAAGGGAGCAGGAAAGACCCCAGAGGTTAAGGACAGATTAAAGACCAAAGCACGGGCTTGCAAAGTGTATGAGGAAACCCCCTACGGATGCTAAGAAACAAGATTAACTCAGGGCAGCAAACCTTTCTTAGGAACCCGGGGACAGCCATGTTTCAGTAACAGTGGGAGGCACGATAAGAAGTCATCTCCATCTGTTGTACAAGATGTCAAACAACAGCAGAGACGTCCCATAACGTATAATAGTGTCTAGAGGATACACTGTCCATGTGACTAAGTGGTGCTGCAAAACAGGGCCAACAAAAGAGTCTTGTCAAATGCAAACGTATCTGTTGTGAATCGAAATACTAGGGACAAGGACTGATCTCTAGGAAACGCAGGCTGCATTGTAACGGAGACAAAAAAGAGAAAAAAATATTTCTTCCTTTCTGTTCATGGAAAAGATACAAAAAGGCACCCAACAGGATTTAAGGTAAACGGTTTCAGAGAGCGCTGGGATTTATTTTTTTATTGGACACTAAAAAGATAAAAATGTAGATGATTTTTTTTTTTTTTCTAAATTAAACAATTCCTGAGTGTAGGCAAAGCAATGACGGGTTCAGTGGGCACTCGTCAATAAATGCCATGTGACACACACACACTCCAGGATTGCAAACCCGACAGTAAATCCAAAAGCAAAGAAAAGACCAGGCATACCAGTCACAGCGTGCAATGGAACATTTCGACTAATGTCAGACGAATGCAGTCTGAGCGCACTGTGCGTGCATGCATAATGGACAGCCGTACTGACTGAAGATACTGAAGATACTGTTGACACCACACGGTCAGTTTTTGTTGACGGACGTAGGAAAAAAAAAAATAGGGAATTACAGGAAACAAAATTAATATGAAAAATGATTAAGATATGAAAAGGCATTGTGTGCGTCAAAGGTGCTGGACGTCGCAAATGCGCTGCGTCTGACATCTCACTCACAGAACTCTACGCGGACGTGGCGCGCTCGTCTAGAGGTTTTACGTTCTTGCCTAACTTGCGTCAGTTTGCCACGTGCGTTGTGCGTGCGCAGTTCGGTGCGCACGTACTTAGTGTGTGGGTTTCTTGATCATTCTATGCTATGACGGACATTAAACTGTGCGGCAACACAGACGTGATCACCGTGTTCGTCTGACACGGGCCTTAAAAAGGTGACCGTGGCAATGTTTTGGCCCTGCTTGAGAAAGACAAGATCTTTGGGATAAGAGATGTGCCCCTATACTGAGCCACTTGCAGAGAGAGGCTCATTCATGTGAGAGTGTATCTAGTTATCTATGGAAGTGTAGTAGAGAAATCTGCGCAATGGAGATTTTTTTTTTTCCTGAAGTGGTGGTCTGCCAAATACATATTAAGATCCACTCTCTGGGATTCGTGAAGTTGGGGCTTGACCGACCAAACCCCCCCCCCCCCCCACCAGTGATCAGAGGCCTGCAAATTAGAGCCCCCTTTGTGAGTTAATACCTACAGGTCTAATTCCAATGAGAAGTAGACGTTTTGTAAAGAAACATGATCTGTCACATAAGAGGAGTGGAGAAACCCCTTAGAGCGTGAACACTGGTTCTAAATGCACGCTCACTAGGACCAGTGTTCAACTTTTGATTTTGACTTGATGCATGTGTGAGCAGCATAAAGAGAAGATTGTCAAACACAAGGAAGCGCCAATTCACTTTAAACTTTGATTGTTGGCACCCCAGACATTTTTCCAGAAATTCAAGTATTTCTCACAGAAAAGTATTGCAGTAACACATGTTTTGCTATACACAGGTTTATTCCCTTTGTGTGTATTGGAACAAAAACAAAAAAAAAAAAAGGGAAAAAGCGCAAATTGGACATGTCACACAAAACTCCAAAAATGGGCTGGACAGAATTCTTGGCACCCTTTCAAAATTGTGGATAAATAAGAATGTTTCAAGCATGTGATGCTCCTGTAAACTCACCTGGGGCAAGTAAAAGGTGTGGGCAATATAAAAATCACACCTGAAAGCCGATACAAAGGAGAGAAGTTCACTTTAAAATGGTCTTTGCATTGTGTGTGCCACACTAAGCATGGACAACAAAAAAAGAGAAGAGAACTGTCTGAGGACTTGAGAACCAAAATTGTGGAAAATTATCAACAATCTCAAGAGATCTAGATTTGCCCACAGTGCGCAACATTATCAAGAAGTTTGCAACCCATGGCACTGTAGCTAATCTCTCTGTGGGTGGACAGAAGATAAAAATTGATGAAAGGTTGCAATGCAGGGTAGTCCGGATGGTGGATAAGCAGCCCCAAACAAGTTCCAAAGAAATTCAAGCTGTCCTGCAGGCTCAGGGAGCATCAGTGTCAGCGCGAACTATCCGTCGACATTTAAATGAAATGCAATGGCAGGAGACCCAGGATGACCCCACTGCTGACAGAGACATAAAAAAACAAGACTACATGTGACGGAACGTCCGCCACTATACCGTAGTGCGGTACAAAATTTTCAAAATGTTGTTTTAGTATGGTGTATTAAAGAATTCGTTAGGTTGTATTTTTATAAGTTCCCCCTGTAATTCTCCCCATGGTTGACCTGTTCCCCGCCTGTCCACAGCCCCGGGAAGACGCCCGGTCTGTGAATGCCTCGAGCAGCCGCTGACTGTCTCTGCCAAGCCGCCCAAACTTGCCCCGCAGCGTGGAAACCACGCAGAAGAGCGCTTCTTGGCCAGTGGGCTCCTAAAAATAGGTGCTTACGGGGGTGCGAATTATAGAACGAAACACCGAGAAACCCGAACGCCGACCAGGGATCCCTCGCTGGGAGCGCGGCCGGCAACCAGTGACTCTTGCTCGCGTACAGCCGCCGGACTTTCCCCCTTCGCAGCTCTGGCTCCGTGGATCCGATCCGGGCGCTTTTTGGACTGAACCAGCCCCCGGACCCGAGCTACCAGGCTGTACCCCCAGCATGCCGCCGCTCCCAGGGGATCACCCCGAAATCCCTGGTAAAACCCCAAACTCAGGCAGAAAGCCACAAGGAGCGCTCAACCACAGGGGGGGCCGGGCGCTGGCCAGACAGGGAGAGGCTCTGGGAGGGGGGGACAGACGAGCTGGCGCCGAGACCCGAGATAAGGGCTGCGCACCGCAGGGGTTCCCCCAGGTTAACCAAGGCAGATTGGGCTATGGCTCGAGGTACAAAGATCACCGCAGGAGGACTGAGGGCGGGCCAGGGGAGAACAATGATTTCATTCCTCATAAATACCCCTGTATTCTCCATGTTAAAATAAACTCATTCCTGTTTGAACCTTTACTCTTGCCTTGGCTAGTAATTGGGGATAACAGGGCTTGGGGAACCGCGACGCTGCAAGGACTGTGGAAAGAAACACTGGATCACCGCCGAATCCCTACCGCCCGCTACCCCTGACTCTACACCCCCATACCAGCTCGGCGCTGACGGCGTATCTACCCAGGCAGGGTAGCGGGGATCCGCTACACTACAGTTTGCCAAAATGTACAGGAGTAAGCCAAAATCCTTCTGGGAAAACGTCTTGTGGACAGATTAGACCAAGATGGAGCTTTTTGGTAAAGCACATCATTCTACCGTTTACCTAAAACGGAATGAGGCCTACAAAGAAAAGAACACAGTACCTACAGTGAAATATGGTGGAGGTTCAATGATGTTTTGGGGTTGTTTTGCTGCCTCTGGCACTGGGTGCCTTGAATGTGTGCAAGGAATCATGAAATCTGAGGATTACGAAAGGATTTTGGGCCGCACTGTAGAGCCCAGTGTCAGAAAGCTTGGGGTCTTCCAGCAGGACAATGACCCCAAATATACGTCAAAAAGCACCCAGAAATGGATGGCAACAAAGCGCTGGAGAGTTCTGAAGTGACCAGCAAGGAATCCAGATCTAAATCCCATTGAACTTATGTGGAGAGATCTTAAAATTGCTGTTGGGAAAAGGCACCCTTCCAATAAGAGAGACCTGGAGCAGTTTGCAAAGGAAGAGTGGTCCAAAATTCCGGGTGAGAGGTGAAAGAAGCTTATTGATGGTTATAGGAAGCGACGGATTTCAGTTATTTTTTCCAAAAGGGTGTGCAACCAAATATTAAGTTAAGGGTGCCAAGAATTTTGTCCAGCCCATTTTTGGAGTTTTGTGTGACATTATGTCCAATTAGCTTTTTTCCTCCCTTTTTATGTTTTGTTCCAATACACACAAAGGGAATAAACCTGTGTATAGCAAAACATGTGTTACTGCAATGTTTTTCTGGAAAAAGGTCTGGGGTGCCAACAATGTCGGCCATGACTGTGTACATATACTGCTTGAGCAAGGTCCTGTACCAGCACCGAATTGTTGCCACAGTCCCCATTATAAATGCGGTGCCTGGCGTGACCAGTCTTTTCTTTGCTATTGGATAAAACGTAAAGTCAACCTGTGATTCTCCAAGAAAATAAAAATGTTGAGACTAAAATAAAATTATTAATTACACACTGGAAAGAACCCCCGTAACCACTTTAACTTTCATCCATCACTAATATTTTGTTTAGGAGGGAGGAAGTACAAAGCTTTCTCAACGTGACACCTTACCATTCACCCACTGCAGTGAACCACATACCTTTCTGTGAAGGGGTAAAAGTCTGTCTGGTCGCACCACCCTCCTCCTCTTACAGGAGACAAGTGGCCTTGTCCGAGCGCACACGCAACTCCCATCTGGATTGGGGAGCTGTGGCTTGTTGAGGGGAGAGTCTTGATTTTCCGAGCTGCATTTAGTTGATGACCCCGGTGGGAGCCTGGGAAGAACGAAAGAGAAAGACGTATTTTGAACCGAAGGGGAAAAAAAATATACACACACAGTTCCAGTTCACTTATTTAGAAAGTCAACGAGAGATCACAGAATAAACTACAATGAAAGACCATTTCCAAAACGGAAAAACACATTTTAACATTAGGACTATTTACAAGTAGGATTTTCCAAAAATTATTTATATATCAGCGTAATACACTCCCATTTTTATATCTTGTACGTCCCAAGTGTATATTGCAGGCATCAAAGCGTTGGTCATCCATGTGTCAGCAAGGAGTAATAAGGAGAGGCTGACTAATGCAGACAAGTCTCCGACAAATACTGAAAGGTCATGTGCCTGTGGAAAACAATTTAGGCAACAGGAGGTTTAAAAGATGTTCCAAGTTTAAAAACCAGGTGGGCATTTAATATTAAAGTATCTGTAAAAGCTTCATCTGGTGAAAAGGCCGATTAATAAAAATAAAAAAGTAGTGAGACATCTGAAAGAGTGGCAAAAGAGCACCGTATAAGCACCCAAAATGTGTAAAGGGTGGATTTTGCATTGTTACAATGTTAAAAACAAAAACTAGTATAGGAGCAGCAAAGAAAGAGGAATTGGTGTTCTGGCCACGCCCCCCTATGGACTGGGGTGGGGGGTGGCTAGGGATCTATGGGAGGGGTTCTTCCCACGTTGGGATACTAGATGGTTTTATTAAGTTTTCTTTGCTCCTGCGAGTTAATAAAGAAAGAGATAAGCAAATACTCGCCTCGCAGTCTTTATTAAAATCCAAACTTTGTGTCACCGGATGGGAAAATTTGGTAATTTTGCATACTTTTTTTATTGCAAGATCAGCGTGTTCCTTTGAAGATACAACATTCTGAGCCCTCACCCTGTATTACTTTAAGGAAACAAGGAGCAACCTCCATCCATACTGTAACAAAAAGCTTAAACTTTACTGCATTACAACAGCCAGGAAGAGGGCAGAACACAAGGAGAACTCTGGGAACACTCACTACTATACATGGATAAGATTTAGGGAGTTATTACTGAAAAATCCCCGTACAGTACAGATTAGGGATAGACTGATAATTTTTTCAGAGCAGATACCAATACGGATTATCGGCAGCCTTTATGGCTGATAGATGCAATCTGGTGCTGACATTCTTAAATTGTAAAAAAGTTGTGGGAAAAATAAATCTGACATTAGCTGAATGTGTTTACTATTAATGGTAAAGGTTGCACCATGCTAGTTTCATTTAATCATTAAAGAAAAAATATTTAAGCTTTTAGCTTCCAAACAACACGGTCATCATGTGTAGACCCTGGTTTTTTGTAATGATCCCACATGACCCTGGAGTTAAAGAGGTCGGCAACCTTTGCGCTCCAGATGTTTTGGAACTATGTCATGATGTTCAGCTACTCATTAGGTTCCAAGAGGCTCATGGGAAGTGTAGTTCTAAAACATCTGGCGGGCCAAGGTTGCTGACCCCCTGCTGTAGGATATAGGTACCAGAACCAATAGACCCCTGCATCGCAAATTCCCTGCCAGATGGGAGGGAATCCCATCTCTGTTGTCATCACGCTCAAGCGCAATACCACCAGTGGGCAGGGGAAGTTCTACAGCAAGAGTTGAGTAAGCAAACTTGCCCAATTATCGCCAATATCGTGCAAGTAAAGGATCGATACTGATATCCCCAATTTGCTAAAAATCGGACACCAGTAATCAAACTGTCCTTAGTACAGACGCTGTAATTTCCAAATAGAGATATTTTTATATTCTGGCATTTTTCAGAAGCTGCGCTGCCAATAATCTCATTATGATCATTACAAATCCCCATAAACAGGAGATCTGACCATTTTTATTCTCTATCGCATTTACTATATTCTACACAAAGGCCATTTCTGCCTGTATGCTAAGAACACAGACTCTGCGAGACAAGGTACGCCATTTAGAGCTCCGAAACATTCACCCCGGTCATAGATCTATAAAAGCTAATAAATACAAAATTTTAAAATGAGCAAATTTACAATATTCTAATCTTTCATCCGTGTCAGAATAATTGCTGCCTATGCATTCCACGCTTCAAGTTTTTTTTCTTTCTTGCAACAAAAAAGCTCTTAATAGTGAAGGGGGTAACCATGTATGAGGAACAGCCATGAAAAGGCTGGAGTGTCAGATACTGGTTACTGAAGGCATCTCATTGCTTTACAGAGCGGTTATAGCATTTCATACTCACATGTTTACAACTCCATTAAGCGGCCTCTGCAATGATTTGGGTTCCCCGGTGACCGATTCACCCTGAAAAAGATACATTGTTAATACCATTTCGCACTACAATGACCATTTGTAGTAGGGCATCATGGGGCGGGCTCTATCAAGGAACAGTGCTTACGTGACTGCATCTGTGACCAGCAGGGGGAGACACGAGCACTTGATACGGGCTGTACAATGAGCCGCCAACTTGCAGAGGGATGTTCTACGCACCTTGAGTAATTGCTGTGCACTCATTTATAAAAGAGCAGATGGGATGGGAGGGGGAATAAGCAAAAAATATGGAGTCTGAGCAGTGGATTTTTCTGTCACATAAAGAGGATTTGCCGCAATGAAGGGAAACCCCAAAAGGCAAGCAGCAAAACCCTGAATGAACCACATGACCAAACTTTACTCTTTTTGCTTGTTTTCTACCCAATCGTCAGCTTTGTCGTATTCTCATGAACCACATCGCTTGCTGTTTCTCACCTGTCTCTCGGCACCCGGCGTGGGAGGAGCAGGCACAGTAGTTCTCGATTCTGAAGGAGGAAGGTGTAAGACGGTCCCTGAAGAGGTGTCTCCGGAAGAGGACTCCCCGAGGACCACTGGCCCCTAGCAAAAAAAAGAAGGAACGCAGGTCACAACTAAAAATAAAGGTTGAAAAAAGAAAAAACAAACTGTTACATCTCAAACTCCGAAAACCCATAAAACTGAGTTTTCAGAGTCTTCTGAAGAGGTTTACTCTCCTCCCTGCTGCTCCCAAGGAGTCCTCCTTCCCACATGCATTCCTTGGAGAGCTGTAGCACCAGTGTGTGACATGCTGCACGGAGCCAGCGAAAGCGACACATTGGCACATGCCCCTAATAAACGGTGCACAGCATCTCCAAGAGTGTAGGACGCTGGTGCTGCAGCAGCAGGTTCATTGCGGCTGTCCTGCCAGATCTCCCATCCCCCACTGGCTGTATAATCCAGGCTAGATATCAGATAAGGGGTGTGAACCTGCATGTTCCATCTCCTGCTGATGAAGGCAAAGGAGACCAAAATCGCTGTACAGGAGTGATTGTGTCGGGTTGCATAACCTGGCCTTTGCTACAAAAAAAAAAAACATTTAATGTGGCACGGCGGGTTGTGTGTTATTACAGAGCCCAAATGCAAAGAAAGTAGGAAGCTGTGGACTTAATGTGCATATCCTACCCAGAGTTTTTTTGACAGCCCTGCCACAAGCTCACATCACCCTCAGCCACAGCGCCTGCTTCTGGACCCTGAACTTAAAGGGTACCGGCGATCAACATGTCTTCTGCAATTCTACGCCACAATCTCTAATCCTACTGTTCATATTTTATGCTTGCATATAATCTATTAATATTTTGGCTGTTTTCTTGATAAATGTATGCTCTGTTAAACCCATGCTCTCATATGGCCGCCCCTCCCCCTCACCATGTCGTAAAAATACATGAATTCTGCAACCTCTTTCTTCAACAGCCCTGCCACAAGCTCACATCTCCCTCAGCCACAGCGCCTGCTTCTGGACTCTGCTGTCCCACCCGCCCTCCCCATCCACTCCGTGCTGGTCTGAAATTTGTAGCTTACTTTCCAGCTGCTTCCACTTTGCAAATTACCCTAATTAACCCAAGGTTCTAACCCTTCCCATGATAGGTTAATCTGTATATTTGTGTTTTGTTTTAATATAGTTTGCATTTTATTACTTTGTATTTCTATAACAACTGTAACCACTCAATGTTCTTGAACCCAGGACATACTTGAAAACGAGAGAAATCTCAATGTATCCTTCCTGGTAAAATACTTTATAAATAAATAAATATGGGGAATGTAGCACATGAGCTCTATAAGCGGTTCTCTTAATTGCTGGGATGTGTAAAATGTCCTCTGCAGCTATAAACTTTATGAAATACAAAGATAATTTTGAAAGGAAATAGATTAGTCCTAGTCTAAAATGCCGTTTAGTTTTAGTCGAATAAATCTAGTGGAAATTTAGTAAATAAAATCAGTGTTTAAAGTGCATTATGCATTTCTATAGAATTCCCTAACTCATTATATGTTCTTATCTGAAAATATACAATTCAGAATTTCTTACTGGAGATCGGATCTTTCCAAATAGCTGCTCCCTAACATTTTATATAGTCTAGTTTTTATTAGTCGACTAAAAATGTCAGAGTTTGCCTTTTTTTTTTTTTTTTTTTTTTTTTTTTTTTTAGTTTTAGTCACAAAAATTACAGCTGACCAAGTCTTTGACGAAAAATATTAGGCTACGAAATTAACACACTGTACAAATGTTCGAATAGAGAAATGAACATTTTTTAGAATAAATTCTGAAAATGATTTCTAAAAATAACACCCCCCCCCCCACAAAAAAACAAACAAAAAACCACAGAACTCCAACCCAGATACTGTTTTACACAGGCACCGAGTTCCTCTATCTCACCATTTCAGGTGACAACACATAGTGAAGCATATTCACTATTAAAAACCAGACAGATGATCGATAAATCATGGTTTATTATAATTTTTTCTAATCTGACACATTTACATCCCTTAGACGGGGTTTCCAAATGTTCGGCACATAAATTAAAAAAAAGTCACAGAATCCTAGAAGTTACATAGGCTGAAAAAAGACATGCGTCCATCAGGTTCAGTCTTTCACACATCACCTACAGAGACAGGCTGCCGGGAGGAGGTACTTCCAGAAAAAGACACTAAACAATCGTTGGGACAAGTAGGAAGAGAACCAAGAACAGTTTTGATTTTGAAGAAGGAGCGCGTGGTCAACTGTATCAAAAGGCAGCAGAGAGGTTACATAGTTACATAGGCTGAAAAAAAGACATGCCTCCATCGGGTTCAGCCTCTCCCACATCACCTACTGCTGCTGTTGATCCAAAAGAAGGCAAAAAACCCAGTCTGAAGCGCTCGCCAATATCCAACACACTGGGAGAAAATTCCTTCTTGACCCCAGAATGGTGTCAGATTTCTCCTTGGATCAAGCAGCTTTTACCCACATATTAAATATAACCCTTAATATTCTGTGTCTACATGAAGTCGTCGTTTTTAAAAGTCTGTACAGTCTGATGCATCTTGATCCAGGTTAAATCAAGTTCTACAGGACTTTATTTTCTGAGGATGGAGCAAAATCCCCCGCAAGCTGCTGCGGGTTCACCTAGTGAAATTCAGCCGACGGACGACTCCACCAGGCAGGGATTGAATGCTTTCCTACAGCAGTGTAGAACAGTTACCTTGCCCGCCCTCAGCTGTCTGTAGAAGTCTGTATGCTGGCGAATCCGATATTCCAGATCCGACACGTGAGCTTGCAACCAATTCCACCGGCTCACCACGTCTGCTCGCTCCCGAGCCCAGCTCCACGCACATCGCCTCTTCCTGCGGGAGAACAAGCAGCAAGAAAACTGAGTGTGTATACACATGACAGCGGAAAAACATCATAAAGAATTCCACTTACACAACATCCAATTTTAATGTCTGGGGGGTGGGGGGGGGGTGCAGTAGGAAAAGCAACACGAATGTATTTAACACAAGAGGAGTGTTTTCTATGCCCGCCCAACCCAAAGGTCGGATAATATCAGGCCTGCAAGATGCCATGTTTAGCAGTCGCTGTCCTCTGTCAACATTAAAAATGTGGGGGGGGGGGAACGAGTACTGTGCTTAGAATAAATGTTTAAAAACCAGAGTACAATTAAAAGCACCCCCTCCCCACCATTCTTCCTGGGGGGTATCAGATTTATAAGTTGGAAAAAATAATAAAATGTAAACACTGACAGGATTATCCACTAGTTGCTTAGAATTGTGACAATAGAACTTGTGTTCCAGAGAAAGAACAAATCAGTGAGGAAGGCGAAGGGTCAATTTCATGCATAAATCCCTCAGAATTCCTGTAGTTTCTGCAAATCTTACATCTTCCAACTGGAGGACACAAAACACGTCCAGTAGCTGGACACCTCTGCCTCTTAACCACATCGTGAGATCCAAAAACTGTATACAAGATTCTGATTAAGTAAAAACTATGAAAGAAAAGCAGAAAAAGGAGGAGAGGATAGTAGACTTGATTAAGGTTTCAATGTGCGTACAGGACAGCCGGCCCGGCGAGAGATCAGCTGCTGAGCGACGTAGGCAACATGAATACAGGATTTACTCTAAGCCAATGAAAGCGCAGAATCACTGGTTTGCACATGTGCAGGTGAGCTGTAGCATCATTTGACGCACTGAGGTGCTGCGACTTCGGTCGGGCGATCTGAAGGTAGGGGTGGAGCAAACTATTGACGTGCGGTGCACAGCTGGTTTAATGGCATTTAATTATTCAATTTATGAGTTGGTAAGCCATTTATGAATAACATGGAAGCTCTGGCCTGCTCTTAACGGCTGCTATAGAGACCAAGAACAGAAAGCTATTCCATGCTAGAGGACAGTGCTCGTCGTAGTCACCATTCTGTAAAGAATCCGGGGATAAAAAAGGGATTTTTTAAACAGGCAAAAATTCTTTAAAAATGAAATCTATACAGGGAGGGGGAAAAAATATTTCGATCCTCTGTTGATTTTGTACGTTTGCCCACTGTCAAATGATCAGTGAATCTATAATTTTAATGGCAGGTTTATACTAACAGTGAGAGACAGAGAGAGAAAAAAAAATCCAGAAAACTACTTTCAAAAAATAAAATGCAAACCCATTTGTAAGTTTGAGTGAAATATGTATTTGACCCCTTCACAAAACATGACTTACTACTTGGTGTCAAAACCCTTGGTGGCAAATCAGACGTTTCCTGGAGTTGGCCACCAGGTTTGCACACGTCTCAGGAGGGCATTTTGTCCCACTCCTCTCTGCAGGTCCTCTCCAAGGCATTACGGTTTCAAGGCTGATGTTTGGCAACTGAACCTTCAGCTCCTTTCACAGATTTTCTATGGGATTAAGGTCTGGAGACTGGCTCGACCACTCCAGGACCTTAATGTGCTTCGAGCCACTCCTTAGTTGCCTTGGCCGTTTGTTTTGGGTCATTGTCATGCTGGAATACTAGTGGTGCACCGAAAATCCGTGATCGGTTCAGCCAAAAACATGATACCGAAAATCAGTCACGAGAACTAGTTTGAATGGAAGATTTTCGGCTGAATTTTCCATGTCGATCGAAAACGAAAGCACCATTTTTGGCTGCTAATTTCGGGGCATCCCTATTGAATACCCAACTACGACCCATTTTCAATGCCCTGGGTGAGGGAAGAAGGTTCTCATCTATGCTTTGACAGTACATGGCCCTGTCCATCATCCCTTTGAAGCAAAACACCCTCAAAAGCATAATGGTTTCCACTTCCATGTTTGACGGTGGGGATGGTGTTCTTGGGGTCATAGGCAGCATTCCTCCACCTCCAAACACGATGGGTTCAGGTTAAAGAGCTCGATTTTGGTATCATCTGACCACAACACTTTCACCCAGTTCTCGGAATCCTTCAGATGTTCATTGGCAAACATCAGAGGGACCTGTACAAGTGCTTTCTTGAGCAGGGGACCTTGCGGCCACTGCAGTATTTCATTCCTTCACAGCATAGTGTTTTACAAATTGTTTTCTTGGCGACTACAGTCCCAGCTGCCTTGAGATCATAGACAAGATTCTCCCGTGGAGTTCTGAGCAGATACCTCACTGTTCTCATGATCCTTTGAAACTCCACAAAGTGAGATCTTGCATGGAGCTCCAACAGAGGGAGACTGACCGTTATTTTGTGCATCTTCCATTTGCGAATAATCGCACCAACTGTTGTCACCTTCTCACTAAATTGCTTGGCAATTATCTTTAAGCCCATTCCAGCCTTATGAAGATCTATAATCTTGTCCCTGACATCCTTGGACAGCTCTTTGGTCTTGGCCATGGAGAGTTTGGAATCGGATTGCTTCTGTGGTCAGGTGTCTTTTATACAGGTAACAAAAGGAGATTAGGAGCACTCCCTTTAAAAAAAAAAGAGACCTGCGAACCTGAAATCTTGCCGATTGGGGGGAAATCAAATACTTATACATTTTAGTGAGTGAAACAACTTTTTAGAAACTTGTTTTCTATAGATTTTTTTTGTTGTTCTTCGGTCTCTGTTAACTGATCTATAATTTTAATGGTAGGATTATTTTAACAGTGGGCAAACTTACAAAAATCAGCATGGGGAAATCAAATAATCCCCCACACTGTATAAATAATAAAATGGTCAAAGAAAAACGCATTGCGGGTCTGATCCTATGGTGTAGAGGGCAGCACGACCCACTGTTTCGTATGGCTGCATGCAACGGTATAACGAGAACAGATGGTCCCAGTGTCCATGCGCGATCCAGCATGTAGAAGCAGTCAGAGATTTGCTTAGCTCAGTCCTATGGATTCCAAGTAGGGATGCACCACAATTTCGGCTACTGAAATTAATCTGCCGAAAAATGGTGGTTGCGACCGAAAGGAAAAAACTGCCAAAAACCAGTAATCCGAAACTGGGCCTGGAGGCCTGACCGAGCTGGGGGCTCTCCTGAGCCTGGAGACCACCAGGCCCACCCAGGTTCGGATGACTGATTTTATGGTGAGATCGTGTTGCCTACATCCATACACGTCAGCCCTGAGCTCCTCCAGGTGGTGGCAGTTCCCACTCTCCAGACACCGGTATGACATCACAGAGGTGGAAGCCTTTGACCCGGCTGTCTGCAGAGTCAAAAGTTTCCGCCTCTGTGACGTCATCCCTGCAACCGGCGTTTAACGGAGAGCGAGAACTGGATGCAGGAGGTCTGCCACCACTGGAGGAGCTCAGGGCCGAAGTATGTGGATGTAGGCGAGTATGTGTAGGCAACATACTCTTCCAGCGTCGCCCTGGAAGCTACTCCCAAATATTCTCATGTGAACACAGTAATGTAACAGGGGGCTGCTAAGATCTGCTCGCACACTTTCAAGAGGGGAAAACCAGATCCTGCTAGCCTTTCAAAAGCTTCAATGACATATGGCCGCATGTTTAAAATAAAATGGCCCCGCAATGGAAATTAAAGACCTCAACAAACAAAGGGGGCAGGTTAGACTGGACTTGCAGAACTGTGCAGAAACCCAATAAACGGGTATTAGCCCCATGCATTCATACCCCCTCCCGGCGCACTGATGTCATTGCGATGGGCGCGATTACGTCAGTTTCAGGGGCCCCCCCTAGCAAATCACACCCCCCCCCCAGAGCAGTGGTTCCCAACCACTGTTCTCAGGTACTCCTAACAGATCAGGTTTTAAGGATTACCTTGGGGAAATGCAGACTGAATCCTGCAATCACTGAGCAGCAAATCATATCGCCTGTGCTGTGCTTCGGATATCTGGAAAACCTGGTCTGTTGGGGGGACTTTAGGACTGCGGTTGGGAATCACTGCTGTAGAGCAGTGTTTCTCAAAACTCTCCTTGGGACCCCCAACCAGGTCAGGTTTTCCAGATATCTGAAGCACAGCACAGGCGATATGATTTGCTGCTCAGTGATTGCAGGATTCAGTCTGTATTTCCCCAAGGTGATCTGCAAAATCTGGACTGGTTGAGGGTCCCGAGGAGAGGTTTGAGAAACAACGCTGTAGAGGATTGAATTTTTTTCATGGAAATTCACTATTACATTTTTTGTTATAGCATTCTGGCAAGACATGACGTATACATAAAATAAGGATATATTAAGACTCTGCCAGGGGGGGGGGGGGGGGGGGGGAGACGATATATAATTTGTACCGGCTGGATGGAGTAGAGGGAATGTCACTGCTCTAGAACCGTGGAGACAGATTCAAATCCCAGCTAGAGCACCTCTCCAGTAGTGTACTTGGGCACCTAATGGTACAAACTAGCCTACCACACAATATCGGCTGTGGAGTCCAGTGGTAACATTTCTACCCTTCTATCGTGGAGGAGCAAGTCAAGGTCCTGTTCGGCACATCCCTCCAATACAACTGCGGGAAAATCTCGACTTTACGAGAAGCGGGTTCAACCACCAGGTCGTTGATCAACGCTACAATCATGGAAAGACAACCGGATCCCACTCAGAAGATGCCACCAGCGAGTGTCAACGGGCAAGACACCCAACAATATGGATGCACCTACCTCACAAAATATTGTACATCTCATAGATTGTAAGTTTCCTTGGGAACAGGGTCCCCCTGAAATCAGGCCATATCATCCATGTGTTGGTATTCCAATGTATGAACACCTTGTACACTGATCTTTTTAAGCGTTGCGGAATATGTAGCACTATATAAAAGGATAATTGTCTGGGTTGCACATCAAAACATGACTTCAAATAGTGTTTAAACAGGATGAGCACAGCGGTGAAATGGCTCTGCAGGGAAGAGGTTAAATATAGGGTAAAATATAAATTTTTTCACCTGCCGCTCTGTCTCTGCGAGTCCCTTCACTGGCTCCCCATCCACTGCAGAATTAAGTTCAAAATCCTTATCCTTACCTACAAAACCCTCACTAACTCAGCTCCCCACTACCTGTCCTCACTAATCACCAAATACACCCCAGCCCGCTCCCTAAGGTCAAACAGTGACCTGCGCCTAGCTTCTCCCCGCATCACCTCTTCCCATGATAGACTGCAGGATTTCTCACACACAGCCCCCACTCTCTGGAACGCTCTCCCTCGTGCTGTCAGACTTTCCCCTAACTTCTCTTCCTTCAAACGCTCCCTGAAAACATTCCTATTTAGGGAAGCCTACCACCCAACTCACTGACGCAACCATCAATCACTCTCACCTTACAGTCCTCTCCTCCTGTTTCCAACCCCAACCCTCCCAGATTGTGAGTTCCTACGGGAATAGGGCCCTCATCTCCTCCTGTACTGTTTGTCAAATGTTGTTCAATGTATTGTAACCCTGTCTACACTGTGCCTATTGTACAGCGCTGCGGAATATGCTGGCACTTTATAAAGAATAATAAATTTTGCACAGAAATTTTTATAAGCTAAAAAGAAAAAAACTAAAAGTAGTATAAATTTGCTAAATTGTTCTGTTTTGTACATTTCTTTATCCTTCACAGAAAAATTAGGGATGCACTGAAACGAAAATTTCCGTCCGAAACCGAAAATTCGGCATAGTTTCGTCCGAAAACCGATACCGAAAATCAGCCATGATAACCTGGGCCTGGAGGCCGGGGATTCGCCTGAGCCTGGAGGCCGGCCGAGCAGCTTGCTCAGCCGGGCCTCCAGGCCCAGGTTCGCATGGCTGATTAATTGCACAGCCCTATATGTGAGTATGGTGCAACCAATCGCAAAAAAAAAAACACCGCGATTTAAGCACATGCGATTTCTAAAACAGCATAAGGCTGCGATTTTATCTATTCATTTTAAGGCTGCGGAAATTAACGTGTTCGGCTCCCTGTAAGCTTCCGGCAGCATGGAGCTTTGGGCGCTCGCAGGAGGAACCACGTGTACAGCGGTGTTCTCGCGGCTCGTCACGTGGTTCCCCCAGGCGAGCGCCCAAGCTCCATGCCTCCGGAAGCTCACAGGGAGCCAAACACATGGCGCAAAGATGTGAGCTGGAGCAGTATCCATGAGCTGGTGCAACATATCCATGTGAGCTGGGGCAGTATATCCATGTGCAGGGGCAATATATCCATGTGAGCTGGGGGAAAAGATACTGATATAGATATATCTATCTATGAGTTTTATTGCTGTTGATTCTGCGATATGCTCATACACACCGCACATGTTTGAAAAAGCAAAAACAATTGCCTAAATCGCAAATAAAATCGCAATATTCATTCAAAAAAATATATTTTTATTATTATTATTTTGTTCATATTGCACAGCCCTACTCACCTACTTTGGTCGTGCGCTCCAGCAGTGACAGTCTTCCAGCTGTCGCAGGCTGCTCGGCCGTCCTCCATGCTCAGGCCGGGGCTCGTCTGAGCCTGGAGGACGTCCGAGCAGACTGCGACAGCCGGAAAACTGTCACTGCTGGAGCGTAGGACCAAAGTAGGCGAGTATGGTGCAACCAGCCTTTATCAAATTTCATTCCAAATTCCGATCAACGAAGTCCGATAATGGCTTTGGCGACTCCATCTTTGGCACACTACAGCGACATTCAGTGAATTCACTGAAGTGTCGGAAATCGCAGAAGTGAAAAGCCCGGAGATTTCAGTGCTTTGTGAATAGCACTTTGTGTGTCAAATACAATAACAGAGAAAAAATGGTGAGATCTTCTGCTAATGGGATTTTAAATCATAATGAGATTAGCAATGCAGCGTCCAAATTCCAAAAGAATAAAAAAAATTATATCTGTATGTGGCATAATACCCGTTTATGGAAATCACAGTAGCACCTTGTATCTGTATGGTCTGCAGAATTTTAGTCATTCTAGCCCCCTGAATCTCATCTCTGTACAGCAGTGAGTGACCCCAGAGCTCCCCCTGTATTCCGTCATCTATTGTAATGCAGCAAAGTGAACTTTTTGTAAGAGTGAGATTTGGGGCTACCATTTGCAGCTGGTTTTCGCTCACCTTTCCCCTGAGAAAGACCTTCGTTTCTTCAAAGAAGGCAAAAATAATCCTGCTAAATAAAGTTATGAAAATAAAGTTTTTAAATTTGCCAATGATGGCTGTGTGTTACAATGCAAAATTCACGCAAATGCAATTTTGGTAGTGAAGGGCTATAGAGTTTACCTAGGGCAGCATTTACCAAGCCTGTCCTTGGGACCCTCTAAGGCTGGCATCAGACTAGTGTACAGTATTCGCCCGCATATTCACGGTTCGTTAATCGCGGACTCAGTCATTCGCGGATTTTGCCGCTTACCACGTGGTAGTAGCATCCTGGTGTGTCATCTATGGTTCCTTATCGAATACTATTCCAAGGAGCCCTCGGCAAAGAACGGAACTCCACCTCCCCAGGCTCCAACACATCAGCGCCTCCCAAACACACACCTTTGTGCAGCCCCCTGATGTGTTGGAGCCTGGGGAGGTGGAGTTCCGATCTTTGCCGAGGGCTCCTTGGAACAGTATTCGATAAGAAACCATAGATGACACAACACCCCGGCAGAGAAGCTGCTCCTGTGAGTCTGCGGGCGCACGATCGTGGCTAGGGCATTCCCTTCTCTCGGCATCGTTACGAGAGAGGAGATGCCGAGGCTCCTGGATCCCCGGACCACGCATGTGGGGGTGCACAAGAGTCTTGGCATCTCCTCTCTGAACGATGCCGAGAGAGGAGAATGCCCTGGAAGCGATCTTGAGTCTGGAGATGCACAGGAGCAGCCATTCTGCCAGGAGGACGGCGGCTCCTGGGTCCTAACGCCGCATGGCTGCTTTTTTTTAGCACAGCCACAATTCGCGTTTTTTTCAAAATTCGTAGGGGTTGTTGGAACGTAACCCCCACGAATTTCGGGGGATTACTGTATTTGAAGAGCGAAATGAACATCCGTGAGAGTGGACGTTCCTTCCACCTCGCTGAGCGCAGTTAGTGCGCTCAGCGCTGCAAGGCTCGATACTCCTATGGAGGATGCGCTTTGCAGCACAGTCCGTGCACGTCCTAGCGCTTTGACGGAAAGGGCTGCTGAAATGATGCAGCACGGCCGCTGTTGCGCGCACAATTCGTACACGCGGTACAGTGTGTGGCTGGCCCTGTCGCAGCGTCTCAATGCTGCGACAGACACCAGAAGGCAGGTCAGTACGGGCGCACACGATGCGCATGTCTGACGCCAGATTAGGCCCCGTTCACACTGAGCGATTTGAAAAATCGCGTGATTTTCATATGCGCGACGTCACGATTTTGCAAAGTACCACCAATGGAAAACGCAAAAAAAGGGTCATGTACCAGCGACTTGCTACCGCAACATTGCGCCGCAAGATGTGAACAGCTCCATTGAAATGCATTGAAGATGCTACAAAGCGCAAAATCCACACGATAAAAATCGCACCGTGGGAACAGGGCCTAAAAGGTTTTAGGGATCACCTTGGGGAAATGCAGACTGAATCCTGCAATCACTGAGCAGCAAATCCTACCACCTGTGCTTAAGATCTCAGGGAGTGCTAACAAGGCAGGTTTGCCAGAGAACAGGTTTGGGAACACAGTCCTAATACAAAAATGACATTCCCTGTCCTCGGGCCATCTAGGGTGCATCCTGTACTTCAGGCATTTTTACTCGCGACGTTCCATAAAAAAAAAAAAAAAAAAAAAAAAAACCAGCATTATGTACAAGAAAAATGGCAGCAAAATAAAAGCATGTATTGCCCGCAAGTTACATCAGATGACCAGGTTATCTGCTCAGTGCTACATAATCCTAAATAATTCAGAGTGGCTTTCAGCGGTTCGGTACAGAAAAGCTCCATCCTTACAGTACACCAGCTCAGAGCAGATTGAATACGTTCACTGCAAAGACAGCGATGCCCTCTCCGGGAGAGACACGAACAGCCTTGAAAAGTAACCGAAGCCAAAACGGAGATGACGCAGGACATTATCAAAATCATTCTGAAACCCCCAAGGTTATAAATATAAAACCCTGCCTGAAAGAGCCAGCGCTCCGCAAAGTGTCCTAGAAATTACTGGACAGAGCAAAGAAAGAGCAACAAAGTATCAGTTCAGTATGTGCAATAATCGCTCGAGGACATACAACCCAATCCAAAAGGAAGTGGACAATGACCAAGTGTCTGTAAAGGGCCCATGGTCAGAAATCCCCCCCGCAGTGATTTGGTAATGATCACGGCCCAGCTGAACCAATTTGTGTTTTCCCCACTGGGGGACGTAATTCGAGTTAAAACCCAAATGAAGCACAAAAGGGGGAATTAACGCCAGGCTCTCCGCTGCAAAGAATCCCTTTGTAAGGTCCCTCAAAACACAGGGAAACATTGAGATAGTCGACATTACCTGCCAAGGCTTTAGGGAGTCGCACACCCCTTCTTTTTAAGTGGATACCAAAATCCCTGACCCCCATCAGACTGAGAGGTGGCAAAGGCTCTGTTTGTCCTTCAATAGGATTTCTCCAGGCCAATCTACTTGTAAATGATGCCCCCCCCCACCCCTGATCCAGGGATCACTTTACATAAATGTGTAGATAATGTTGGTGTCCGGCACCTGCCACTTTCACTGCCAAAACCTGCAGATTCGATACATTACAACACAAAATTAGCATAAGGAAAAAAAAGTTTCCATAGAGTTATAATGCATTAATAGTGCGTCCCTTGGAAGAAATTAAATTCTCAGTGAGCTCTTACTCCCGCCTTACCATAAAGATCATCCAAGGAGCAGCCCCCCCCCTTCACATAACAAAAAGGGCAACAAACTTTACTGCTGCATTACAACATTCAGAGAGGGAAGAATACAGGGAGAGCTCTGGGGTCACTCACTACTTCACATGGTTAAGAATCCAGGGGGTTACAATTACTGGAAATCCCTGTACAGCACAGAAGTAGATACTGTGATTTCTATATACACAGGCCAGGGATGCACCAAAAATTCGGCCACCGATAGAGTCTGCCGATAATGGGGTTATCGGTTTCAACCCGAAAGTAAAACACCAGCCGAAAATAGCTGACACTGAGCGAGCACTCTTTCAATGCTGCTTAGCTGGAGATAATTGTAATTGGAAAGAGGCAGGAGCTGCTACACATTTATTTCTGCACACAAAGGGTTAACTGCCTACTCGGAGCTGCTCAGTGACAAGGAACAAGTGATTTATCACTGACCTCCTACCAGAGGAGATTCTGCTCCGAGGACAAGAGGGGGGGGAGAGGATAATGTGGGAGCTTACATCCATGCCTCAAAAGTTAATGGAACGTATACACATTCATTTTGCAATGGTTTGTCTTTTAGCTTGCATCTTAAAGGTCCCTTTATAATGCTTTGTTTTTCGGCACTTTAAAAAAAAATTATAGATCAAGAGGAACAGACTGATGTTTAGGCTCCATCTGAGCTATTATAGATTATAGATATACAGTTGTGTTCAAAATTATTCAACCCCCACTGAAATTGAGTGTTTTGGCCAGCTTGACATTGATTTTGATCAGTCATCTTGCTTACAATTAAATCAAAGAGGCACGTGTAGGTCAGACAAATATAACATAACATTTATAATGAAATAACCACAAATGTCTTTTCTGTGCTCACATCATTATCAGTTTTATTCAACCCCCAAGTGACATTCAATCTTATAACTGTAAAAGGATGTTGTACTAAGTACTAACAGCTTTTAAACGTGAAGCATAGCTTGACACAAGTGTCTTGCAGCGATCTACGGGTATCTTCGCCCATTCGTCATGGGCAAAAGCCTCCAGTTCAGTCACATTCTTAGGCTTGCGCACTGCAACGGCTTTCTTTAAGTCCCACCAGAGGTTCTCAATCGGATTTAAGTCAGGTGACTGCGATGGCCACTCCAAAATGTTCCAGCCTTTAATCTGCAACCATGCTCTAGTGGACTTGGAGGTATGCTTGGGATCATTGTCCTGTTGAAAGGTCTAACGTCTCCCAAGCCTCAGGTTTGTGACGGACTGCATCACATTGTCATCCAATATCTCCTGGTACTGAAGAGAATTCATGGTACCTTGCACACGCTGAAGCTTCCCTGTACCTGCAGAAGCAAAACAGCCCCAAAGCATGATTGACCCCCCCCCGCCATGCTTCACAGTAGGCAAGGTGTTCTTTTCTTCATAGGCCTTGTTCTTCCTCCTCCAAACATAGCGTTGATCCATGGGCCCAAACAGTTCTAAATTTTGTTGCATCAGTCCACAGAACACTCCCAAAACTTCTGTGGTTTGTCCACATGACTTTTGGCATACTGCAGTCGACTCTTCTTATTCTTTGGAGACAGCAAGGGGGTGCGCCTGGGAGTTCTGGCATGGAGGCCTTCATTACGCAGTGTGCGCCGTATTGTCTGAGCTGAAACTTCAGTACCCACATCTGACAAATCTTTTCTCAGCAGTCACACGGGGACTTTTCTCCACTCTACGCTTCAGGTAGCGCACAGCAGTCAAAGTCAGCATCTTCTTTCTGCCACGACCAGGTAGCCTTTCAACAGTGCCCTTTGCCTTGAATTTGCGAGTGATGCTTCCTATGGTCTCTCTTGGTATGTTTAACATCTTTGCAATCTTCTTCTAGCCATTGCCCTTCCTGTGAAGAGTAATCACCTCTTCTCTTCCTGGACCATTCTCTTGACTTCACCATGTTTGTAACCACACCAGTAAATGTCTAGAAGGAGCTGAGTATCACAGTCATTTTAAAGCTGCCTAATTTGTGCTTATTATGCTTTATTGCTGCTCCGTGACATCCACAGGTGTTTTCAATACCTGATTGAAAACACTTGAATGAACCTCTGTTCTTCAGAGTGGTAGTCTTTAAGGGGTTGAATAATTGTGTCAATGAAGAATTCACAAAAGAAACATTTACTACTGTATTACAAAACCAATTGATGTCATTTTAGTTGCATATGGTTCTTTAAAAAGTCCTTGTAGGATTTCATTCTGAATACAATTACAAATGTACACTAAATTTCCTAAAACCCTTTACAGCATTGGGGGTTGAATAATTTTGAACACAACTGTATCTACTCATTTAAGTTGTGGTGGAAGGCAAAAAAAATTTGGTTAAAAGCCTCCACACAAATAAACTTTATAGTTGCAGAGTTCTCTGAATTGCTGGGATGTGTAAATGTCTCCTGCAACTATAAAATGTGTGTGTCCAAAAATTTTACACATTAATGTATGCACTAGATGCAAAATAGGACAAAAATATCTTAAACATTTTAATGTGGATTAATTTAATAAAGTCTAGTATTAATACATGTATACAAAAAACCTCTTAAAATAAATTGTAGGGGAACATTTCTGGTTTCGTTCCAAAATTTTCATTTCGGTACATTATATATAAAAAAAATTTCGGTATCGGACCCAAATTTTAATTTCGGTGCATCCCCAATACAGGCATTATTCCACAGATATAATTTTATATTCTATTGGCATTTTTTGCAAGCCGCATTACTAATGGTCTCATTAAGAGCACTACAAAACACAGGGGACCGACCAATTATTGGCTTTGCCGAATAATTTGCCGAATACCGGCTACCAATAAACTGTATCTGCCTTATTTGTCAATAACTGGCCAAGTTGGCTCATTGCAACCATGACACGTGAACTTCCATAGATCGGCTTTGATACAGCATAGAGATGGAGCTTCACTCAGACGGACCGCTTTGATGTCGACCCTCAATGAAGGATTTCCCGTGCAAAGTGTAAGTGTGTCAACAGAAATGGGGCTTCTCTCCCACCTGGCAGGGAATTCCCTATATAGAGAAGCAGGACCCCTATATATTTGTGGCATCACATGTCCTACAGCAGGGGGTCAGCAATCTTGTCCCTCCAGATGTTTTGGACTACATTTCCCTTGAGGCTCCAAGAACCTAACTGGTAGCTGAGCATCATGGGAGATTTAGTTCCAAAACACCTGGAGGGCCAAGGTTGCTGATCACTTACACACAGGGTCATATGGGATATTATTGCAAATGCCAGAGTCTGGACATGACCACATTTGTAAAAATAAAATGGAGATATGCAATGTTAAGAATGTTACTAACACATTCATTTAATAGCAAGTCATATTTGTATATTGTGCAACTTTAAATGTACAGCATTCAGGGATGGGCAAATCCCACTGCCCGACTCCCGGAACTGATAGTTTTGGGAGCCGGGCAGGAGGTTTCTTACCCCCATGTAGCCCTGCTTCGGACAAGAAGAGCAGGGCCTGAGCAGATACTGGACTCCTGGCTGCTCAGCATGAGCGTGTGCTGACCACCAAGTACTGCCGGTATTCTGTAGGACCCAGCACTGTGTGGAACGTCCTGGGGATTCCCTCACCAAAGCAGAGGACGCTCCACGCCCGTCCTGTTCTGTCCCTGCCCGCTGCCGATCTGGCTCCGAGCAGGGACGTCAGCCCAGCCCACTCTGTGGGACTGCCCCCAGGCCGCGGGCGTCATCGCGCATGCGCAATGATGTCACTTAGGCTAGGGTCAGACGAACGCATTTTTTCACGTGCGTTTAGCCGCACGAAATCACGGCCGTGCTAGCAGCAAATGACGTCCAATGCCGGGGAACATACGACGAATGGCCGCACGAAAGTTCGTCCGTGCAACGCAAGTGGCCAAACGAACGCATTTTTTCGAGAACGTCAAACCGCTACTGACGTACAGAGTGCGCTGCGGCCGCATAGCGGCGTGTTTGCGTGATTGGGAGACGTCAGACGCTGCACACGTCCGGCCAACATAACGTCTAGACGCAAAAAGGGTTTTATTGATGATCCGTACAAAATCACGGACGAAACTGCGCATCGTACGACCGCTATTGCGTATTCCGTGAAAAAATCCGTCCATTCGTTCGAACGCACTTTTCACAGACATCGTGAAAAATGCGTTCGTCTGACCGTAGCCTAAACTGGGATTCCCCCTCCTGACTGGCAGGGGAATCCCACAGGAGATGCTGGGGTCCTTTTGGAACATCTGTATCTCTGGTTCTGTATGTCCTACAAGAACAATTGAGATATCATTGGAAAGGCCAGAGTCTGGTCTTTCCAATCATATACTACATGACCAAATAGTATGAAAATATATAAAAAATAAAAGAAAAAGGAATATATATATTTTATCTAAATGCAGCACCTCCTTTTTAACAATGCAGCTGCACTAATTTATATAATTTTAGATATTTTAATGTATATTTTAGTTTATTTTTATATTTTAATGTTATTCATATTAGAATTTTAATTAAATTTGAATAATATATGCTTTCATTTAATTAATATAATTTAAACAAACAGCCGGCTGGGTGGAGTAGAGGTAACATCACTGCTCTTCGTGGAGAGAGCCTGTGGAGACATGGGTTCGATCCCGACAAGCACCTCTCCAGTAAGGGTCCTTGGGCAAGACACACAACGGTACATACTCACCACCCAGGATATACTTGAAAAGAAGAGAAATCTCAATGTATCCTTCCTGGTAAAATCCTTTCTCAAAAAAAATAAACACCATAATTGAGTTTTAATGCTGCAGAGCTCTGATACTCTAATGTGCAGGATGTATGAGCGTAAGGCTAGGGTCAGACGAACGCATTTTTTCACGTTGCCTGTGAAAATGTGCGTTCGAACGAATGGACGTATTTTTTTCACGGAATACGCAATAGCGGTCATACGATGCGCAGTTTCATCCGTGATTTTGTACGGATCATCAATAAAACACTTTTTGCGTCTGGACGTTATGTTGGCCGGACATTAGCAGCGTTTGACGTCTCCCAATCACGCAAACACGACGCTAGCGGACGCAGCGCACTCTGTACGTCAGTAGTAGCGGTTTGACGTTATAGAAAAAATGCGTTCGTTTGCCACTTGCGTTGCGCGGACGGACTTTCGTGCGGCCGTTCTTCGTATGTTACCCGGCATTGGACGTCATTTGCTGCTAGCACGGCCGTGATTTCTTGCGGTTAAACGTACGTTAAAAATGCTTTTGTCTGACCTTAGCCTTATATCGCTGTGGAGCTCTGATTGAACGTATCACAGAGCTCCACAGCAATATAATGCAGTAATGTGCAGGGTGTATCAGTTACAAGCATTTATAAGGCGCCAACAGATTCCTTAGCACTGTACAATGGGAGATACAGAATAATAAATTAAATATCCATACACGTTACACACACGGAACAGTAGGAGGGAAGGACCCTGCTCAAGAGCTTACACTCTAAGAGTATTGTATCAGAGCTCCACGGCAATAAAACTGACAGCAATGTGCAGTGTGTATCAGCGTGAGTTTTATGGCTGAGGAGCTGTGATAAGCCCATGCACACCGTACATTACCGGGAGATTTATTGCCGTGTGATACGCTCATTCACACCGCACATTACTGTGATCAGTATTGTGTGGGTTGTATGGTGTGAGAAAAACTGCAATGCAGGAAGTGTTCTATTTAAATTCCTGTGTTCGTTGATCACATTAATGTGTTTGTTCTCTGTGGTTAAGAATAAAGACAAAATGCTATTTTTGTTGAAATTAGATTTCTTAATCCGGACAAGTAGATTGGGCTTCCACTTTAGTCCTTGGACAAGTAGATTTTTAAAATTTCCACAACCCTGAGCATATCGGCACCAGATATTGGCCACCGGCTGCAGATCATCTACAGCGCCTCTGAAGAAAAAAAAAAAACACCACCACAAAATACTATTGTTATGAGTCTATCACTACTACAAACCCCCCTCCCCCACATAAAGATGGATATCCAACCATTTATCTTTAAAAACATTTATTGTATCTCACAAAGGTCATATCTGGCTGTATGCCAATAACGCAGACTCCGTGTGACATATGGGACAGGTGTTTTTTTTTTTTATGTACACTCCAATCATATCTTCTATTACAGCAGTATATTATGGTCGGTGAAGTGATGAAGCCATGAGGAATCGCTGAGGTGGTTGTTTTCAGTGCCATCCTGAAAGGGTCAGCCAAGTGTTTTCCAGAGCGGAAGGAACGCCCGTGAGAGTGGACATTGCTGGCGTCCGTCTGGCCACCTCGCTGAGCGCAGTTAGCGTGCCAAGCACTGCAAGACTCGATCCTCCTATGGAGGACCGTGCTTTGCAGCCCTGAACGTCCACTGTAGCGCGTGCAATTCGTGCATGCACTACAGCGTGTGGCCAGCCCTGTTCAAAACAACACACGGCTGCGATGGGCGTCGAAAGGCTCGTCCATACAGGCGCATGTAGTGCACTTGTCCGACACTGGCCTTATGCCAGTTTGCTTTTCATAACCATCAGTGGCATCATTTATACAGACACTATACAGACTACAGAGTCTCTGATCTTATGGTTTTACATCTTTGTATTGGATGGTCTCAGTGGCGAGAGTGTCCCGGTCCACTCACAGCAACGTTTAGAGGAAGGGGGGGGGGGGGGGAGTAGAAGCCCACAATTATTTCAGGTCTTCAGCGCTATAGAAAGACTTTACATGTAAACACTTTATTCGGTCTATATTTACTCGCAATGTTAAAAGGGTCTGGCAACACAACTCAAATGGTCCAAAGACTTTATTGTAACTTTATTTATTTATCAATCAAGGATTTTACCAGGAAGGATACATTGAGATTTCTCTCGTTTTCAAGTATGTCCTGGGTTCAAGAACAATGAGTGTTTACAGAAATACAAAATAGTAAAATGCAAGATATTAGGGTTGCACCGATACCGATACTAGTATCGATATCGGTGCCGATACCGGGTACTGCAGGAGTACTTGGTATTCGTGCAGTACCCCCGATATTTTTTTCCGATACCGGAAGCCGGCATTGAGCCGGCTTGCCGGTATCCGAGGGGCTGCGGCGGCTGTCTGAATGCTCTATCGGCATTCAGACAGGCCCTGCAGCTGCTCACTTTGTTTAATACTTACCTTCCTGAGTGACGCCGGGAAAGTCTTCGCGCGCGCTCTCCTTGGAAGGTCCCCAGCCGCGACCACGTGGGACCATGTGATCGCGGCTGGGGTCCTTCCAACGAGCGCACGCGCGAAACTTTCCCGGCGTCGCTGAAGGAAGGTAAGTATTAAACAAAGTGAGCAGCTGCAGGGCCTGTCCGAATGCAGGTAGAGCATTCGGACAGGCCCTGCAGCTGCTCTCCGCTCATACTTACCTTCCTTCAGCGACGCCGGGAAAGTTCCCGCGCGTGCGCTCGTTGGAAGGACCCCAGCCGCGATCACATGATCCCACGTGGTCGCGGCTGGGGTCCTTCCCAGGAGCGCGCGCTAAGACTTTCCCGGCGTCGCTGAAGGAAGGTAAGTATGAGCGGAGAGTGGGGGGATCCATGAGCAGGGGGGGCATATCCATGAGCAGGGGGGGCATATCCATGAGCAGGGGGGCATATCCATGAGCAGGGGGGCATATCCATGAGCAGGGGGGCATATCCATGAGCAGGGGGGGCATATCCATGAGCAGGGGGGGCAATATCCATGAGCAGGGGGGCATATCCATGAGCAGGGGGGGGGCATATCCATGAGCAGGGGGGGCATATCCATGAGCAGGGGGGGCATATCCATGAGCTGGGGGGGCATATCCATGAGCTGGGGGGGCATATCCATGAGCTGGGGGGCATATCCATGAGCTGGGGGGCATATCCATGAGCTGGGGGGGCATATCCATGAGCAGGGGGGCATATCCATGAGCTGGGGGGGTATATCCATGAGCTGGGGGGGCATATCCATGAACTGGGGGGGCATATCCATGAACTGGGGGGGGCATATCCATGAACTGGGGGGGCATATCCATGAGCTTGGGGGGGGCATATCCATGAGCTGGGGGGGCATATCCATGAGCAGGGGGGGCAATTATCCATGAGCAGGGGGGCATATCCATGAGCAGGGGGGCATATCCATGAGCTGGGGGGCATATCCATGAGCTGGGGGGCATATCCATGAGCTGGGGGGCATATCCATGAGCTGGGGGGCAATTATCCATGAGCAGGGGGCAATTATCCATGAGCTGGGGGGCAATTATCCATGAGCTGGGGGGGGAATTATCCATGAGCTGGGGGGGGAATTATCCATGAGCTGGGGGGCAGGATATCCATGAGCTGGGGCAAATCCATGAGACCTGGGGGCTTTAAATGAGGTCTGTTCTTATTGGAAAGCGTCACATGACATAAAATAAAAGTATCGGTAATTGGTATCGGTGAGTACTTGAACAAAAGTATCGGTACTCGTACTCGGTCTTAAAAAAGTGGTATTGGTGCATCCCTACAAGATATTAACACAAAATCAAATATACAGATTAACAGAAAAATAAATATGTAGGAAATAAAGTCATTATGTTGTCGTATTCAATACACAATGGACCCCTTACAAGGGTGAAAAGTGGGCAGAGACAGCATGAGTTAAAACGACATGCCATCGAAAGCGGAAGTAAAGCATTGGTTGTCCTGGCCACGAGCGAGTGGATTATATATTAGAGTATCATTAGTGGTGTTCCAATTCCCCAGAGCAGTGTTAACGAGTGCACCATTAAGTATAGAAGCCCTACTCATTAACACAAACTGCTGGACTTCTCTCCCAACACAGCAACAAACTGCAGCCGCACCAAGCAAACCTCTCAGCGCACCCCTACATGTGACACACATATCATGTACCACATGACAGAAAACAGATTATACGTCACGACAGAAGCAAACCAAATGCTCATAGGGTAAGACGTCTGCTCATAAGACACAACACTTTGTATATTGCCTAGGGCTGAAACAACTAATCAATTAAAAATCGACAACCAAATCGATGAATAGTTGTCAACTATTTCCATTAATCGATTAGTCGGTGTCGATTAATCGTCCTGTGTACAGCACACACTGTTTAGAGTCAGACTTTAGTTAAATGTAAAGAACCTCAGCTTCGGAGTGGATTGGAGAAGACGCACCGCTGCGTTACTAGGTATGATTTAGTTCTAGGGTTATGTCAGACACAGTTTGTTTTTATTCCGTTTACAACAGTAGCAGAACTATAACACAACAATCGGATACTGCCCCTGCGTGAAGGAGCTGTATGCCTGTGTTTTGACCTTACTTGAAGCTTGAGTCCTGTGCCACCACCCCACCCTCTTTGGTCAGGAACTGCCATTCCCACCCTTTGGTCTGGTCCCTTTCCCCAAACTCACTCCCACACTCACATCCGGTCTTTTGTCCATACCCACTCCCTCTCATACACAGGTCAAGTCACTTGAGCAAAGTCACTCCCTTCCACCTCTAGTCCCTCCTTCCTCCCAGTTGGTTCACAAAAATATTTTTAAAAAAAAGGGACTCTGACCGCTTTAGGTTATTAACCCCGATTTCATGCTGACATCATCTATGACCAAGTGCTTGTAGCTGCGTTCATTTGAGAAATGAAACATGGGCTTAAGCTGCGCATGCAGCATAAACCCATCCCGCTGACCAAGCACTCGCATACCTTGTGTGAAAAGTACGCAGGATACGCAATTTGCTTATGAAAAAAAGGATGAGGGGGTTACTTTATTACATAAAATTCCTTTAGAGCAAACAATTTTCTCTATTTTTTTTATCCGATTAATCGAAATAGTAAAAATCGGCCAACTATTCGATGAGAATAATCGTTAGTTGCAGCCCCCGATATTGTTCCTTACCCAGTGTTCAGAGCCTCCTGTTCCACGCTTGTAGCACTTCAGGTAGCGCCCAACCAGCTCCCGGACGACATCGTAAGGCAGAGCTTTCCAAACTTTGTGTTTGACACTTTAGACATGTATGATTTGGCGACACGGTAATTCAGTTTTACTAGCAAACTCCTTTCAAACTAACTCGTTACAATAGAAGCAGACATTGTAACAATGAAATACAGTTGTGTTCAAAATTATTCAACCCCCAATGCTGTAAAGGGTTTTAGGGAATTTAGTGTACATTTGTAATTGTATTCAGAATGAAATCCTACAAGGACTTTTTAAAGAACCATATGCAACTAAAATGACATCAATTGGTTTTGTAATACAGTAGTAAATGTTTCTTTTGTGAATTCTTCATTGACACAATTATTCAACCCCTTAAAGACTACCACTCTGCAGAACAGAGGTTCATTCAAGTGTTTTCAATCAGGTATTGAAAACACCTGTGGATGTCACGGAGCAGCAATAAAGCATAATAAGCACCAATTAGGCAGCTTTAAAATGACTGATACTCAGCTCCTTCTAGACATTTACTGGTATGGTTACAAACATGGTGAAGTCAAGAGAATGGTCCAGGAAGACAAGAGAAGAGGTGATTACTCTTCACAGGAAGGGCAATGGCTATAAGAAGATTGCAAAGATGTTAAACATACCAAGAGAGACCATAGGAAGCATCATTCGCAAATTCAAGGCAAAGGGCACTGTTGAAAGGCTACCTGGTCGTGGCAGAAAGATGCTGACTTCAACTGCTGTGCGCTACCTGAAGCGTAGAGTGGAGAAAAGTCCCCGTGTGACTGCTGAGGAACTGAGAAAAGATTTGTCAGATGTGGGTACTGAAGTTTCAGCTCAGACAATACGGCGCACACTGCGTAATGAAGGCCTCCATGCCAGAACTCCCAGGCGCACCCCCTTGCTGTCTCCAAAGAATAAGAAGAGTCGACTGCAGTATGCCAAAAGTCATGTGGACAAACCACAGAAGTTTTGGGATAGTGTTCTGTGGACTGATGAAACAAAATTAGAACTGTTTGGGCCATGGATCAACGCTATGTTTGGAGGAGGAAGAACAAGGCCTATGAAGAAAAGAACACCTTGCCTACTGTGAAGCATGGCGGGGGGTCAATCATGCTTTGGGGCTGTTTTGCTTCTGCAGGTACAGGGAAGCTTCAGCGTGTGCAAGGTACCATGAATTCTCTTCAGTACCAGGAGATATTGGATGACAATGTGATGCAGTCTGTCACAAACCTGAGGCTTGGGAGACGTTGGACCTTTCAACAGGACAATGATCCCAAGCATACCTCCAAGTCCACTAGAGCATGGTTGCAGATTAAAGGCTGGAACATTTGAGTGGCCATCGCAGTCACCTGACTTAAATCCGATTGAGAACCTCTGGTGGGACTTAAAGAAAGCAGTTGCAGTGCGCAAGCCTAAGAATGTGACTGAACTGGAGGCTTTTGCCCATGACGAATGGGCGAAGATACCCGTAGATCGCTGCAAGACACTGGTGTCAAGCTATGCTTCACGTTTAAAAGCTAAGTACTAAGATTGAATGTCACTTGGGGGTTGAATAAAACTGATAATGATGTGAGCACAGAAAAGACATTTGTGGTTATTTCATTATAAATGTTATGTTATATTTGTCTGACCTACACGTGCCTCTTTGATTTAATTGTAAGCAAGATGACTGAATGATCAAAATCAATGTCAAACTGGCCAAAACACTCAATGTCAGTGGGGGTTGAATAATTTTGAACACAACATATTTCATGAAACCTTCATTTATATTCTAGAATTTGCATTTATCATTATGGCATTATTAATACTAACATTCGCTCACCCCTTCCATGCACAGTCTTTCCCATTGTCGTCCTCTTAACCCCCCCCCTTCCCCCATCCTTTTCACCTTGCTTTGCGTCAGCAACAGGGGGCTTTGCTTCCATCTGTGGCAGCATGGAGAGTAGGAGGAAGTGATGTTATATGATCACTTCCTCCCAGTGCTGCCACGGAGTAAACAAAACTGACTGGGAGGACACGGGGTCCTGGCGCCTCTTATAAAATGATGGAAGAAGTGCGGGTGGATAATCGATGCTCCGAATCAATGCAGCGATCATTTGCCCCACTCCCTAGCATGGCGGCACAAAAGCCTGCCGCCGACACGCCATTTGGAAACCTCTGTCCTAGGGGTATTGGTGTTGTGCTCCGTGACCTGGAATTTAAATCCACTTAGGGGAATCCAGCACCAGGTGTATATATGGAGAAGATACTGGCCAACGAAATAAAATCTAGGGTTTTATTCTTGTACACAAAAAAAAATAATTTCAATTTAATGACATGAGATTAAGCAACGAATAAGCTCTTAATAGACGGCTAATGTAACCGTAGGAACAGGTTACTGTAAATTAACAATTCCTGTTCTTTGGAAGCAGCAGCAGGAGAATAAATAGCGGTTCCAAGGTCACCCCCCCCCCCCTCACCGACGTACAGGAGGTATTCTAGAAGAATTACAGCTCAGACTTCCTTTCCAACCACAAACCCAACAAAGATCCCAGGTCCTGCAGTGCAGAGGTTGGCTCGATCGGTCACCTCCTTCGCAGGCGAAAGGAAAATAAATAGTTCTACATGTCCTTCCGCTGTCAGCGCGCAACCCTGCCTATGTGAACTGTGCACCGCCACTGCCAGCAGCACCCTTTTATTAAGAGTCAAGCTGCTCAAGCATAATAGAGAGCTGCCAAGGGTAACCAGCTCTTGCCGATATTTACCCTGGCAGCTCGGTTACTGCCTGAGCCGGTATGGCTGCCATATTATCTGAATATACGAAACCATGGATTCCTTGAGTCAAGACCTTAACTTTATAAAAGGAAGGACAGGGAACATTTGCTCACCACATGTTTTGGAAGCACATTTCCCACGATGCTCAGCTACTCGTTAGTTTGCCAAACGAGTAGCTGAGCATTATGGGACTTTTAGTTCCCACACATCTTGAGTGCCAAGATGGCTGGCACTCATCCTAAACAGTCGGTGCCGATCCTGTCGGCAATGACCATAGAAGCGGAGATTTGCTAAGGGGGGGGGGGTATAACTTGCATAAAGCAGATAGTGTTCTAGAGCAAAAGGTTATGCTCAAAAATATAAACAGTAACGGGCTGCAGGCTTTGAATAAGGTTAAGTAGAGGGGCACAGAGGGGCTTAATAAAATCCTTAACGCGGAGTAAAGCCCGTGTGGACGTCCACCTGGAACGTTATATACAGATTCAGAACTCCAGCTACATAACGAGACGCAGACTCGCGCGCGCTTTACTAGCGCAGTGAATGCTGGCTGTACGTGATCGCTCTTGTTTACTAGGGGGAGATCACGTGGAATGTATCATACATCACGTGGCCGTCACTACATGTATTTATAGTTCCTTTGCCGCCAGTGCACCCAGTATACCTCAGTATGCACAGGCTTGCGGTATGTCTGACGTTAGACTCAGACTGGGCGTTTGCACCAGAGAATTAACAGCACAATACATTAGCTTCATGCATTTTTAAACCGCTCCATTTCTTTTGTGAGAAAAGCATCGAACCCGTCGTCGCCCCACTCATAACGTTTTCTTGATTTGCTGTTGTGAGAGATTTTATTGCTACAAGTTGGCTAAGGGATTCTGCGAGGGTAAGCACGCCGACTGTCTCTTATTGCTCCTGTGCACCTCTACACCAAAAAAAAATAAAAGGGTGTGCTTGGACTCTTGTACACACACCTGTAAATTCAAAGACTTTATTAAAACGGCTTTAAAAGATCTTCTAGCCATGGGGGCGGGGGGGAAGCAACAAACCAAACACCTAGGTCAGGGCTCTCAAATTCTGCACCCCCCCCCCCCAGATATTTCAGAACTACACTGGTCATCATATTGCATTGAGAGAATAATGGGTATTATAAACCGCTGGGGGGGGGGGTGTTTGACAGCCCTGTCCTAGGTGTTTTGCCTTGAAGGGATTTTCAGCACTCTTGAACATTGTGTGCGTATTGATTTATGGGGCTGTCTGCTAGTCTGCTTTGATGCCTCAGATTAGTGGGAGTCCTGTACAATGAGCGTTTGGTTTTGGTCAATATAGGAAATCGAGAGCAGGATGGGACCTTATACGAAGGATGAGACAAAATATCTATTCAGCAGTCAGTGTGACTGGATAAATGAAGGCGTGAAGAATCTAGAAACCCTGGAATATATGGACACAAACCTTTGTATATGCCCGGAGGCCATGGCAACGCATTTGACGGGACGGGGGTACTGAATTTTTGACTGTCATGCACAGGCCAGATTTAAATGCAGAATGGGGGGGGGGAAGAGGGGGTGTTCTGGTCTTCAAAAAAAAAAGGAAAATGTTAACTCATTACGGAGTTGGCGCAGTGGACAAATGAATGAACCCAGGACATACTTGAAAACTAGAGAAATCTCAATGTATCCTTCCTGGTAAAATCCTTTATAAATAAATGAATATAAACACAATACAGTACTACATGGCGCTCGATACATGTGTGGGACAAAATGGAGAAAGTCGCTAATGCACTCAGCAACCAACGTGAAAATAATATATACAGTATAGAGTGTAGCGAACCCAGTGCTTCCCAAGATAATAAGGGTGGTATGTTAACATATAAATGGCTATTGGAATCGCCCTTATGACGATCCCAATATGAAAAATAAAAGTATACACAGATCATAGCATAACCCGTATATATACATGCATATAAAGAAAACACATGGGGGGGGGGGGTAGCACTCAACCTAAACTAAGGAATTCATTGTGGGTGCGTCTCAAAAATAAAATAGGGAGAGAACACTCCAATCAAAGACATTAAAAAACCTGCATCAACAGCTTCATGCATGGGGTGCATAATACCAGCTTTTAACTAACACACACACACACACTGAAGAACCCGCTCTTCAAATTGTGAGCGAAACCATAAACAGCGAGTGTATATACGGGTTATGCTATGATATCTGTATATTTTTATTTTTCATATTGGGATCGTCTTAAGGGAGGATTCCAATAGCCATTATATGTTAATATACCACCCTTATCTTGGGAAGCACTGGGTGCACTACACTCTATACAATATTATACATACCAGGTCATGTTTGGACTCAAACCATTTGTCCAGATATGATTAATATATTAATAAATAATAATAAATAATAATAATTATAATTATTAAGAACGACAAAGCCTAACCAGCAGGGTTAAGATATTATTAGGGATGCACCGATACTAATATCGGTACCGATAACAGCATTTGTACGAGTACTTGGCACTCGTACAGATGCCGCCGATACCACAAGCCAGCATTGAGCTGGCTTACCGGCATCCTAATGCTCTAACTACATTCGGACAGGCCCCCGCAGCTCAGTGTTTCAACAAGTGCCGCCAGCAAAGTCTTAGAGCGGCCGCTCGTTAGAAAGCCCCCATCCACGCTCTCCAACTTTGCACGATCTCGCGAGATTGGGGGCTTCCCAACGAGCAGTCGCTCTAAGACTTTGCCGGGAGCACTCGTTGAAACCCGGTGAGCTACAGAGGCCTGTCTGAATGCAGTTAGAGCATTCTGACAGCTGCCCCATGTCTGGTCTGAGATGTGTGGCGCACACACACACACACACACTCTGGTCTGGTGTCTGTTGGGTATACATGTATCTGATGCCTATGGTGTAGGGCTGTGCAATTAATTGCAATCGAATTGCGATTTCCGACCCTACGATTTCTAAATCACATAAGGCTGCGATTTTCGGCTCCCTGTTAACTTTCGGCGGCATGTTGCTTTGGGCGCTCGCAGGGGGAACCACGTGACGAACCGCGTTCTCGCGGCTCGTCACATGGTTCCCCCAGGCGAGCGCCCAAGCTCCATGTCGCCGGAAGTTAACAGGGAGCCGAACACGCGGCGCACAGAACACAGCGTCGCACAGAGGTGAGCTGGGGCAGTATATTATCCATGTGCTGGGGCAGTATATTATCCATGTGCTGGGGCAGTATATTATCCATGTGCTGGGGCAGTATATTATCCATGTGCTGGGGCAGTATATTATCCATGTGCTGGGGCAGTATATTATCCATGTGCTGGGGCAGTATATTATCCATGTGCTGGGGCAGTATTTCCATGTGCTGGGGCAGTATTTCCCATGTGCTGGGGCAGTATTCCCATGTGCTGGGGCAGTATTCCCATGTGCTGGGGCAGTATTCCCATGTGCTGGGGCAGTATTTCCATGTGCTGGAGCAGTATTTCCATGTGCTGGAGCAGTATTTCCATGTGCTGAATACTGAATACTGTTGTTAGAATGTATGTAGCAGGTTTGAAAAAGCAAAAACAATTGGCTAAATTGCAAATAAAATCGCAATATTCATTTCAAGAAATCGCAATATGATTATTTTGTCAATATTGCACAGCCCTACTAGGGTATATTATATATAAATATTATACACCAAACAGGCATCAGATACCAGACCAGAGTGTGAAATTATATACATATACACACGCGCACACGCGGGGGGGGGGGGGTAATTGTTAATTTTTCAATGTATGGCCAGAAACCCCAAACAGGACAGGCTTTCAGCAAAATCCTAAATTACTGGAAAGCGTCACATGACTTTAAAAGTATATCAGTGAGTACTTAAAAAAAAAAAAATTGTATCGGTGCATCCCTAGACATTATTAATATCCCACTAGGGAAGGCCATGTGCCATGTTGAGGTTTAACTTTTGAGCGGTGCTTTAAAGAACTTCAGAATAGGAACCAAAAGACACAACATATACAATACATGCAATTTAAACTCATTTTCTGTTTCTTCTTCCTCTCCATATCTGTCATTTTTCTCATTGACTTCTAAAACCTTTGCACAAATTGAAACAAGCGTTTCTCCCCTGGCACAGGTTAGTTTGTTTGATTTGGTTTGAGTATTAGTAAACCAAGCAGATTCTCACACGCAGCAGCAGCAGCAGCAGCAGCAGAAGACGCAGAATCTGCAGGAAGCGAGATGCAAGAGGTGTCAGAGGTCGTGTTGTGCAGAGACATTGCCACAGTGTTGCAGGAGGGATAGGTTTTGCAGAATCCCAGCCTGTACTGGGGAGAACATTAATAGGGATCAAATAGAGACAATTTAACCTATTACCTGTCAATTGAGGCATGAGACAACAAACTATCATCAACTGTATCACAACAACCACTGTAGGTGCAAGATGGAGCTCCTAGTCATGCTAAACTGAAGCCTTTTCCCTGCAGCGCCCCCTAGAGGCTTAAATGCATAGTAGTTTGAGCATGGCATTGAGACGTGTTACTTGAATTTTATTCCAGGATTTTCTCGTCTTCAGCTCAGAGAAATTGTAATGATTTAAGACTTTAAATAAAGCCTCAGACATCTTTCATTAACCCTTTCTCTGCTGAGGCTTTTCCCGCCCCTATGCTGAGGTCATTTTTACCTGTTTTGCGCATCATGTTTAAACGTGTTTTGAAGGCTTATTTTAGTATATGACCCAGACATATTATATATCGTTCTTTCCGTCAGACTCGGTAGATTCATAATATGTCATTATTATATGTATACGTTATGTCATGTCTGTATATTATAACAAAAAATGCAATAAAATATGTATTTTCAATAATTTACAATGTGTAAAGTGTTTTTTTCCACATTTTAACATGCGAGCAATTGCGGTTATATTTTGTATGGGGTGCGCTTGTTAAAAAAATTAGAGATGGGGTCTCATTACATTTTTGTTTGGGGAAAATGACGTGATTTTTAACAAACGCACCGCATACAAAAATCGTTAGTGCAGCATCATTGTTCACATTATAATTGAAATGGGAACAATATTGCTGCATTAACAAACCAAAAAAAAAAAAAAAAAAGTGTTTTTTTTTTTTTTAATTTATTTTTATTTATTTTTTTACAACATTTTTCACTGTAGTGTTTGGTATCGTTGGAACGGCCATGCTCTGGCCGATCCAACCATACCAAAATTTAACCCCTAGCTGCCACGGATCGGGAGATAGGAAGTTCCAATGAACTCCCTATCTCCACAGTTGGTGGCAGTTAGGGGTTAACTCTAGGACTGGCGTCATCGTGCTACGCACGATGACGCCAGTCCTCTGGGGGAGTTCCCGGAGGCTTGGCGACATCCAAGATGTCGGCCAGCTCCGGGAAAGGATCGCGAACCGGCACTTTTCAGCGCCGATTCGCGATCCAGCTCCCCAGGGGTTAATGCCAGGCATCATTTGGAAGGGCAGGCTGTGCCCTTCCAAATGATGCCTGGGTTACCCCCTGTGCGCCGCCGATCGGGAGGGAGAGAGGTCCGAAGGACCTCCCCCCCCTCCCTTTCAGGCGCCTCCTCCGCACATGGCGGGGGGGCGCCTGAATTTAGGTGTCATCGCGCCCCCGCGATGACACCTAATTCTGGCGGCTGCTGGTCCGGATGCCGGGCTGACATCCAGGATGTCAGCCCGCACCGGAGGGGCCAGCGATCGGCCGGAACCCGGCCGAACGCTGACCCCAATGTGAGGACGCGCTCAGCGCGTCCTCAGCACACCAGCGGGACTGCTGAGGACGCGCTGAGCGCGTCCTCAGCAGCGAAGTGGTTAAGGTCCTAATGTTATTATATTGTATTAAATCTATATTAGACATATTATATATCATCGTAAAAGAACATATTACACTTTTGGTTTTTATCAATTTTTCCAGAACAAAAAAACAAAACAAAATGGCTTTGGAAAAGAAAAAGAAAAACAGTTCCCCCCCCCCACCCAATTTTTCCAGGCCTCCTCATCTCTATGCTCACCCGATTCTAAGTGTATTTTCGCAAGGATTTTTGTTGAAGAAACATATGAACATTCAGAGGGACCTAAAGAGCAGAAATACCCATGGGAGCATCTTTCCTAGTGCCATCTAGGCAAGTTAAGCTTCTGTGTCTGTTTAAGTCCCAATTTCATTTCAAGAACTATATTTGCACATATTATATTTTGTAAGTCTGTTTTTTATGCGATATTGGCACTGTGTAAAGTTTTAAATTTTTGTCTTGCCATTAAAGCGATGTAACCCAGTACTGTCTTTGACTCTAGATGAGTCGAGTTTCTCCTGTAAGCTTTGGTTTTAGCGTTACTGTAGCATTTACAATTTGGGGGTATTGTTGCTTTAGGCTATTGTCAGACGAACGCATTCTGAGCACACTGTGCGTCCGTGCACAACTGACGCACTTTCTGATGATACTGTAGTCACCACACGGTCTGTTTTTTTTTACTGACTTTTTTGGACTGATTTAGATGGGAAATAAAATATGTAAAATGAAAATTATTGATACATGATATGAAAAAACATTGTCCGTCAAAAATGCTGGACATAAAAAATGCAGTCCGTCTGTCTACATTCCATCACTCACAAATCTATGCGGACGTGGCGCACTCTGTGCATCCGTCTGTCCTAGCGGTTTGACGTTCTTGCCTAAATTGCGTCCGGTGCCACGTGCGTTGTGCGTCCGCACTTCTGTGCGGAGGTACAGTTGTGTTCAAAATGATTCAACCCCCACTGAAATTGAGTGTTTTGGCCAGTTTGACATTGATTTTGATCATTCAGTCATCTTGCTTACAATTAAAGCAAAGAGGCACGTGTAGGTCAGACAAATATAACATTTATAATGAAATAACCACAAATGTCTTTTCTGTGCTCACATCATTATCAGTTTTATTCAACCCCCAAGTGACATTCAATCTTAGTACAACATCCTTTTACAGTTATAACAGCTTTTAAACGTGAAGCATAGCTTGACACAAGTGTCTTGCAGCGATCTACGGGTATCTTCGCCCATTCGTCATGGGCAAAAGCCTCCAGTTCAGTCACATTCTTAGGCTTGCGCACTGCAACTGCTTTCTTTAAGTCCCACCAGAGGTTCTCAATCGGATTTAAGTCAGGTGACTGCGATGGCCACTCCAAAATGTTCCAGCCTTTTAATCTGCAACCATGCTCTAGTGGACTTGGAGGTATGCTTGGGATCATTGTCCTGTTGAAAGGTCCAACGTCTCCCAAGCCTCAGGTTTGTGACGGACTGCATCACATTGTCATCCAATATCTCCTGGTACTGAAGAGAATTCATGGTACCTTGCACACGCTGAAGCTTCCCTGTACCTGCAGAAGCAAAACAGCCCCAAGCATGATTGACCCCCCGCCATGCTTCACAGTAGGCAAGGTGTTCTTTTCTTCATAGGCCTTGTTCTTCCTCCTCCAAACATAGCGTTGATCCATGGGCCCAAACAGTTCTAATTTTGTTTCATCAGTCCACAGAACACTATCCAAAACTTCTGTGGTTTGTCCACATGACTTTTGGCATACTGCAGTCGACTCTTCTTATTCTTTGGAGACAGCAAGGGGGTGCGCCTGGGAGTTCTGGCATGGAGGCCTTCATTACGCAGTGTGCGCCGTATTGTCTGAGCTGAAACTTCAGTACCCACATCTGACAAATCTTTTCTCAGTTCCTCAGCAGTCACACGGGGACTTTTCTCCACTCTACGCTTCAGGTAGCGCACAGCAGTCGAAGTCAGCATCTTCTTTCTGCCACGACCAGGTAGCGTTTCAACAGTGCCCTTTGCCTTGAATTTGCGAATGATGCTTCCTATGGTCTCTCTTGGTATGTTTAACATCTTTGCAATCTTCTTATAGCCATTGCCCTTCCTGTGAAGAGTAATCACCTCTTCTCTTGTCTTCCTGGACCATTCTCTTGACTTCACCATGTTTGTAACCACACCAGTAAATGTCTAGAACGAGCCGAGTATCACAGTCATTTTAAAGCTGCCTAATTTGTGCTTATTATGCTTTATTGCTGCTCCGTGACATCCACAGGTGTTTTCAATACCGGATTGAAAAACCCTTGAATGACCCTCTGTTCTGCAGAGTGGTAGTCTTTAAGGGGTTGAATAATTGTGTCAATGAAGAATTCACAAAAGAAACATTTACTACTGTATTACAAAACCAATTGATGTCATTTTAGTTGCATATGGTTCTTTAAAAAGTCCTTGTAGGATTTCATTCTGAATACAATTACAAATGTACACTAAATTCCCTAAAACCCTTTACAGCATTGGGGGTTGAATAATTTTGAACACAACTGTACTTAGTGTGTGGGTCTCGATCATAATTTTATGCTACGACAGACGTTAAAATGTGCGGCAACACGTCGTGATAACTGCGTTCGTCTGACCCGGGCCTTATAACGGTTAGGCTCCTGGATTGGGGTACTATACAGTTTAGTGGGTTTCGGAAGTGTCCCATTACTTTCATGATGGGAGGGGTGTGTATGGTTTTGGGGGGTTAGGTCTGCATAACTTGGGACCCTGAGGGGGGGGGGGGGGTAGAGTTGGTAAGTCCATAGACTTGGAGCTGTTAACCCCTGGTACACCCTCCCTCCACATGTGACGGGACAGATAACCACCACTAGGTGGTCAACAAAATAACCCTGATGAAACCCCTAGAGCAGTGGTTCTCAACCTGTGAAACGTATGCAATATTCTACAATGTATGCACTTTTTAAACAATTTTGTTAACAGTGATTCTTTCCAAAGAGGATAGTGCAGTAATCACAGCACTAGTGAAAACAAAAGTGTTTGCTGTAAAATACACTAATTGAAACACATGAAATTAAGTAGAACTTATTGGAAAACTGGGGATGCTTCTTGCGCTTAATAAGTGTCTCAAAGTCTGGGGTGATGGTAGACAAAGCAGCTCTAATTTAAATCACTACTGAATGAATAAAATATAAAAAAACTTAAACTCACCTGCTCCATGCTCCCCCGCCATCTGTCTCGGTTGTACATTGTTTTTTTGCAGCAGCCTGCTCTCGCTGAGTCTGCGCAATTTGTGTAGCTGAACGCTACGCTAAAAATCGCATAAACTCAAGCTGGCCATGAGATTGAGGCCTGCAGCGCATGTCTGGCGCTGCCTACTTCCTGATCCTACGCTCTGCAGTGCCTCAGAGAGGGACTGAAGAACATTGGAATAGCTTGGACCAATGGAAAAGCACCATTGGTCCAAGCCTTTCAAAAAGCCTCCCATGCATTGATTGGACGCAGGACAGTCATGTGACTGTCCTTGTCTCGCACAGTCAGTGGGTGCGGGGCTGTGCTCGGGGTCTGACCACTGTGTCGGCAACTCCTCCCTGCAGGTGGAGGGGGCAGTGCGTGGCTTCCTGGAGTGGACGATGCAGATCCTGGGGAGTACTGAGAGCAGCCAGTTCCCGCGGAGCAATGAAAATATGTAACCTGTGTATATCTGGCTCTGATACTAGCCAGGGCCTCACCACACGTCCCTGGTATGCAGGGAGGCCGGGATCAGGAAGCAGTGTGTGATTCTGCTGAGAATTCTCAGTGTACAGTCTAGTTTTCTGCAGGGATTATAAACCAGGAGGAAGGCAGGAAAGGAAGAGGAGTGAGAGATTTATAGAGTAAAAAGGGAGAGAGTGATAGAGGGAGAGAGATGAGGAGAAAGGGAGAGTAAGACATAGATACAAGGACAGATGGAAAAAATACACAGGATACACAGATATATCTCACAGAGTCATGGTTAACCCCAAAAGTACTAGACTCTGCCATATCAATACAGGGGTATTCATGCTATAGAAAGGACAGAGCAAAGAGAGGAGGGGGAATTGTTATTTATGTTGAGTCCATAAAGTTCACCCCCTTACAGACTTCTAGCTCCCCTGTCACCTTTGATTTCCTCTCTGGTTTAATTGAGATTCCATTCACTAAATCCATCATTGTTGCTGGATTCTATCGCCCACCAAGCTCTCTAGTGCACTCCCCCTCTGACATCTCAAATCCTTAATAACCTACTTGCCCAAAACCAAAAGAGTGAAATGCTGGTCCTCGGCGATTTTAATACAGATTGGCTAAATCCTAAAACAATAAACACTGCTCACTGTTTAAAACTTTGCAGCTAACGCAATCTCCTCCCCCACTCGCATTAATATGAAAAGCCCTAACCATACCTTGCTGGACTGGATTCTCTCCTCATCGAATACAGGAGGCAGGTGTTCTCGCTAATAGCTTTAGTGACCATTGTCTAGTGTACTGCGTGCGCAAAATAAAGGCCATGAAATCTTCCCCCAAAAAGGTAACCACCAGGTCTTTCAAGAAATTTATTCTTGAATCCTTCCTAAGTGATCTCAAACAGCTCCCCCCGGTACAGACTAAACCTAATCCCAGACCTAGACTGTGCAATTGAATACTTTCAGTCTGAGCTCCTGCAAGTCTGGAATTCCCATGCCCCGCTGCGTAAAGTGCGAGTAAAAGGGACCCATCTCCCCTGGGTTACAGCTGATCTTACACTACTGTACCATCTTAGAGATTCACTGTAGTCAAATTTCAAGAGTACTGGTTCCATGAACGAACACTGCGAATACCGAAAATGCCGGAATGAATGCACAAAACAAACAAAAATGGCTAAAGCCCATTACTTCAATGAAAATCTAAAACAATAACATATCAAACCCTAGAAGCTTTTGGAGAACGATAAGTAACATACAAGCACCCCCAGTCCACGCTTAGCTGGCTGCTGTCAAAGTAAACAACCAAACCCTGCAACACCCCCTAGATGTAGCAAATGCCTTTAATGGTTATTTTGTTGGATGCGCCACCACTTTGATTGCCAAGCTAGGAAATGACATGCAATCAGAAAGGCCTCATGCAGGTCAGGCCCCTCCAACTGTGCAAAGTCCCTGTATTAGACAGGAACTCAGTTTTAGACCAGTGCCTGTCAGTGTCGTTACTAAACTTCTCCGTAAGCAAAAAATGAAATACCAGTCTGGACCTGATCAAATACCAGCAATGCTGCTGAAAATAAGTGCACCAGCAATTGCAAATCCTGTCGCAACCCTAATCAATGAATCACTGGCAACTGGATACATACCCAAACTCTGGAAGACTGCGAGAGTGGTACCTATCCATAAAAGTGGTGACAGTACTTTGGTATCCAACTACCGTCCGATATCGTTGCTCCCTGTAATGTAAAAAATTTTGGAAAAATGCGTCTACACACAATTACGAGATTGTTATCAATATTGGAACTACTTAACCCCAGATCAATCCGGCTTTCGTCCAAATCACTCAACTACAACCGCCCTTTTAAAAGTCTGCAAATGATATCCAAATTGGGATGGAACAAGGAAACCTAACGGGAGCCATCTTCCTTGATTTTGCCAAGGCCTTTGACACAGTAGACCATGGCATCTTGTTAGAAAAACTTAAACACTCTGGCATTGGTGATCGCACGCTAACCTGGTTTCAATCATATGTATCCGACCAATCACAATATGTGACAATTTCTGGCAGCTCCTCCCTCCCCCTCCCTGTCACTTGTGGTGTACCCCAAGGCTCAATACTCGGCCCCCTGCTATTCACAATATTCATAAATGATCTGCCCAACGTCTGCAAAGCCTCAACTGTACATATGTATGCAGACGACACCGTAATCTATACCAGCAAACCAAATCTCCGGCAGCTGGAAGCCGTGCTGCAAGAACAATTCACAGGAGGTAGAAAAGTGGATCAAACACAACAAACTTTTTTTTAAATAATGACAAAACTGTAACGATGCTCTTTGGAACAAAACCTAAACTACACAAATTTCAAAATCCCCACTTATGTGTTGGGACAAAATCAAAATGGCACACTGACCACAGTCACTTCTCAAATATCTAGGTATGTGGTTGGACCCTAATCTATCCTTTGGCCCTCACATTGAAAAACTCTCATCTAAACTTTACCCCAAACTAGGTGCCCTGTACAGAAACAAATCCTGCCTGAGCCCCGCGGTAAGAAAGCAGATTGTACAACAAATGCTTATGCCGGCTATTGATTACGGAGATGTAGTGTACGCAGCCGCCCCGCAAACACATCTTCAGAAACTTACATTGTATAACTCATTCTGCCGCTTTGCATTACAATGTAACTACATGACCCACCATTGTGACATGTTAAAAGAGCTAAACTGGCCCTCGCTGGAATCTAGACACACCCTTCCAGCCTGGTGTTTAAAGGGATACTCTAGGCAACATGACCACCTAAGCTATTTTAGGTGGTCATGATGCCTGGAGCATCCTGCCCCCTGTCCCCCCTCCCTCCGCTCAGCGGTTCAGCTCAAAAAGCTGAAAACAGCTGAGAGAGGCGGAGAACTTTACTCCGCCCTCCCAGCTGTCAGTCAGCAGAGCGGGAATCATATTTCCCGCTTCTGCCGACTTTTGCCGAGTAGGAGACGTCATCGCGCTTTCAGCGCGATGACGTCTCCTACTCACCGCAGAAGCTGGGCGGCTCCCTCTGAGGGTTAGTGTTGCGCGCATCCTCTTGCGCGCAACACTAATCCTCAGAGGGACCGGGAGGAAGCCTGTCGATTGGCTGGCTTACGTGAGAGGCGCGCATGCGCGCTTCTCACGTAAACCAGAAGGCAAGAAGAAGAAAGAAGGATGGGAGAGCGGAAGAGGAGGGAGGGGAGTATAAAAAAAAAAAAAAAAACAGCGCTGGAAACAAGAGGATTTTAGGGTAAGTATTAAAGTTAAAAACACAAAAAAAAAAACTATTTAAGGGAATAGGGATAGGTTAGGATTAAAAAACGGGGGGGGGGGTGATTTTTTGCTAGAGTGTTCCTTTAAGAGCTTTTCCCCCAGCAGTTCCCTCATCCTATAACCTCCGATCCAGGACCAGCACCTTACTTGCAATACCACAATACAAAAAGACAATGGCTCGATCCTCATTTTCCTACAAAGCACCACAATTATGGAATAACCTCCCAGACACCATCAAATCTTCCACCAGTCTTATGTCACTCAAGAGCTCCTTACTAACATACCTCAATACAGAATGCACCTGTAAACATGTAACATAATGACTATTTCCTACATATTTATTTTCTGTTAATCTGTATATTTGTGTTGTTTTTTTTTTTTTTTTAAATATCTTAGTTACAGAAATACAAAGTAATACAATGCAACACTTCAGTGTTCTTGAACCCAGGACATACTTGAAAACGAGAGAAATCTCAATGTATCCTTCCTGGTAAAATCGTTTATAAATAATAAATAAATAAGAATATAGATGGACAGACAGAATAACAGATATTTCAGAAAGAAGGCTGCATAAGGTAAAAGACCAGAGTAACAAAAGGACAGAGAAAAACCACAATCAAATATACATAGGGAGGCCCCCCTTACCCAACAGCCTTTTTCTTCACTGAGCTGTGCATTGTGCACAGTGGCTTATGGTGTTGGGAGTACAGAGCTGCTGCCAGTCACTGAGTCCCGTCCCACCCCACACCTTCCCATTACAGATTCCGCCCACCTTGCAATTACAGAGTATCTTACCTGATGCAGGAGGCCCCAGGTGCCAAATGGGAACATTCAGAGGTAGCCGCACCGCCTGGGACCCACTGCTGCAGGTAAGATGCATCAGTGGGTCCAAGGCATTAGATGTGCATGGGGGCACTTGCCCCGCGCGACCCAGTCCACCACTTGAGAACCACTGCCCTAGAGCAATGACAGCATCCAAGTTGTTTATGAAATACATGTCCCATGATGCTCTGCCAGTTTTATGTGACTAAGCAGCATGGTATATGTGGTTCCAAAACAACTGGGTTACGAAGGTTCACCATCACCGCCCTGGACTCTCAAAACAATTTGCAAAAAGGATTTTGGAAATAAAGTTTTGTATTTTTTACTGGAATTCCTGGCTCGCACCCTCGTTACACCATCGTTACACCCGCTCTCCATACTCTAAGCTTCATATAATAACTCCTCTGCGGTAAAACAATAGAGCAAACGTTAAGACTCTTACAAAATTACCATTTTATTGCAGTAACACATGACGGAGCACAGACTGAGTGTCAATGCAAACGAGAACTTTAAGCCACAAAGAGAAAAAAAAGTCAAATTATATAATTTTTACATAAAACCCCCCAGTTAGAAACTGAATGAATAAACAACTCGAATCCTGGAGGAGAATCACAATGTTCTCTCCCCTGAAATGCAAGCCACATGCCATCGACCAGCAAGTAATCTTGGAAACCCCCACCATTCCATTACATGGCAGAAAGTTACAAAGAACACGTTCTCTGAACCATAATCATCTCCTACAACCATTGAATAACAAACAGGTTCCCCCCCCACGCACTCATATGGGGGGGGGGGGGGTCTTCAACCTGTACAGCGGGCTCTGAAGGCTTCCAGCACCAGAATACATAACAGATCTAAATGTACACAAACACCAAAAGCTCATGCGCACCTTTCAAAGGGTACGAGAAAAGGCTCCACTCGCTGGCGTCCAGTAATAAGGGGGTGTTGGGCTGCTTGAGGTCACAGAGGGCTCTGCACCTGAGGTCCCTTTGATCCATATGAGCACAGAGATCAATAGGTCACCTCTAAGGGCTGCCATTACAGCTCCACGAAAGGTCATTTATTTACAGGACTTCTCCAATCTCCATAAGGACCGGTGACATCAGAATGTGAAGGAGCTGAGAGCCGCCTCCCCCCCCCCCCCCAAGCTGGTTTGAGATTTTAATCCATACACACCCAGATCTGAGTGGAGGGGGGGGGGGGAATCAGCGTGTGTGATCACAGGTGTGCACAGCCAGTGTATTAAATCAGGGCGCGCACAGCCAGTGTATTAAATCAGGGCGCGCACAGGTTACAATTACTTAAATAATTTTTTTTTAAATGATGAATCAAATTTGAAAAACAAAGTAAATCAGTGACGTAGAATTTGAAAAGCAGGCGCTTTAGTACCAGCTTCCATGCATGTGATAAATGCGGCCTGAGCTTTACAATAATGACAACAGACATGGGCTTAAGCGAAGGCACGCAGCATCAATCCATCACTGTGACCAGGTGCGCACACACACCTAGTGTGCGAAAAGAACGCACGATACACAATTTGCATATGATGTACGTCTAACGTTATGTACAATACACGGCTTTTGAGTAAGGGTGAGTAGGGGTTGATTTTTTTTATACATAATGTTCTTTAAGAAAGTAGTATTTCTTTTTTTAATCCGATTCATCCCATAAAATGACCAATGACGTGAAAAAAGGTCCCTTAAGGATCAAGGATGTACCCAGTTACGTCATGGTCCCCTAACACCCCCTTCCTCCCTATACTTTCTTCTCTGGGTCAGGGTCCAGCAGTGGTCTGACTTCCTTGAAGTCAGATATCTGGTTTTGAAGGACCCCCTGGCTGTCATTGCTGGGTGCGATGATGTCTGTTTCAGGCCCCACCCCCTCCCAAACAGCGGGGATTTTTTAAAAAAAAAAAAAAAACACGACCTTTCCAGGGAACGGCTTGTGTGTGACCTTTCCAGCGATGCATCTCTTTAACCCCTTAAATGCCTGTCCTCGATCTGGCACCAAGGTGCAGACTCGTCCTGGAGGTGGCAGACATCTTGGATGTCAGCCAAGACTCAGACCTCCCCCCGCCCACTGACGCAGTCGCCATATGCGTGATGACATCAGTTGGGCAGTCATTTGGACCCCCCATATCACCGGATCGGTGGCAGATGGAGAGTCACATTTGGTATCATTGGAAAGGCCAGAGCATGCTTGGTGTAAAATGAAACTTTTTAAAACTAGTCTTTTTTTATTAATAAAAACATTTTGTCTGGGTCGTACAGTAAAGCAGGACTTAATCACATTTAAATATGAGGAGCATAAAGTTAGCTCCGCACACGCAGGTGAAATGGCTCAGCAGTGAAGGGGTTTAAAAACAAAAAGATGTCAGCATCGGGAATTTCATGACAAAATTTCGTAACTATTTAGCCAGGATCTTTTTTGGAAGTTGTAGATTTTGGGGGTTTGAAGAAGAAAAAAAAAAAAAACACATTTTTTCCAACACAGGGGTCGGCCTTGGAATTTGTCCTTCCCGAATGCACCCAGCCATTCAAATGCCAACGAGCAGTACAGATCGTATCCATAGAGGATAAATATTTAAGAAGTTTTATAAACACGTTCCCGCATGAGGTTTTGGAACCATGCAATGATCAGCCCTCTTCCAGGCTGTTATCTGGCAATTACATTTGACACAGGGGGTCTGTTTTAGGACCAATTCTATTCAATTTATTTATAAATAGGACCTTGAAACAGGCAGCGACAGTCATGTATCAGTGTTTGCAGATGACACAAAACTCGGAAAAGTAATACAATGTGAGCGGGATGTTACTTCGCTGCAGAGGGATTTACATAAAATGGCAGATTAAATTTAATGTAGATAAATACAAGGTTATGCACTTTGGAGTGAAGAACACACAAGCAATTTATACCCTAAATCAGGGCTTGACAAATCCAGGGGCCTGGTAGCCATTGGCTCCTAGAATTTTACAACATAAAAATTGTGACCAGTTTCCACACCCCACTGCAGCCCAAAGTTAAGGGCACCTTGAAGCCCTTGGAATGAACAATTAGCAAAAACAATTACAATGGCGCATGACAGAGCATCAAATATTTTTACCAGTTGTGAACCCCTAGAAAAAGTTGGGGGATCACAGGAGTATCCTATTTTCACTTTAGTGAATATAAAATGCACATAACAAAATGTGCATATACTCAAGTGCCACAGTGTCTCAGACCTCCCGATATCTGCCGGATGAAGTCCACAAATAGACTCTTCCACCGTCCAGGTCCTGGTCCTCTGCTCACTGTTCAATATATCTGCCAGTAGGATAAGCTCGACGCCTTTCGTGAGTGTATACTTCTCACTTCCTCAGGAGCTTCTTTGGGGCGTATTGCAGCACGTTCACGGCCATAGACTGCAGCGTGAACGCGCTGCAATGCGTGCTTTTACATTTGCGCGTCAAAAAACACGCAGGTGTGACCCCAGCCTTAGGGAAATCCAAGCAGGAGAAGGATTTGGGAATAATCATAGATTTCAAACTAAGTAACAATGTGCAATGTCAAACAGCAGCTGCCAAGACCAGCAAGGTATTGGCATGCATTAAAAGGGGAGTTCACTCTCGGGATGAAAACATAATTTTGCCTCTGTATAAATCAATGGTCAGGCCGCACCTTGAATATGCCGTGCAATTTTTGGGCACCTGTCTTAAAGGATATTATAGCGCTAGAATAAGTGCAGAGACGGGCAACTAAATTAATAACGGGAATGGAAGGGTTAAGTTATGAAGAAAGACTAACGAGCTTAAAGGAACACTCCACTCAAAAATCACCCCCCCCCCGTTTTTTTTTCCTAATCTATCCCTATTCCCTAAAAAGTTTTTTTTTGTTTATGTAACTGTAATACTTACCCTAAAATCCACTTGTTTCCAGCGGCGTCTTTTTTTTTTATACTCCCCTCCCTCCTCTTCCGCTCCCGTCCTTCTTGCCTTCTGGTTTACGTGAGAAGCGCGCATGCGCGCCTCTCACATAAGCCAGCCAATCGGCAGGCTTCCTCCCGGCTCCCTCTGAGGATTAGTGTTGCACGCAATAGGATACGCGCAACATTAACCCTCAGCCGGTGCCGCCAGCTACTGCTGCGAGCTGGAGACGTCATCGCGCTGACAGCGCGATGACGTCTCCTACTCGGCAAAAGTCAGCAGAAGCGGGAAATATGATTCCCGCTCTGCTGACTGACAGCTGGGAGGGCGGAGTAAACTCCTCAGCCTCTCTCAGCTGTTTTCAGCTTTTTCTGCTGAACTGCCGAGCGGAGGGAGGGGAGACAGAGGGTGGCATACTCCGGGCATCATGACCACCTAAAATAGCTTAGGTGGTCATGTTGCCTAGAGTGTCCCTTTAAACCTGTGTAGTTTAGAGAAACAGCGCCTTAGAGGGGATCTGATAACTATATAAATCTATACGGGGCCATTATAAACCATTGTCTGATAACCTATTCATTAACAGGACTTTACACAGGACACAAGGTCACCCATTTAGACTGGAAGAAAGGAAATTCAGCCTAAAGCATAGGAAGGGTTATTTTACAGTGAGAACAATAAAGCTATGGGATTCTCTGCCTGTTGAGATGGTTGGGTCAGAGACTGTACAGACTTCTACGCAACGACTGGGTGACTTCCTGCAAAAAGAAGATACTAAGGGTTATAATATTTAATATGTGGGTAAAAGCTGCTTGATTCAAGGAGAAATCTGACGCCATTCTGAGTTCAAGAAGGATTTTTCCCCCAGTATGTTGCATATGCTTTTTATGGATCTCCTTCCCCAGCAAACAGACTCTCCCTCTCTTCGGGCCTTCAAGGAGTCTCTAAAAATGCATTAATTTAGTTTAAAGAAGCCTATCGTTTCGCTCCATGATCCCCCACTGCACACTTCTTGCTCCTCTTCCCAGTCCTCATGCAACCCACTATTTCACTTACAATCCAAGAGAAAAGGGGTGGTAAGAGTAGGTGAGGGTGAATAGGGCAAGCTCTCGAACAAGGTCCTCCCTCATTCTCTTCCATGTATCTATATTTGTTAGTGATGCACCGATACTGGGACCTGCCCAAGTACTTGGTACTCGTGCAAATGCCCCCGATACCAAAAGCCAGCGCTGGGCTGGCTTGCCGGCCGGTTTCCGTGGGGCAGTGTTTGGCACTCTGCCAGGCTCCTCCGAGCGGCTGCCGACAAAGGGTTGTAGCCCAGCAGCGCGCCTGGGATCCAGACGTGATCGTGAGATCGGAGTTCACGAGAGCTCGAACTCCAGGATCTTGGGAACCACACACAAGCCGCGGTCTTGAAACGAGCGGCTGGGCTACAACCTTTGCTGGCGGCCGCTCAAAGAGGAAGAAGAGCACTCGGAGGAGCCTGGCAGAGCAGGAGAGACAGCTGGGTGGGGGGGGGGATATATAGATATATATATAGTGAGACAGAGGTCATTTGCATATCCTACCCAGAGTTCCTTGTTGCATATGGGGAATGTGGCACAGGAGCTCTGGGATGCAATTCATTGAATTGCTGTGATGTGCAGGTAGCTTCTGCAATAATAAAAACACACTTATTATAGTGTGGAGGCTTTTTATCTCACTTTTAGTCCTTCACCACAACCCTTGTAGACACTATATATAGATATATATATATATATATAAGCAATATATAATAGATTAGTCTGTTCTTCTTGAAAACGGTCACATGACAATAAAAGTATTGGTACCTGGTATCGGTGTACTTTTAAAAAGTATCGGTACTTGTCTTAAAAAAATGGTATCGTGCATCCCTAATATTTGCTATTGTCTCTCATTGTACAGATCTAAGAAATGTGTTGGTGCTTTATAAATACTGTGCTTGTAACTAGTCGGCGAGCCTTCAGACTGGGTTTTTTGCCTTCTTGGATCATCAGCAATAGGTGATGTGTGAAAGGTTGAATTCGATGGATGCATTTTCTAAATAAAAGGTGAGCATAAAATCCTACACACACACACCGTACCTATGGATTTCCATACAGGGGTGTGGAAATTTAAAAAAAAAAAAAAAATCTACTTGTCCAACGGACTAAGTAATAGTCCAATCTACTTGTCCCTCAGGACGATCAACTGGTCCTGATTATTTAAACACTATTTTGTTGAAATTGAGGTCTTTATTCATAACAGCCTATAGAGGCAGCGTCATATACATGTGAGGAATAAAGACCTCTGTTTAAACAATATTTTGTTGTGTGTATGTATATATTAGGGATGCACAGATACCACTTTTTTAAGACTGAGTATGAGTACCGCTACCTTTATGTCATGTGACCACTTTCCAATAAGAACAGACCTCATAAAAATGCCCCCAGCTCACATGTATATAACCCCCCCCCCCGAGATATATGGATATTGCCCACAGCTCATGGGGATATATGCCCCCAGCTCAGACCCCAAACCAGAAATGGGGCGGCTGGCTGTTCGAATGCTCTATCAGCATTCAGACATACTTACCTTCCCGAGGGGCGCGACAAAGTCTTCGTGCCTGCGCTCGTTGAAGGACCCCCAGCCGCGATCACGTGGGACTCCCACGTGATCGCAGCTGGGTCCTTCAACATGCGGAAGCGCGTAAACTTTCCCGGCGCCGCTCGGGAAGGTAAGCATGCCGGAGAGCTCCAGGGGCAGCTGTCCAAATGCCAATAGAGCATTCGAACAGCCGCCCAAGCCCCTCGGATGCCGGCTTCCGGTATTGGGGGCGTCCCTGGAATTAGTCCGCAGTCCGACTGCATCTCAAAAAAGACTACTCGCCCGGATCTTCATGTCCCGGGCGATACAATTCCCACACCCCTGCCATAACTCCGCTTGCTCAAAGGTTTTGCAAACCTGGACCAAACACTCGCAACAGGTTAACACAGATCTCTGGCTTTAGAAGAAAAAAGTGATACCCAAGGCTGGACATGATGCCTTTATAGCTGTAGATACAGCAGATGCTCACCGATGTGTACCGACATGTCCTACAACTAAAAACGATAAGGATTCATTCTGTGGACCTTCTGAATCAGAGGATTCATGGACAGCAGGCAGAGATTTTACAAACCCAGCCATACCTGCAATCAAATCACCAACAGGGCTTGGGCACTGACTAAATGCACGCTTAACAAAATAGAAAGAAACCCAGAAAGCTATACATGGGGAAAGTGAAGATTTTTGCCCTCTGGCTGGTAGGCAAGAACATTTTTATTGTGTGTACATACACCACGCTTAACATTTAACAGAGTTTGATCGTTCGCCTGGAATTTATCTTTGGATGTTATGAAATCCCGAACTCTGTTACTCTGACCTGTATATGTATACATTAGGGCTGTGCAATTAATTGCAATCGCAATCGAATCGCGATTTCCGACCCTGCAATTTCTAAAATCGCATAAGGCTGCAATTTTCGGCTCCCTGTTAACTTCCGGCGGCATGGTGCTTTGGGCGCTCGCAGGGGGAACCACGTGACGAGCCGCATTCTCGTGGCTCGTCACATGGTTCCCCCAGGCGAGCGCCCAAGCTCCATGCCGCCGGAATTTAACAGGGAGCCGAACACGTGGCGCACAGAGGTGAGCTGGGGCAGTAATTCCCTGTGCTGGGGCAGTAATTCCCTGTGCTGGGGCAGTAATTCCCTGTGCTGGGGCAGTAATTCCCTGTGCTGGGGCAGTAATTCCGTGTGCTGGGGCAGTAATTCCCTGTGCTGGGGCAGTAATTCCCTGTGCTGGGGCAGTATTTCCATGTGCTGGGGCAGTATATCCGTGAGCTGGGGCAGTATTCATGTGCTGAATACTGAATACATTTAGAATGTATGTAGCATGTTTGAAAAAGCAAAAACAATTGGCTAAATCGCAATCGCAATATTCATTCAAGAAATCGCAATATGATTATTTTGTCAATATTGCACAGCCCTAGTATACATGCAAGATTACAAACCATGGAGGAGGCGGCCTGCATATGTACACCCACACCTTGATATGGATACACATGTAGCATCCAACCCTGCACACCAAAACACACCCTTAAACTCAGTCAGGCTCCCAAACACATGGGTCTGGGACAGAAAATAAGCAGCCAGAGGTGTTTATACAGACTGAGTGACGCATAACAGCGTTCATTAAAAGGGACATTACTTGTGCGACAAACAAAAATCACTTTATAAAAAAATAAAAAGGGTAATTTTTTTTTTAATCTCTTGGTTCCAGTTTCTGGATTTTTTCCATGATGTGACATTTACCAAAAAAGTTTTGCTTTGTGGCTTTTGTTTATTTAATCTACAATATTTACCAATTTAGGCAGAAGAGGGAATGATTAGAGAAGGCAGCAAGGGGTGACATTGTGATCCAGGATACCCGAGATAAGAGCTGGCAGCTGAAGGAGATATGACAGGGAGTTTAAACGACTTCTAATCTACCCCAGGGGGTGTCCTTTGAATACATTGAACACAATACAAAGGAGTTGGATACCTGACAGACTCATATGGGCAAAACCGCACAGGGGGGGGACCAAGGAGGGTAAAGATCACACAACGGATGCACCCAGGGAGACCGCAAAATACTTTTCTTGCAGTGCCAGTATATACAGGTGGTCCATATGGCGCATAGGAATAACATGTATAACTAAAATAAACTCCTGACTAGGGATGCACAGATACCACTTTAAGACAGAGTATCGATACTTTTTAAAAAGTACTCACCGATACCGAGTACTGACACTTACGTCATGTGACCGCTTTTCAATAAGAACAGACCTCATAAAAATGCCCCCGGCTCCCATGTATATAATCCCCCCCCCCCCCGAGATAGATATCTATTTTTTCATGCCCCCAGCTCACATGGATATTGCCCCCCAGCTCTCACAGACCTACCGAACGCTGTGGAAGCTGGCCACGTGCGTGAAAAGCACTCAGCCAGCGTTCCCCACCGGTGGGCCGCAATACTCGCCCATCCGAAGGTCCGGTCGCACGGCTGTGACGCGATCGCGCGGCAGCGTCACAGCCGCGCGACCGGACCTGCGGATGGGTGAGTATTGCGGCCCCGCCGGAGGGGGAACGCTGGCCGAGTGCTTTAAACGCACGCGGCCAGCTTCCCAGCCCCACGGATACTGGCAAGCCAGCCCAGCGCTGGCTTCCGGTATCGGGGGGGAGGAATGTATCGTGCATCCGGCACTAGTAACGGTGGATCCCTACTCCTGACCATTTAGACGCACATGCAAGTGCAAATAATATGTGCCGTCGCATGATAGAGGATTTCTCCAACCTTTTGGTTCGTTCAAAAGAAAAGGAAACAATTGTGCAGATTGTACCCAAATCTTACACACAGGAGAGGCACTTACATCCTGCAGAGACATGACAAATCCCGGCTGTGGGTGGTATCATCTATGGCCAAATTTAGAGTGGCACAACCCCTCTCTCTGGTCCGGATCACCTTAGTATAGCACAGGCATAATGAGACAGAGAGTCTCCACATTGGGTGAGTTTACGTAAGTCTACAACACAAAAAAAAAAAAAGGTGTCACATGCAAATTGGCTAAGTGCCCAACCTCCCAGGGGGTTCCTGGCAGCTAGACCACGCCTTGGAACGTCCACCTGCTGACATCACAAAAGGGACCTCGCCCCAGTCCAGCAGGGAAATCCCAATAGGGGAGATACAGTGGTCCTCTTATCTCCTGAACCTAAACAAAAAATGGCCCAGAGTATGGCCTTTCCAACAATACCAAAAATTTGACCAGGTTCCGTGTAAAAATAACTTTTTTTCCTTTTTATAAAGGCAGCTCTATTATTCACTTTTCTATTATAAAAAGGGACCATTGATGCTGTACCAAGTCCCTTAATTTCCCATGATGCCAGCAAGTCTTTAAACTAGGAGGGGGGGGGACAAAAGGGTAAACAATCTGCCCGATTGTCCCCCAAAACTAAATCGGAGGGTGCAAGCAACATGCGACGTAAAAAATGACAAGCTCAGAGTCATGTCTATAAATGCTCGCAGTTTAGTCAATAAAATCAGTGAACTGGAGGCAATGATGGCAGCTGAAAAAGTAGATTTAGTGGCGGTTACGGAGACATGGTTCAGTGAGAAAAATAACTGGGACATAACAATACCGGGGTATTCTTTATATACAAAAGACAGAGAAGGTAGGAAAGGAGGAGGAGTGGCCCTGTATGTGAAAAACAACATAAAAACGAACCAAATAAAAGGGAGCGAGGTGAACATAGAGTCAGTTTGGGTTACGCTAACATTTGGCAATCATACAGTAGCTCGTGTAGGTGTGATCTATAGACCCCCTGGACAAGTAGAAGAGCTAGATAATCTGCTGCTTGAGGAAATAGCCAAAATGGCAATGAAGGGGGAAGTTATTATCATGGGGGACTTTAATCTTCCTGATGTGAACTGGAAAACCAAAATAGCTGGGTCCACCAGTAGTACAAATATTCTAAACTCCTTACTGGGATTATCTCGAACACAAGTAGTTGAGGAGCCGACCCGTAAAGAGGCCATATTGGATTTAATACTCACAAATGGAGGTTTGGTATCGGACGTTGTTGTAGGTGAAAATTTGGGATCTAGTGATCACCAATCAGTATGGTTTAATATAAGAACAGGGATGGAGCCGCACCACACAAAAACAAAAGTTTTAGACTTTAAAAAAAAACAGATTTTTCTAAAATGAGATTTTGTGTGAAGGAGTCATTATCAGACTGGAGGAGTTTAAAGGGAGTCCAGGAGACATGGGATTATTTAAAGGAAGCATTATTGAAGGCCACAGGAAATTGCATTCGGCTTGTTAGCAAAAACAAAAAAGGGAAGAAACCACTGTGGTACTCTGCAGAACTGGCCAAAATAGTGAAGAACAAGAAGATAGCATTCAAAAATTATAAAAAAAACTCAGCGTGAAGAGGATAGGCAAACCTATAAGATTAGGCAGAAAGAGGCAAAGCAATTTAGAAGAGCTTCCAAAGCACACGCAGAAGAGAAAATAGCTCAGTCAGTAAAAAAGAGGGACAAAACATTTTTTAGATACATAAACGAGAAAAGAAAAGTAAAACAAGGATTAGATTAAAAACAAAAAGGAAGGAAGGTATGTAGAAGAGGATAAGTCTCACTGACTGCCTCAATGAATATTTTTGTTCAGTCTTTGCAGAAGAAAAGGAAGGAAAGGGACCTCAGTTAGGAGAGAACACTAAAGAGACATTTACATAGGAGTTTACAGAGGAGGAGGTTCTAAAGCAGCTGTCTAAAGTAAAGACAAATAAGTCAATGGGGCCTGATGGGATCCATCCTAAATTATTAAAAGAGCTCAGTGATGTAATAGCAAAACCGTTAACAGGAGTCGTCCCAGAAGACTGGAAATTAGCAAATGCTGTGCCCATTTACAAGAAGGGTAGTAGGGAGGAATCGGGGAACTATAGGCCAGTTAGTCTTACGTCAGTGGGGAAATTAATGGAAACCATGTTAAAGGAAAGGATTGTTGAACATCTAAAAACACATAGATTACAGGATCAGAAACAACATGGGTTTACCTCAGGGAGATCATGCCAAACTAATTTTATTGATTTTTTTGATTGGGTAACAAAAATAATAGACACAGGTGGTGCAGTAGACATTGCTTATTTAGATTTCAGTAAGGCTTTTGATACTGTTCCGCATAGAAGGCTTATCAATAAATTGCAATCTTTGAGCTTGGATTCCAATATTGTTGAATGGATTAGGCAGTGGCTGAGTGACAGACAACAGAGGGTTGTGGTAAATGGAGTTTATTCGGCGCAAGGTCTTGTTACCAGTGGGGTACCTCAGGGGTCAGTACTTGGACCCATTCTCTTTAATATTTTTATTAGTGATATTGCAGAAGGTATTAATGGTAAAGTATGTCTTTTTGCTGATGACACAAAAATTTGCAACAGGGTTGACGTTCCTGGAGGGATCAGCCAAATGACAAATGATTTAGGTAAACTAAAAAAATGGTCGGAGTTGTGGCAATTGAGTTTTAACGTGGATAAGTGCAAGATAATGCACCTGGGACGTAAAAACCCAAGGGCTGAATATAGAATATTTGATACAGTCCTAACCTCAACATCTGAGGAAAGGGATTTAGGGGTCATTATTTCAGAGGATCTAAGTGTAAGTAGTCAATGTAATAGAGCAGCAGGAAATGCTAGCAGAATGCTTGGTTGTGTAGGGAGAGGTATTAGCAGTAGGAAATGGGAAGTGCTCATGCCACTGTACAGAGCACTGGTGAGACATCACTTGGAGTACTGTGTGCAGTACTGGAGACCGTATCTCCAGAAGGATATAGACATCTTAGAGAGAGTTCAGAGAAGGGCTACTAAAATGGTGTACGGCTTGAAGGAGAAAAGTTACCAAGAAAGGCTTAATGATCTTAACATGTACAGCTTGGAAAAAAGACGAGACAGAGGAGATATGATAGATGGATACATGGAACAGTCTTCCAGTAGAAGTGGTAGAGGCCAAAACAGTAATTGAATTTAAGCAAGCATGGGATAGGCATAAGGCTATCCTAAACAAGATAAATCCAGGTCAAGTATCCATGTAATTGGGCAGACTAGATGGGCCGAAAGGTTCTTATCTGCCGACATTTTTCTATGTTTCTATGTTTCTAAGTCTAGAGGTGATGGCATAATGTATTACGCATTGCTGCATCAAAAACCTAAACCTGAACCTGAACACTGCAACGAGGGACGAGAGTGGGTCCTTTGGAACCCTGCAACTCTGATTTTTAAACCGCACTTGTCTTGTGAGGGGTCATTGAAAGGGTCAGAGTATGGCCTCTCCAACGATACCAAATAGGACTATGAAATGTGTAAAAAGGGGGGGACACGCTGTTTCTCAAAGCAGAGGCGGTAGCATTACAGTGGTACCTCGGTTCACGAACACCCCTGTTCACAAACAATTCGGTTCACGACCAGGAAGTTCGTCAACATTTTACCGCCGTTCACGAACTCTGCCTTGGGTTACGAACACTGATCGCGGTCACAGACAGGGCTACTGTGAAGCTTTATTGTGTGCTTTGTAGCACAGTACTGTTCAGTATTACTGTATTAAATCCAGCATGGCTCCCAAGAAAGTGCAGAACAAGCGTGGTGGGAAAAGGAAAGCACAGATAGGCGACAAGAATGTGCAGAGCGTTAATGAAGGTGACGAGGATGTGCAGAGCGTTATTGAAGGTGACGAGGATGTGCAGAGCAAGAATGGTGGTAAAAAGACAGTGCAGCGCAAGAATGGTAACAAGGCATACTTCATACTTTTGTAGTTTGTAGTTCTATTTTTTTTCCCCCATATGGTTCAGAACGGATTAACCTGATTTACATTGAACCCTATGAGAAAACGTGATTCGGTTCGCAACCAATTCGGTTTGAGACCAGAGTCGTGGAACCAATTAAGTTCGTGAACCGTGGTACCACTGTATGTGCTTTTACTTCTAAAGCAAAAAATGCCAATGCCCTAACTCACCTTCTCATTTCCCACGCCGAGACCAAATCGCCATTTCATATTGGTCCATCTAAAACACAAGCTGCTACCCCGCTTGAGGACAGCAGGGGTCGTTAGACCCCTGTATTTCCACCCTACAAAGTCAGTTTAGGTGTCATTGGACAGGTCAGAGTCTGGCCTTTCTAATGATACCAAACATGACCATGTAAAATATTAGGGGGGACACACGAACACATACACACCCAAGCACTGCCATGGTCCATTTGTTACGTATAAAATGAGCAATACCACAGCTGTTACCTTCTCATTTCCCATGCCGCGAGCAAGTTCAGTGTTTAATACAGAGCTATATTTAGAAATAAAAAAATAAAATTAATAGGGTTGCACCGATACCGATACTAGTATCGGTATCGGGGCCGATACTGGGTACTGCAGGAGTACTTGGTACTCGTGTAGTACCCCCTGATATTTATCCCGATACCGGAAGCCGGCATTCGAGGGGCTGCGGCGGCTGTCTGAATGCTCTATCGGCATTCGGACAGCCGCCCCTGGAGCTGCTCTCCACGATACTTACCTTCCTGAGCGACACCAGGAATGTCTCTGCGCGTGCGCTCGTTGGAAGGACCCCAGCCGCGACCACGTGGGACCATGTGATCGCGGCTGGGGTCCTTCTAACGAGCGCGTGCGGAAACTTTCCCGGCGTCGCTCAGGAAGGCAAGTATGAACAAAGTGAGCAGCTGCAGGGCCTGTCCGAATGCTGATAGAGCATTCGGACAGGCGGTGCAGCAGCTCTCCGCGATGATACTTACCTTCCGGGGGGACGCCGGGAATGTTTCCGCGCGCGCTCGTTGGAAGGACCCCAGCCGCGATCACATGGTCCCACGTGGTCGCGGCTGGGGTCCTTCCAACGAGCGCACGCGCAGAGACATTCCCGGCGTCGCTCAGGAAGGTAAGTATCGTCACGGAGAGTGCGGGGGGGGGGGGGAATCCATGAGCTGTGGGGGCATACCCATGTGTGAGCTGGGGGGGCATGCGCCTCCTCTGCACATGCGGGGGGCGCCTGAATTAGATGTCATCGCGCCGCCGCGATGACATCTAATTGTGCCGGCGGCGGTTCCGGGCGCTGGGCTGACATCGAGGATGTCAGCCCAGCACCGGGGGGGGGCACAGCGATCGGCTGGAACCCGGACGATCGCTGGCCCCAAAGGGAGGACGCGCTGAGCGCGTCCTCCGCCAGGAACGCTACCTGCGGCTGGACGCGCCGAGCGCGTCCTCCGCAGTGAAGGTTAAAAAAACAATGCACCAAAATACAAGCAAAGCGGTTTGGTTTTCCCCCGCTTTAATTAAAATTGCGTATTTCTATATATTGTGTCTTTTTTTCAATAATTTCATGATCAAACAGAGGGGGAGGTGGGAGCAAGTTTGGGCAAGGGACTTCAGTAGGGATGCACCGAAACGAAAATTCGGGATAGTTTCTGCCGAAAACCGAAAATCAGACATGAGAACCTGGGCCCCGGGCTCAGGCGAGCCCCTGGCTCGGGCGAGCCCCTGGCTCGGCCGGGCCCCGGGCTCAGGCCGGGCCCCGGGCTCAGGCCGGGCCCCGGGCTCAGGCCGGGCCCCGGGCTCAGGCCGGGCCCCGGGCTCAGGCCGGGCCCCGGGCTCAGGCCGGGCCCCGGGCTCAGGCCGGGCCCCGGGCTCAGGCCGGGCCCCGGCCGGGCCCAGCCGGGCCCCGGCCGGGCCCCGGGCTCAGGCCGGGCCCCGGGCTCAGGCCGGGCCCCGGGCTCAGGCCGGGCCCCGGGCTCAGGCCGGGCCCAGGCCGGGCCCCGGGCTCAGGCCGGGCTCAGGCCGGGCCCCGGGCTCAGGCCGGGCCCCGGGCTCAGGCCGGGCTCAGGCCGGGCCCCGGGCTCGGCCGGGCCCCGGCTCAGCCGGGCCCCGGCCGGGCCCCGGCCGGGCCCCGGGCTCAGCCGGGCCCCGGGCTCAGGCCGGGCCCCGGGCTCAGGCCGGGCCCCGGGCTCAGGCCGGGCCCAGGCCGGGCCCCGGGCTCAGGCCGGGCTCAGGCCGGCCCCGGGCTCAGGCCGGGCCCCGGGCTCAGGCCGGGCTCAGGCCGGGCCCCGGGCTCGGCCGGGCCCCGGGGCTCAGCCGGGCCCCGGCCGGGCCCCGGCCGGGCCCCGGCTCAGGCCGGGCCCCGGGCTCAGGCCGGGCCCCGGCCGGGCCCCGGGCTCAGGCCGGGCCCCGGGCTCAGGCCGGGCCCAGGCCGGGCCCAGGCCGGGCCCAGGCCGGGCCCCGGGCTCAGGCCGGGCTCAGGCCGGGCCCCGGCTCAGGCCGGGCCCCGGGCTCAGGGCGAGCCCCTGGCTCGGCCGGGCCCCGGGCTCAGGGCGAGCCCCTGGCTCGGCCGGGCCCCTGGCTCAGGCCGAGCCCCTGGCTCGGCCGGGCCCCGGGCGAGCCCCTGGCTCGGCCGGGCCCCGGGCGAGCCCCTGGCTCGGCCGGGCCCCGGGCTCAGGGCGAGCCCCTGGCTCGGCCGGGCCCAGGGCGAGCCCCTGGCTCGGCCGGGCCCCTGGCTCAGGGCGAGCCCCTGGCTCGGCCGGGCCCCTGGCTCAGGCCGAGCCCCTGGCTCGGCCGGGCCGGGCGAGCCCCTGGCTCGGCCGGGCCCCGGGCTCAGGGCGAGCCCCTGGCTCGGCCGGGCCCCGGGCTCAGGGCGAGCCCCTGGCTCGGCCGGGCCCCGGCCGGGCCCCGGGCGAGCCCCTGGCTCGGCCGGGCCCCGGGCTCAGGGCGAGCCCCTGGCTCGGCCGGGCCCCGGGCTCAGGCGAGCCCCGGGGACAGCCGAGCAGCCTGCGACAGTCAGAGGACAGTCGCCTGAGTCCTGCATCCAGCGCCTGCTGTGTCGGTCGCCGGTATGGCGTCATGAAAGCCTTTGACCCAGGGTCAAAGTCTTCTGTGACGTCATACCAGCGACCAACAGAGAAGACACTGGATGCAAGACCGCCATCGCTGGAGGAGCTTCAGGCCGATGTAGGTGAGTATGTGTGCAACCGGTGGAGGACTCGAGGCCGATGTAGGAGAGTATGACAGCCCCAACAAACCCCCCCGCTCGGCATCCAGGATCAGACGAGCCCCCGGCTTGTATATATAGAAATACGCAATTTCTAATTAAAGCGGGGAAAACCAAACCTCTTCGTTTGTATTTTGGTGCATTGCTTTTTAAATTTATTTATAAATATAGCTCTGTATTAAACACTGAACTTGCTCACGGCATGGGAAATGAGAAGGTAACAGCTGTGGTATTGCTCATTTTATACGTAACTAATGGACCATGGCAGTGCTTGGGTGTGTATGTGTTCGTGTGTCACCCTAATACTTTATATGGTCATGTTTGGAATCATTAGAAAGGCCAGACTCTGACCTGTCCAATGACACCTAAGCTGACTTTGTAGGGTGTAAAGAGTGGAAATACAGGGGTCTAACGACCCCTGCTGTCCTCAAAGCGGGGTAGCAGCTGGTGTTTTAGATGGACCTATATGAAATGGTGATTTGGTCTCGGCGTGGGAAATGAGAAGGTGAGTTAGGGCAGTGGCCTTTATTTCAGCCGAATTTCCATTTCGGCCGAAACGGAAAACACCATTTTCGGACGATAAATTTTGGCCACCGAAAATGTGGTGCATCCCTAGACTTTACCAAAGTATGAGAGGGAGTGGGTTTGAGCAAAAGACTGGACCTGAGTGTGGGAAAGGACCAGACAAAAAGGAGAGAATGGCAGTTCCAGACCAAAGAGGGGGTGGCAGGCAGGGGTGGTGGCAGAGGACTCCAGCTTCAAGAAAGAATAAAACATCAATAGTACAGCGCCCATACCCAGTGGCAGTATCCCAGGGTTTGTACTGTAGAGCAACTACACTTTTACAATGGATAAAAAACTGGCCATGTCTCACATAGCCCTAAAACTAAATCATATTTAGTAAAGCAGCGGCGAGTCGTCTTCAAACCGCTCCGAAGCAGAATCTGAGGTTAAAACGTTCAGCTCAGTCCGACTCTAAACAGTGCGCGCTGCACACAAATAGAAAACCGATTAATCGATGAGAATAGTTGGGTTATTCTCATTATCGATTGTTTCAGCCCTAGATACTTTTTCCAGGTACTCACCGATACCAACTTCTATTTAAATTCACGTGACCGTTTTCCAATAAAGAACGGATTTTTTCTGAAAGCCTGTCCAATTTATGTTAATATTGAAATACACCAAAATTTACCCACCGCAATAAAATATATATAATTAGACCGATACATTGACCACCTTTCAAACGTTGATATTTTGTACATTAAAATTTTGAGGGGGGGTATTTACAATTTTTAAACCAGATTTCTGTAGAGATTGTGAACATAACTGAGAAAAATAGAAGTGCTTGCAATATAAATAGCTTTCCAGAACACAGAAAAATGGCAAAAAAAACACAAAACAAAAAAACACACACTAAAGGAAAGCTAAACAGTTTTTTGGGTTAAAGAATCTCAGCGCTCAGAGTGACGGGTAACTCACAGTAATGTGTGGTGTGTGAGCAGATCCCAGAACAGCAATAAAACTCACTCCTACACACTGCACATAACGGTCTCACAAGCTGCACAGCATTAAAACTCCATAAATGTGCCATGTGTACGAGTGTCTCACAGATCTGCACAGCAAACGCTCATACGCATTACTGCGAGTTTTGTTGCTGTGTGGTTCTGTTACACAGTTACTGTGCGGTGTGTATCACAGAGCTGTGGAGCAACAAAACTCTCAGTAATGTGCCGTGTCTGTGTATAGCATTTGTTGCTGTGCAGATCTGAGAGACGCTCAAACACACTGCACATTACTGTGAGTTTTGTTGCTGAGCAGCTATTATACAGTAATTTGTGGTGAGTATGAGTGTATCACATAGCACATTATTTTCTGTTACAAAAACCCTGATCATGCTTGGCATCGTAGAGGCTGGGGGGGGTCATATGCGGGATCAATGGAAAGGCCAGGGCATGGCCTTTCCATTGATACCTCATATGACCCCCCCTAGCCTCTATGGTTCAGGGGATACAGGGAGTCTTTGGAACACCGTATCTCTTCCATAGTGAATTCCTGCGGGGGGGCCCCATTTCTGACATCACAGCCATGGGAGATGACATCAGTGGGCAAGGCTCGGTCTCGCAGGCAGCCGACATCCAAGATGATATTGGCCTGCTGCAGGATAAGTGGCAATCGGCACCGGAGGGGCTCCGAGCGGCAGAACTTCAGATAACGGAGGAGAGTCTGCCCTGCCAGTACATGTCAGGTCCGTACTGGTGGAAAAAGCCCTGGTTATCAGTAGATCGAGATATATATATATATATGCAATGGTTTAGAGTGGCTGCTCAGTGGGAACCTCTAGGTCTCGATCTCACAGCTCAGGATCCCCACCGAGCAGTCGCTCTAAACCTTTGCCGGCAGCCGCTCGATGGTACATGGCCTGCCGCAGGGGCCTGGTAAAAAGCAGCTACAGCATTCTGCAAGCTGCCCCAGCCACTCTGTTGGCAAGCCAGCTCAGTGCTGGCTTACGGCATCGGGGGCATCTGCACGAGTACCAATTACTTGTCCAAATGCTGGTATCGGCACCGATCCCAGTATCAGTGCATCCCTAAACGTATACATATAAATAAATGATAGATTTTGAATCTGCTGAAAATAAAGATATATAAAATCTGTCTGGGTCTTACAATTCAACAGGACTTCAAACTGCGTTTAAGCATCATGAGCACAAGATGGTCAGAATGAGCTCAGCAGTGACAGGGTTAAAAGGAGTCTCAGGAACAGAAAGAGCCAATGAGTAGCTCAGGCAGAAACGCTACTCCCCTCACCCCCCAAAGCTGGAAACCCATCCATAACTGCTCAAGCCTGGCCCCTGTGCAGCCTTTTCTGACACTGGCATCTGATGTCACTGTAATGCGATGTTCGTAGGCTTGAATTTTTGGGGCAAGAACTCCACTGCCCATGAGTTTGTGGAAGGTGTATTTAAATTCGGCTGCATGGGAAAGCTGGCAATCCCTTCTGGCAAAGATCTCTGTCCATTTTACCATCCCTCCAGTTAGGTGGGAATAATAAATTATTATTTCGCCAATGAGTTGCTTCTAAAACTTATGTAGAGGAATCCAGAAATTTGAGAATTTGTAGTCAGCAACCGAGTCGGTTGAAAGAGGAGTCTTTAGCGAATATAAATGCCCCAAAAAAAGGCCACAAAAAGTTGGTCAGTAACCCCCCCCCCCCAAACAAAGCTTGTTTTCAGTCAATAGCATACAGATTTTTGCTTTCAAAACATTAGATAAATACACACACACACAACGCTTCAGAAACAGACGTCACTAAAACCGTTCCATTAAAGTATAGAGAGGAGAGCAAATATTCAATCGATATTTTTAAAATCTGGAGTCAAAACGCCGGTAAAACCACATTTCAATCTTCCGATCTGAAAAATAAAGCCAGCCCTCAGCTTGTAAAACGACATCAGAAAATGCCAATATTAAAAAAAGGATTTACTATTAAGATTAGGTTCATTTACAATAAATAAACATTCTATGAATCTGCCGGAGAGACAAGAATACATTTACTTAGGCGCATTTTTTTTCTTCCAAACTTCATTTCAGAGTCATTGGAAATGCCCGGACACCGATTTCCAAGGTGTGGCAGATAAAACGGGAAGGCTTCTCTGTAGAATTCCTCAGCGTCACGATGGGAAACGAGCGGATGAAGAGCAAACCATTGCAAGAGAACATGGGGGGGGGAGGGGGCGCATGCCACTAGTCGAGGCTGGCCATCAGTAGCTAGAAGTGTTAAAAAAACACACAACCACCCGATTGGAGAGATCCCTTATTAAACGGTCACAGTGGGGTTACAAAGCGTGCCCCTACACATTGAGGAGCCACTGCAAGCGGAAGGTTTAAAACCCACATGTGCCAGCTCCCAAAACCTGCTGTTAAGGGACTATGTCCATGGAGTCTGAAAGCGAATACCAGAGTCATTGCTGCCAGCATTACTGGCATAACCAGTGATATTCATGTCAAACGTCACAGTGGGCAGAATTCCCTTTAAATGCCAGCCTCTTCATCCAGAATATGGTCCATCTTGGGCAGTAATGGTGAACCTTGGCATCCCAGTTGTTTTAGAACTTCATGTCCCATGATACTCTGCCAGCCTTAGGTTTGACTAAGCATCATGGGACATGTAGTTCTGAAACATCTGGGGTGCCAAAGTTCGCCGTTAGTGATTTAGGAGGGATACTAGGACCAGCGAATCCACAAGCCAGCTAGTCTTGCGAATAAGTTCAATGAAAGGCAAAATTTTAGAGATCACCTGGGGGGGGGCAGGGACTGAAAACTGCAATCACCTGTGCTGTGTTTCAGATATCAAACTTGTCCCGGCAGAAAGTCCTGAGGACAGGCTCGGGAAACACTGACCTAGACTTTAACAGGACAGCAATTTTTAGATTTCAAATGACCCACTCCCTGTGTTTGCTGAATCCTCTGACTATGTGAGCCTCCTCAGAGTGATTGTTCCCTGGCACTCAAAGACAGGGGGAGGGGGGCTGCTGATATCACCATAGGAGCCGTGTCCGAGGAGGGGGGGGGGGGGAGAGAAGTCCCATGCAGGGGAATCTTATTTTCGCTCTGCTAATGAGCTGCTGTAAATTTCAGCAGCTGACAAGGAAAACTAAGTATTCTGCAGAAAGTCTGACCTCAGCTCTGCTCTTCCCGTCAGGCTAAAAGAGCGTGAAAAGCACCAGCCCAGCACATAAATCTTATTGTCCAGGGCATCGGGCTATATGAACCCGGCAACCCCTGCCTGCAGTAGATGGTCAAGGAATAATGAGAATTGTAGTTCAGACACATCTGGAGGGCCAGAGTTTGAGATCCCTGAGTAGTTGGCCGACCTGAATAAAAAAAAAAAAATAATAATTCCAGTATAAAATAAATGTGGAATAGATCTACCTGAAAAACAAATAAATGATACAATAGTGCAGACCATACAAATACTACAAAACTTCAGTAAAATGCATTCATTCACGAAGGGCAGAAATATGTGCAAAGCAGTATCGAACAGGGCTTGACAAAGCCAGGTAGCCATTGACTCCTCGAATTTTACACCAATCTAAAAGCAGTCTTTGGCATATAAATGGGTGTGTTTGTGTTTGTGTGTCAGAAGCAACGGTCTACACTTCTAGGCTCAAAAAAGGTAGCCAAAAGACCACATGCACAAAAAATACGTAACAGTAAAAAGCACCGGGTAACAAAGTGATAAGTAGAAGCAGCTAAAATCATAATTTGGGTCAGTACAAACCAACTCCCAGATGCAGAGGCAAGGTTCCCAACGTTTCGCCATTATCAAGGCTACTTGCGCGCGGTGATTAGTAGCCAGTGTGCGTGACGGACAACAAAAATCCGTTTGAGAGGCGCGCACACAGCACCTCCAACGGATCGGCTTCTTGTGCCCCCCCCCCCTCACGGCTCACCCCTGCCCTGAGTCTCCCCCGGCAGCTGGTGCTGGAAATGCTGAGCGCCTCATGCCGGAACCAAGTATTGGCCTCCGTACAACTGGGCACCCCGCCACCTTGAGCCTGTCCCCACGAGCTTACAATCCAAGGGGTCCTGTTTCCCGTCAGCTTACAGTCTAAGAGGGAAGAGGAGCCTACTCGAATATATAAATGCATTTGTAAAGTGCTGTCAGCTGCACCACCCATCACAGCTGCACACGCGGCCCTCCTGTTGTGGATGGGACGGCGACGGACACGTTACATACATACAAGATACTCTTGGATAGGACATTGAAAAACAAATATTTGGACACAAATTCTGAGCAGGCAACAACTATAGACTGCCCTCCGGGTAGGCTTAACATTTAGTACCTTGATAAAAGGCGAAGCCTCGCCGAAACGTTGGCTCTTAATGCAAATTTGTCAAGCCCTGATCTAACAACACTTAAACCACCCAAATTTCTGTCCAGGACATCTGGAAAGCTTAAACTTAGATCAACCCCTTTTATTCTTAAGCAATTGGAGTAGTGTACTCAACTTTCGTATGGGATGGAGGGAGTTTGGGCAATGGACCGGACAGAGTGTATGATGAAGGTTGGGGAAGGAAGCTGGACCAAAAGGAATGAATGGCAGCTCCAGACCTGAGAGAATGAGGGTGGGGGTGGTGGCACCGGACTCCAGTCCCAAGTAAGGAGAAAACAGATCATCCACTCAGTGGCAGCACCCAGCATCTGTTCTGTAGTTCAGCAACAGTTGTAAACGAAGTAAAGCCAAAGTGGTCATGTCTGACATAACCCTAGAACTAGATCATACAGAGTAAAGAATTAAATGTTTAACTGTAGTCTGATTCTCAACAGCATGTGCTGTATGCAAAAAGCGATTCATCGGCCAAATGATTAAAGCGCTGAGAATAGTTGACTAGGGGTGAAACAACGAATTGAAACAGGTGAATAGAACCCATAGCCAACGGAACCGGACCTAGTATGGTGAAGATCCATGAAGAGATATATATATATATATATATATATAACGTGCTTCAGTGAGGGAAGAGGGAGCAGATCACTCAATGGTGCTAACGCTGTCCACAATGTCTTGCAGTATTTGTAGGAAGCTTGTATAAAAAAGGCATTTAGGCCGGGTGCACACTAGACTAGAGTAGACGTTTTTTGTAACGCACTAACGCGCGTTAAAAAAACATCGTACCCGACGCTCGTCCACGCCCCCTTGCGTTATCTTCCATAGGAGGATAGCGGAGCACCCGTCGACGTGAATCCTAGCGTTCTAGAATGGCGATGCGCTAGGATTCGCGTCGACGGGTGCTCCGCTATCCTCCTATGGAAGATAACGCAAGGGGGGGGGTAGACGAGTGTCAAGTACGATGATTTTTTTTTTTAACGCGCGTTAGTGCGTTACAAAAAACGTCTAGTGTGCAGCCGGCCTTAACCGACACTTCTGCTACCAGAGCAAAAAACAAAGCTCACCTGATGCTGCAGCACGGCCTAACAAAGAGTAGAGGTTGGGCCAAATCTGGAATTCCAAGATCTGGAAGACTCTGAACACTGGAATTTCTGATATACTCTGTAGAGGCTCCACTTCCAGGACGCTGCAGCAGATTGCAGCACACGTGGGGAGCGTATTAGCAGCCCCAGTGTGCGACATGCTGAGCAGAGTCATGCTAGCTGTGAGAAAGGCAGCACAACACTCCCAGCGCTCGTGGCTGCAGCAGGAAGATCAAAGCTCTCCTGCCGCAATCCCCTTTTCAAATGTCAGACTCTCCCCAAATCTGAATTCTGGAAGAATCCTTAATACTCAGGGTTCCGAGCATGTTAGACAAAAAGGTGCTCATTCTGTACTTTCCGACACGCTGAGCTCCACATACTTTGTAAGGCATCACTTATCGAAAACCAGGAGTGCCGTGTCAGTTTCCTTCAGCGATCTGTGCAAGACCCCAAGCAGCTACCTTTATGCATCTACAGTCCACAGCTTGGACTCGCACAGCTCGGAAAGCAATGCCACCATAGCTCCAGAGCAGAGGTGTAGCTGCACACATCTACCTCAAGGAATGCCATTGACCGATGTTTTGGTTTGGACACACCACTATTCATCCAATTTGTGTGGCTGAAACAGGCTCCGAGTGCTTTGAGCGCCGCTGGACTTTACAGGAAGTGGCAGCCGGTCACATCTAGGAGGAGCCTAGAGGCAGCCTGGCGCTGGATACAAAAGGAGCGTGTTCAACCTAAAAGGTTTAAAAAAAAAAAAGGAGGAGGGTGTGGAAGGAGAAAGGGTTAAATATTTAAGCCCCTAGTCCTTCTCTCCTATTTTAACCCTATAGTGTCCCTTTTCTTTTGTTGAATAGACAACTAGCTTAAGTGTAGTCAAAATATTCAAGTAGGTCAGTAATTTATTATTATACCGAAATGGAAATTACTGGCCAATACCGAAAATTCGGGATCAGTTTAGCCGAAAACCGATACCAAAAATCAGACATGAGAACCTAGGCTGGGCCAGGGACTCTCCTGATCCCGAAGGCCGGCCTAGCAAGCTGCTCGGCCAGCCTCCAGGCTCAGCTGGGCCTTCAAGGCCCAGCCGAGCAGCTTGCTCGGCCGAGCCTCCAGGCCCAGGTTCGCATGGCTGACTGGTTGCACCTACATCCTCCTACTTCGGCCCTGAGCTCCAGCGGTGACAGTCCTCCAGCTGTCGCAGGCTGCTCGGCCAGCCTCCAGGCCCCATTTTGAAAAGGAAAATTTTCAGCTGATTTTTTTTTTGGCTGAATCTTCCATTTCGGCCGAAAGCACCATTTTTCGACCGATAAAGGTCAGTGGCTGAAATTTCGGTGCATTTCTATTAAATTTAAAACATTTTTAGTCAGTCAGTGCTTCCAAGAAAAACAGATTTTTGGGGGGGGGCAGAGATCCAGAAGCCCTGACCATCAGAAAGCTAGGAATTACAATTCCTCTTTAACACCTTCACTGCCATGCGAGATTTGTTGAAGATATTTTTAAAAATCTTTCCAGTGTTTCAAATAAAAGTTAACAATTAAACATAAAGGTAAAATAGAAATTTTGCACAGAAATTGCTATTCTGAGATGCAGTTTCATAGTTATGAGATTGGCAATGCAGCTTCCAAAAGAATACCACTAGAATATAAAAACATTGTGGCATAATGCTGGCTGTTGTACTGCAGCAGTAATGTGTTTGGGGCTGCTATTTACAGCTTGTTTTATCTCTCTGCAGGGTGCCTGGAGAGAGATAAGACAGTGGATTTAATTTCTCCACGGGGTGGGGGCATACTAACCTTGCTAAAATTTTTTTTAAAAAAGCCAGAAACCCCCTTCACTCCCAAAGTCTAGTTATGGTCAACTCTAACCAAAGACCTGCACACTTAACAGGAACCTGCAGGTACTTCTATGAGAACAAAGTCTATATTATTTTATGTGACGTCCGTCACTTTGGGTGCACAGACTTTGAGTTGTATTTGGAAGGTGCAGGCATGATCTATACGATTTCCTTGCCCTCTCTTGTGCAGAGTTGTTACGAGAGCCCAGGTCACATATTTTCCCTTGGCTGCCGTGACTCGTTTTCTTCCACTAGTCCCGGGATTCTCCCCTCAGCAAGCAGAGATGAAAGCAAGGTCAGTTCTTAATTTTGCCATATTGGGTTAAGCAGACTCCCTGGCCATTGCAACAGGCCTCTTTTTATTTGGTACAGAATCAGATAACTGTGGTTAACATCTCAGCCCACCCAGACATCCCGGCACCGCGGTTATCCATGCTCTTCATCAGGTCCACCTTTTATGCGCAGATTGTAAGCTCTTGAACAGAATCAGAGGCCCCTGCTCTATGTGTTTAACATGTAGGTATATAGGTCATTCTGTCGCTCCCATTGTACAGTGCTACAGAACTTGGTGGCGCCTCATAAATAACTAACTGCAGTCTTACAAAGCAAGGGTCCTTGTTGGGGGTTTTCAGGGGAGAAGCAGAAATCCGGGGGTACCGTTTGATAGCTTGGGTCCCTATGGTGTCACAGTCCCAAAAGCACCCAGATCTGCAGGCAAGGGCCAGAGCGATAGCGTGTAGCATTAACCCCCGGTGATAGCGCATGGCTACGGCGGTGTGAGCCCCTGGGGCCAAGAAAGGCTCAGAAACGTGGGTTCCCTTCTGAAAAATCACCCCAACTGCAGCTCCCATGAGAGGGACCCTAACTCCAAAAGAGCAAAGGGTTTTCGGGGCACCAGCATTTAAAGTTTCTGCAGAGGTTTCCATTAAAGTGAATGCCGTGCGGGCCTGGAATGGGATTGGTTGGGGTTTCAAACCCAGCCCACTGGATGGCGATTGGCTATTGGTCCAAAACAAGGCTTCCCCTGGTGTCAGGAAACACGAGGGACAGGCTTAAAGGCATTTGGATTATATTCTGATGGGGGAAGTCACAAACCACCACTTTTAACATTAAAACCTAGACCAATAGCTTAAATGAGGGGAATAGCAGAGAAGCGAGGTTTACTACAGTCCACAGTCTCTGAGCACGGGGTTCCGTGAGAAGAGTGTTTGTGTAATCCGAGTTATTCAAGAATAACGTTAGTGTCCATTGTTCTGGTCCATGTGTAACTATCCGTTATTGGCTTGCTCTCCTCTCAGGAATGTGCATCTGTTTATGTCCACGTAGTTTGTTAATCTGCTTTGTCAGGCAACCACTGCCCCATTATCTGCTGCTGTTTTAGACTGTTTACCATTAGGGATGGTCATGGTCCTGTCTGGTCTAGGAATGTTGAGCAAAGGTTTATCCCTTTAAACCGGTCCTAGTCTAATTTTGTCTCACACTGAGGAGCAGCAGTAACCTGGGAATCCCACACAACATTTTCTAGGGGAAGTTTTGTGTATGTAAATAACCCATGTTTGACCGGATAAATATGTGTGCCCGTCCAATAAAAGTATTCAATTTTTTGACCGTGAAAACCTCCAGATATACAGCCTTGTCTTATTTCTGGGGGATGTTGGCAGGCTTTCTAAGTGTATCGGTCCTTCCAGCTTCGTCTGAGGACTGGAAGGCACCAAGGCCTGCTGGGGAGAACACTGGGCGGGTCCGGCAAGAAAGTGGTATTGACAGAGGTGACCCGGTAGGGGTACCGAGATCTGTTACATTGTACTTTTAGGTTTGGTTGCAAATTCGTGTTTTTTCATTCCATGATGTGCAAATGCAACAAAGTGGATCCCAACCCTGGTCTTCACGCACCCCTACCAGGCCGGATTTTAAGGATTATCTTGGGTGAAAAGCAGACGGAATCCTGCAATCACCAAAAAGATCACCAGTGCTATGCTTGAGATATCTGGCCTAGTAAGGGAAGCCCGAGTACAGGGTTGTGAAGCACTGATTTAGCAGGTTTGGGTTTCCATCTCAAACTAGCATTGTACCATTTTTAAGGACTATAGCCCATGTGCAATGTGCCGCAACACTGTGTGCGCATCAGTTTAAAAAAAAAAAACCTCGTATTCTGTGTACAACTTGTAATTGCAGGTCATTCATGGGGTATATTAATACCCGTATTGGGTAATCCATGAGTAGGATTATTTGTTTGGATGCTTCAAACCACAACGGCCAGATTGCTGTTGTGTTGGAAGATCTGGACAGGTCTTTGAAATAAAAGCACTGATCTGTATATGCATCAGTAGGTGCAGAACATATTGTGAGTCAGCTCTTAATCTGCACAGATGTTATCTGTGTTTATGTATGGCACACAACAAAGCCTGTGTACTCTGCTAAATATACACACGCACAAACAGTACCGGTGCTTGTCAGCAGCAAACCAAGAGTGCTGGTACGCCTGGTGTCTCTGCACAATCCAACTCTTCTTCAGGAAGGGAAGAAAAAAAAAAAAAAAAAAAGCAACACAGCCGAGAAAGCCCCGCCATGCTGCATCAAATGCTGCGGGGGCAAGCCAGCCTGTCTGAGGATTAAAGCGCAGCTCAGACAGAACAATGGCTGGGTTTTTAACCCTGCAGCCACTGGCCTCGGATAATCCAACAGACTGGAATCTGAGAGTCTGGCTCGTCCTCCTGCAAGGCAAGGAAAGCGACTGGGAAGAAGGAGAGACAATGACTAGAGGAGCCTGACCTTCCCACTGCAGATAATGCACACGAGAAGATCAGACGCGACCTTCTCACCAATGGCCGACAGATCAAAAAAGGGGGATAACTGCCATTTTTAGCCGATAAAGGCCCATCACAGCGGACCAAGAAATTAGATTAGGAGAGTGCAACTAGATTGAAATGCAGAACATATGTAGGATTCACGTAGCCCTATAAATGGGACACGTGGCTTTAAATTCATTCTGCAGTGATGCTGTGCCAGCCACTGACGGATACAGAGCATCATGGGATTTGTAGTCAAAGCATCCAAGAAGAGAAAGAATACCCTGGGTTCAAGATAGCAAGCCCTTATATATCAAAAATGTAAGAGGCAGGTATCAATTGCACATATTGTCTGGTACAGAATAAGACCCGTCATAATCCATTCCTTTAAGGAGGAGCCAGATACAAGATCATACACGAGTCTATGGTGATCTGGCCCCTGTGTTTATCAAGTTTTTCCATTACCAAGAAAATACAGTCATGCAAGTCCCTTGAACACATGTAAAACACAGAATGAGTGTGAAAAGGTGGATTTTAAATCTTTCAAGATCTAGGAGGGCCCAGAGCAGAGCATAGCATCATGGGGTTTGTAGTTCTGCAACAGCTGTGACGTCATCAATTGGACAGCTATCAATTTTTTCTTCTTTATAAAATTTTTAAAAAAAAAGCCAGCACAGACAACTAAAACAGACCTTAGAACTGGCAAATGATTATCCGCTCCCAATACCTGAGCATGGGGTGCTGAGCAACTCCATTGCTGGGGAGAGCCTTTTTTTTTTCCTTCTTCTAAAACAAACCCAATAAAGGGACAGGAAGCCTGTGACAAAACCACCTGGCTCACCCTGACTGTGCATGTGTACAGAGAATGCAGCAGCGAGTGACAAACAGGAAATGAATTTATCTAAATAAAGAGTCGGCGGATTCCATTGCAGAACAATCGCTGCAGAGGCTTTCACTTTTGCATGAGCACAGACAGGACATCAGAAAAACCATGTCAACCTGGGCGGAGGGAGATTAAGAAGGAAAAATAAACCCACCCCGCAAGAGACCCTTGTGTAACTGGGATCTACCTTTTAAACCCCCATCTTTATTAAAAAAAAAAATAAAAAAAAAAAAAAAAAAAAAAAAAGGCAGCTCAAGCGTGGGCATTAGACCAGGGCCCTATAGCCTGCTGCTTGTAGAAACTGCCCCTCTGACTTAAAATTGCCACGCTCGATTAGAAGTCTTCTTTCAATCTTAGAAAAGCAAGGACAAAGCCTGTTGTTTTTTGAGCCAGGTAAAGTCCAACACTGAATGAATGAATACATTAGTAAGTCAGAAAAACATCTATGAGCCCAAGGCTACCTGGCCCCAGCAGCAAAGCGAGATAGGATCGCAACCTTGAGAGTTAACCTCCCTGGTGGTATTCACGAGTGTGACTCAGGGTTAAATTTCACTACCGCAAACGGTAACCTCGAGCCGCACTCGGGCTGGATGCATACTCCCCTCCTCCTGGCTCCCTCGCCGTCCCCCGCAGTGTGATCGCGGCGAGTTGCTTCCTGGTAAGGCTCCCTGCGAGTCACACGATGCGGGGGGGGGGGGGGGAGCGGGACCAGCAGCAAACTTAGAAAAAAAAATACACTGTATAATTCAATGTGCAATGTTTATGAACGGCCACTAGGTGGCACTACAGGATAAGAAACAGACCATACATCGTCTCACCCTTGTTTTCAGACAGATTTCAGTGTTTTTTGTTGTATTTTATTGAATATTGTTTATTTGCATTATTTTGGATAATTTTTTTGGGATAATAAATTATTAGGTCATGTTTCAAATTTTATCGGACTCCGTGTATTTACTATTTTTATTTATTTATAAAAAGGATTTTACCAGTAAGGACTCTTGATTGCACGGATTTCAGTGCGTGATTCCGAATTATTACAGGCTATGTACAAAAACACGTTCCCTAAAAAAAAAAAAAAAAAAAAAAAATGTAAAAGAAAAAAAAAAACTTTAGGGAGGTTAAGGTAGGGTTGCAACTAATTTTTTTTTTAATGAAAAGATCGATTAAATGGATTTATTGGATGATTTTTTTTTTTTACATAAAAGGAAAACTATGTAAAAAGCAACCCCTCCCTCACCTTTTTTTCTACCCAATGTATGCAAATTATGGACATGTGTACTTTCACGCAAGGTACGCAATGACTGTTCAGAGTGATTGATTAACGCAGCGGGCGCATCTGAAACCCATGTCTGCTTTCTCCCCAAATGAATGCTGCTCTGCTACCAGTGCTCAGATATACATGATGAGGTCAGAACGCAAAACGGTGTGAGAGGGGGGGGGGCTCTCTACACAGCCTGACCTCTTTGATAAGCTAAAGTAGTCAGGGGGTGAAGAATGTCCCTTTAAAAAAAAAAGTTTTCATGAACAAACTGAGTCGGGGAAGGGACTGGAGGAGGGAAGTGAGCCTGGACAAGGGACTGGCCCCAGTATGGGAGGAAGTGAGTTTTGGTAGGAGACCAGACCTAAGTGTGGGAGGGAGTTTGGAGGAAGGAACTGGACCAAAGGGAGAGATGGCAGCTCCTGACTGGAGGGTGGGGTGGCGGCACAGGACCACAGTCCCAAGTAAGGATAAAACACCAGTGGTATAACTCCTCCACTCAGCGGCAGTACTTCAAGGTCTGTGCTTTAGTTCTGCTAGTGTAAAACTGAAAAAAACCAAAACTGGTTAGGTCTGAAATAACACTAACTAAAAATCATACAGAGTAAAGCAGTCGGCACGTTTTCTTCAATCAGCTCCGACGTAACATCTGGAGGTTATTAACATTTAACTCAGTCCGACTAAACGGTGCTGTACACAGAGCGACTAATCAATGAGAATTGTCCACTATTCTCATTATCGATTAGTTGTTTCAGCCCTAGTTAAAAGAGATACCGTATTGAAAAGTGGAAGTTCCTTTTTTTGTCCTTAAATAATTTGGCCAATGCCTCTGCTCAATTTAGTATTTTAATGGAATTTCCTTCACTTTTGTCCCGTGCAGCTCCTCTTAGGCTCAAACCTCCGAACCACGAAGAGGTCCTGCGCAATTTGTGCTCATACACCACTGCAAATTGTGCACCGCTATGGGACTTGAGCAACAGAACTTGCATACGTAAAGTGCACCTGTGCAGAATGATGGAGCGGAGCAAACGTGCATAGACCCGATCTATCTGCTGCCTTTGAGTTCGCTAGCTTGCAATGTCAGTCTCAGGTGATGTCAGCACCCGCGCTGCATGTTGACTCCACTAGTGACCGGCAGCAAGGAAATTCAAGATACCAGCTTCAGGTGACACCGGGTAGGGTGGGGTGGCTGAAACTCCACTTCGCCTAGCATGTCACCCGGTCTGGCCATGAGGCGACGGGAGAAGAGCCACTCTGCTCATACTGACCACTCTATTGTTTTACAGTGGTCAGGATGTGAAGAGTGTCCCTTTAAATGAATATTTCCAAAAAGGTTTCCCCTGATGTTTCTGAAATACAACTCCCACAATTCTCTGGCCATCTATCACATTCAAATCATTATGGGAATTGTAGGCATCAACATCTAGGGGCGCGAGTTTGATAGCCCTGCTCTAAAGTCTTCTTCGAGCCAGAACTCGTCTGAAGATTTACACAGATTAATCCAGTAAAGCCAGAGGGAGGATTCTAAGAGCCAGTGGCTACCTGGGTTTGTCAAGCCTTGCTTTGCGATTTTATCATTCTTTTAACATGCCGCCATAGCTAAAGTCTGCAGGAGATTGCAGCGGGAGTGAGAAACCAGGATACCCTGAGGACATTCCATATCCAAACTAAAAAAAAAATTACAATTGCCCAACATGTATTAAGGTAGCAGAGAGTGGCCTCGCCTTCCAAGATAATTGGCCAAAACATCACCGGCATGGTCATATGGATATGGCACCTCTGAATACAAAGAAGACATAAGCCCGAATGGACCCCCTATGGTGTGACTCGCGTTGATCCTCTCGCATGGTTACACGTCTGGTTCAGTCCCTGCCTTCAGGTGGCACCGGAAAAAGTTTAGAATGTAAATGCCACACGGGAGGAAGGACGGCAGCCAGTTCAAGATTTTCGGCGCTGAGCAACTGCACGTTTAATAAATTACCAAGAACAGGGCTTGGCAAATCCAGGGGCCGGATACATAAAGGCTGCCAGGGTTCAACCTTTAGCTCAAATTACATTATTCTACACAAATATAGAAAGAATAAATATTTCTGGATTTTTCCAAAGACTGATATCAATCTCTGAAACCCTGAACTACATCCGTCCCTTTCTTAAATTAGAACTCTACTAAAGTGCTCATCCAAGCTCTCATCTCCCGCCTTGACTACTGTAACCTACTCTGGCCTAAAAAAAAAAAAAAAAAAAACACATCCCAGATTCTCCCTCTGCAGTCCAATGAACGCCTGTGCCAGACTCCTACACCTCACCTCCCCCTCTGATCAATGTCTACAAACGTCTCAGTGTTTCCTTTAGAATCCATTTCAGAATATTAGCGCTCACATACAAAGCTCTCCATAACCGCGCTCCTGCCTACATCTCCTCCCTTATTAGCAGGTACATCCCATCCCGACCACGTCGCTCTCACAATGATCTGATGCTATCACAGGGCTTGACAAAGCCAGGAGCCTGGTAGCCATTGGCTCCTAAATTTCCAGTTTATTTTACACCAATCTAAAAGCATCTAGTTGGCTTCAATGTTTTCTTCCCGTCTCCTACATTTAATGTAAATATATCCAGCCCGTGTGAGTGTGTTAATCGGGTGTCCAATGACAACAGAGCAAAGAAAATAAAGTACCGTATATACTCGCGTATAAGCCGAGTTTCTTGACTCCGATTTTGAGTCAAAAAAACACGATTCGGCTTATACGCCAGTCAAGGAGCGCAGCAATCGGCAACCTACGACCCGCAGGCTGTAGAATTAAGGCCCGCCGGTGTCCGTGATAATTTCATGGACACCCGGCCCTTCGATGACAGCAGCACCCCGTAGCGGAGGAGCCGGAAATGCGCGTCTTCCGCTCCAGGCGCTGCTGTCATTTGAGACTGGCGGCTCGGCAGGTCTGTCTGCTGGGGCTCTGTGTTACTCCTTCATACTGCCCCTGGGTATCAATGCTGTGCCCTGTATTACTCCTTCATACTTAGGCTTATACTCGAGTCAATAAGTTTTCACAGGTTTTTTGGGAAAAAGTAGGGGGGGGGGGGTCGGCTTATACCCGAGTATATTACGGGTAAACGAATAAAAACACACACATACATACATACATACATACATACATACATACATATATATACACATATATATATATATATAATCTCCAGGTGCCTGTCATGTGGTGATGGATAGTAGTTTGAAAAGGAAAATATGACGGCACTCCAGGACTGTCAACTTGTAATTTATTTGATCATGAGTGTCAACGTTTCAGCTCCCAAACCGGAGCTTTCCTCAGGACAAAAGTTATTAGGTTATACAATGCAACAGTATGCTTTTATACATGAAGAGTAAAATAAACTTACCCCACACCTGCGGCGTTGCCAGTGTCCCTGTGCGCATGCATCCCGGTCGCTCCCAGATGACGTGATACGTTGGCATAGCAACCCAGATGCGCATTTTTCATTCCCTACCACCAAGTGCAAAAAAAGTAGGCAATACAGCAGCAAAAACCAACGCTTCATAATACACCACAGCTGTGGATTTCAAACCCAAGGGTGCATTTAGAGATATCAACATTGCAGCAAGACGTATATACCATAGGACCCAAACAATGCGGAACAAAAAAAATAAGATCGTCAATCCAGGCCCGGCAAGAATAGACTGACTAGTAGGTGGAGCCTCCCAATCACACAGAACATCGGAATGAGGGGAGTGTTCAAAACATGGAATACATTATTTTTTCATTTAAACCATCAGGATAGATCGTACGTAGATGGTGGATCCAAAACGTTTCTTTTCTAAGTAACATTAACCCCCGATCTCCGCCCCTATGTGGCACTGGAATATGATCTATTGCAATGAATTTTAGTGAACTCAAGGGGTGATTTAATTCCAAGAAATGACGGGCAACAGGTTTATCGGATGCGCCATCCCGGTAGGCAGGGCCGGTGCAAGCATTTTTGTCTACTCAGGCGAAGGTGCGTTTTGGTGCCCCCCCCCCTCCAATATCAGCATAGAGATTACATAGTTACATAGTTATATAGGCTGAAAAAAGACATGCGTCCATCGGGTTCAGCCTCTCCCACATAACCTACTGCTGTTGATCCAAAAGAAGGCAAAAAACCCAGTCTGAATGCTTGCCAATATGCAACATACTGGGAAAAAATTCCTTCTTGACCCCAGAATGGCAGTCAGATTTCTCCTTGGATCAAGAAGCTTTTACCCACATATTAAATATTATAACCCTTAATATTCTGTGTCTGCAGGAAGTCATCCAGTCGTTTTTTAAAAGTCTGTACAGACTGACCCAACCACCTCAACAGGCAGAGAATTCCACAGCTTTATTGTTCTCACCGTAAAATAACCCTTCCTATGCTTTAAGCTAAATTTTCTTTCTTCCAGTCTAAATGGATGACCCCTTGTCCTATGTATAGTCCTGTTAATGAATAGGTTATCAGACAATGGTTGATAATGGCCCCGTATATATTATATAAGGTTATCAGATCCCCTCTAAGGCGCCGTTTCTCTAAACTAAACAGGTTTAAGCTTGTTAGTCTTTCCTCATAACTTAACCCTTCCATCCCCCTTATTAATTTAGTTGCCGTCTCTGCACTTTTTCTAACGATATAATATCTTTAAGACAGGTGCCCAAAATTGCACGGCATATTCAAGGTGCGGCCTGACCATTGATTTATACAGAGGCAAAATTATGTTTTTTCCCGTGAGTGAACTCCCCTTTTAATGCATGCCAGTACTTTGCTGGCCTTGGCGGCTGCTGTTTGACAATGCACATTGTTACTTAGTTTGAAGTCTATGATTATCCCAAATCCTTCTCCTGCTTGGATTTCCCTAACTCCGTACCATTTAGGGTATAAATTGCTTGTGTGTTCTTCACTCCAAAGTGCATAACTTTACATTTATCTAGATTAAATCTCATCTGCCATTTAAGTGCCAGTCCCCCAATCTATCTAAATCCCTCTGCAGCGAAGTAACATCCTGCTCACATTGTATTACTTTTCCTAGCTTTGTGTCATCTGCAAACACTGATACATGACTTTCAATGCCTATCTCAAGGTCATTTATAAATAAATTGAATAGTATTGGTCCTATAACAGACCCCCTGAGGGACACCGCTTACCACTGGTGTCCATCTTGAAAATGTACCATTTATGACCACTCTCTGTACCCTATCTTTTAGCCAGTTTTCTATCCAAGAACAAGTATTTTCATCTAGACCATTTTTTCTTATTTAAGTAGTAACCTTTTGTGTGGAACTGTGTCGAAAGCTTTGGCAAAATCTAAGTAAATCACATCCACTGCGACCCCCTGATCTATACTGCTACTTACTTCCTCATAGAACGTAATTAGGTTAGTCTGACATGATCTGTGTTTCATGAAACCATGCTGATTTTTGCCAATTACATTATACCTCCCAATAAATTCCTGAATATTATCCCTTAGTAACCCCTCAAATACTTTCCCAGCCACAGATGTTAAGCTCACAGGTCTATAATTCCCAGGCACAAATTTTAAACCTTTCTTAAATATAGGGACCACGTCAGCTTTTCTCCAATCCTCTGGTACTATTCCTGAAAGAAAGAAGAGATGCATAATAATAGTCTCTATCAGGAGTATTTAGTGTCTTCTCACCGAAAGTAAAGGACGCTGAATGTTGCTCTTGCAAGGACAACCTCTAGCAGTGGTCTGAGGCACTGATTGATTGGCACTATGGCACAGGAGTGTCACCAAAACTATGCTGTGCCTGGTGGTGCCACTTCTGTGCCACATTGCCAATACCCACAATATATTACCAGTGTCACAGCTTCCGTACCTTACCACTTGCTGCGATACTGCTCCCACTGGAGACTATTCTATTTAACAGTGATATAGAAAGGGTAGTAGATACATGGAATAGCCTCCCAGTGGGGGCAGTAACAGAATATAGAAAGGGTAGTAGATACATGGAATAGCCTCCCAGTGGGAGCAGTATCTACTACCCTTTCTATATCACTGTTACTGCCCCCACTGGGAGGCTATTCCATGTATCTACTACCCATTCTATATCACTGTTACTGCTCCCACTGGGAGGCTATTCCATGTATCTACTACCCTTTCTATATCACTGTTACAGGTAATAGCCTCCCAGTGGGAGCAGTAACAGTGATATAGAAAGGGTAGTAGATACAGGTAATAGCCTCCTAGTGGGAGCAGTATCTACTACCCTTTCTATATCACTGTTACTGCTCCCACTGGGAGGCTATTCCATGTAACAGTGATATAGAAAGGGTAGTAGATACATAGAATAGCCTCCCAGGGGCAGTATCTACTACCCTTTCTATATCACTGTTACATGGAATAGCCTCCCAGTGGGGGCAGTAACAGTGATATAAGAGTGAGAGATCTCCCCTGCTGTGAAGGAGAAGCTTGTGTTTTTAACTCCTGCTGGACCAGGTATTTGAGCTCCACATTAAAAAGCACAGCTGAAGCACATTGCAGTGTGGTGCTCAGATAACTGGTCCAACATGAATTAAAAACACAAGCTTCTCCTTCACAGCAGGGGAGATTGTGTGTGTCTGTAGAGGGGGAGTGCCACAAACACGGGGCAGAGGGAGAGCAGGAAGTGGGATCACTCACCTCCTGCCCTGGGGGGGATCTCTGCTGCAGACTCAAGCAGGGCTGTTCACACCTCCTCACTTGTCAGCTGGAAAAGGAGCACCAAGAGGCAGCACTTGTCCCACAGCTCTGCTGCATCTCGGGAGCGCCCTCTCCCTCATCAGCCCGGAAGTGAAGGAACTGCTCCAGTCACAGGGAGGAGGAGGATACTTTTCCTAATGGGTGGCACTAGAAATCCCTGGCCAGCAGTAGACAGGGAACTAGATTGTGGCGCCCCCTAGTTTGGCATCAGGCCAGGACAGTAAGGCAGCCGCCTGAGCTGCCTTACATTAGCGCCGGCCCTGCCGGTAGGCTATACGTATATTGGAACGGTGGTTCCTAATACGTTCACACAGGGGGGTAGAGGTCTTCCCTATATAGGCAAGACCACAGGGACATGTTATTTTGTACACCACATGATCCGTTTTGCACGTTATGTTATAACGTATTTTAAACACTTTCCCAGTATGTGGGTGTGAAAATGTTTTGGCAGGAATCCTGTGGCCACACGTAACACATCCCAAGCATCTTTAAGCAACATGACCACCTAAGCTATTTTAGGTGGTCATGATGCCCAGAGTATCCTGCTCTCTGTCCCCCCCTCCCTCCGCTCAGTCGATCAGCTGAAAATGCTGAAAACAGCTGAGAGAGGCGGAGAAGTTTACTCCGCCCTCCCAGCTGTCAGTCAGCAGAGCGGGAATCATATTACCCGCTTCTGCCGAGTAGGAGACGTCATCGCGCTTTTAGCGCGATGACGTCTCCAACTCACCGCAGAAGCTGGCGGCTCCCTCTGAGGGTTAGTGTTGCGCGCATCCTCTTGCGCGCGACACTAATCCTCAGAGGGAGCCGGGAGGAAGCCTGCCGATTGGCTGGCTTATGTGAGAGGCGCGCATGCGCGCTTCTCACGTAAACTAGAAGCCAAGAAGCAAGAAGAAGGACGGGAGCGGAAGAGGAGGGAGGGGAGTATAATAATAAAAAAATTTAAAAAAAACGCCGCTGGAAACAAGGGGATTTTAGGGTAAGTATCAGTTACAAGAAAAAAAATAAAAACGAAAGATTTATTAAGGGAATAGGGATAGGTTAGGATAAAAAAAAAAACGGGGGGGGTGATTTTTTGAGTAGAGTCTTCCTTTAACAATACCCCTGGGTGCCGATGTATAGCTTTTCACGGGATCCGTATGGACCAACATATCTTTAAGATTTCTCCCTATTTTATAGCAGAACATTGGTTTGGACCTGAAAATGTGTGGTAGGGAGAGGTCATGATCCAGTACATGCCAATTCTTCCTGATGGTACGTGTTAACTCTTTCGTAGCAGTATTAAACTGCATGGGGAACCTTAACCTCGTATCAGTCTGAGGGTTCTCCCTTACAGGGTGTGAAACACGTGCAAGAGCAGAATCCAGGACTTTGGCAGAATAGCCTCGCTCCCTGAACTTCCTGTACATCTCTTGTAACTGTCGTGTTTGACCTGGTTCCGCGGAGTTGTTGCGATAGACCCTAAGGAATTGTGCATAGGGCAGAGCTTTTTGAGTGTGTTCAGGGTGGGCACTAGACGCATGCAGTACAGTGTTCCTATCTGTAGGTTTAGAGTACAGAGAATGTTCCAATTTGCTGTCCTTGATATAGATCCACACCCGTCTTTTGTAGATCACTACTTTAGATTTGAAAACAACTGGTATCTACAAAAGACGGGTACGTCAATGGGGGCTGCAATGGCACCGATGTACGCGAACGCGTATATGTATAAATTCGAAAAGGAATTCATTCTACCTAAATATACATTGAACATCATTGAATATATACGATACATAGATGACGTATTTATCCTATGGCGGGGAACATTGGAAGAGGCAAGGGACGTGGAAATCTACATCAATGGATTGGGATCCCCAGTAGAAGTTACCCTACAAGCAAACGAATCAAAAATAAAATTTTTGGATGTGGAGATCTATATCAAGGACAGCAAATTGGAACATTCTCTGTACTCTAAACCTACAGATAGGAACACTGTACTGCATGCATCTAGTGCCCACCCTGAACACACTCAAAAAGCTCTGCCCTATGCACAATTCCTTAGGGTCTGTCGCAACAACTCCGAGGAACCAGGTCGAACACGACAGTTACAAGAGATGTACAGGAAGCGAGGCTATTCTGCCAAAGTCCTGGATTCTGCTCTTGCACGTGTTTCACACCCTGTAAGGGAGAACCCTTAGACTGATACGAGGTTAAGGTTCCCCATGCAGTTTAATACTGCTACGAAAGAGTTAACACGTACCATCAGGAAGAATTGGCATGTACTGGATCATGACCTCTCCCTACCACACATTTTCAGGTCCAAACCAATGTTCTGCTATAAAAAAGAGGGAGAAATCTTAAAGATATGTTGGTCCATACGGATCCCGTGAAACGCTATACATCGGCACCCAGGGGTATTGTTAATACTGGTTGTAAAAGATGCTTGGGATGTGTTACGTGTGGCCACGTGATTCCTGCCAAAACATTTTCACACCCACATACTGGGAAAGTGTTTAAAATACGTTATAACATAACGTGCAAAACGGATCATGTGGTGTACAAAATAACATGTCCCTGTGGTCTTGCCTATATAGGGAAGACCTCTACCCCCCTGTGTGAACGTATTAGGAACCACCGTTCCAATATACGTATAGCCTACCGGGATGGCGCATCCGATAAACCTGTTGCCCGTCATTTCTTGGAATTAAATCACCCCTTGAGTTCACTAAAATTCATTGCAATAGATCATATTCTCTCAAACTCTCATCTAAACTCTACCCCAAACTAGGTGCCCTGTACAGAAACAAATCCTGCCTGAGCCCCGCGGTAAGAAAGCAGATTGTACAACAAATGCTTATGCCAGCCATTGAATACGGAGATGTAGTGTATGCAGCCGCCCGCAAACACACCTCCAGAAACTTACTACATTGTATAACTCATTCTGTCGCTTTGTGCTACAATGTAACTACATGACACACCATTGTGACATGTTAAAAGAACTAAACTGGCCATCACTGGACTCTAGACGCACCCTTCACCTTTCCAACCTGGTGTTTAAGAGCTTTTCTGGGAAGCTGCCACCCTATCTGAATATGCTGCTTCCACCGGCAGTTCCCTCATCCTATAACCTCAGATCCAGGACCAGCACCTTACTTGCAATACAAAAAGAAAATGGCTCGATCCTCATTTTCCTACAGAGCACCGCAAATATGGAATAACCTCCCAGACGCCATCAAATCTTCCCCCAGTCTAGTCCCTTAAGACTTCCCTATTAACATACCTCAATACGAAATGCACCTGTAAAACATGTAACATAATGACTTTATTTCCTCCATATTTATTTTTCTGTTAATCTGTATATTTGGTCTTGTGTTAATATCTTGCATTTTACTATTTTTTTGTATTTCTGTAACCACTCAATGTTCTCGAACCCAGGACATACTTGAAAACGAGAGAAATCTCAATGTATCCTTCCTGGTAAAATCCTTTTATAAATAAAATAAAAATAAAATAAAAATATTCCAGTGCCACATAGGGGCGGAGATCGGGGGTTAATGTTACTTAGAAAAGAAACGTTTTGGATCCACCATCTACGTACGATCTATCCCGATGGTTTAAATGAAAAAATAATGTATTCCATGTTTTGAACACTCCCCTCATTCCGATGTTCTGTGTGATTGGGAGGCTCCACCTACTAGTCACAGTCTATTCTTGCCGGGCCTGGATTGACGATCTTATTTTTTTGTTCCTCATTGTTTGGGTCCTATGGTATATACGTCTTGCTGCAACGTTGATATCTCTAAATGCACCCTTGGGTTTGAAATCCACAGCTGTGGTGTATTATGAAGCGTTGGTTTTTGCTGCTGTATTGCCTACTTTTTTGCACTTGGGGTAGGGAATGAAAATGCGCGTCTGGGTTGCTATGCCAACATATCACGTCATCTGGGAGCGACCGGGATGAATACGCGCATGCGCACAGGGACACTGGCAACGCCGCAGGTGTGGGGTAAGTTTATTTTACTCTTCATGTATAAAAGCATACTGTTGCATTGTATAACTTTTGTCCTGGGAGCTGAAACGTTGACACTCATGATCAAATAAATTACAAGTTGACAGTCCAGGAGTGCCGTCATATTTTCCTTTTCAAATTATATATATATATCTGATATTAGAAGCAACGGTGTACACTTCTAGGCTCAAAAAAAGTAGCCAAAAGACATCTAACCGTAAAAAGCACCAGGTAACAAAGTGATAAGATAGATGCAGCTAAAATCATAATTTGGGTCAGTACAAACCAACTCCCAGATGCAGAGGCAAGGTTCCCAACATGTCGGCGAGGATTCGCCTTGATAAAAGGTGAACACTCTGCGAAACGCTGGCTCCTAGATTCAAAAAGCAAATTGTCAAGCCCTGTGCCATCATCTTCACGTACCCAGACCCAACGCTCGCCTTCAGGACGTCTCCCGAGCTGTCCCTTTTCTATCCCCGCCACAGACTGAAAACACATTAGAGAAGCCTATAGGTTCCACCATGATCCCCCACTGTACATTCCATGCGCCATCTTCCCATTCAGCCCACATGCACCCCGCTACTTCATATGCTCTGCCATTTATATTCACCTACCCATTGTGTCACCCCTCTCAGATTGCAAGCTCGAGTAGTGTTCTCATTTACAGTTCTGTGTAGCATGTATGTATATTTGTTATTATGTCTCATTGTACAGCGCTATGGAACTTGTTGGCACTTAATGTGCAGTTAAGTGGCTCCTATTTGAATAAACTGTACAACACGGTGCAGAAATGAAAGATAAAAAGCAATCCTCGTATTTCAGGTCCTTGTAAACCCCCAGCCTTTACAGCTTCTGCAGCGTCCCTATGTCCGTACACTATGGGGCAGCCGGGACCAGCAGATAGACGCAGGACGCAGGGAATGTGCAGCATGAGAAAGCACTGCCAGTGCCCGGGCCAATATTTTGGCGAGGGGCAAGTTAGTTATAGGTGTGGCACGGTTTGCAGTGAAATCAGCATCATGACACAAGGAGGAAGGTTTATCAAAGCAAATCGGGAATAAAATCTGTCACTTATCCGATTTTAGTTGCCGTGACGATCTGAAGACACAGAAAAGTGATGGCTTTCCACAGCTTTGTAAATCTCAGTTATAAAACACCCACCCCATCACCGACGTGTGTGAATTGATAAATATTGGGGGAGCGTGTTCTTTATTGTTCTGAACTTTGAGCTCTCCGCATGACAGTTACCATTACACAATCCCTCGCGGCGCGCAAGACGCGCCAAAACGTCCAAAAGAATCACCACCACCAGGGCAAAAAACTACAGGTTAGAGGCCAATGAACGGATGAAAGTCCGGTTTACAAAATAAAATAAAAAGATTAAATATGATCAGCTTTACGGTAAACAGGTGGAGAGATTGGCAAAACAAGCAATAAACTGCCAATTGGACGCCAGATCAACTGACCGCCGAATGGTCGGGATTCATTGTCCAACCCTGGAGAGCTGGGGAAACATCCTGGGGGGGGGGGGGGGCACGTCAAGGTGGCGAGTGTGTCACATTCTACGGACAGGAGAACTGCACAAGAGAGTGGGGGGCAGGCCGGGCGAACAAAAAAGGTGGTGTCCAGGATTAGATGCCACAAGTCCTGCCCAATTTCTTGATGCATAACATTGGATGGTGTCACAGATCCCAAAGTGGGGAGGTGAGGCCATCAAGACATTTTATTGGCAGATCCTGGATATGGCACGACTGATCCGATCAGGGGCACGAGAAAATTGTGCTTATACCAATGTTGGCCATTTGTTATACGGTGAAAAAAAACACAAGAAAAAAAAAAAGCCAGTCGAGGAATAAAAAGGTGCCACTGAGACATCCCGCTTGACATAAATGCAACATTAATGGGGGCATCTAGGACATAACAGCCCAAAGGGGCAAAACCCGATGAGGATAGTTAGGATTTACCAATCCCTCCAGGAAATCACGTTCCCTTCTGCTTCATCCTCAAAATATCACAGATCTTATTCAGAAACCTCATGCCTTGGTGGATGGGGGAAGGGAAAGAAGTAGGTCGCTGGGAGCCATGAACTGGATGGGAAGCAGATGGAGCAACAAAGCAGAAATATAAGCGGTCACACTGCTGTACAGATTCCCAAATGTAAACCGTGGGACATCACGATGCATTTCACATACTGTAAGGATAATCACAGAATAAATAGGCAGTGTGTATAATAAATATATATCTTATCACCAGCCTCAACATTGAATTTCCCTTTCAATGTCCTCCGAGTCATCATGGCCTTGTCACCTAAACAAGGTCCTCCAAATACAGCCAATTTCAACCCCCCCCCCCCAACCACCACTCTACAGCCCTGTGGCCGTATGCAAAAAACAGGTGGCCAAATGGGCTTTCTAGGCATGTTTGTTAGAGGGTTAAGCTGCACTGCCTGGCAGCTTTGAAACAATGTCTGCACCGGCTCCCCTCTGGCAACCGTGGAGTTAATACACTCCGCACAAAGGAATTCTCGGAATGTCAGTGAAAAAACACAGGAACCCCATTGGCCTGCCGAAGCCCATGTTACCATGGCTCCTAATGCCCGCCTTCCAAAGATTCTGGAGATGTGTGGAGGTATTTCAGGAGCCTGGCACAGCGTATACACTACCCACACCACCACATCAAGACTAAAAAAACCAACACACAGAACTAAGTCATTAGCCAGGATGCGACAAATCTAGGGCTCAGGTAGTCCTGGGCTTCTCATTAGGGCTGCCGGATCGGCAATGTTTTTCTGGACACATCTTACAAATTTCATGCAGAGGCGAGCACAGGGAAAAGTGCTGCCCTGCAATATGCATGATATCACTTGCAGAAAGGATATAAGAGGCAGGTCACCTGGGATTTCCTTTTGATTGCTTACCTGCCGCGCGTATGGATGCTACATGCTGGGGTTTGCGTTTTCATGCACTGCCCATCAGCACACATTGTGTGTCCAGGAAAACATGGCTGATCTGCAACCCTACTCCTCACCCACAGCAAAAGGGTGCAATATAGTCAGTCCGTACATGTACATTTTATTTAGGCCTCGCTAGTTTTGTAACGGTCGTTAGCTGTATTTTTAATCACACGCTAGTTTGTCATGGCACCGCCGGGCACAGGAGGTAAAGTTTATGACCGCTAGTCCCATGTTGCTTTGCTGGCAGGCATACCAGGTCACAATGGAAGAAGCAGGCGCCGGCGTCCATACAGTCTGCAGGGGTACGTGCGATTCATTCCCTGCGCTTTCGCCTTAGTAGGCAGGACTGGAATAGCATAGCGAACCCATGAACAACCAGAAAGGATTTGTGTAGAATGAAGCAGAAATTCAGCAGCCCAAAAGGAAAAACACTAGGACACTGGCTACTCATCGATAACCTATTCATGACCAAAAACCATGTAAATCAACTAAAAGAACACGATTTGCGTACCTTTTAATGCAAGATTAGTGCGCCCCCGGAAGAAAAAAAAAAAAAAAACATCTGCAATGTCACCGTCACTCTGTATTATAGTAAGTGAGGTAAAAGGAGCAGCCACCTCCCTCAATGTAAGAAAAACACTCAAAAAAGGTTACAGCAGCCAGGGAGGGGGCAGAATACAGGGAGAGCTCTGCAGTCACTCGCTGCTGTACAGGGATACAATTCAGGGGGTTATAATGACAGAAAATGCCTGTACAGTGCGTTACTGTAATTTCCATACGCATTTCATTTTCTATTGGAATTTCTTCTGAAGCTGCGAGCGCTAATAATCTCATCAGGATCTCTAGAAATCTGCAGAAAGCAGGAGATCTGAACACGTGCATCACCTGCATCACATTTACTGTAATGGACTCAAAGACCACAAATAATTCCCTGTATGCCACTAATGCAGATCAGTGTGACAGCGTGCGCAATATGGGACACCATCTAGAGTTTAGAAGTTTCATTCCAGCAACATTTCAGTAAAGGATAAACTTACACAGAAAAAAAAAAAAAGTAAAACTTGCAACTGTGAACATCTGAGTAGCAATCTTTATGAAGAAAATAAATAAAAGTAGCAAGAGAGGCATGGATAAAAGTTATCAAAATTAAAACAGGGAAAGTTTTGTATGGCGTTTAATGTAGAATACAGGAATCTAGGAGACACCGGCTTCCAGGCTCATGTCACTCCCAGATCTATTGAATTTAATCTGACAAGTACTAACCCCCCCCCCCAATTATACTGTATTTTCAGTCATGCAGGCAGTACTTCCTGCTCACATTTAGATTTAGGGACATAAGGTTTTCCAGGGTGTAAAGTGGCCAGTTTTCTAGGTAAATGAATTGATCAACTTGGGGGTGGGGTGGGGGGGGGGGCATACTCCTCTCCGGATGTAGGAGTTGAGACACTCTTGAAATCCTGGCCACGTTCTTTTCAAGTGATCCTTTACCAAACGCTGGGTGAAACTCCAGCATCACCAGCAGCCAGGAATTTCAATTTCCCAACTGCTGACCACCAGACCGCCGACAAGTGACGCGGCACACTCTGCGTGCCGGAATCATTTTCTCAGGCTGCCTGTGATAGCGAGCGTCTGGCACTGAGCCGATGGATTGGTTCTGTGCAGGAGCAACAGTGCACAGGTCTGTAGCAAAGACAAGTTTGCATTTCCTATGTTAAACAATTTGTGCAGCAACGCAAATTGCGTAGAAAACCTGCAGGGACTTCCAGATTTCTAAAGCCACTGAGTTGAAGGGGAGAAGCTGTGAATAAGGACAGTGTCAGACGAGTGCGCCATCTGCGCCCGTACTGACGTGAGTCGGGGGCTTGCAACACGCTGTAGCGCGTGCACGAATTGAGCGCCCTACAGCAGACATGCTGAAAGGCCCCCCCCCCCCCGACGAAACGCTACAACATGCGTTCGATGGGGGGGGCGCAAAGCACGATTCTCCATTTGGAGGATCGAGCCTTGCAGCGCTTAGCGCACTAACTGCACTCAGCAAGGTGGCCAGACGGGCGTCAGAGTGGAAGGAACGCACGTGACAGAATACACTCATCCTGAAGAATCCTAAATTCACAAAAATAAAAACAAATTGAGCAGAGGCGGTCAGCAGCACCTGTCCAATCATTTAAGGGCAAAGCTGTGGGGGCGGGGTGTGATTTTAAGTAGTGTGTTCCTTTAAGAGGCAGAGAGGAAACCACTGGTCTGAACAGGATACATGCACGATCTGTAAGGCAGCTTGCTTTTTGGTTTTCAGGTTACAGTAGCATATCTACCTGAGGCATACATTGCTGTCCAACACCTTTTTCAGACCAGAGTACACACAAGGAAACGACACTACGATTGCAGAAAGCTAAAACCCAGCAGAAAGCACGTGATGGTTTTAATGGGTGTGCGGATAATGTATAACTTTTTCTCATCTGGAAAACCTCCTAGCAAGTTGGTCGGAACTGGCCAACCCAAGCTCCATTGTCATAAACGAGGACCAACACAACCATGAAATGCTGCGTGACAGCTCCTGGAGCGGAAACCAGGTAAGCGCAGTCTGCAATCTCATCAAGGGAAGAAATACTACATGACTCCATAAAAAGCAAGGCAATACCCACCCCATGATGGGATAGTACCTCGAGAGTGCATCTGGACGGTACCGGTCCAATTCAACTGGAAGTGGCAATAAGGAAACAAGACTGCAGTGTTTTTCCGGGCTCACGAACCACATAGTACATTTAGACATGAAGAAACTGAAGGCAAAAGGAGAAATCCAACCCCGTTTACCCACACAGGTGTTTCCAAGAAATACATCTGCAAACACAAATCTATGAGAAGGGTCTGCAGTATTAAGCAAAGGGAGCACAATAGAAAGCACAGAGACCAGCAGCGGAACAAGATAAAAAGTAATAAGTAGGGGATAAACACTTACAGCGGCACGTGACTTTGCCGAGTGTCCACCCGAGCCAGCTCGTCTTCCTCGAAATCAGAGTCTCCACCTGAGCTACTCTCTGTGGCATCCGAATCGAAGCCAGACTCGCAGGTCCGTAGCGCGGAGGAGCCAGAAAGGCTTAAACGCTCGAGTTCCCGAGCTGACGCTTTCAGGAACGCGCCCACGTTGCCGCTTCCCGTCTCACCCCTGCGTTGAGCCTCTGCTTTTCTGGTTAGAACAGTTAGTCGAGAGCGAGGGGCTTCGGAGCCCTGTCCGAGTGCAGCTCCAACCAAGCCTCCAAGCTGCTGGTGAAGGTGCCTTTCCACTTGCTTGGCCTGAACCAAGCGAAGCCTCTTCTGCAGCCAACGAGCCCGCTCTTCCATCTCCCCATGACGCCGCAGGAGGTTCTGGATGCGGGTCTCCGTGCACACCTGTCCCGTAGAGCCCTTTTGATCCTGCACGGTGGCGGGTGGTGAGCTACATGGAATGGGTGGGTCTTTGACCGTGGGTTCTAATGTCGGGATGGTAAGGTTGGGGGGCTTCTCCACTGCGGGCTTCATGGCTTTCTTTGCCAAGCCATTCAATGGCCCTCCCTGGGCCCCCCTCCCAGAGCTTGTGATACCTCTCAGTTCCTCCAGGTTGAACTCCAAGATGGAAGGCCGCCCACGACAGAGCGACTGAGACAGGATGGAGCAAGGGTTGAATACGCCGGCCAGTTTGATGGTCTCCTTCCTGGAGGTTCCACCGTAGCTTGCCACCAAGCCCGGGGAGGTGGGTGTAGGCAGTGAGCCACCGTTGGTCTCACCAAGGGGAAGGGAAGATGATGGAGGCGCCAGCTTGAAGTGTAAGTTGTGGGCATCAGGAGCAGGGTCAGTGAGAGCAGGAGCCATCGCAGCCATTCAGCACAGGGGAGAGGGTGGGAGAGGGGAAGGGGCTTCTACCCCGAAGGGGGAAGCCAAGGTAGGCCACGCTGTCCCCAGGCAAGTCCAAGGAGGGTCACCTGTAAAAGGCAAACAAAGAGGAGTTAAAAACAGAGACAACATATACAAATGCACAATACAAAACATTTTATATACAAACATGCAATTTATTTAATTATTGGCATGATCCCATCTATACGAAAACCACGAGAATACAACAAATCCCCACGCTTCAGGTAGAGCAAACGATAGGAAACTAAGACACAAAACAAGTGGTAAAAATCTGATCATATGCAACTAGACATGATGAGCGATATCTGGAGCCCAGGGGTCGGCAACCTTTACCTCGTCTTGTAACTACATTTCCAGCGAGGCTCAGCCAACCCTAGGATTGTGACCATCAAGGGAGGTGTAGCTCAAAAACCTCTGGCAGACCAAGGATGCCAACCCCGGTGTAGCCCATCCAATTCTAGTGCCAAAGTTGTGGAGTACAGGCTGGGCCTGCCCAATTTCAGATGGGATGCGCCATGAAAAATGAGAACTAAAATCCTAAAGATCCAGTTCCCACAGATGGCCAGCACTCGCTACTTTAACCGATCCGATCTCATGGTGGATGTACAGATACCCAGTGATTAGAACAATACAAAAAAAAAACAGAACACAAGAGAGAGAGGGCAAATACCCACTGAAAGGGGCTGAAATGGGAGCTAGAGGCATGGGGAAAGGGACGGCAGTAGTAGCCAAAGCGGTCATAGGAGCCATCAGGGCTATAACCCTCATTTGGGGAAAGTGGCTTCAGCAGATTCCAGGTGGAACATCTGAGATCGCTGTCCAGAAGAGTGCAGTGCCAGCTAAAATAACTGGGTGCGTGCACACGTTAGCTTTGGTTCTAAGGGAAAGGGGGGGGGTCTGATGGCACAGTAAAACCAAAAACATGGCAGACCACCACAGCTGCCCAACTTGATATCTGGGTCCTGTTTTTAGAAGCAGTAACCTGCGAGCGCAATCTCACTTTCACGTAACTAGATTGCACGAGCGGGTAACCAGTGGTATTATAGGAGCAGCAAAAAGGATTACGTGCCAAACGCTACAAAAAGGTAAACGCGCAATAAAGTCTGGAGTCATAGGAGTCCATTGTGTGTAACCGCAGGAGCTGCGCAAGATCTTGAGACGCCCAAGGTCCAGCGGAAGGAGACGGAGGAATTATTTTTCCTTGGCCTCCTTCAGATTCCAAACAGTCGGCGGATCGAGTCCAGAACCTCCGGCGCTGGATCCTGGTAAGCAAGTACTAATGCGGGAGTGGGCTTTATACTGCGTAGAACGTGATCTTGCGCTCATGAAATTACTTTATACCTGGTTTTAGGAAGTGAAATGGTAGCGTGTTGTTCCGATCGCAACATGACTGATGCGTGGTATGGAATGGCTAGTCAATCCAGCGCTAGTGGTGGTTTGCACATCCTTTACAAAGCACAGGATACGCAAGCCAGTGTAATAAAACGCACAGAGGTGGAGCGCTAACACCAGTTGCCACTCGACCTAGAATAGTAAGCTACGGTATGTGGACCGGTAAGTATTGGGTCAGACTTTGCAATAATTACTGAGCAGCACACAATCCATACGGCACCTAATGGTATAAAGCCCTACCGTGAACGCTGTCGTTAATGGGCTAAAGAAACCATCACCTCTTTGGCAGCCAAACTGCCCTTTAATATAAAGACAGGGGGGACACTCTACAAATCCTGACCCATCTATTATACTATACTGGAGGGGGGGGGGGTGTTACTGCACACAGCCTGACTAAACAAAAAAACTAGGGTGAAGTGGAGGAGTTTCCTTCATCCACCCCAGAACCAGCCAGAAATTTGAATTTCCCGACTGGCGGTCACCAGGCCACTCTAACTGGTGGCATTCGCACGCTCTGCACTCCTACTCCAGCCAATCCGAAGGAAGTGCTGCATGAAGCGGAAGAGTTTGCCACACACCACCCAGCATCACCAGGCAGCCGAGATTTATAGGGTTATTCAGAGAAAGGTGAAAACCAGGAGAAGTGAAAATTCTAGGTGATAATAGCCAAACCAGAAAAATTCTCCCATTTATCTCACTTTTCAACTCAGCTATTGTCACCTAGGATTTTCACCTCCAGTCATTCTCCTGGTTTTCACCTCTCTCTGAATAACCCTGATAGTAGTGACATCAGCACGCTCCACTCATGTCACCATCTCTCAGACCACTGGCATTAGCAAGAATCCTGAGTGGGGAAGCCAACGGTGCAGCTCTGCGCATGCAGGCGCTACGGAACTTGCGTTCAGAATCTCACAAGCATTGGAATATTCCAAGTGGGAAGGGGGGGAGCCTATAGATCCGTATCTATCGCAAAAACACAGACACTAACGGACTTACAAAAAAGTAAATACCTGGTGCTTAGCCACGAGCAGAAAAAGAGCTAGCACTCTAAACAAGGTCACATACTTTGTAATTTACAATATGCTTCATTATTAAACCGATATTTCAGCTGACAAACCCTCCAATAATTTATTTAAAAAAAATAATAAACAATTACAAGAGGAGACCTTAAAGTGCTAGCTCTTTTTCTGCTATACGCAAGACAAATACCACAGTTTTCGGTGTTTTTTTTTTTACGATTATGCCATGCAGATTCATACAAAACCTACCCTGACTCCTAAACATGCGCGGGTTAGCATAGGGGTTCCTAAATAATTTGTTGAGCTCGGTGTTCAGTGAGAACTAGTTTCAGAAGAAATAAAAAAATAAAAAAAAGAAGAGAAAGACATTGTGCAACTGCAGTATTATTATTATTGGGCCCAGATAGACAAAGACCCCTAAAATGTTACTTCTTGCTCCCAAGCCATTATTAAAAGAACACTAAGCCAGTGGTTCCAAACCGCGGTCCTCAAGGCCCCCTAACAGGCCAGGTGATATGATTCTGCATTTTCCCCAAGGTAATCCTTGAAACCTGGCCTGTTATGGGTACTTTAGGACCGTGGTTGGGAACCACTGCTCTAAAAGCCCATTCACACTGAGGGACATGAAAATCGTGCGATTTTCATACACGCGACATTGAGCGATAATATTGCACACTATCGCCGTTATGCGCGATAATACAAATCGTGAAAAAAGGGTCATGTGCCAGCGATGAGCTACAGGTGACATTGAGCTGCGCGATGTCAACAGCTCCACAGCGATATCCCGGGGAAATATGCACAATATCTTGGCAAAAACCACGCGATAAATGGCTCACTGAATGGGGCCATCGCTTCCCAAACCTGTCCTCAGGAGCCAAAACCAGGCCAGATTTTAAAAGGAACACTCTACACACCCTAAGTCCACTTCAGCTTTCTAGAGGGCCAGACTGTAGAGTGTGCACCCCCCCCCCCCGCATCCATCTGGAGGAGAAAATTACTGGGTGAAGTGGAGGAGTTTCCTCCCCCTACACCATGAGCCGGGATTTTAAGTTTCCCGGCTGTTGGTCACAGTCATTGTGATGCCAGCTGCTCTCAGACCACCTCAGATAGTGAGTTCTGAGAGTGACAACCTATATAACGGTTCTGTGCATACACGCACAGCTCCATCATCCTGCGCAGGCGCTACAGAACATGGGGGATGTGTCTTGGGCGGCGGGGGTAAAGTTGCTCCCAGATTCGCAGATCAGCAAGCGCTCACCCAAGAATAAAAGACTCCTGGAATTGGGGAACCGATCCAGGACCTACAAGAACTCAACGCTCAGGCATTAAGAGCCGTTGCATTGGCTGGACACCTGCTTTAGCATCCAGAGTGACACTCCTCTTGCAGGCTGCTGTGGCTCACAGGAAGCAGACAGGTCATGTACGGCGGAGCATTGAGGAAGCCCGGTGCTGGATTCAAGGGAGTTCTAAAGTTATCTAAAAAGGGGAAAGTGGGGTGGTCAGGAAGGGTTAAAATTTAAACCACCTCCATCCAGTTATCTATATACATTATATTGCCAAACGTATACGCTCACCCATCCAAATAATCAGAATCGGGTGTTCCAATCACTTCCATGGCCACAGGTATATAAAAATCAAGCACCTAGGCATGCAGACTGTTTTTACAAACATTTGTGAAAGAATGGGTCGCTCTCAGGAGCTCAGTGAATTCCAGCATGGACCTGTGATAGGATGCCACCTGTGCAACAAATCCAGTCGTGAAATTTCCTCGCTCCTAAATATTCCACAGTCAACTGTCAGCTGTATTATAAGAACGTGGAGGTGTTTGGGAACGACAGCAACTCAGCCCCGAAGTGGTAGGCCACGTAAACTGACGGAGCGGGGTCAGCGGATGCTGAGGCGCATAGTGCGAAGAGGTCGCCAACTTTCTGCAGAGTCATTCGCTACAGACCTCCAAACTTCATGTGGCCTTCAGATTAGCTCAAGAACAGTGAGCAGAGAGCTTCATGGAATGGGTTTCCATGGCCGAGCAGCTGCATCCAAGCCATACATCACCAAGTGCAATGCAAAGCGTCGGATGCAGTGGTGTAAAGCACGCCGCCACTCGACTCTAGAGCAGTGGAGACGCGTTCTCGGGAGTGATGAATCGCGTTTCTCCATCTGGCAATCTGATGGACGAGTCTGGGTTTTGAGGTTGCCAGGAGAACGGTACTTGTCTGACTGCATTGTGCCAAGTGTAGAGTTTGGTGGGGGGGGGGGGATTATGGTGTGGGGTTGTTTTTCAGGAGCTGGGCTTGGCCCCTTAGTTCCAGTGAAAGGAACTCTGAATGCTTCAGCATACCAAGACATTTTGGACAATTCCATGCTCCCAACTTTGTGGGAACAGTTTGGAGCTGGCCCCTTCCTCTTCCAACATGACTGCGCACCAGTGCACAAAGCAAGGTCCATAAAGACATGGATGACAGAGTCTGGTGTGGATGAACTTGACTGGCCTGAACAGAGTCCTGACCTCAACCCGATAGAGCGGAGACTGAGAGCCAGGCCTTCTCGTCCAACATCAGTGTGTGACCTCGCAAATGCGCTTCTGGAAGAAGCGTCAAAAATTCCCATAAACACACTCCTAAACCTTGTTGACAGCCTTCCCAGAAGAGTGGAAGCTGTTATAGCTGCAAAGGGTGGACCGACGTCATATTAAACCCTATGGATTAGGAATGGGATGTCACTTAAGTTCATATGCGAGTCAAGGCAGGTGAGCGAATACTTTTGCCAATATAGTGTATGTATAAATCAGCCAACTAATCGATTATGAAAATAATAGTTGCGAGAAATTTATATATATATATATATATATATATATATACACACACACAGATTTACACTACTGGTCCCAAGCATCCACTGGAACTGGTCATCATGCCTAGCTCCTAGCTGATGAGGGTCCAATAAACCCGAAACAGCGCCACTGTCCTAGGAGTGGCTCTGACCAGTTGCATAAACCTCATCTCTGCTAGAAAGAGACAGTGTAGCATATCATTGATTTTAGGGTTCTGTGTAATAACAGACCCAGGATGCATAAAAAGTGAGACAGATGTCATTTGCATATCCTACCCAGAATTCCTTGCTGCATATGGGGAATGTAGCACAGGAGCTCTGGGATGCAATTCTTTGAATTGCTGTGATGTGCAAATGGCTTCTGCATTAATAAACATAACTGATTATAGCGGAGGCTTTTTATCCTCCATATACACCTTTTTTTTTTTTACACACTTAAAGGGGTACTCTAAGCAACATGACCACCTAAGCTATTTTAGGTGGTCCTGATGCCCGGAGTATCCTTCCCTCTGTCCCCCCTCCCTCCGCTCAGCGGTTCAGCTGTAAATGCTGAAAACAGCTGAGAGAGGCAGAGAACTTTACTCCGCCCTCCCAGCTGTCAGTCAGCAGAGCGGGAATCCTATTTCCCGCTTCTGCCGACTAGGAGACGTCATCGCGCTTTCAGCGCGATGACGTCTCCAACTCACCGCAGAAGCTGGCGGCTCCCTCTGAGGGTTAGTGTTGCGCGCATCCTCTTGCGCACAACACTAATCCTCAGTGGGAGCCGGGAGGAAGCCTGCCGATTGGCTGGCTTATGTGAGAGGCGCGCGTGCGCGCTTCTCACGTAAACCAGAAGGCAAGTCGGATAGAAAGAGGACGGGAGCGGAAGGAGTGAGGGGAGTATAAAAAAAAAAAAAAAAAAAAAAAACAGCGCTGGAAACAAGAGGATTTTAGGGTAAGTATTACAGTTACACAAAACAAAAAAATAACTATTTATTAAAGGAATAGGTTAGGATTAAAAAACGGGGGGGGTGATTTTTTGTTAGAGTGTTCCTTTAAGTAAAAGCATCTTGAGTTGCTGTAGATCATATAATTTTCATATTTAAAGCACCATCTAATGATAGGAACAAGAAAACAGACATTGCCCCATAACAGCACAAAATATTCCCAAAAACGGGGAACATGGAAGGAGATGGAACGACAGAAACAAGCAGAGGGAAGGAGGGTGAATTAAAAAACAAAAACGTAAGAGGGTCAAGAAAAGCAAAAAAAACGGAGAGAATGAGAAAGGGCTGAGGGTGGAAACTCTGACAGGAGGACGGGAATCATGAACAACAACAAGGACAGCAATAACAGACTGCGGATCACGGCCGCACACATGCACGCACGGACGGGGCACTGGCCGCGCCGAGGCCGATCAGAGGAACGTTACTGCGATAAAAAGGGCCGAGAGGGAAGATGGAAATGAGAACCTGAAAGGGGAACCATCGCTCACAGGCATTTCTGCAGAAACCATAAAAGCAGAGAGCTATTCAGACGACTTCCCGCGTCAGACAGGCAGGGCACAGCACAGCCTGGCACAGGATACAAGTTACCCGGAACGCTGGCAATGCTGGAGAACTGGAACTGCTCCGGAACGCACTTTTATTACAAGAGCCTGAAGGACACGCATTCATAGAAGCCAGACATGGTATATGGAGCTTTGTAGAAAGTCAAAGTATCCTGGGAGTCCTGAGTAAAGTTCTACGTGGCTACCTGGCGAACGGGCCGGGCTCGCTTTGGGTTATAAACGAAACTGCTGAGGATCCCACGCTGAAAAGCCAAGAAACCATCCACATACAAGGCTAGGGTCAAACAAACGCATTATTTGCAGCGACTGTCACAAAGTGCGTCCGAACGCATTGACGCATTTTTTCACAGAATGTGCGAAAACGGTCAGACGACGCGCATCTTCGTCCGTGATTTTTTACGGATCGTCAATAAAACACTTTATGCGTCTGGACGTTATGTAGGCTGGACATTAGCAGCGTCTGACATCTAATCACGCACACACGCCGCAGCGCACGCTGTACGTCAGTACTAGCGGTTCTGCGTTCTCGAAAAAAAAAATGCTTTAATTTTCCACTTGCGTTGCGCGGCCGGACTTTGTATATTCGCCGTCATTGCCCGTCATTTGCTGCTACTGCGGCCGTGATTAAGTGCGCCAAAACGCACGTTAAAAATGCGTTATCTGACCCCAGCCTAAGAGGAGAGGCAAGGATCATCCCAAAAAAACAGACGCTGCTAAAAGGAAAGGATGGACCCCAACGCGTTACTGAAAGAGCATGGGCCCAAACACAAAAACTGCCAAGACTGCATGTGAGGGGCAGAGCGGCACAATAGAAGGGCAGAGGTTGAAGGGTCAAAGGGCGCAGAAAGGGCAGGATGGAGAGGGGGCTAGGGAATGATACATGAAGACGGGGTAACAGTATAGAATGAGGAAAGTCTGTGCCCCCTACAGACAGGCAGGTAGCACCAAGCTGTACCCATACATAGAAACGACAAGAACCATGTCCCCATCAGCCCCCTCCCCCCACAGCCACCATTAAAATCTCAAATGCCACAGAGGGGGAATATGGTGAGCTCGGCGCCACCTCCACAAGCACACAGAAAAGACACGGGCTGCCGAGTAACAATGGGGAAAACAGACAGGGGGGAAACTGCGGGCAGGACAGCGGAGGATCAAGACAGGAGATTATTTAAATGCCAAGGTTTGGGGGGGGGCAGGAAGGAAGAAAATGGTGTCAGGATGGAGAATAAAAAAAAAAAAGATACATGAGAAACAGTGAGGAGAGAAGACAGACACACAGACAGACACTGTGGTGATATTTTTTTATTAATTTGCGGGGGGGGGGGGGCTGACGTCAAAATTAAAAATCAAATGTAAACCCAAAAACAAGAATAAGAGAGAAAGCCACGGGGTGTCAGGAAAGACAAGAGGCCGAGCGGAGAATGCATGGGGGGGGGGGGGCATGACTTCATATACCACACACACACTACCACAGTGTAAAGCTACACAACATGGGGCATGGATTAAAGGGTCCAGACGACTATACCCCCCCCCCCACACACACACAAAGTGGGGCAGTGTAACAGTTTTAATGGAGGGACATAACACTTACTGTATGAGTCACTAGTGAAACACACACACAGTGCCCCAGCAGCCAAAGGGTCACACAGTGCCCCAGCAGCCAAAGGGTTACACAGTGCCCCAGCAGCCAAAGGGTTACACAGTGCCCCAGCAGCCAAAGGGTCACACAGTGCCCCAGCAGCCAAAGGGTCACACACACAGTGCCCCAGCAGCCAAAGGGTTACACACACACAGTGCCCCAGCAGCCAAGGGTTACACACACACACAGCCCCAGCAGCCAAAGGTTACACACACACACACACACACACACAGCCCCAGCAGCCAAGGGTTACACACACAGTGCCCCAGCAGCCAAAGGGTTACACACACAGTGCCCCAGCAGCCAAAGGTTACACACACACACAGCCCCAGCAGCCAAAGGGTCACACACAGTGCCCCAGCAGCCAAAGGTTACACACACAGTGCCCCAGCAGCCAAAGGGTCACACACACAGTGCCCCAGCAGCCAAAGGGTTACACACACACACAGTGCCCCAGCAGCCAAAGGTTACACACACACACACACAGTGCCCCAGCAGCCAAAGGGTTACACACAGTGCCCCAGCAGCCAAAGGTTACACAGTGCCCCAGCAGCCAAAGGTTACACACACACAGTGCCCCAGCAGCCAAAGGGTTACACACACACACAGCCCCAGCAGCCAAAGGGTCACACACAGTGCCCCAGCAGCCAAAGGGTTACACACACAGTGCCCCAGCAGCCAAAGGGTTACACACACAGTGCCCCAGCAGCCAAAGGGTTACACACACACAGTGCCCCAGCAGCCAAAGGGTTACACACACACAGTGCCCCAGCAGCCAAAGGGTTACACACACACAGTGCCCCAGCAGCCAAAGGGTTACACACACACACACAGTGCCCCAGCAGCCAAAGGGTTACACACACACAGTGCCCCAGCAGCCAAAGGGTTACACACACACAGTGCCCCAGCAGCCAAGGGTTACACACACACAGTGCCCCAGCAGCCAAAGGGTTACACACACACACAGTGCCCCAGCAGCCAAAGGGTTACACACACACAGTGCCCCAGCAGCCAAAGGTTACACACACACACAGTGCCCCAGCAGCCAAAGGTTACACACACACACACAGTGCCCCAGCAGCCAAAGGGTTACACACACACAGTGCCCCAGCAGCCAAAGGGTTACACACACACACAGTGCCCCAGCAGCCAAAGGGTTACACACACACAGTGCCCCAGCAGCCAAAGGGTTACATACGCAGTATTCCGGAAGCCTAAGGGTTTAACCCTTTGTCCCCACATGCAGCTCCGGCACACGCCCCTCCCCCTCCGATACTCCTCACCCCGCGGCCACGAAGAGGTTAACACTTACATTGGGTGCAGCCCCCCCGTTCCGGGGCTGAGGGAGTTAACGCCTTCAATCCCGGGCACGCGAACCTCCCCCCCTCCCCCACTGCAAGGGAGGGGGCACCACACGGCGAGGGCAGCAAGCAGTTAACACTGAGCGAGTGGGGGGGGGGGGGAAATGTGACAGAAAGGGTGGGGGGAGAGCAGAAAAACCGCACCGGGCGCCCCCTGCCCGCTTCACCGGGCCAGACCACCAGGGATTGAGTGCCGGGGCCCCCCACGGATCTCTCGCGGGCTCCCGGGGTGGTGAGGGGCAAAATGGCGCCGCCAGAGAGCCGGACGGAGAGGAAGACTGCGAGGGAGGGAGGGGGAGGAGGAGACTGACAGGGTGAGAGGGGCGGAGGAAGACACTGAAAGCCGACTGTTCCCAAGCGCTCTCTGGCGGCCGCCGCGGGAACTGCACACACACACAGTGCTGCATCCTGTACCACACACTGTGTATACAACACCCGGAGGGGGAGGGGCTGTCTGACACAAGCATCCTGCCATCGTACGGCTCTACTGAGCATGATGGCGCTATAAAAACGACATATTCGTAATAACCCTCAGATTACACTTGTGCCAGACCTGGGAAGCTGCACCATGAGGCTCTGCCACATCACTAGGGTGTCCCAGAGAGTGGCACATGGACCCACTGGACCCCCATGCCATGATGTGCGCCATGTGCTAAAAAGCCCGATTTCCACCTAAAAGAAATATATAAATTACAGCAGCAGCAGCTCATAGAACAGGCTCGGTTTGGGGTAACCGGACCCCCAGGCAGCAGTTATGCCATAGAGGTGCCATGCTGGCCATGGCATATTTGGCCCTGTGAGGTCTTGTCCCCCCCCCCAGCCTGTCCTGATGTTGGATCCCTTGCCTAAGTAATACAATGCCCCCCCCCCCCTTGCACCAGGGGTGGGGGGTTATTCAGACAGATGTGTCGCGTGACACACACGTCATTATGCTTTTGAGACGAGCCAAACAGCGGCAGGGGGAGCTTCACACTGAAGCTTCCCCCTTGCTGCTCTTTGGATCTCTCAAGGACACACCAGCGTTTGTGGCAAACACCCTATAAATTCACCGTTGTTGACATGGCGACAAACACTGGCGGGTCTCAAAAGACAAATCTAAACGGCAGAAGATTCACAGTGAAGTTTCTCCTGCTGCTGTTGGGATTTCTCTTTTGCGATGCGCAAGCATCTGTTGCCGGGCTCTATGACGAACACCGTGAAAAAGAAAGTTTTGCTTCAAAACAACATTTGTTTTGTATCCAAAATTGCCCCAATAGGCCGTGAATAATAAAACGAGGGTCTGGGAAAAGCCGCTCAGGCCCCACCGCCAGAAAAATACCCAAAAATTCCCTCTACAGCCATGTAAAACGTCAGAAGGTATTAGGTATAGGACAGGGCTCAAATTTTCCACTCGTCTGTCCTCATTTGGCGAGTGGAAATTAAGTGAGGGCAAGTGGAAATGCACAGGCTGGCAGCACAAAATTATAAATTATATCGTGCTGCCTGCGCTGCGTATTGCAGCGCAGCCGTGTTTTGGTTTTTTTGGACCGCCACCAGAATACGCAGCACAGAAAGCACAATATAATTTATAGTGCTGCCTGCGAGTCCATTTCCACTCACCCTAACTTAAAAGGAACACTCTAATCAAAACACACACACACCCCCCCCCCTGTTTTTTTACATTAAACTATCCCTATTCCCTCACTAACTAGGTAGGGATTTCCCTTTTTTTTTTTTACTGTAAAACTTACCCTAAAATCCACTGGTTTCCAACGGCGTCTAAATTTAATTTAATTTAATTTAATTTAATTTAAATTAAATTAAATTATATATATATATATATATACACCTCTTCCGCTCCCGTCCTTGTTACTTTCACTTGGCTAATGGTTTACGTGAGAAGCGCGCATGCGCGCCTCTCACGTAAGCCAGCCAATCGGCAGGCTCCCTCCCGGCTCCATTTGTTGAGGATTAGTGTTGCGCACAAGAGGATGCGCGCAACACTAATCCGAGCCGTAGGCTATGCTGGCGGCTCGCTGCCGCCAGCTACTGCGGCGAGTTGGAGAAGTCATCGCGCTGAAAGCGCAAATGACGTTTCCTACTCGGCAGAAGCGGAAAATATGAATCCCGCTCTGCTGACTGACAGCTGGGAGGGCGGAGTAAAGTCCTCCGCCTCTCTCAGCTGTTTTAGCCAAGCGGAGGGAGGGGGAAAGACAAGGGCATACTCAGGTGGTCATATTGCCTAGAGTATCCCTTTAAGTTGTATCTGGGGCCTGATGTCTGGGTATGCATGTACCTGAGGTCTGAAGCCTATGTATACATGTATCTGGGGACTGATGTCTGGGTATGCATGTACCTGAGGTCTGAAGCCTATGTATACATGTATCTGGGGTCTGATGTCTGGGTATGCATGTACCTGAGGTCTGAAGCCTATGTATACATGTATCTGGGGACTGATGTCTGGGTATGCATGTACCTGAGGTCTGAAGCCTATGTATACATGTATCTGGGGACTGATGTCTGGGTATGCATGTACCTGAGGTCTGAAGCCTATGTATACATGTATCTGGGGACTGATGTCTGGGTATGCATGTACCTGAGGTCTGAAGCCTATGTATACATGTATCTGGGGACTGATGTCTGGGTATGCATGTACCTGAGGTCTGAAGCCTATGTATACATGTATCTGGGGACTGATGTCTGGGTATGCATGTACCTGAGGTCTGAAGCCTATGTATACATGTATCTGGGGTCTGATGTCTGGGTATTAGGGCTGCAACTAACGATTATACTCCAAAAAAAATTTACTTAAAACAACTTGCGTAGTGTACGTAACCTACGTACATATACAAATTGCGTATATTGTGTACTTTTCACACAAGGTATGCAAGCGCTTGGTCAGAGGGATGGGTTGATGTTGCATGCGTAGCTTAAGCCCAGGTTTGCTTTCTCAAATGAACGTGACAAGCACTTGGATAGAGATGATGTCAGCATGAAAATTGGGGTTAATAAGCTAAAGTGGTCAGGGTGTACAGAGCGTCCCTTTTAAATAATTTAGTGAACAAACTGAGCGGGAGGAGGGACTGGAGGTGGAAGGGATTTACTTTGCTCAAGTGACTTGACCTGAGTGTGAGAGGGAGTGGGTATGGACAAAAGACCAGATCTGAGTGTGGGAGTGAGTTTTGGGAAAGAGACCAGACCGAAGGGAGGGAATGGTAGTTCCCGACCAAAGAGGGTGTGGCAGGGAGGGTGGGGTGGTGGCACAGGACTCCGGCTTCAAGTAAGGATTAAAACACAGGCATACAGCCCCTTCACCCAGTGGCAGTATCCCAAGCTTTACAACAGTTGCAGCGCTATAGCACAAACAGAATAAAAACAAACTGGTTGTGTCTGACACAACCCTAGAACTAAATCCTACCTAGTAAAGCAGCGACGCGTCTTCTCCAATCAGCTCCTAAACTGAGGTTATTTCCGTTTAACGCAGTCTGACTCTAAACAGTGTGTGCTGTACAGGACGATTAAAGCGACAATGTAAATAGTTGACTAATTTAATCATCGATTAGTTTCAGCCCTACCGGGTATTAATGTTATTTATTTTTGTACCTTTATTCTGAGTAAAACATTAAACAGTGCAATTTCATACAATAATTTAGGAGGGTGTGTTTAGGGTGGAGTTAAGGGCAGGGTCGGTGGGGCAACTGGTGGCGAGTAACTCTTTAGGCCTGGCTCGTAGCTCGGGAGTTGAAACTTTAAGCCCTGGTATAGGAGATTCATGAACCCCTCCAAAACACGCCAGCTGAGGAGAGGACATGTGGAGGGACATTCCCAGATCGATCCAAAAGGTGGAGCAATCAGCAGGCATGTATAAATGGTTTCCATGGACATTGCACCACACGTCCAGGCGCTCCGAGTCGTTGCTGATGCAGCCGCGCAGTATCGTCATCATTTATATAGCGCCAACAGTTTCTGCAGCGCTTTACAGTAACCAAAGGGAACAAGATACAGACAAACAGTCACAGGATGGAAACAGGAAACCATTAGTAAACCTCTTGTCTGTTGGTAACAAGGAGAGAACAGCGCAGCATCGAGGCCAGCCAGGTACGTCTAAGGCTAGGGTCAGACGAACGCATTTTTCACGTTGTACGTGAAAAAGTGCGTTCGAACGAATGGACGTATTTTTTCACGGAATACGCGATAGCGGTCATACGATGCGCATTTTCGTACGGATCATCAATAAAACCCTTTTTGCGTCTGGACGTTATGTTTGCCGGACATTAGCAGCGTCTGACGTCTCCCAATCACGCAAACACGCCGCTATGCGGACGCAGCGCACTCTGTACGTCAGTAGTAGCGGTTTGACGTTCTTGAAAAAATGCGTTCGTTTGCCACTTGCGTTGCGCGGACGAACTTTCGTGCGGCCGTTCGTCGTATGTTCCCCGACATTGGACGTCATTTGCTGCTAGCACAGCCGTGATTTCGTGCGGCTAAACGCACGTTAAAACTGCTTTCGTCTGACCTTAGCCTAACAGGGTTTTCCCACAATGCTGTCAGCCTAAACTGGCTGAGGATCATGGGAAATGTGGCTGGGAAGCCACAACAATCCATGACAGGGATGTCAAACTATGGCCACCCAGATGTTAATGGCCTACAATTAACAGAAGAAGTCTTTGGACTCATCCAGATGTTTCTAAACTACATCTCCCATGATTCTCTGGCCATCTGTGGCATTCAAAGTCTGACATCCGATAGGATTTTATGCCTGTCGACATGACCAGCAGACGGGGGATATCAGGACGAAGCATCGCAGGGAAACGTATACAAGAGTTAAACGATTATAAATCCCCATTTTTGGTATCTGTCTGCGAAAGAGAAAAAAAAGAGGGTGAAAAACAAGAGAAATCTCAATGTATTCTTCCTGGTAACACTAACACACATGTCCCCCTAGTGTACGGATTTAGATTTTGGTGCCAGGCTGAGTTTTTACTTTAGGAAAAAGCTCAAGAAAACCAGATGAAGAAAAAAAAAAACACAACACAGGTGCCTCCGCTGCCGCCATGTTTACTGCATTCCCATCGCAGACAGCAGAGGGAGCACCCAGCATGTTGTGAATGCAGCACTCTGCCTCCCGCGCAATACACAAACAACCTAGGGAGGGGCATGACAACGCAGCAGGAGAGCGCTGCAAGGCATGCAGGGAACTGTAGTCCTGGCCTCTACCACACAGCACAATGCAAAACAAGCATGTTCCTGATAATCTGCAGCCAGGAGGAGACCGCGCAATGGACATGTCTGGCCCTGTCACAAAGCCCCATTCCGGTGACATGTGGAGAAGTGCAGGACTACATAATTATACATTAAAACCCCCCAAAAAAAAGACGTTATAAAAAACACACATTACGTTCCTCAAACACACACTATCATAAAATAGATTTGCTTTTTTCAATAAAGCGATGTATATGGACGAGTTTAGTTCAGTGATCGGGTCAGTGGGCTCTATATGTCCATACGCAGCCTGTGCGTTCACTTATAAAAAGCATGATCCCTATGTAAGATCAGACACATGTCAGTCACTGCCGCGTAAACACAAGCTGTGCAGGGTATGAGCAACCCCAGCATCGCATGCACACAGAATGACATACAGCATCGCGACATTCTCCACAGGAAAGAAATATATGCTTTATATACACCGGCCCGACCAACAGCTCCAAGCGGCAAATTCCATGGGGCGGCAAATTTTTGCCGCCGACTGTGCCCACACACGCAGCCAGCAAGGATCGTCAATGTGCATACACACACGTGTCCGTGAGTGGCCCTTACAATGTCCACTGGTGCCGGTTTCACAGCGGGCCACGGTGTGAGTTTGTCCGGAGGAAAAAGAGCGAGCGACACAGCGCTGGTGCCACACTTCAGACAGTTGGGATGCGCCCGAGTGTGACGTGGAGACATCACATGTGCCGGATGGACATGAAGTAACCACGGGAACTCGGCCCGCCAGAGATGCCCACAGCGCCGAGAGCCGCTCCTACAAATCGAGAACTTCTTGAATGTAATTACAAATTATAGCAAGTTTAATAAACAGCAAGTGTTAAGGGCCTTTACAATAAGAACACGCCGCGCCAGAACTCCCGTCACGCCAGAACTCCCGTCACGCCGCGCCAGAACTCCCGTCACGCCGGAGTATTGTGGGCCGCATTTCATCCTTGGGCTGGCCCTGCACATACACATATCTTGTGATCACAACGTGTGACTAAATCTCCATCCTCATTAACATATCCTCGGCTTTGCGTTTGGAAATTTTCCTGGAGATCCAACACAGACCGAGGCAATCTGAGCCTAGACTGACAGCAACCCTGACACAACGACGTGACGCACGTGAACGTCTCAGCAATACCCATACAACCAGGCCTGTTCAGAACACCTGAAGAAGACTTCCAGACACAAGCGGCACCAACTCAGCCAGTCCTGACGAGAAATGGGGGGGGGGGGGGGGGAGCCTGCACACAACACTTTGAATAAGCCAGTCCTGTTAGTCCTCAAGTATTACAACACATGGTATAAAAGAGAACAGCGCACCGCCTGAGCCAGTCCTGATAAGCAATGAAGAAGCCATTGTGCAGGGTAGGGGCCTGTCCTGATAATCTGCAGAGAGTCAGGCCTCCCCCTCCCATGCAAATACAATCCCGCTAAACCCGGAGCACATGTTGCCCGCAGACAGCTCGCGTTACTCTGCGCTGTATAGAGCTGCACGACTGGGCAAATAGTGACGACACATTTACAGTGAGCGCCAACATGTGCCATGACACATTGTAACAGGACATTTCACAATTACCTCGCACTCCCCAGCAGCTCACACGATATGGGGGGGGGGGGGGTCCATAGGGTTGTGTGTGGGATTTTTAAAAAATTTTCACAAGACCATAACAAACACTATCCACGATGTGATACAGATATACACACACACGATAATTGTGCTTTATAATTGTGCATGTGTTTTATTTATACATACACACACAATATGTATTGCACCACAATAACATTACTACAGTGTCCTTATATATTACGCACGCACACATACGCTAATATAATATGGTGTGTATGTATAGTAAACAAAACCCCAGCACTCCCAGACTTGCAAATAAGTAAATGCCTGGTGCTTGGCCCAACGAAAAATACACAAAGCAGAAAAAGAGCTGGCATTATAAAAGGCTCGTAGAGAAGAGAATATATTTTTATTTTCTAAAAAAAAAAAAAATAATAAGAGAAGTTTGTTGCAATTAAAAAAAAATTGCAAATTTTCAGTTCACGATTGTGATTAGATCAGGATATATGTGCAGAAATGTTATATATTATTCTTCACACTCTACAAACACCTAATATTGCATTGTGAAATGTGTTTATAAAGACACACACACACACTGCACAACCTTAAATGTATGTCACCGCCTGACACCTGCGTTTATAAAAGCACCGACATATCCTGGTGCATGCTGTCATTACTAATATTATATGTCACACATGCAGAATTTTATGGACTACACATCCCACAATGCACAGTGACTGGAGTTACATAAATAAATACACTGAAGCTGGACAATACCAGAAGCACTGAAGTGGAAATCTGTGCTTCTAGGCCGCAGAGCTAGCACTCCCCCCCCATAACACAAAGCTGGATGGACCTGACCGCAGCCATGGAGGGAAATCCTGACACAATAGGGGGCTCGGAAGGCGCATGCTTAGCATATGAATGGGCAGGGGCATGGGGTCTGCCCCCCTCGGGGGTACTTACGGTCTGGCAGGGGGTGATTCCTGATCACAGGGGGCAAAGCGATCATTGCTGAAAGCTGTGAATCATTCTCCAGCCCTGCACACACACAGCCTGTGTTAATGTGAGCTTCTGCAACACTCACCCCCCTCCCCGGGCCAGTCCATTCAGCACCACAGCGTCGGGGGGGGGGGTGTACAATAAAACCTATAGTATGCACCTCACGAGGTGGAAGGCAGACAGGCAGCAGTGATCCGCAGACACACCGGAGGGGGAGGAGGTCAGCCAGGGCTACCTGAAACCAAACAGGGGAGATTATCAGAAAAAAAATATGTACCATCTGCGAGCGTGATCCACCCACCCGCTCCCCCTGTACGCCGCGTCAGTGGTTTGTCCTCTTTCCAGCTTGGGAGAGATAGACGCTTGCAGTTGCTCGCTGTGACCACCGGGGGGCAGTAGATAGCGCCATACGCCAGCCTTATTATGCAACAGGCGTTTAATGCAGGGCTCTGAGTCAGCTGATTGCGCGCACACAGAGGATGGCCCCCACACCCAGGCCACGCCTTCTCCCGGGTTAGCCCATCTTCCATGGGGCCAAAGAGGCTGAAACTTTCAGGGTTCGCTGAAAAGGATCTTAGGAGAATCAAAGGGCCCTATATACCTCCCCAGGAACCATTTAATCAGGGGTGGGCAGCCTTGGCCCTCCAGATGGTTCGGGACAACATCTCCCATGATGCTCAGCCACCCATTAGATTGTCTGAGCATCATAGGAGATGTAGTTCGACAACATCTGGAGGCCCTGGTCGCTTGGCCACTGCATTGAAACATTGATGTCGAACTCCGGCATGCAGGATGCTGCAAAACTACAGCTCCCATGATCCTCTGGCCGTCTGTTGCATTAAAAGAGTTCTGTAAATTTTAGGTCATCAACATCTAGGGGGGCCAGAGCCTTATATCAGTGCATTATAGGGTCTCGCTTAGCAGTGTGACAACCTGTGCACCTTGCATTGCTTATCATACTTGCAAAGTGTCCCGGGTTTGACGGGCCAGTCACGATTATACGGTTAGCCTTGACTGTTTTGCTGCAGGGCTGCCCGTCACTCTATTGCACAACACACGCAGGGGTGGCGTGTACTGGCAGTGATGCCACATAGGTCCCTGATCCCCTCCTGAACAGATCAGCCATGGCTTCCCAGAGAAGCGCTACTATGTCAAGCAGAGGGGGAGTGCAGGGAAGGTGCTGCCGTGCAACATGTATAACTCATATGCTTCAGGAGGGAAATCCTTAAACTAGATCAAGCAATGGGAGTTTCCTCACGTATTATTAGAAGTATCCAGCAGAACGCGGAGGGTCTGGCAGCAACCCTACCCAACGCCTGGCCCTGGCAAGGACCTGCCAATGCACGGATTTTGGGTATGAGAAAAATCGCTCCCGTGTCTCCCTGCAAAGTGTCTTAGAACCAAAGCGTTGTGCAACAGAAATAAACTATAATAAAACAGAAAATTTCCATTTTATAAGCCTGTCCCTCATTTAAACACATTACAAGAAGAAGACCTGCTCCCGGCTGCACAAATAAGCAAATCCTCTGCGACTGAACAAGCAATGGCTTATGGGAGTTGTAGTTACCTGCCATATTTCAACATCATAAAGCAGACGGCCGGACTAATGTCTCTCCAAACAGTGTCTGTGTCTATAGAGCTCTGCTACGCAGGGGATCTCTGCTCCTAGAAACCCAAGAGAGCATCCTGATTGGCTGAGGTGCTTTTTAGGTCTGCGCAGCGCTCAATGCAAAAGCAACAATGCCTGAGCGTGCTGGCCCAGCCGCGGCATAGGCAGCTATGAGAGCATCCTGATTGGTCAGATTACTTCCTGGTCTCAAGAGTTCCCTGCAGAAGCTGCAATGCGCGGGGCGGGGGTTTGCAACGGATGAAGAAAGAAAATGAAAGAAATCAGATATTATGATTGTGATTTTAAATTGGCTGCATTGGAATATTTTTCTGGTGTGTCCTTTAAAGCAAAGTACAGCAGCCTTGGCCCTCCAGATGTTTTAGAACTACATTTCCCATGATGCTCAGCCACTCATTAGTTTGGTGGAACCTCATGGGAAGTGTAGTTCCAAAATATCTGGAGGGCCAAAGTTACTGATCCTCGCCTTAAAGCCTCCGAAGAATGGCAGGAAATTTTAAAAATCTCGCATTGGTCAGCATGTCAGACAGCAGCCACATGGATTTGGATCAAGATGCAGCACATTTGTGAACTACATTTCCCATGATGCTCGAGCATCTTGGAAAGTGCAGATCACAGCCCTATGCAGCGCCCTGGTTAGCCGTCCCTTTAATTTGAAAATATGTCCCTCTTCATTACTGTTGCAGCTATTGGAGGGGGTATCATTTCTGACCTACAGAGCTTCCAATCTAATTTGCTGATCTCACGAAGCATAGAGGCTGCAGAATTACCCAGAAAGGGACTGGCCATTTTCATTGCATTTGAAATAGTCAAAGCAGGTCTATTCACTAAAAGGTGAAACTCAGGTGAATGACCGGAGAAGTGAAACTTCTAGGTCAAAATAGTCAAACCAGAAAAATTCTCCATTTATCTCACTTTCCAAATCGGCTATTTGGTCTAGATTGTTCTCTTCTCCTGTTTTTCACTTTTTAGTGAATAGACCTGAAAGACTCAAAATGTGGTTGGAAGAAAAATCTGTGCATTTTATATTTGACGTGTCAAAACAGGGATTGTGTGGGGGGGGGGGGTGGGCTAGTAAACTGCAGACACATTCCTATCATTGTGTCATCTGACATGAATTATTAATGCCTGAGAGCACCACTCACCCCACTGCATGACATCAGGCCCACGAGCTCCTGCAGACGTAGCATACACCCAGGCATTGCACAGGAGAGCTGACCCATTGTTCGTCTGCATCTACAAAATACAAACACAAAACATTCATATTTACAAATAAACAGGAATCTGGATTGTTTATTATTTTTATTTGCTTTCCAGACTTTATTTCGGTATACAAACGATGAGGAACAATGAATTCTACCAGGGGGATCATTTCAGAAATGTAGGAACAGTCCTACTCCGGAGTCCCTTTTGTTTTTATTTTTGGTACATCCAACAAAAGGTCCCCTGAATAGTGAATTAACCGTACTTTGCAAGACTTGCTACAATCTAGTTCGCCAAAGGAAAACCAGCATTCTTTCTATGACAAATGGTGCTGAGGGAAGGATAATCATTTATGTAACCTAATGAGTGGCTGAGCATCATGGGAAAAGTAGTTCCAAAACATCTGGGGCGCTATCACCTCGCCCTCGCTAAAACCGGAACGCTAAGGGGAAAAATGACAGTTCGCCAATTTCCCCTTTGTGTCCCAGTTTAACCATTCGATTAGGGGGCAGGCGCTGAGTCCAGCAGCCCACCCTGTAGAGGCCGCTAGGCTAATGGATGCTCGGCACAGTGCTAAAGCGCCATCCCGAGCATCCCTTCCATGGAGTGCTATGGTCGCCATGGAGGCTTCTCCCGTCAGGTCACATGACCGGCAGGATCTCACCTCTTGCGAGATCCTGCTAGTCAGCGGAGTGATCGTGGAGGGAGACTGGGGACTTTCTTCCCCCAGTCTCACTCTGCTCCCGGCAGCCAGAAGCAGCGGATCAGGCCGCTGCTCTCGCCACGGGATGAGAGGTGAGTAGTCGATTTTTGGGGGCTTTTCAGCAGTTGCTGATTCTGCAGCAGCGTAATCCGTTACCTGCACCTCAGAGCTGGCGGTAACTTTTTAAGTTAGCGCCTTTTCTTTGTAAACAGCGATAGGACCTTGTGATCCCAACACTAGTTACTCTGTGTTTGTACTTTGCACGCTCCATCGCAAAGTACAGTAAGCTCGCACTAAAAAGCACCAATAGCGATTCGCTAACAGGTTTTTTTTTAACCCGTTAGCGCTTCGCACAGATCACCTCCGAATCGCTATCACATCTTTTAAGCTAGCGCTGACACTCATTTATGTGAGCGCTAGCATTAAGGAGGTGATAGAGCCCCTGGAGGGACAAGATTGGCGACCCATCTTGTAATATATATATATATATATTTACAATAAAATTGATTACTGCTAGAGTATCGATACGCTGGGTACATACTGGAAACGGGACCAAAACCGGTCCTCCAGAGGAATGATCTATGGAAAAAAAATGATATGTTTACACAGTATATATTTTTATTTATTTTCTTTAGTTGTTGGTACACACAAATGTACACACACGAATGCTGAGCAGAACCCTCAGACCTCTGGCAGAGGATCCAAGAATGAGGAAAACTGAAATAAATACCGCCTGGAGAGATGAGAAAATGATTCTACTATACATAGTATAACTCTTGCACATTTACCTTACTCTGAAACCTTCTCTGGGCACAAAACATCGATTTTCTTGGTATTTCCAATACAGTAGAACACTGGTTGCGTGTCTCCACATTAAATGTCCCCAGGGCAATAACTGCAACAGGTTCTCCACAACTGTCCTCATACTAAACAAAAGCAAGAAAAATAATTAGTTAAAGGCTACAGAATATTATATGTAAAAAATGTCACATTTTAAATCATATTTATTTATATGCGTGTATGATAACATTTTCCAGCTGAGGCCGGGGTCAGACGAGCGTTTTGAAGAGCAGAAGGAACGTCAGTGAGAGTGGACGTTCCTTCCACTCTGACGCCCGTCTGGCCACCTCGCCGAGGGCCATTAGTGCGCTCAGCGCTGCAAGGCTCGATCCTCCTATGGAGGATCGCACTTTGCAGCCCCATCGAACGCGCATCGTAGCGCTTTGACGGGGAGGCTTGCTGCACGTACCCAGCATAGCTGCTGTTGCGCGCGTAATTCGTGCACACGCTACAACGTGGCCAGCCCCGTTGCGTCACAACGCTGTGACAGATGCCGGGAGGCACGTCAGTACAGGTGCACATAGTGAACAGTCCCGACAATCAACAGGCAGAAATTAAATGACCACAGATGATTGTCTAGATGGACATGTCATGGGTTGAAGAAAAAAAAAAAACACAAATTTAGGGCTCGATTTAATTCTACTTTTTGAAAAGAAATATCAGCTGCTTGAGGACTTTTTTTGACACATTAGTTGAGTCATATGAACAAAAAAATTCAGCTGGAGTCTATATTCGAAATATCCCACTGGACTGAAGAAAAAAAAGAAAATAAAGGTTATTTTTGGCCAGTATCACAAAGATTGCACCTTAAAAAAGAACTACTAGAAACACCCAATTTAAAAAAAAAGATTTCAGTCCGATTCCCTCCCTTTTTTTCTGCCTGAAAAACCATTTATCAAAAACCATTTCCAATTTTTTCGGAAATCGGCATACTGATAAATTGGTATTGAATCATTAAAGTAAAGCCACGAGAGACGACATTCCATCGGAATTTCTATCTGCAATTGAAAGGTCGGTAAGGCTAATGTCAGAGAGCGCACTCTGCGTGCATAACGGACAGACGTACTGACAGAAGATACTGTAGACACCACACGGTCTGTTTTTTTTAACGGATGTAGAAAAAAAAAAAAGGGAAATGACAGGTACAGTCAGCCGGACCAAAAAAACTTCTGAGCGTCAATGTGCAGGACGTCGCAAATGCGCTGCGTCTGACGTCTCGTCATCACTCACACAGGCCGCTACGCGGATGCGGCTCATCTGGGCATCCGTCGTAGCGCTTTAACGTCAAGGCCTAAATGGCGTCCGTTGCCACTTGTGTAGTGCGTGCGCACATCGGTGCGCACGTACTTCGTGTGTTGTTCTCTATATTTTTTTTTTGGGGAAAGGATTTTACCAGGAAGGATACATTGAGATTTCTCTCGTTTTCAAGTATGTCCTGGGTGGTGAATATGTACCGTTAGGTGTCTTGCCCAAGGACACTTACTGGAGAGGTGCTCTTGCCAGGATCGAACCTGTGTCTCCACAGTCTCTCTCGACGGTTATAGAGCAGTGATGTTACCTCTACTCCACCCATCCGGCACTTTTAGTGCGAACTGCGCTCAGCGAAATGGCCAGATGGGCGTCGAGTGGAAGGAACGTCCACTCTCACAGACGTTCCTTCCGCTCTGCAAAACGCTCGTCTGACACCGGCCGTAGCTGGAGAGTTACAAGAAAATTTCACTAATGCAACTTGTTAACAACGGCCGAGAGGGAGAACAGAGAGGTCATTCCTGGAAGCTCTGTGGACTCCAGGGAGTGCGCTGCGCTACTGCCGATATCAATCAGCGGCTCTCAAACAGATGACCGCTCGTACACAAGCTACGCATTTGCGAGCCGCTATTAACAGCTCCGTTGGAATCGAGCTCTGAGTATTTTGGTTTAATGAAACTATATCTGTTGTAGTTTTTATGTTTTTGAAAAATATTATATAGTCCATGAAAATCCCAATTTCAGGGCATCTCCATCCTTACTCTTTTAGTGCGTCAGCCGCCATATTTAGGTCATTTTTGGTCAGAAGCTCCGCTTACCCAACTGAAGGACTCCCAAGTGCTGATACAATGTGCACACACGGAGCCCGCAAGGTTCAGGTGTTGAATTCATACACAGTCTTTGGACGAATAAATGGATTTTCCCATCAGGGGATGGATATCAGGATGGTCGTAAAGACCGACGTAACATCTCATCCCTTAGAGAGGTAAACTGTTGATTACCTGGTTCCAGCGCCGGGTGCCGCCACGTTCCTCCTCAGTGATGGTCACTGGTCAGAGCTGTCTGATTGGCCCTGTATGGAGACGGTGGCAGCTGATTTCCTGCCAGGAATGAGCGGTGGGCTCTCCTGTAGGACGACTCTTCTGCTCACAGCTGTCGCACCAGCAGCGACTCTCCCTCTTAAAAGAAGACAGGATCATGCTAGACATGACAGGAGCACTTTAAAAATGGCGGCCCCCATGGAGCAAGGATAATCCTGGAGATGGGCTGGAAAAAGAATCACATTATGAGGTTATGACACATGCAAATGTTTTGTTTTACTGCAATAGTAATGAAAAATAATCACTTTTCCCTTGAATGCCGTGCGTCACAGATCCCTGCGCTATATATAACGTGCGTTAAGACGTACAGAGCCCTCTCTGCAGTTATCTTGCGTTTTCCTTCCTTCTCTGGTTCTTTTCTGATGAAGAAACAAAAAAAATACTGTAACTACAGTAGAATAAAAGAAACTTTAACAGACTCAGAATGTGAAAGATTTCAAAAATACATTGCGTATTTCACGTTAACAAAACGTACGCGAGGATCAATTCTTTAACTTCAACTACCGGCGGCAAACGGGGAGGATCTACAAACCGACTGACGTGAACGATCCTTTTTTTCCACGTTCAGCTTGTTTAGTCTGGAAGCAGGTACGCTGGCGGCGAGACGGCTCCTCGTGATTCCTGGTTTAGCGAATATACCCCTAAGTGTCAAATCGCACTCTCTGAGATCTTAACAGGGTCTGCCACTACTGGCATCATTCTGCGTTTATCATCCCATGGGCACAGGATATTATTCATTCCATGTGTGTCTAAAATATATATATATATATATCTACAGATATTCAGATATCGCATTTTTTATATTAAAATTGGTTCACTCACATTTTAACAATACATTTCACTCATTGGAGAATTTTTTGTTTGTGATATATTTATTTATATATGTAGATCAAATAAAATATTGGAGATCACAAACAATAATATATATATATATATTTCTCCTCATGGCTGACAACAATAGGTTTGCAAAATGTGAATTAACCAATTGTTACAGAAAGAGGCCAAAAAATGCAACGAAAATGAGGGGAAAAAAAACGAAAATCTTTGCAATATCTGTCGGTTTACAAACCTGTACGTTTCCTGCATTTGGCCGGAATATAGAAAGACATCTTCAGGGAATAAATAGCATTCTGCTGCCCCCCTGGTGCCCCCCCTGGCAGTAAACAGAGGTGGCATGCTGCCCTGTGCAGTGGTGCTGAGTATCCCTCCCAGCTGATCACAAAGTTGCAATATCTGGCCTGTTTATGGCTTGAGGGGTAATGGGTGCTGCACTGTGCCCCTGCCCCCCAGGCTCTGCACTTGCCTGTATCTGCTCTGCTGCCCCTTTCCCAGCATGCACAGGGGGTGCCCGTCAACCCCCCCAGCAACTGCCACCTGGTGCACAGACCCCACACACAGTGCACCCCTCCACTTGCACCTACCTGCACAGCTCAACCAGGGCTGCTTGCTACTGCCCGCCCCTCTCCCTCCTCTGCCGCCGTCCGATTGGCAGGGGTGACGGAGGGCCTGTGCGGATTGGCGAGAAAGCTGTCAGTCAGGCGGTGGTGGGGAGGGGCCGTGGGAGGGGATTAGTACTGTTACTGTGTCCCCTTTGCTCTGTGCCTGGTTGCAGGATGTGATTGGGGGAGGGTGGGGGTGCACCAATGTCATGGCATTAGGAGGGGTGCACAATTTGGGGGGTGGGGAGCTTGGCATACATTATCATATCACATCCTTTGAGAAAACCCTGTGATTTGGGGTCACACAGGAAGTGAGCAGGATAAAGCTAGGTATTGGGGGGCTTTTTGTGTGAGACCCCTGTCTGTGTGTGAGGTGCAGCTCACACCATGTCTATTTAGTGATCCAGAGGAACATAAAAAAAAAAAAAGAACATTTGTTTGGGGCAAATCCTGAAACTAAACATTGTTATACTTTTGATATTTACCAATAAATGGGACAAACCCCAGGGCCATGTTTGCTGCTAGAGCAGGGCAGGGTTTGAAGTGTGGCCAAGGGTAATGAGAGTTTTTTGGGTGATGTATTGGCAAGAGACAGCTGTGACTTTGCATCTGCTGTGATCCATGGATTTTAGGCCTTCAGCTGCTGAGATATAATAGGGATCAGGGTTGTGAGGCCTTAGAACGATCGTAGGGTTACCCAAAACTCAGTCGGGTCGGTACGGTCCAGTCCGTGACCGGTCTTGGGGCGGGATCATTAAAATAAATTTATAGATATTGCAAATCTGTACAATGTAAGGGGTGACATCACTTAAATTATAAAAACATACATGTAGTATACAGTATAGAGCGCGCATGTTACATACTATATAAAAAGTATAGAGTGCAGGAAGAATACATTATGGAAAGTATAGGTGACATGCAGCACGCAATGCATACACACGGGATTATTGCATACACACGGGATTATTGCATACATGTACCCAGGGGTCAAATCAAGGGGGAACACCAGGGAATCAGTTCTACTACAATGTTTGCTACGATAATGGAGTTCCCATTTGCTGCGTACACTATAAGGCTGGGGGCACACTAGGCGTCTTCTTGTGCGCACTAGCGCGCGTTACCGGCGCCCGGCGCAGCATCGTGATGCTGCGGACGGAGCCGGTCACATGCTTGCGCGCGCGAACTTAGTGCGCGCGTAGCATGCGTGCACCTAGCAATCATCACTGTCGATGCGCTAGGACGCACGTCGACGGGGCTGCAAAGCGCGATCCTCCATAGGAGGATCGCACTTTGCAGCCTTGTGGAGGGGGGCAGGTGGGCGTCAAGGGGGGGCCGGTGCATTAACGTTTTCGCTAGTGCGTTAAAGCGAAAACGTTTAAAGAAAAACGCGTTTAAAGAAAAAAGCGTTTAACGAAAACGCCTAGTGTGCCCCCGGCCTAAGGCTAGGGTCAAACGAACGCATTATTCGCAGCGACCGTCAAAAAGTGCGTCCGAACGCGTTGACGTATTTTTTCACGGAATGCGTGAAAAAAGTCAGACGACGCGCATTTTCGTGATTTTTTTACGGATCGTCAATAAAACACTTTTTGCATCTGGAAGTTAGGTAGGCTGGACATTAGCAGCGTCTGACGTCTCCTAATCACGCACACACGCCGCTATGCGGGCGCAGCGCACTCTGTACGTCAGTACTAGTGGTTCTGCGTTCTCGAAAAAATGCGTTTGTTTGCCGCTTGCGTTGCGCGGCCAGACTTTCGTGCGGCTGTACTCCGTATATTGGCCGTTATTGCCCGTCATTTGTTGCTACTGCGGCCGTGATTAAGTGCGCCTAAACGCACGTTAAAAATGCCTTAGTCTGACCCCAGCCTAAGGCTGGTGTCAGACGAGCGCAGTGTGAACGTCCGTTTTTGCACACATAATAACGTCCGTCGCAGCATAGAATAATCGCCAATGGAGCCCCCCACACGAAGTGTGTCCGCACCGAACTGCAGGCGCACAACGCAAACGGACGTAAGTTAGGCAAGACCGTAATACTGCTAGAACGGACGTGCAGAGTGCGCCACGTCTGCAATGTCCGCGTAGCTTTGTGTGTGAGCGATGGAAGAGGTCAGACAGACTGCGTTTATACGCCCAGCATTTTTGACAGACAAATTTTTTTAAATTTTATTTCAGTCAAAAATAGCGTCAGTCACAAAAAATGGACCGTGTGGCCACTACTGCGTCTTCCGTCAGAAAGTGCGTCCGTACAAAATGCGCTCGTCTGACATCAGCCTAAAGCTTGTATTCAGGTGTTCCATCATATTGTGCAGTTATATAACTAGTCACTCATCGTATATTTGTTTACTAAAATCCACATATACAAACATAATATTTGAGTGTTTGTTACATGTGAGATGATAATTGCTAATTGGAGTACAGAATTCTGGGTGAGGTCCTACAGAATTTTTTTTTTTTTTTAGGATGTGACATCTGCATGTACCATATGCTACATAAAGTATACCGTGCATGGCGCACACACCGCAAAACCAATACTAATGCACATGCACCGTAAAGTATAATACACATGAAACATGTATTGCACAACGTATCATAACAAGGACTTTACTTACATCAACAATGACAAACATTGCGTACATAGGGCCCTATTACAACCTTCGCGCATACGTTTGCGCCGGCGCAAAAACGCTTTAACGCGAGGGGCAAAACCCTTTGCGCTGAACGTTGTATTACAATGTCAGCACAATAATCGCGCGTATACGTCTACCGCGGGTGAACCTGCGCGAACGCTGCGCGAGCTTACTGTACTTCGCGCGTCCTATACTTAACATTATGAGCACAAATGCGTTTGTGCGCTGGTACGAGGATGATATTACAATCTATGCGCAGTTTGTAACGCACAGCCTTTGGGCGCATAATTTTAGCATCTCCTAAAAGCTGGTGTTAGGCTAGGGTCAGACGAACGCATTTTTCACGTTGTCCGTGAAAAAGTGCGTTCGAACGAATGGACGTATTTTTTCACGGAATACGCGATAGCGGTCATATGATGCGCATTTTCGTCCGTGATTTTGTACGGATCATCAATAAAACCCTTTTTGCGTCTGGACGTTATGTTAGCCGGACATTAGCAGCGTCTGACGTCTCCTAATCACGCAAACACGCCGCTATGCGGACGCAGCGCACTCTGTACGTCAGTAGTAGCGGTTTGACGTTCTCGAAAAAATGCGTTCGTTTGCCACTTGCGTTGACCGGACGAACATTCGTGCGGCCGTTCGTCGTATGTTCCCCGGCATTGGACGTCATTTGCTGCTAGCACGGCCGTGATTTCGTGCGGCTAAACGCACGTTAAAACTGCTTTCGTCTGACCTTAGCCTTAATGGCAAATTCTATCAACCTGGCCGAAACCAAATACACCAGCCCAAAAAAAAATGCAAAGTACATTCTACACATACCAAACCAATAAATTTGAGAAGTTGTGTGTGCATTTTTTATTGCTGCAGCATATATGCGCAGATTGACTTTGACAGGCGCAAAAACTTAACGTGAGACAATTGTAGTTCTTAATTCTGATTGGCTGAATCGCGTGAAAAAATAGTCCGCACACTGATTTCTGCGCGCGCGTTTGTGCGTGTCCGTTTTACGCGCGTTATTGCTCGCCGGATTAAAAAATGCGCGAGGATTGTAATTCCAGCGTTGATTTACACGCGTTAACGTTTAACGCTGGGCGCACAAATTCACGCATTGCGCGAGCTTTGTCACGCGAAGATTGCAATAGGGCCCATAGAGTATAATTCTAGCAGTAGTGACATGAATTACATGAATTAGAATAACACTAATGTAACACACATTACATACAAGGTTATTCAAAGAGAGGTGAAAAAGCAGGAGAATGACTGGAGAATGGAAAATTCTAGGTCAAAATAGCCGATTTGGAAAGTGAGGTGAATGGGAGAATTTTTCTAGTTTGGATATTTTGACCTAGAATTTTCCATTCTCCGGTCATTCTCCTGCTTTTCACCTCTCTTTGAATAACCCTGATAGTGTATAATAATAATAAAGCAAATGACAGACGCCTTACATAAAGGGTTATTCAATAATACAGAATGAACCTGTAAACATGTAACATAATGATTATATTTCCTACATATTTATTTTCTGTTAATCTGTATAATTGTGTTTTTTTAATATCTTGCATTTTATTACTTTGTATTTCGATACCTACTGTAACAATTCAATGTTCTTGAACCCAGGACATACTTGAAAACGAGAGAAATCTCAATGTATCCTTCCTGGTAAAATATAAATAAATAAATTCAATTCAATTCAATAAGCACTGTACGGTGCAACTTCGTGGCAGTTCGGCTATTCAGAAAGCTGACAATTCGACAAACACTAGAGAATTGTGAGTGAAATACGGTGCAATTTGCCGCAATGCGGTGACAGTGAAATTTGTCCCATACAGAAGTAATGGTTAATCTATTCAGAGAACATTGAACTGCACCGAAATGTCAGTGAAATGCCCTGATTATCAGTGATTCCGTTCAACAGGTTTAAAAAGGCGAAACCCATAGGATTCAATGTAAAACAATATTACATTTTTTTTTATTCAGTTGTTAATTCTTTTCATTTTCAGGAAAAAGCCTATTTATTAATTTTTAATTAATTATTAATTAAAAAAAAAATTGTATTTTTCAGGCAAAATTTTTGATTCCCATCTATTTTTTACTCTGTAACAACCCTTTTTTTTATCATTTCCACACATTTTCATGCAGTTTAATGGTTTTAAACACCTTTTAAAAAAAAGCAGAGTTCTGGGGGGTTTCTACAGGAAAATTCTCGTATTTATCTAATTTTCCAAATTGGCCTAGATATTGTTCTCTCCTCCTGCCAATTCTCCTGACATCACCCTTTAGCGAACAGACCTGTAAGCTGTCATTTCACAAAATACAGGTGAATGGACTGCAAAATATGGTGCTTTTTGCCACAGTTCGACGGTAGCGAAATTGTCCCATAGAGAAGTATTGGTTTGACTATTCACAAAATACCAAATAGCACCAAAATGTCAGCGAAATGTCCTGATTTCCAGTGTTTCGGTTCGACACGTCCCATAGGATTCAATTATTATTATTATTCTTTATTTATAAAGCGCCAGCATATTCCGCAGCGCTGTACAATAAACACAGTATAGACAGGGTTACAATACATTGAACAACATTTGACAAATAGTACAGGAGGAGATGAGGGCCCTATTCCCGTAGGAACTCACAATCTGGGAGGGTTGGGGTTGGAAACAGGAGGAGAGGACTGTAAGGTGAGAGTGATTGATGGTTGCGTCAGTGAGTTGGGTGGTAGGCTTCCCTAAATAGGAACGTTTTAAGGGAGCGTTTGAAGGAAGAGAAGTTAGGGGAAAGTCTGACAGTACGAGGGATAGCGTTCCAGAGAATGGGGGCTGCCCGTGTGAAGTCCTGCAGTCTATCATGGGAAGAGGTGATGCGGGGAGAAGCTAGGCGCAGGTCACTGTTTGACCTTAGGGAGCGGGCTGGGGTGTATTTGGTGATTAGTGAGGACAGGTAGTGGGGAGCTGAGTTAGTGAGGGTTTTGTAGGTAAGGATAAGGATTTTGAACTTAATTCTGCAGTGGATGGGGAGCCAGTGAAGGGACTCGCAGAGGGGAGCAGGCAGAGACAGAGCGGCGGGTGAGGTGAATTAGCCTGGCGGAGGCGTTCAGGATGGATTGTAGGGGGGAGAGGCGGGACAGAGGGAGGCCAGATAAGATATTATTGCAATAGTCGAGTCGGGAGATTACCAGGGCGTGTATGAGTTGTTTTGTGGTGACAGCGGTAAGAAATGGCCGAATTCTGGAAATATTACGCAGTTGGTATCGGCAGGAGGAGGAAAGAGACTTGATGTGGGGGATGAAGGAAAGAGCAGAGTCAAATGTAACTCCAAGACAGCGAACTTGGTTTGATGGGGAAATGGTGATACCCTCCACCGTGATAGAAAAGTCAGGAGGTAGGGAGGCAATGGAGGGAGGAATAAGTAGGAGTTCAGTCTTTGACATGTTGATCTTTAGGTGGTGGGAGGCCATCCAGGAGGAGATGCCAGATAAACAGTCACTGACTTTTGAAAGGACAGGGGGAGAGATATCAGGGGTAGAGAGGTAGATCTGAGTGTCATCAGCGTAGAGGTGGTAATTGAAGCCAAAGCTGTTGATGATTTTGCCCAGGGAGGAGGTGTAGATGGAAAAGAGCAGAGGACCAAGGACAGAGCCTTGAGGTACACCAACAGATAGAGGCAATGAGGAGGAGGAGTTTCCAGCAAAGGACACACAGAAGGACCTGTTGGATAAATAGGATTCGACCCAAGCGAGTGCAGTGTCACCGAGACCCAGAGAGTTGAGGGTCTGTAGAAGGAGGGGGTGGTCAACAGTTTCAAAAGCCGCCGAGAGGTCGAGCAGGATGAGAATAGAATAGTGGCCGTGTTTTTTAGCAGTTAGGAGGTCGTTGGTGACTTTGGTGAGGGCAGTTTCAATGTAAAAATGTGATATCTATTTTGATTTTTAAAATTTTTTTCATTTTCCGCAAAAAGACAGTTTATTTTTTAGAGCACCATTTTGTATTTTTTTTACACAAAAGGTTTATTTCCCAGTTTTTTAAACAGCCGTTTTTTTTTAATTCTGTAACAGACGTTTTAATTATTTAGACACATTTTAATACATTATTATTGGTTTATACATCTATTAGGAGAATTGCTGTTCAGTGGAATTCGCCAAGGCCACTTCGGCACGTTTCAGTGCTCTTTGGCAACGTTCGCCAACTTTTTCATGGGGCTACAACGACGCCATCTTTGGTGTGCTACGATAACAATTCGGTGAATAGTGAAATCACTGAAATGTTGGTGAAATGGAATCTCCGAATTGTGGCAAACGGCGCCGAAGTGAAAAGTAGGGATGAGCTGTTCGGGTTCGGACGGTTCGGAGTTCGGCCCGAACTTTGGCAGTTCGAAAGTTCGCGAACTTCGAACTTTTTGGGTGTATTCAGTTCGAAAAAAAAAAGACATTTTGAAAAAAGAATAGAAAATGCTTAAAAAAATACTAAAAAATCTAGAAATAAAGAGACTCTTTACTGCAGAATATTATAAGCAACGGTTTATTAGATATTGAATTAAAAACTAATGTGTACGTGGAAAGATTATCAACTCTAAATGACCTCTGTTCACAAACGGGCATAACACCAGGTGTTTTTAGTCTGGTAATCAATTTGATACATTGTACACTATACTGAGGGGGTGGGGTGGTGTCTGCTTCTGATTGAGATTTGAGAATTAATTTCCCTCCTAAAACATCCTAATATGCTGCATTTAACTGGTGTTTGAAAAAAATTCAAAATAACATCTAAAGCAATGTTATTTTTCACCTCGGGATTAAACATTCACAGGGTTATTCAGAGAGCGGTGAAAAGCAGGAGAATAACTGGAGAATAACTGGAGAAGTGAAAATTCTAGGTCAAAATAGCCAAACCAGAAAAATTCTCCCATTTAACTCCGTACTAGCGGTTCTGCGTTCTCAAAAAAATGCGTTCATTTTCCACTTGCGTTGAGCAGCCGGACTTTCGTGCGACCGTACTTCGTATATTGGCCGTCATTGCCCGTCATTTGCTGCTAGTGCGGCCGTGATTAAGTGCGCCTAAACGCACGTTAAAAATTCGCTAGTCTGACCCTAGACTAAATGGGAGAATTTTTCTGGTTTGGCTATTTTGACCTAGAATTTTCCATTCTCCAGTCATTCTCCTGCTCTTCACCGCTCTCTGAATAACCCTGACAGGGTTATTCAGAGAAAGGTGAAACTCAGGAGAATGACTGAAGAGAAAATTCTAGGTCAAAATAGCCAAACCAGAAAAATTCTCCCATTTATCTCACTTTCCAAATCGGCTATTTGGTCTAGAATTTTCCATTCTCCAGTCATTCTCCTGCTTTTCACCGCCAAAAAATCAGTAAACTTTTTCTGCGTGTCCAAAAATGTCTCCTCTTTTCATACAGACTGCCGCCCCAAGCAGTTGTTTATGGATAGATTAAAGGAAAAGCATTTACCGTCATTTGAAATGTAATTTTTTGGTTTTTACATATTTCTATACATCCTAGAAATCCGCCACTTCACGGGCAGGTTATGGGGACCTCCTAGGCACGATATTTGAAGGAATTTTTCGTTTTTATTTTTAACCCTTATTTCATGGAAAACTCACTGTCCCTTTAAAAACGTTTTTTTTTTTTTACTTTTTGTCCTTGTTTCCTGTCCCCCAGGGCACTACCCGGACCCCCATACATCTTTTATGGCAAATATCTAGCATATATGCCCTCTTGGAGGGCACTCTAAAAACCGAATTTTCAGCCCCATTGACTTGCATGGAGTTCGAGTTCGGGTTCGGATCCGAACATTTGGAAAGTTCGGGTTCGGCTCCGAACCGAACTCGGGTAGTGTTCGGCTCATCCCTAGTGAAAAGCACAGAAATGTCCCAGAATTTTTGGTGCTTAGTGAACAGACCCTTAAGTTTCCTTTCTTCACTAATGCATTTTAAACCTGAACCTTCTATATCCTGGCTGTCCTTATGGGGAGTAGAATGATGTGGGGAAAAAACTAATTTAAACAATTAGAGAAAGAGAAGCAACATGAAAATGAAAGGTTCTGGCTCCACTGTACGTTTAACTCTGCCTATCTACCATCCAATTTGTCCAGCAGGCTGAGATTCTGATGGTTCTTAAAATCCCTCCAACTGGTGGCAACACAAATATGGTTATGCGCCAGTCTTACAGTGGCGCCACGCCATTGATCAGTGGGAGGCAAAGCAAAATGGTGAACAGAGTGGTTAGGGAGCTGTGCGCCGCAGGAGGCTGTCCTACTTTAAATCTCATCTTGCAAAGACTGAAATTCTCATTATTCCTCCCTCCAAGAAAAATGGAGTAAATGGAACGATCATTAGCCCAACGCCTCAAGCTCGCTGCCTTGGTGTCACTTTAGATTCTTACCTAATGTTCTCGCCCACGTCCAGACAGTGAACAAATCCTGTCACAATCAACTTAGGAATAGGGATGAGCCGAACTCCCCCGTGTTCGGTTCGACTTCGAACTCGAACAATTTCAGAAGTTCCAGATCCGAACTCAATGTAAGTCAATGGGACCCGAACGTTCGATTTTTAGAGTGCCCTCCAAGAGGGCATATATGCCAGATATTTGCCATAAAAGGTGTATGGGGGTCCGGGTAGTGCCCTGGGGGACAGGAAACAAGGACAAAAAGTTTAAAAAAACTGACCTCATATAAGCAGCTTTCTGGAGGCGTGGTGGATGAGCAAGCTCCAGCACAGAGCCCCGTCCTGGATTCCTCCGAGCTGCAAGCAGAGATACCCAGTGTGCCGTGAAGAAAATGTAACGGCCCTGTCCATGCTTGCTGGGCCACGTGTCTAAAGTAACGTGCACCTTGCTGCTGACTGCCTTTCCAATGACTCCATAACATTGTGTTCGACGTACTGGTATAGTGCTGGAATGGCCTTCTGTGAAAATAAATGGCGTTTTGGAACCTGCCACTGTGGTACAGCACATTCAGGAAATTCACGGAAGGAAGCAGAGTCCACCAGCTGGAAAGACAGCAGCTGTAATGCGAGTAATTTTGCTAAACTGGCATTTAGACGCTGTGCTTGGGGATGATTGGGACTATATTTTTTCTTACACTGCGGCAGCTGGGGCAAAGTAATCTGACTGCGTAAATCTTCAGCTGATGGGATGCTGTCACATTCTGAGGAAGGACCTGGTACACCCATTACTGTAGCATCATCCCTGTCAGTGGAGGTTGTAGGCAATGACATGGCAGGACATATAGTGGGGTAGAGACAGATGAGGAGGAGGAGGACCTATGCAAAGTGTTGTGCCAACGGGATGCATGGCAAGTGGTCATATGTCGCCTCATGCACGTGGTACCCAAGTGTGGGATGTCTTTCCCACGCTTGATCCTCTTCTGACATAGATTACAAATAGCAACGTTGGGGTCTGCTGCACATTTCTTAAAGAACTCCCAGACAGCAGACTTCCTGTACATGTGCTTTGAGACAACAGCGCTCTGCACCTGAGCAGCTGTGACTTCTGATGCCTTGGACTGGCTACGGTTGCTCATAGAGGACGTTGTGCCTCGTGTTTGTTCTGCCTCCTCCTCCTCACTTGACTCCTCTGTTTGATCAGGCACCCAGGTGGAGTCAGTGACCTCATCATCGTCATCACCCCATATCTCCTCATAACTGGAGCCATCTTGGCAGTATGCTGGGGCAACATGAGTGCCAGTTATTTGTGTGTCACTGGCACCCCCTCCCTCTAGATTGATTATACTCCCTTCCTCAACCTCAAAGTTTGAATCAGAGCACTGTAGTTGCTGTGCATCCTCAAGCAGCATGTCACTGTCATTGTAGTCAAACAATTCAGCTGACTCCTCCGTGTATGTTGGTGAAGCTACGGCAGGAGTAGCTGTGGACATGGAGGTTGTATTAGATGCTTTGGCAGCTGAGGTGGACTGTAAACCACTACAAGCCTGGCTGGCAGAGGACTCGGAGGATGAGGATGGTCTGGTTAGCCAATCCTGCAAATCCTCTGTATGTTGCTGCAGCATAAGACGGCCAGCACCAGTTAGAAAGGACAAGCGTGCCCCTGCAGAGGATGCACCACGTCCACGACGACCAGGGGCACTGCCTTCCGACACAGAGGCTGCTTGCCCTTTTATCTGTGTCTGGGAGCGTCTGCCTGTCCTTTTTGGTCTTCCTGACATGGTGAGTGATATATAGATTAAAGATATACAGAACTCTGATTAAACTCTGGTATAAAGATTGGTGATATACAGAAGTCTGATTCAACTCTGGTATAAAGATTGGAGATGTACAGAAGTCTGATTCAACTCTGGTATATAGATTAAAGATATTCAGAACTCTGATATAAGTCGGCGATTTTACTGATATTTTCCCTGCAAGGCTGCCAATGTCCCCTACTCTCTCTCTCTGATTCACTTCCTCTCCTGCAGGCTGCAACACCCTGATAGCTGGCAACAGCCAGATTCAACTCTCAATAGATAAACAGATGAACTCTGATTAAACTGTGTTATTGTATGGTATCTAGAATTAGATCAAAGATATACAGATTTTCCAGAGCAATGCTATAAGTCAGTGATACACACTGTCCCTGATAGCCTGGCTCTGCCAAGACAGATTCAAATTTGCTGAACTGTGGTATAACACTCTGATACACACTGATAACAGGCTGTGCCAAGACAGATTCAAATTTGCTGAACTGTGGTAGAACTCACTGATACACACTGTCCCTGATAGCCTGGCAGTGCCAAGACAGATTCTAATTCCCAGAAATCTCCTACAACTCACTGATACACTGTCACGGTGGCCCTTGTCCGGGGAAATGTTGCACCTGAGCCCCATGTCTGGGGAAATGTTGCACCTGAGCCCCACGTCTGGCGAAATGTTGCACCTGAGCCCCATGTCTGGGGAAATGTTGCACCTTCGCCCCATGTCCGGGGAAATGTTGCGGCCGTCACAGCAGCTGATATCCAGAAAGCCTTATTCCAGGGTACTGTGTACTACAGGACAGAGAATGGTGCTGCCCACGAATCAGATGCAACATGCAGGAAGGACAACCATTTCTAAGGACCGGTTGGTCAGGGTCTGTTGGCTTACAGTCTGCAAGCGGGGTTACCCGATCCTGACATACACACTGTCCCTGATAGCCTGGCAGTGCCAACACAGATTCTAATTCCCAGAAATCTCCTACAACTCACTGATACACACTGTCCCTGATAGCCTGGCAGTGCCAACACAGATTCTAATTCCCCGAAATCTCCTACAACTCACTGATACACACTGTCCCTGATAGAATCTGTGTTGGCACTGCCAGGCTAATTCCAGAAATCTCCTACAACTCACTGAAACACACTGTCCCTGATAGCCTGGCAGTGCCAACACAGATTCTAATTCCCAGAAATCTCCTACAACTCACTGATACACACTGTCCCTGATAGCCTGGCAGTGCCAACACAGATTCTAATTCCCCGAAATCTCCTACAACTCACTGATACACACTGTCCCTGATAGAATCTGTGTTGGCACTGCCAGGCTAATTCCCAGAAATCTCCTACAACTCACTGAAACACACTGTCCCTGATAGCCTGGCAGTGCCAACACAGATTCTAATTCCCAGAAATCTCCTACAACTCACTGATACACACTGTCCCTGATAGCCTGGCAGTGCCAACACAGATTCTAATTCCCAGAAATTTCCTACAACTCACTGCAACACACTGTCCCTGATAGCCTGGCAGTGCCAACACAGATTCTAATTCCCAGAAATCTCCTACAATGTCACTGATACACCCTGACAGAACAATCTCCTCTCTGATTCACTCCTGCAAACACACACGCTGGGGCTGCAGGCAGGGAAGCCTTATATAGTGTGCTGCGGGACTTAGCTCTGTGAGCCCATGATTGGGCAAAATTTGCCCAATCAGGACTCTGAGCCGTGATTAGCATAGTCTTGCACCTGTCTTGCACCTGACCTGCGGTCAGGTGCAAGGCTGTAGCCAATTACAAGCTTCAGGCCAGTGGAAAAGTGCATTGTGGTCCATTGTGGTGCAATGTGGGCGAACATGCGGCAAACACGCGGAAATGTTCGGAGTTCGACGAACAGCCGAACGGGCAATGTTCGAATCGAACTCCGAACAGATCCGAACCGAACATTCATCCCTACTTAGGAACATTGCCCGCATCCGCCCCTTTCTGACACATGACACCGCAAAAGTGCTGGTTCCCGCTCTTGTATTTTGCAGCTCGATTACTGCAACTCGCTCCTTAATGGCCTCCCCAATGCCCGTTTGCAATTTGTAATGAATGCAGGTGCCAGGGTTATTTTTCTCACCAAACGCACCTCCCCACTCTGTCAGTCCCTCCTTTAGCTTCCTGTACATTTCAGGATACAGTTTAAAATACTGATGCTGACGTTCAAATAGCTCAATAACTTGACCCCCTCTTACATGTCTTCGTTACTCCACAAACACATCCTGTCTAGAAAACTCTGGTCGGCAGGCGACCTCCGCCTGTACTCTGTCTACACCCACACTGCCAACTCTCGCCTCCAAGACTTCTAAAGGGCAGCTTCAGTCCTGTGGAATGACTTACCTCGCCATATCAAACTCTCCACTAATCTTCAGCCCTTCAAGAAATCCCTCAAAAGCCATCTCTTCAGATTAGCGTAACACATCACTGATCCAACTCATCCCTCTGCTCACCTACTCACACACGTTTGAAGCCACTTCCACTGCTCCACCGTTCCCGAACCGCTGGCACTAATGATCCTGAGTGACATCCAGGATAACTCCCCTGGTCTTCCTCAACTAACTCCTCCTCCTCATTGCCTTTATCTGTTGGTGTACCTCAAAGCTTAGTCCTAGCTCCTCTGCTCTCCTCTATCTACACCTCCTCCCTTGGCAAAATCATTAAAAGCTTTGTGTTTAATTAACACCTCTATGCTGATGATACTCAGATCTACCCCTGATCTCTCTCCTCCTGTCCTTTCCAAAGTCAGTGACTGTTTATCTGCCATTTGCTCCTGGATGGTCCCTCACCACCTAAAGATTAACATGTCCAAGACTGAGCTCCTACTAATTCCTCCTTCTAATGCCTCCCCACCTCCTGACTTTTCTATCATGGTTGAGGGTATCACTATCTCCCCATTAAGCCAGGTTCATTGTCTTGGAGTTACACTTAATTCTGCTCTTTCCTTCATCCCCCACATTCAGGGCCGGATTAACATAGGGGCGGATGGAGTGGCTGCTCCAGGCCCCTTCCAGAAAATAGGCCCACAGCCAAGATCACACAGAGGAAGAGCAGCTGGCCGGCAGGCCTTCCACACACCTCTAGAGGCCCAAGGCAGAATGATATGGCTGGGCTCCTTTCCTCCTGGTCAACCCTGGTGGTCTGAGTGGCTGTGGGCCTGCTTTGCTGTCTGTGCTTCCAGCAAAACGCATCCACACTGGACTCCAGCACTTGTGACTGACTGTCAGTGTAGTCCCAGTGCTCAGATGACCAGTCATCAGAGAGTGCCGGCACTCAGCTGGCATGTTATCAGGGAGCACCAGCATCCAGCTGGAGCACTGTCACTCTGACCACCAGGGAACCAATATTACTGGCCCACTCCCCCCTTCTTCCCTTGCCACTGGACCACCAAGGATTCAGCCCCTTCCCTGCAGAAAAGGTAAGCAGGAGAGGGGGGGATGTGTTTATATACTGTATATTTGTGTTGTGTTTGTGCATGGGAGTGGATGTGTTTTTTTTTTTTCTAGATTTATGGGATTAGAAATGGTTGTGTGCTTGAGGGTGATTTTAGGTGCAGGGGTGCACTGACAACTAGTGGGGCCCCCGGGCAGTAGAAGATAATGGGGCCCCCTTGTGCCCTGCCCACAGTAGGTCACGCCCACATAAACTGAACCACAAAATGCTACACGCAGATGTACATTGCTGTGTTACAGATTTTATTTCTTCAAACTATTTTCAAATTAAATGTTTTTTAATAAGATAAAATCCGCTTAGACCCTGTCGGATATAATCTCTGCACGTGAATACAACACGTTATATATATTGGACTTCTCAGCCAAGCCTCCAATATGTCTATATTGGACTTGCCTCCAATATATCAGGGATTATTATTTCATAAGAAACCTATACGAGACACAAATATCAATCGTTTATGTTTCCTAGAAATTCTCCTAAATTCTTTTAATTGTCTGTGTTTTGCTTTGAAAAATACAATAATCAATAATCGGATAAAAATATATATATATTTATTACGTATACAAAAAAGTTTCAAATCTCATATCATAAACAAAGATTTATAAACCACAATCCATCAGCATATAAAAACTAGCTTCACAATATATGTATCTCCGGTTAGTAACTGCATATATGATTAATATCATTTACCTTATCAGTTAGTAACTAATACACAAATGGTTAATAAACATTTCTGCTTAATACAACATGCATTTCCCAGCAAACAATGTTTAACCAGCTAGATCTTATAGAGATATATATTTCTCTCTATGCTACATGGATCAACAAAAGATGAGCTAATATAATGATAAGTAATAAAACTTATTTAGTGAATCCTCCCCTAATCTCGAGAATTAAATTTCTAATCTTTTGCTTTTTATTTTGTAGTTATATAATTCCTTGCTCATTAATTTTAATCACAGTAATTTCCAGATTCAATATATATATTGGTATCAATCTTACAACAATTCTTTAGAATAAATCCTTATGTCTACTTCTTCACATCTTTATCTGCAGAATAAAGATATTTAGATTTTTGGAGCTACCCAGAATCTGAAAAATCTCAGTCTATGTTGCAAGAATTACTCCAATATATATATAGTTACATTATCTGAATAAAATAGCTTTCATAAATTACCTCCAATCTGGATTAAATGAGTTACTGCCTTGGAATATTCTTTATGTAATATTGGTTTTGGAATATGTGAAGATTATCGATATCAGATAATCAATGCATGTGAGTCCGAGATTTGGTGAGAGTCAGAGTTTTGATGAGAGTCTTGATTGCCTCATGTCCTGGGATCTGCATGCATCGTGGTGTGAGTCTCTGAATGTTGGAATCTCGGACTGATTTGCAACCAACATTGCCGCTTCAATTATAGTAAATTTGACGTCACTGGCAATATTATTGGTATATCAAATATAATATTTATAATATCTAGAGGGCAGTATTGCACTTCTTAATTAATTCCACTATTTCTTTTTAATATTCTTATCTCGGGTCAAAGTTCAATCTGACTTAACAAAGACTTTCTCTCCCCATATATAGACACTGTGTCTCTACCTGTCATATCAAAATTTATATCCCTGACTCCTTTCTAGTTACTTACTGAGTCATATCAGTTGAATTATTTTCTGGTTAACTCAACAGAATCTATTCTTCAGTAATTTTACTATTTACCAATTATATAATCATACAATATTTATTGGAACATATATTTCCTACTGTAAATATATTAAAATATACCTTGATTATAAACATATATTTTGTGAATATAAATCTATATTACAGAGATATTAACTCTTATATTCCTATACCCAAAAAACAGAATATCTTATTTTTTTAAAGACTTAAAACAGACCAATAAATTTAATTATAACAGGTCTTAGCAATTAGCTCTAGCATTATCACACAAAGACATTTTAGGTTCCTTCATGTCTTCATTAAAAAAATCTCGTTCATTTCTAAACCAGAGAAATTTGGAGAAAGAAAAAGACTGTCTTTAAAAACAAAATGGCTACAGGCATCCATTTTCCCTTTTTTCCCTTCCAATATACCTGACAACCCACATGCTAATAAGCCATCATGCCCCCTCCAGACTTACAGATGGTGACCACTCTGCTGCAGCAGTCATCACACACTCATTGCAGCTAAGGCTGTGCCGCAGCACAGAAGGTCCCGTGGCAAACTTTGTTATCTGCTGACTACTTTCCAGGTTTATAGGATACTATACATTACTGATACAGTAATATGCAAAATGTGTATGGGCATATCACAGAATCCACAGCAATAAAACTCACAGAAATGTGAGGTGTATATGAGAGTATCACAGAGCCCCACAGCAATAAAACTCATGGTAACGTGTGGTGTGTATGACTATGAGCATATATGAGTGGATGTGTGTGTTTTTAGGCTTATGGGAAGGGCTATGTTTTTGTGGTGTGATAAGGTTTGTGTGTGTTTAGGTGAATGGTTGTGGATGTGTGCGTGTTTAGGTGAATGGTTGTGGATGTTGTTAAATAAAAAATTTAGCTAATCAAATCAATATCCTATTTATAATTGCCATATATGGAATTCCAATAAACATCTGCAAGTTTCTTCCCAAATAAGAAAATATAAAGAAAAGAAGTGCGCTGACGCTAATGGAGACAGTAAAATAAACTACACAGAAGGTATAGCTTCATCATGTCTGGATGTCTTTGTTCAGACAGACCAATTTATTCGATTTCAAGCAACCAATGAAATTGTTCATTATAGACAAAGTTTCATATCCACCCACACAGGAATGTGATATACCAGTCAATCAGTACAGATACATTTCTACGTCAGAATTTGGCCATCTCAGTTAACTTATTACCATATATGGTTCAGAGATGGGTTCTCTCTGGCTTACAATGTTCGCGCACTTTTTTCCTGCACTTCATGTAACAAAGACTTACAGGAAAACTAGCTACAAATTCCACAGGCCATATCCTAAAGAAGAAAAAAATATCTACATACAGAATTGACACTTAGAAAGGTGTGGGGGGAGTCACAGCCCATTTTATCACAACAGACTTTTCAACACAGGATATTTATATTCATACAGGAAATTAAAATCTAACAGATATGTGCGTGGTTAGGTGAATGGTTGTGGATGTGTGCATGTTTAGGTGAATGGGAGTGGATGTGTGCGTGTTTAGGTGAATGGTTGTGGATGTGTGCGTGCTTAGGTGAATGGGAGTGGATGTGTGCATGATTAGGTGAATGGTTATGTGATTGGGGTGGTTAGGTTTGTGTGTGTTTAGGTGTAAAGTGGGCGCACGTGTAGTTATATATTGGGTTTGCGTAGGCGCACGTGTAGGTATATAATAGGGGTGACTAGGAACACATGTAGGTATACAATAGGGGTGAGTAGGTGCACGTATAGGTATATAATAGGGGTGAGTAGGTGCACGTGTAGGTATATAATAGTGGTGAGTAGGTGCACTTGTAGGTATATAATAGTGGTGAGTAGGTATACGTGTAGGTATATAATTAATTGTTACATCCTCAGCCCCCGCAGCGCTGCCTGGGGGTCTGGGTGCCCGGCGATGTCACTGGCTGGCTGGGTGCCAGCAGTTAGGAATGGCCGAACGGCGTCTGAGGGGGCGTGGCCTGGCATGGTCACGAGGAGCCACCGGGTTTAAAGCATCGCCTGCTGTATTGTATTTCATTGCTGATTGATTACCCAGTTGCCGACTAGCTTGTATGAGGACCCTGTATACGGTTTGACCTGGCTTTCCTTTTTGACAATTCTCTTGCTTGTTCCCTTGCTATTTTGTATGCGCATTTTTTTATATTTATGTTTATGTTTAACCGCATGTTTGCTGTTTGGAGGTCTGCCCGCCTATTTGGTGAATTCGTCTCTCACGCTAGTTTTCTGTTAACAAATCCTGACAAGCACTAATTAAATTATATACATTTTGATTGTCAAGCAATATCTAAGGAGACACAGCCTGCGGTGTTAACCCTTGCTCAGCTATTGACGGTCATTGCATTGATCCATAGTCTACTGGTAGAGGGTGGCATGCACACTCTTTAGGAGCACAAACTGATTGTCAGAAAGCTTGTTTGTTTTGGACTCCTGGTACTCCAGCTGAGCTCCTCATTAAGTTTCGGTTCCCTCTGCTATAGCCAGTGAATATAGGAATCGCTTATAGCCTTGGGCCTCACACCAGGAGTTGTGGCGACATGTAGAGGTCAGAAGAAGAACCTCTTTATTGCAGCCAAGCAGGGATATTTATGCGAGACAGGGGTTGTTAAAATACAATAGCACAACATAATATAATAGCAGTAAATACAGTTCCCGTCACATCCGGACATAGCCCCTTTCACCCAGCCATAGCCCAAAACGCAAACAAAAGAAAAATATAGCACGTGGCATTCACAGTTTTAAAGGTCCACTACCACCAAAAAATGAAATTCCCTTATTGTGTTTATTTTATGTTGCTGGGAGCTTCCATGTTTAGTTAAGAAAATATTTTACTCTGTATGTGTCACTGGGTGCATCCATTGTGTGAGATATTTAGTGTTGTAAACTCCCCCCCCCCCGCAGTATCTCTTTCCATCACTTGCTCCTCACCATACAATGTAGTCTATGGGTTGATCACAGACTCAAATCTCAATGTATTGTGTTGGATGTTTTCAAAGGACATCACCAGGGGGTAGATTAGAAGTCTTTTGAGCTCCGTGTCTTATCTCATTCAGCTGCCATCTCTTATCTTGAGTAGGGATGAGCCGAACACCCCCGAGTTCGGTTCGCATTCGAACTCGAACTTTTCAAAAGTTCGAATACGAATTCGAACTCGAACTCAATACAAGCCAATGGGACTCAAAGTTCGATTTTTAGAGTGCCCTCCAAGAGGGCATATATGCTAGATATTTGCCATAAAAGGTGTATGGGGGTCCGGGTAGTGCCCTGGGGGACAGGAAACAAGGACAAAAAGAAAAAAAAAACGTTTTTTAAGGGACAGTGAGTTTTCCATGAAATAAAGGTTAAAAATAAAAATGAAAAATTCCTTCAAATATCATGCCTAGGAGGTCCCCATAACCTGCCCATGAAGTGGCGGATTTGTAGGATGTATAGAAACATTTAAAAACAATGTCCGGGTAGTGCCCTGGGGGGACAGGAAACAAGGACAAAAGTTTAAAAAAAATATGTTTTTAACCCCTTCACTGCTGACGACATGTGGGACACGTCCTCCGTTACTCCCGCTGTATGCTGAGGAGGACGTGTCCCACACGTCATCAGCTTTGCGGGACCCCCAGCGGAGATACTCAACTCTCTGTCCGGGGTCCCGCGGCGTTCTGACTTCAGCGTCCCCAGACGCTGAAGTCAAGCTCCTCCCGACGTAAATGACGTCATCGCGCCATATGCGATGACGTCATTTCCAGGCGACCCCTCGGCAATGCCGGGCGATCGCCTGGAAGGGAGGGGGGATCTGTTCGGATCCCTCTCCCTCCCGATCGGGAGGTCCCACAAAAAAAGGCTAGGCACCGCTTAAAAGGGGAGAGTCTCCCCTTTTAAGCGGTGCCTGGCTTTAACTCCTTAGGCACCGGGTCGCACTTCGGCGCCTTGCGGCGCCGAAGTGCGTCCTAGCTACGGTGGGGGCCGCCATCTTGGATCACGGCTCCACTCCCGGGTTCCCCCTCACTGCCTGATGTCCTCACGCATAGCATGATGACATCAGATAGCCAGGGAACCCCTAGCTGCCTGGAATCCCCTGGTGGAGATAGGGGGTTCATTTGAGGGTTCACAGAGATGCTGTGAGACTGTGTATAGAGATGCTGTGAGGCTGTGTATAGAGATGCTGATGGGGCTGTGTTTAGAGATGCTGTGAGGTTGTGTATAGAGATGCTGATGGGTTTGTGTATAGAGATGCTGTGAGGTTGTGTATAGAGATGCTGATGGGGTTGTGTATAGAGATGCTGTGTATAGAGATGCTGATGGGGCTGTGTATAGAGATACTGTGAGGTTGTGTATAGAGATGCTGTGTATAGAGATGCTGATGGGGCTGTGTATAGAGATACCTTGCGGCGCCGAAGTGCGGCCTAGCTCCGGTGGGGGCCGCCATCTTGGATGGCGGCTCCACCCCGGGTCCCCCCTCACTGCTGGAGGTCCTCACGCATAGCGTGATGACGTCAGATAGCCGGGAACCCCTAGCTGCCCGGAATCCCCTGGTGGAGATAGGGGGTTCATTTGAGGGTTCACAGAGATGCTGTGAGACTGTGTATAGAGATGCTGTGAGGCTGTGTATAGAGATGCTGATGGGGCTGTGTTTAGAGATGCTGTGAGGTTGTGTATAGAGATGCTGATGGGTTTGTGTATAGAGATGCTGTGAGGTTGTGTATAGAGATGCTGATGGGGTTGTGTATAGAGATGCTGTGTATAGAGATGCTGATGGGGCTGTGTATAGAGATACTGTGAGGTTGTGTATAGAGATGCTGTGTATAGAGATGCTGATGGGGCTGTGTATAGAGATACCTTGCGGCGCCGAAGTGCGGCCTAGCTCCGGTGGGGGCCGCCATCTTGGATGGCGGCTCCACCCCGGGTCCCCCCTCACTGCTGGAGGTCCTCACGCATAGCGTGATGACGTCAGATAGCCGGGGAACCCCTAGCTGCCCGGAATCCCCTGGTGGAGATAGGGGGTTCATTTGAACCCCGATATCTCCAGAACCATGGCAGCTAGGGGGTCATGGAGGGTGTCAATCGAAAGGCCTGAGCATGGCCAACATGACCAGGTATAAAGTAAAAAAAATAACAAAACATGTATTTTTTTGTGTGTTATTTTTATTAATGCAGCAATATTGTTCACATTTCAATTATAATGTGAACAATGATGCTGCACTAATGATTTTTTTCTATGGGGTGCGTTTGCTATAAATCACGTAATTCCCCCCACAAAATGTAACAAGTCCCCATTTCTAATTTTTGTACAAGCGCACCCCATAGAAAACATAACCGCAAACGCTCATGTGCTAAAATGTGGAAAAAAAACACTTTACACACTGCAGATGATTAAAAATTAAATTTTTATCGCATTTTTTGTCATAATATACAGGCAGGACATGACGTATACATATAAAAATGATATATTATGAACCTGCGGAGTCTGCCGGAAAGAACAATATCTAATATGTCTGGGTCATTTAATAAAATGTGGCTTCAAATTGCGTTTAAACATGATGAGCGAAAGCGGTAAAAATTAGCTGGGCACACAGCAGTGAAATGCAGGGTTAAGGGGTTAAATAGCATATCAGAGGAACATTTAGTAGAGAAATGAACACTTCTCAGAAGCACAGGTGTTGTTTGATACATGTTCAGGAGACACCTCCAGACACCCTCAGTCTACAGACAATGTATCAAATTCATTAGACTAGACTAATTAAAAGCACATGTTATTTCCAAACACTAATTAACACCTGTTGTTTACGGCGTTTGAGAGCACATGTCATTTAGAGGTGAGAATCTTTGCACGTAGACATTAGTTTTTACTTCAATATCTAATAAACCGTTGCTTATAATATTCTGCAGTAAAGAGTCTCTTTATTTCTAGATTTTTTTGTATTTTTTAAGCATTTTTAATACTTTTTTCAAATAATTTTTTTTTCGAACCGAACACGCAAAAAAGTTCGAAGTTCGCGAACTTTCGAACTGCCGATGTTCAAGTCGAACTCCGAACTAATCAAACCGAACAGCTCATCCCTAATCTTGAGTAGCCTGGAGAATAATAGCCCCCTTCAGCCTTATCTAAACATTCCCTCCTCCATCACATTAAACTGTTTAGTTAAACCACAGACTTAAAGAAAAACCTTTTGGTAAATGTTGCCTCATGGGGGAGAAAAACAAACAAACAACAAAATGGTAGGGATATACAAAAAAATATATATTTTTTTTCCTTTTTATATGCATTTACATCAAACAAAGAAAAAAACCAGTAGCATGTGATTTATAAGGTGGTTTTATTTGTAATAGAAAGCAAACGAATTCCAGCTTATATAAGTGGTCGTGTCCCTTTAACGCCAGGTGGGTTGACGCCAGCGCGTCATTGGCTGCAGTGAGATGGCCTGATTGCAGTCTGTTCCATGGCAGGCAATGACGCATGCCACTAGCCAGCTGGTGGGCTATCCTGTCGAGGCCTATAGATGCCAGCAGGGCATGCTATGCCGCACTGCGGTGTTCACGCCCACCCGCTGCAGGGATGGCATAGTATGCCCCGCAGTGGAAAATGGTTAACATCAGGCTGTCTGGATAAGATATGCCACTAAAGAAACAGAGGGATAAAGACACAATAGACTGATGCAGCGAGGGTAATGTTGGCTTAACACCATAACCGGAGCCTTTAACAGTCAGAGCACTCAAATCTGTCACTGGGACATGGAAGGAGAGAGCTCTAACTGGTACCCACAATGACAAGATCACCAATTCAGATTTAGCAGGTGTGACGTGTGTCAATTTGGACTTGGGGTACATGGGCCTAGAAATGTATCTGAGAGGTGCGGGCCTGAAGTTACTTATTGTTTCCCTGCCCTTTCCTTTGTCAAAGTCACCCTGTGTCTACAGTTTTAGATGCAGGGTGTTTATGTTTTCTGTGCCCTATTCCCTGATGTCTTGTGTTATATTAATATTCCCTTATGTATTTATTGTGAAGTCTCCTGTGGTATATACTGTGCTGTTTTTCTCTGTGTATTTGTGAGGAATGGATTCCTTTGTTTTCACATGCTTCCAATAACCCCACCCCCTTCCCCCAGGAACTAGTTTTAACCAGATCAGTGTGATCTAACTTCCTGATCCTTTGTTTCAGTGCTGGGCGTGTTTCCATTGTCTTTATACAATATTTCGACCAACCCTGCTACGATTATCTGCACTATCAATATTTTTTTATGTTCCTTGTCTTTTTGAGAAACACTGATGAACAACCAGATTTGACACCAGCACTTCAGAGAAGACAAATCTCCTTTTTTTCTTGAGTATTGGACAATTACGCACTTAAGCACTTTTTATGGTTTATCTTGCATTGGACTTTTTTTGGGGATTACTCTCATATGCACTTTTGAAATAATGATGTGATGAAATGGTATCAAGCACTGTTGCACTTTTCTGCATTATCGACACGAATATATGCATGTTCACTTGTTAGGTTATTCGCCATTGATGCGCCATATGGTTCTGTCTACTACATTTTTATCGATTTATGACACATATTTTGGTTGTTTTATATGTGTTTTTTAAACCATGCTATAGGCAGCATCTGACTATTTACTAGCACTTTATCGGACATTCATTCAATTAGTAGGCGCCCACACTGAACCGTATATATATATCTATATATACATTTTTCGTCTCTCTCTTTATACCTTCCCCCTGTGTGTTTTTTATGCCAATTGTAAACTGTGAATAAAGTCAGTCCCAATTAGGTTTTCACCCTGCGAGGATTTCCTGTATTGAGCGGGTTTGGGCCAGAACCAGTAGTCCTTCTGGATACTGGCAGTGAGGGGAGCATTCTGTGCGTGGGCACAGGACCCCCCACATTACACTGGTGGCAGGTGCAGGATTTTATGCTCCTTACAACTGGACTCAGACAGCTAAGAGATCACTGCAGGAGGAGCTGTTGACAAAAGGCTCGAGTGGGGTGCAGCCTAGAGAGAGATGGAGATTCTCGAGGAGGTATAGAGACGCCTCAGGAAATATGGACTGAACCACAGCATAGACCTGTTCCAGAGCGTGTGGACAGAGGACTGCTTGTTGCAGCAAGAGGGAGCGGTGCTTTATAAGGAAGACAATAACACTCAGGATGTGGAGTGTAAAAATTATGAGGTTCACGAGCCAGAAGACATTTGTGTGCCAAGAGGATTGCCTGGTGGCGGTGGGCGAGATGGAGATCCCCACTGACAATTTGCTGGAATGCTTGGCACTATGCCCAGAACCCCAGCGGAGCACTCCCACCGAGGAAGGGTGAAGGAGCATGGAAACTTGGACTTGTTCTGGCCCACTGTGCGAGAGACTGAAGTCCTTACCACTGTGCATGAAAGATGTGAGGCAGCTGGTCCAGATCCCCAGCTCGAGGTAACCGCTGTCAGAGGTCGAGGATGTTGCGACGGAACCGTTCTCTTCCGCCTGTCCTGACTCTCCAGACACCCCTTCGTTGCGGTCAGCCCGGCTACTGGGAGCGCTGTCCTCAGCGCCTCGAGCAGCTTGACCCGCCTGCTTCTGTTCCTCTGCCCTGGAGCTGTTAGGAATTTCCAGAAGGGCGCTCTCTGCCTTCTGAGGTTGAGTGTGGAGTGTAGCATAGTTTGAAATAAAACACCAGACGCGGCTGTATGTTTTAAAACAGGATTCTCTCTCGCTCTGAGAGTTCTGACCTTTAATGAACAAAAATGCCACATTTATGGTGAAATCCAGCAGTCATAATTTACATAAATGACGCACCTCGTCATACCAATATGCTAATTACATTATGTCAGTTAGATATTTACAATAAACATTCTTTATATTCTTTAGCCTTTAGCTCATACAACATTTGCATAATCCATTGTTCTAACACATCAGATTAAAGACAAACACTATCACAGATCCCTTGAATTAAACATGCAGCCAGATAAGGGGGAAAGTCCTGTTGCATAAATTACACAGCAGTAAAGCTTGTTTACTGGCTATACAGAAACACATCTACCTACAGGAATATAAGTATTTAAAACTAAAGCTACGCCATTTTACACTAAACTAATTTAAACTAAAACCAAACGATGTAATATATATTTAAAAACACACGATATAGATTGAACATAAAGTCTCTTGGGGTTTGAAGCATGGAGCGTTACATCAGCTCCATGACATTACTTTACCCCCAAAAAGAGTCCGACAGACACAGTTGGACCCAAACGGGTCGACTAGGGGAGGTCGGAGCAAGGTGAGTCAGGGCTCCAGGGCCGTTTGCCGGGACAGTCCATCGGCATTCCCATTTTGGGCCCCGGGCCGGTATTGGATTGTGAAATTAAATGGCTGCAATGCCAGGCTCCAGCGCAGCAATCTGCCGTTCTCTCCTGCCACTCGGTTGAGCCAAATCAGGGGGTTGTGGTCAGTCATCGCGGTGAAGGAGCGTCCATAGACGTAAGGCTGAAATTTCTTTAGGGCCCAAACCAGGGCCAAACACTCCTTTTCTACGGCGGCATACTCCACTTCCCGGGGTAGAAGTTTGCGGCTGATAAAAGCCACCGGATGCTCCCCTCCGTCATCGCCCACTTGGCTCAATACGGCTCCTAGTCCAAACATGGAGGCGTCTGTGTGGACGACAAAGCGTTTGTTATAATTTGGTGCCGCCAGGATGGGAGCTTGTGTTAGGGCGGTTTTGAGTTGGTGGAATGCCGCCTCACACTCCGGGGACCACAGGACTTGGCGGGGTAGGGATTTTTTTGTCAGGTCAGTCAGGGGTTTGGCGAGGTCACTGTAATGGGGGACGAATTTACGGTAGTACCCCGCGGACCCTAGGAAGGCAAAGACCTGGGTCTTGGTTATGGGAGTGGGCCAATCTAGGATGGCCTCTATCTTGGCCGGCTCAGGTCGCTGCTTCCCACACCCCACCCGGTGGCCGAGGTACTGTACCTCAGACATCCCGATCCGGCACTTGTCAGGCTTCAGGGTCAGGTTAGCGGCCCTTATCCTATCTAACACCACCCCCAGATGGTGGAGGTGTTCCTCCCAGGTCTGGCTATAGATGGCTATGTCGTCCAGGTAGGTGCAGGCGAACTCCTGCAGGCCGTCGAGGAGGCGATCAATTAACGGCTGGAAGGTAGCTGGAGCGTTCTTTATCCCGAACGGCATGACCCGAAATTGGTACATGCTGAACGGGGTGATGAAGGCCGACTTGGGGATGGCCTCCTCCTCGAGGGGAATCTGCCAGTACCCCTTACACAGATCAAAAGTGGTCAAGAAGTGCCCCTGGGAGATCTGGTCTAACAGCTCGTCGACTCGGGGCATGGGGTACACGTCGGTGATGGTGCAATCATTCAACCTCCTATAGTCGACACAGAACCCGGTGGTGCCATCCTTCTTGGGGACCAACACCACCGGAGAGGCCCACGGGCTGGCGGAGAGTTCAATCACCCCTAGCTCAAGCATGTCCCGGATTTCGGCCCGAATGGGTTCTCGGACTGCCTCCAGGAGACGGTACGCCGGCTGCTTCAATGGCCTCTGCCCAGGGGTTTCTACTTTGTGAATGGTCTGACGGGTATAGCCCGGGAGTGCGGAGAAGACCTCCTGGCGGTCCTGGAGTACCTGCCTTACTTGGGCCTGTTCATGGGGTCCCAACCCCTCCCCTAGCTGAACATCTTCCACCCCGGAGGACTTGCTATTTATCCCAGGGAGTTCTGGTATGGGGATCTGTTCTGCCTCCTCGGTGGCCGGAGCGCAGATGGCAGCCACTGCCTCAGCCTGTTCGTGGTAGGCTTTCAGCATGTTGACGTGGAATGTCTGCTTGATCCTGGTGTTGGCGCAGCTGACAACCACATAGGTGGTATCCCCAAGTTGGTGTACCACCTGATAGGGGCCCTGCCAGGATGCCTACAGCTTGTTCTGCCGCTGTGGTTTCAGTACCAGGACCTTTTGCCCCATGAAGAAGGAGCGGCTTTGGGCGGATCAGTCATACCATGCTTTCTGCTGGGCCTGGGCTGCCTGCATATTCACCTGGACTAGGCCCGTGAGCTCTCTCAGGTGCTCGCGTAGTTCCAAAACATAGCTCAGGACGGGGAGTCCTTCAAGCTCCTGTCTCCCTTCCCACTGGGCCCTAACTAAATCTAAGGGGCCCCTAACCCTGCGCCCGTATAACAACTCGAAGGGGGAGAACCCGGTGGATTCCTGGGGCACCTCTCTATATGCAAATAACAGATGGGGCAGATATTTTTCCCAGTCCTTCCTATCCTGGGTGAATGCCCGGATCAACTGCTTTAGGGTCCCGTTAAAGCGCTCGCACAGCCCATTCGTCTGGGGGTGGTACGGTGTGCTGTGGAGGGCCTTGACACCACAGAGGCGCCAGAGCTGCTGTGTCAGCTCAGCGGTAAACTGGGAACCCTGATCAGACAGTATCTCCTGGGGGAACCCCACCCGGGAGAACACCCGCAGGAGGGCGTCAGCTATTGTATCAGCCTGAATATTAGACAGGGGAATGGCCTCGGGGTACCGGGTGGCATAGTCCACCACCGTAAGGATGTATTTTTTTTCCTGTGGCGCTGGGGCGGGCCAAGGGGCCGATTATATCCACTGCTACCCGGCTAAAGGGTTCCTGGATGATGGGTAGGGGTTGAAGCGGGGCTTTTGGGTGGTCCCCAGTTTTCCCCACCTTTTGGCAGACCGGGCAGGTGCGGCAATATTCCCGCACATCAGCATGGAGTCTGGGCCAAAAGAAGGCTCGGGATAACCGACTCTGGGTCTTGGCTATCCCGAGGTGGCCGGCGAGGGGAATGTCGTGAGCCAGTTTTAAAAGTTCCGGTCTGCGGGTCTGGGGCACGACCAGCTGTTTGTGGGGTCCCTGTTTCCTCCTGGTGCCCACCCTCTTGGTGTATCTGTATAGGAGCCCTCCTTCCCATTCTATGCGGTCATCTCCAACTCCTCCCTGGTCTTTGCCTGCCCTGTCCCGGTACCCTCCTAAAGTGGGATCAGTCTGGGTCTGGTGTCTGAGGTTGGCCAGGGAGTCCCAGGTTATGGGTTGGTCGGGTCGGGGGGACGGGGTTTGTTTTTGTCGAGGTTTGGGGGGTTTTCTTTGTGGTCTCACCTGGGTCCCGGCTGGAGTGGCGTGGTTTGTCCGGTGGCTCTGCTGGCAGGTGGTCACAGGTAGTATGGCGTCTGTGTTGTAGGCGGAGACCAGATGTCCCAGGTCATTCCCCAGGAGAACTTCGGTGGGCAAGTTGTCCAATAGGCCCACCTGCACGGATCCTGCCCCGGAGCCCCAGTCTAGATGGACTCGGGCGGTGGACAGGCGTAGCACTCTACCTCCGGCTACTCGGATGGCAATGGTAGGGCCAGATCGGGCCTTCGTGGGTACCACGTGGGGTCGGATGAGGGTGATGGTGGCCCCCGAATCGCGGAGACCCTGGGCCGACCCGCCCATTTATCCATATGGCCTGTCGATGATGCAGGCGATTATCGACGGCGGCGGCTTGTACGGGGTCTGCCTCGTGTAGCATGCCCCACTCCTCCTGACTGTCCTGGTATCGGGGTTCATTGTCATAACAGTGAGCCGCTGGTGGTGCTGCACGGGCCAGGCCTCTTGGTATGGGGGGGGTCGGTTACGGCAGTTCTGGCAATAATGTCCCACTTGGTTGCAGCCATAACAACGGATGGTTACAGCTGAGTTAGTGCGGACTTCGGGACGAGACGCCAGCCAACGGGCCAGGGGGGTCAGAATTGTGGATGGGCAAGGGGGAGGGGGGTCGAGGAGCAGGCTGTTGATCGCCCCCACTGGTCTTCCGGGTGTCCGTATATTCATCCGCCCAGGTAGCAGCTTGCTGCATGGTTTGGGGCTTTTTGTCCCTCACCCAATCTCGCACCGCCGTGGCCATGTGTTCCAGGAACTGCTCCAGCAGCACTAGTTGGGTAATGTCCTCGATTGTTCGGGCTTGACTACCCTGGAACCAGTTTTTTAAATCACGCTGCAGCCGGTGGGCCCATTCCACATGTGTTGTGCTGTTGGGCCAGCGGGAGGTCCGGAATTTTAGCCAACTGGCTTCTGGGGTGATGGCGAAGCGGGCCAGCAGGACCTGCTTGACCTGAGCATAGTCCATGGCCTCTTCATCAGGGACTGTTCTGTATGCTTCCGCCGCTTGGCCTGTAAGTTTGCTGGCCAAAATTCCGGCCCAGGCAGAACGTTGTACTCCATGTACCTGTCATAGTCTTTCAAAGTCTTAGAGGAAGCCCTCAATTTCTTCCTCCGCCTCGTTAAATGTTTTGAACGCCTGGAAGGGTACCTTCCGGGGCGCTGGTGTCCCTGGGTTGGGATTTTCTACCCAGCGCGTTTGAAGTTCCGCCATCCGCTGTTCATGCTGGCGCTCCTTTTCTCGTTCTATTTCTTGGGCTTTTCACTGCAGCTCTCGGTCTCTCTGCTCATCTTGTCTTTGGATGTCCTCGATGGCTCGTTGGATCGCGGTCTCCGAGGGGGTGGCACCGTACATGGCTATCCTCTCCCGGACTCTTTTCTGAAAGAGGTCTTCTGCGGACGGGGTCCCTGTGCCCCTGTTTTGTTGGTCCATTTTGATCAGTTCCTCAACCAGAGCTTCTTTGGTCTTTGAGCCGGCGGTCCCTCCTCGGCTCTCCAGCAGGTCTCTCAGGGTGTCTCGCTTGCAGGCTGCATAGTTGACCATCTTGAGGTGTCTTAGTGTTTCAGAGCCTCTATCCCACCGCTTGCCACCAATGTGACAGAACCGTTCTCTTCCGCCTGTCCTGACTCTCCAGACACCCCTTTGTTGCGGTCAGCCCAGCTACTGAGAGCGCTGTCCTCAGCGCCAAGAGCAGCTTGACCCGCCTGCTTCTGTTCCTCTGCCCTGGAGCCGTTAGGAATTTCCAGAAGGCCGCTCTCTGCCTTCTGAGGTTGAGTGTGGAGTGTAGCGTAGTTTGAAATAAAACACCAGACGCGGCTGTATGTTTTAAAACTGGATTCTCTCTCTCTGAGCTTTGAGAGTTCTGACCTTTAATGAACAAAAATGCCACCATTTATGGTGAAATCCAGCAGTCATAATTTGCATAAATGACGCACCTCGTCATACCAATATGCTAATTACATTATGTCAGTTAGATATTTACAATAAACATTCTTTATATTCTTTAGCCTTAAACTCACACAACATTTGCATAATCCATTGTTCTAACACATCAGATTAAAGACAAACACTATCACAGATCCCTTGAATTAAACATGCAGCCAGATAAGGGGGAAAGCCCTGTTGCATAAATTACACAGCAGTAAAGCTTGTTTACTGGCTATACAGAAACACATTTACCTACAGGAATATAAGTATTTAAAACTAAAGCTATGCCATTTTACACTAAACTAATTTAAACTAAAACCAAACGATGTAATATATATTTAAAAACACACAATATAGATTGAACATAAAGTCTCTTGGGGTTTGAAGCATGGAGCGTTACATCAGCTCCATGACAGATGTCATTTTGTTAATGATGGATAAGACTGCTCTCTCTAACAATGTGACCCTAAGGGATGGGGATACACTATTGCTGGAGGACTGTCTGGTGATGGTGGGAGAGACGGAGATCCCCACTGGCGATTTACTGGGATGTGGAACAGTCGGTCCAGATAGCCTACAGTGTGCTCCCAGTAGGGATGTGCGTTTCGGGTTTCGGAATTTCGGAATTTTCACGAAATTTCCTGATTCATATCTTCGGATTCGGCCGAATTTCCGAATCGGATCGGACCCGAAAACCGACAGATCTGAAAAGTTTTCCGAGCCGAAACGAAAAAATTTCTGATTTTTCTAATGGACTTGAAATGTGTCAAATCTAAATTTATTTTTGCTCTATTCATGATTTCGGTTCCATTCGTGATTTCGGTTCCATTTCTGTAATTCTGGACATCGTATATTTAACTATTATCGGTTATATCGCTGATTCTGTAAATTTTGTATTTGTAAATGCGTATCACTTGTTCTTGTGGCATTCGGGTCAGTTTAGCGTTTTTTAAATCGTTTTGTTCATTTTTTTGTTCCTTGGCTTTCATACTATTTTAATATGATTAAATAAAGTTGTGAAATGTATATTCAAAAGAAAAAAAGGATCTTTATTTAATAAAAAAAAAACACGATATGATCGCCAGAATTATCGTATCGACAGAATGAATTATCGGATCCGAAAAACAAACCAAAAATTTATTATAAAAAAAGATATAAAGTATAAAAAAAGTAAACCATAGTAGTTTACATCAAAACGAATAGAGTTAGACACTTTGAAACGAGGAGAACAGACGTTCTGAAAAAACGAAAATTTCCGAAATCACAAAAAGTCGATACAAAAAACGAGCAAAGTGACCCGAAAACACGAAAAATGGTCGATATTCCGAAAAAAAAATGTACACGAAAAACGAGCCGAACCGAATCGAAACAGAAATTGGTCGAAACGAGCCGAATCGAAAATTTTAAACATCCGAACAAATCGAACCGAAAAAAAAATCGGTGCACAAGCCTAGCTCCCAGCCAAGGATGGCTAAGAGAGCTTGAAGGCCTAGATTTGGTTGGGCAAGTCATGGGCTCTGTGGAGGTGGGGGAGACTGAGGCTCTTTCCCCTGCACAGGAAAGATGCGGGGCATCTGGCCTAGGTTCCCAGCTTGAGATGGCAGGCACCCCAGAGGTTGTGGACGACAGTTTGTTTGTGGAGGAGCTTTCTACCACCCCAGAAGAGCTGGCATCGGGGCACAGAGTCACTGATTTCTATCCTGAATCTGCTGTCCCAGATTTCTGGGAAAAGAAGGAGAACCACATGCTCGCAGAGGAGTCCAAGGAACCTACAGCCATCCCATCCTTAATCCAACCACAAAGCAAGCCTCAGGGAGGGGAGGCAGTCGGCCTCACTACCCAGTGGCAGAGTGTACCCCAGGGAGAGAGTACAGGTGGTACTTCTCCACAGCAGCAGATTGAGTTCCAGTGTGAGGATGGCCCCTTCTCCCAACAACAGGATGCTGCTGACCCCCTTCCCTGGATGGTGGAGGATTCCTGCTGGGTGATTGTAGATGAGACTGTGGATTCCAAGTTTTTGCCCCCTAGGTGCTGGAATGTCGGTCCCGATCCGCAACCTTTTTTCCATAGAGACACCGGCCACACCGTATTCTCTCCAGCGGCAGCTACAACGCACAGGAAATGCCGGGGTCTGCTGGGTGAATGTCTTATCTTCAGTGACTTTTTATGGACATTTATGTAGTAGTACTGAGAAAAGAAAAGACTGTAATTCTTACTAACCTGGAAATCAACCCGTTTTGGGTTTTCTCCCAGGTTAGTCTCTCTCCAAAGGGGGAAGATAATTGATTTAATCAATTTGGACTTGGGGTACATGGGCCTAGAAATGTTTCTGAGAGGTGCAGGCCTGAAGTTTCATATTGTTTCCCTCTCCTTTCCTCTGTCAAAGTCACCCTTTGTCTACAGTTTTAGATGTAGGGTGTTTATGTTTTCTGTGCCCTATTCCCTGATGTCTTGTGTTATATTAATATTCCCTTATGTATTTATTGTGGAGTCTCCTGTGGTATATACTGTGCTGTTTTTCCCTATGTGTATTCTCAAGAAATGGATTTCTTTGTTTTCACATGCTTCCATCAACCCCCCCTTCCCCTAGGAACTAGCTTTAACCAGATCACTGTGATCTGACTTCCTGATCCTTTGTTTCAACGCTGGGCATGTTTCCATTATCCTTATACCTCCCCAGTGTGTGTGTTTTTTGCCAATTGTAAACTGTAACTAAAGTCAGTCCCAGTTTGATTTTCACCCTGCGAGGATCTCCTGTATTGAGTGGGTTTGGGCCAGAACCAGTAATCCTTCAGGATACTGGCGGCGAGGGGAGCATTCTGCATGTGGGTACAGGACCCCCCCCCCCCACGTTACAGCAGGTGATGCACATTTTACATAGAATTGAATAGGGAAAAGAAAAAAAATATCAAAACTGAGGACAGCTGAATGGCGTCTCATCAAGGTTTAGAATAGGGAGTCTAATAAAAGATGGAGGGAATGTGTGTGGGGAGTTTGTGAGTTTTTAGGGTGTCTGACGAGATGTCTTTCAGTCATTTTCTGTAAAAAGTTGCCATTGTCTCAGGGCCGGCACAAGCCACTGTGCTGCCTGGAGCGAAGGATGAATTGCTGCCCCCCACCCCCAAAAAACATGGTGTGTATGAGCATATCACACAGCGCCACATATCACGGCCCACTGTCCCACACATCCACATACCGTCACACACACTTCCACATACAGACACACACACTGCCACATACACACTTACATACTTCCATAGCCACACACATGCAGTCACACACACATGACACAGTCGGTAACGGGGAGACGCAATGGATTAATGACTCTGGAGGGCACAGAGTTACTGTCGACTATATTTCACAGGGTGTTCCTTTAAATAGGAAACGCCTCACCGAAGGTATGAAAGAAATTAGGAAAATGCTCAATTTTTCACCATGATTTAATAATTCAGGGAATACTGGGGGGGGGGGGTAAAAGCCATTAAGCGGCATTAAAACATGCAGCGTCCCAGTCATTTCTGTAATTCCCCCATCAAACCCTGGCAACTCCATACTAACCCCCCCCCCCTCAGTTTAGAAAGGTACAAATTTGATTCATTTAAATTAGTAAAGTCACCCAGGCCTTGCCAGGCCAGTGAAAAGCAGATCCCCCAGCTATTAACAACTAACGACAGCTCCCATCATGCTGTGCGGGCTGTAAGGGAGCTGCAGATTGTTTTCAATCTGGGCCCCGTGCAGCCCTCAATCGGCAGCTACCTCAGGAGTCTGGGATAGGGTGTCTGTCCAGGCCTTCCCTCAACCAGGACAGAGGAGCTGGCAGTGCTTTAAGGGGGCAGCAACATGTCCCTGTGAGGAGAGATGAGCGGGAAGGGAACCTCCATAACACACACGGGGGGCACAGAGTCTCCTGTATGAAATGAAGCCAGGCCTACCTCCTCAGCAGCCTCATGGTTCCCTGGGACTCATTTAAAGGCGCGCACTTGCCTACGTCATAAGAGCCCTGCCACGCGAGTCACTTGACAGGCTCTAAACACCGCGTTCTGTCTCACAGGTGCACTGCGCTGCAGGAGAGACCACAGCCAGGCTGCATCGCTGGTAAAACTTAAGCTGATGGCCTCCATGCCTGCTGAAAGCGGTGGGCGCCGGCCCGCTGAAAAGGGCAGTCACGTGCTGGAGGGGCAGGCACAGCTTGGTTTTCAACGGAACACTGCCCTGCAGCCATGTCCGGGCTGGCGGCCTTTGAAAGAGCCGCAAAATGCTGCCCCTGACTAAGTGCTGCCTGGAGCGGCTGCTCCACCCCGCTCCATGGACGTGCATTGTCTGTGTGTTAATCTACATGTGAATATCTGTCAGTCTGTGCCTCCCAGTGTCTCTGTGCCTCTCTTGACATTATTTGTCAATGTATATCTTTCAGTGTCGGAGTCTGTCAGATGCAATAAGGACAGGCCGGGTAGACCAGGGGTTCCAATTAGAGCACTTTTAGTTAGATAGCCACCCAAGCACAAGTGTTCTACTCCATTAATTACTAAATAATCAAAATATTGCAGACAATTTCAGATTAGTTTTCATAGGGGATCCTTGGCTGTTGCATATTACACTACCAATAGCATAAGATGTAACTAGGTTGCTTGTGAATTATCACATTATAAAACACATGCTGCGGTTTTATTTCTCTTTTATAAACAATTACTTCAAACAAGGAAAAATAAAGTTAGGTTTTTATCTTCTGTTACATTATGTGGATTTTTCCCACGAAGCAACATACACCAAAATCTTATGGCAAGTCTCGCTTTACAACTATCTATATAATAAAAGAGTAAGGCTTTGGCTGTCCGTCGCCAAAGCCTTACTGCGCATGCGCGCAACCAGCGGCGGTTGGTTGCGCGCGCATGCAACCGCCGCGGCACGAGCCGGCTGCCGGCTCGCCGCGGCGGTTACACATGCACACAGCAGCCGGGTAGAGGCTGCGCTCGCAGCCTCTACCCGGCTGCCGCGCGCATCCAACCCCCGAGCGGCGAAGGGAAAGTTTCCCCCGCCGCTCGGGGGTTGGATGCGCGCGGCAGCCGGGTAGAGGCTGCGAGCGCAGCCTCTACCCGGCTGCTGTGTGCATCTAACGGGTCCCCCGAGCGGCGAAGGGAAAGTTCCCTCCGCCGCTCAGGGGTAGGATGCGCGCGGCAGCCGGGTAGAGGCGCAGCCTCTACCCGGCTGCCGCGCGCATCCTACCCCCCGAGCGGCGGAGGGAAAGTTCCCTCGCTTCCGCTTTGAAGGACCCAAGCCCCGGTCACGTGACCGCGGCTTGGGTCCTTCAAAGACCGGAAGCGGGGAAATCTTCACTTCCCTGGCGCCGCTCGACAGGTAAGTATGAGCGCTGGTGGGGGGGGGGTCAATATCCACGAGCTGGGGGGTCAATATCCACGAGCTGGGGCACCATATCCACGAGCTGGGGGCAAATCCATGAGCTGGGGGCAAATCCATGAGCTGGGGGCAAATCCATGAGCTGGGGGAAAATCCATGAGCTGGGGCAAATCCATGAGCTGGGGGCAAATCCATGTGCTGGGCAAATCCATGTGCTGGGCAAATCCATGAGCTGGGGCAAATCCATGAGCTGGGGGCAAATCCATGAGCTGGGGCAAATCCATGAGCTGGGGCAAATCCATGAGCTGGGGCAAATCCATGTGCTGGGCAAATCCATGAGCTGGGGCAAATCCATGAGCTGGGGCAAATCCATGAGCTGGGGGCAAATCCATGTGCTGGGCAAATCCATGAGCTGGGGCAAATCCATGAGCTGGGGCAAATCCATGAGCTGGGGCAAATCCATGAGCTGGGGCAAATCCATGTGCTGGGCAAATCCATGTGCTGGGGCAAATCCATGAGCTGGGGGCAAATCCATGAGCTGGGCAAATCCATGAGCTGGGGGCAAATATCCATGTGCTGGGGGCAAATATCCATGTGCTGGGGGCAAATATCCATGTGCTGGGGGCAAATATCCATGTGCTGGGGCAGTATCCACATGCTGGGGCAATATCCACGTGCTGGGGCAGTATCCACGAGCTGGGGCAGTATACCCCCAATAGACTGCCCTCTGGGCAGGCTGGGGCAGTATCCACGTGCGGGGGCAGTATCCACGTGCGGGGGCAGTATCCACGTGCGGGGGCAGTATCCACGTGCTGGGGCAGTATCCACGTGCTGGGGCAGTATCCACGTGCTGGGGCAGTATATCCACGAGCTGGGGCATATATCCATGAGCAGGGGCAGTATATCCACAATAGACTGCCCTCTGGGCAGGCTTTACAACTAGTAGTATTGGATAAAACAGTATTGAAGAGGCAATGAGGTGGTGGAGTGAATGTTTAGGTAAGATTGCAGAGGATCTATTGTGTTGTCAAGGCTACCCAGCTACAGTTACAGTTGCAAGAAAAAGTATGTGAACCCTTTGGGATTACGTGGAGTTTTGCATAAATTGGTCATAAAATGTGCTCTGATCTTCATCTAACAGGGTTATCCAAAGAGATCCGAATTGCTTGAGAAAGGTAACCGAACGCTGAAAATCAGCCTTCGGTTACCTTTCCTGGCCATTCGGCTATCCAGAGAGCAGGCAATTTGCCAAATCCTGGCGAATTGCCTGCACATACGGTGCCTGTTCGGTGCCTGTTCGAGGGCGATGAAATCCCCATGAAAAGCACTGCTTCGGCTATTCAGAGAACAAAAACCAGCAGTGAAAGTTTCCCGAAATGCCCTGCCATTCGGTGGTTTAATTCGGCAAGTTAATTCAGGAGAATCCCATAGGCTTCAATATTAAAAATATTCACGTTTTAATTCAATATCTAATAAACCGTTCATTATAAAATTCTGCAGTAAAGAGTCTCTTTATTTATAGATTTTTTAGGATACTTCAAGCATTTTTCTGAATTATAATTTTTTTTTTTTTTAAGTTTTCTTCTTTTTTCTGTAACAGCCCTTTTTATTATCATTCCCTGGACCTCATATGCAAAGTTCAGACATTTTCGCTCAGTAGTTTCTTTGCAAACAGCTTTTCACTTTCACATTAAGGCTAGGGTCAGACGAACGCATTTTTATGTTGTCTGTGAAAAAGTGCGTTCGAACGAATGGACGCATTTTTTCACAGAATACGTGATAGTGGTCATACTATGCGCATTTTCGTCCGTGATTTTGTACGGATCATCAATAAAACTCTTTTTGTGTCTGGACGTTATGTTGGCCGGACATTAGCAGCGTCTGACGTCTCCTAATCACGCACACACGCCGCTAGCGGACGCAGCGCACTCTGTACGTCAGTACCTGCGGTTTCACGTTCTCAAAAAAATGCGTTCATTTTCCACTTGCGTTGCGCAGCCGGACTTTTGTGCGACCGTACTTCGTATATTGACCGTCATTGCCCGGCATCTGCTGCTAGTGCGGCCGTGATTAAGTGCGCCTGCACGCGCGTTCGCACTGCCTCAGTCTGACCCTAGCCTCAACCATTCATACTGTGTTTTTTGCCTTCTTTTGGATCAACAGCAGTAGGTTATGTGGGAGAGGCTGAACCCGATGGACGCATGTCTTTTTTCAGCCTATATAACTATGTAACTATGTAACTATGTAACATTCATACAAACTGTTTTGCTAATTTATTCACCTCCCTCTGTCTGCGGTGTCGGCTTTTTCTTGGCTTTTTCCGGCGGCTTCGCTGCGTGTGATCGGCTCATGCTCGAGTTTTTCCGGCGTCTTCGACGGGTTAATCCAGATGTTTTTGCAGGTTTTCGGCGTGCATTCGCTGGGTTTTGCGGTGAGTTTTCGTCAGGTCTACGGCAGCCTTTCCCTGCAATTCGGGGACCCTGTGGTGCTTGCTGAATACACCGCAGGGTCACCGAAATGGGATCGGCAACACGAACGGAATTGAAGAGAACGAAAAGTCACCGAACGAGTGGTGACTTTTCGAATCTCTTTGGATAACCCTGTAAGTCACAACAATTTGAAAAACACAGTCTGCTTAAAATAATACAACACAAACATTATATGTTTTCATGTTTTTATTGAACATAACATGTAAACATTCACAGTGCAGGGTGGAAAAAGTATGGTAACCTTTGGACTTAATAACTGGTTGACCCTCCTTTGGCAGCAATAACCTCAACCAAACGTTTCCTGTAGTTACAGATTAGGGATGAGCCGAACATGTCCGAGTTCGGGTTCGTATTCGAACCCGAACTTTCCAAATGTTCGAATCCGAACCCGAACTCGAACTCCATACAAGTCAATGGGGCTGAAAATTCGGTTTTTAGAGTGCCCTCCAAGAGGGCATATATGCTAGATAGTTGCCATAAAAGGTGTATGGGGGTCCGGGTAGTGCCCTGGGGGACAGGAAACAAGGGCAAAAAGTAAAAAAAAAAACTTTTTAAAGGGACAGTGAGTTTTCCATAAATAAGGGTTAAAAATAAAAACGAAAAATTCCTTCAAATATCGTGCCTAGGAGGTCCCCATAACCTGCCCGTGAAGTGGCGGATTTCTAGGATGTATTGAAACACTTAAAAACAAAAAAATGACGTTTCAAATGACGGTTGATCTATCCATAAACAACTGCTTGGGGCGGCAGTCTGTATGAAATGAGGAGACATTTTCGGACACGTAGAAAAAGTTTAGTGATTCTTTGGCTAAATTATTGTGAAACTTATGCAGGCTTTGGATGAAAGTAACAATAGGTAATTTAAAATTGGGCCTTTAGCGTCGGCAACAGTGCCGTCACACCGTAACCCCTCTGAGGATATGAATCTGATACAGGCGTCATTGGCAGTGCACCCAAATAGTGTGCTTTTGGTGCCAGGTCAGCAAGACTGCCAGGCCAGCATGTACTATCATACAGTAACCCCTCTATAGTATTGTGGAAGAATGCAGGGGTGGACCATGTGGTCCTATATTAAAAAGATATGCATCTGTTAAAGGCGTCAGTGCACCCAGATATTGTGCTTTTGGAGCCAGGCCAGCAAGTACTATCATACAGTAACACCTCTGTAGTATTGTGGAAGAGTGCAGGGTTGGACCCTGCGGTTCAAAAAATTAAAATGTTATAAATCTGGCACAGGCGTCATTGCAGCCAAATATTGTGCCTTTCATGGCAGCAAGTGCATTCACACTGTAACCCTTTTGTGGTATTGTGGAAGAGTTCAGTGCTGGAGGTTTTGTGAATGCAGAAGACATCCCCGATCTATTCCGTTACGTCAGCATCAGGGGATTGATAGCTGCTGATCCAGGACTGATTCATTTTTATAAATGTCAGCCGGTCTTCAGAGTCGGTGGACAGATGCACTCTTTTGTCTGTGACAAAACCTCCAGCGGCACTGAACGTCACTTCAGAAAGCACGCTAGATGAAGGGCAACCTAGTAGCTGCATAGCATATTGGCTAAATTCTGGCCAGTGATCCAATCTCAACACCCAGTAAGCCAGTGGATCATCTGCTGGAAAGGTATCCAGGTCTGCCCTTGCCCCTAGGTAGTCCTGCACCATATGGTGAAGACGCTGGCAATGGGTGCCTATATTTGACGTCCCTGGGCGTCGTGGACTAAATTTTTTTAAAAATGCATCAGTCAAGCGGCCCTGGCCTTCACCACTATTCCTCTCATCATCCGCAGCCTCAGAAGCACGTGTGTCATCAGTTGGTAACCTACCAGTGCCTGGAAAGGTGTTACACAAGTGTCGCTTTAGAGCGTCCTCAAGTTTTTTCATCCTGTGCTCCCTCTGTGCGGGCAGGATGAGCTCTGCAACTTTACCCTTGTATCGTGGTTCAAGAAGGGTTGCCAACCAGTAATGATCCCTCTCCTTGATAGCACGAATCCTGGGGTCCTTTAGCAGGCTTTGCATTATTAGGGAGCCCATGCAGCGTAGGTTGGAGGTGGCATTAGCTTCCGAGTCTTCCTGGTCAATGAGGATGACCCCATTGTGCACTTCCTCCTCCCAGCCACGCACTAGCCCTTGTGTTTTTGGGCACACGAAACCTGCCCTTGAGGAATCCCCACCTTCAATGCCCCCACTACTTAAATATTCTGCCTCCTCCTCCTCCTCATCCTCCTCCTGTCTGATCTGAGTAGGACCCGCTGGAATGCTGTCTGCGGAAAGACTGGGGCCTTGAGAGCTAGGGAAGGCCTCCTCTTCCTCCCGCTGCTCTGCCTCTAGAGCCACATCTATAATTCCCTGCAGAGTGTGCTCCAGCAGGAACACTAAAGGAATTGTGTCACTGATGCATGCACTGTCCCTGCTCACCATCCTCGTTGCCTCCTCAAATGGTGACAGTACAGTGCATGCACCCTTGGTCATCAGCCACTGCAGGGGGGAAAAAACCAAGTTGACCTGAACCTGTCCTTGTGCCATACTCACACAGGTACTCGTTGATGGCCCTCTGTTGCTTGTGCAGACGCTGCAGCATTGCTAATGTCGAGTTCCACCTGGTGGGCATGTCGCAGATCAGACGGTTTGTGGGAAGGTGGAATTCTCTTTGAATTTCTGCCAGGCGAACACTTGCTGGGAATGACCGTCTGAAGTGGCTGCAGACTTTTCTGGCCTGGCAGAGAAGCTCTGGCAGCCTTGGGTACTTGGTTAGGAAATGCTGTACCACTAGATTTAGGACGTGTGTTAGGCATGGTACATGCGTCAATTTACCCTTGCGTAGGGCAGAGAGAAGGTTGCTGCCATTATCACAGACGATCATTCCCAGCTGAAGCTGGCGTGGTGTTAACCATCTCTGCACCTGGCCCTGCAGAGCTGACAGAATTTCTGGCCCGGTGTGGCTCCTGTCCCCTAAACAAACCAGCTCAAGCACAGTATGGCTTCTTTTTGCTTGAGCCATTGCTTAGACCCTGTCAGGCATTGGTTTAACTGCCACTTCGCCAGAGACAGAGAAGGAGGAGGAGGAGGAAGAGGGAGAAGTGGTGGTGGTGGAGCAGACAGACCTCATAAAGAACTCCCAGCAGACAGCAGAGTTCCTGCGTGTGTGCTTTGAGACAACAGCGCTCTGCACCGGAGCAGCTCTGACATGTGATGCCTTGGACTGGCTAGTGCTACGGTTGGTCATAGAGGATGTTGTGCCTCGTGTTTGCTGTGCCTCCCCTTCCCCCTATTCCTCACTTGATTCCTCTGTTCGATCAGGCGCCCAGATGGAGTCAGTGACCTCATCATCATTGTCATCATCATCCCCTATCTCCTCGTCACTGGAGCCAATTTGGCAGTGTGCTGCAGCTGCTGGGGCAACAGGAGTGCCAGTTATTTGTGTGTCATCACTGGCACCCTCTTCCTCTAGGTTGATTATACTCCCTTCCTCAACCTCAGAGATGGAATCAGAGCACTGTACTTGCTGCGCATCCTCAAGCAGCATGTCACTGTCATTGTAGTCAAACAATTCAGCTGACTCCTCTGTGTGTGATAGCGAGGCTACAGCAGGAGTAGCTGTGGACATGGAGGCTGCATTAGATGCTTTGGCAGCTGAGGTGGCCTGTAAAGCACTAGAAGCCTGGCTGGCAGAGGACTCGGAGGAGGAGGATGGCCTGGTTAGCCAATCCACCAAATCCTCTGTATGTTGCTGCTGCTTAAGATGGCCAGCACCAGTTAGAAAGGACAAGCGTGCCCCTGCAGAGGATGCACCACGTCCACCACGACCAGAGGCACAGCCACCCGACACAGGGGCTGCTTGCCCTCTTATCTGTGTCTGGGAGCGTCTGCCTGTCCTTTTTGTTCTTTCAGACATGGTGAGTGATATATAGATTAAATATATACAGAACTCTGATTCAACTCTGGAATAAAGATTAAAGATTTAAAGAACTCTGATATAACTCAGTGAGACACCCTGATAGCTGGCAGCCAGTGACAAGACACAGATTACAAATCTCAGACACCTCCTATAAATCAGTGAGACCCCCTGATGGGTGGCAGTGAGAAGCCACAGATTACAAGTCTCAGAAACCTCTTATAAATCAGTGAGACCCCTTGATGGGTGGCAGTGAGAAGCCACAGATTACAAGTCTCAGAAACCTCTTATAAATCAGTGAGACCCCTTGATGGGTGGCAGTGAGAAGCCACAGATTACAAGTCTCAGAAACCTCTTATAAATCAGTGAGACCCCTTGATGGGTGGCAGTGAAACCTCCTATTAATCAGTGAGACCCCTTGATGGGTGGCAGTGAGAAGCCACAGATTACAAATCTCAGAAACCTCTTATAAATCAGTGAGACCCCTTGATGGGTGGCAATGAGAAGCCACAGATTAAAAATCTCAGAAACCTCTTATAAATCAGTGAGACCCCTTGATGGGTGGCAGTGAAACCTCCTATAAATCACTGAGACCCCTTGATGGGTGGCAGTGAAACCTCTTACAAATCAGTGAGACCCCTTGATGGGTGGCAGTGAAGCCTCCTATAAATCAGTGAGACCTCCTTGATGGGTGGCAGTGAAACCTCTTATAAATCAGTGAGACCCCTTGATGGGTGGCTTGAAACCTCTTATAAATCAGTGAGACCCCTTGATGGGTGGCAGTGAAACCTCTTACAAATCAGTGAAACCCCTTGATGGTGGCAGTGAAGCCTCCTATAAATCAGTGAGACCCCTTGATGGGTGGCAGTGAAACCTCTTATAAATCAGTGAGACCCCTTGATGGGTGGCTTGAAACCTCTTATAAATGAGTGAGACCCCTTGATGGGTGGCAGTGAAAAACCACAGATTACAAATCTCAGAAACCTCTTATAAATCAGTGAGACCCCTTGATAGGTGGCAGTGAAAAGCCACAGATTACAAGTCTCAGAAACCTCTTATAAATCAGTGAGACCCCTTGATAGGTGGCAGTGAAAAGCCACAGATTACAAGTCTCAGAAACCTCTTATAAATCAGTGAGACCCCTTGATAGGTGGCAGTGAAAAACCACAGATTACAAATCTCAGAAACCTCTTATAAATCAGTGAGACCCCTTGATAGGTGGCAGTGAAAAACCACAGATTACAAATCTCAGAAACCTCTTATAAATCAGTGAGACCCCTTGATAGGTGGCAGTGAAAAGCCACAGATTACAAGTCTCAGAAACCTCTTATAAATCAGTGAGACCCCTTGATGAGTGGCGGTGAAACCTCTTATAAATCAGTGAGACCCCTTGATGGGTGGCAGTGAAAAGCCACAGATTACAAATTCAGAAACTCTTATAAATCAGTGAGACCCCTTGATGGGTGCAGTGAAACCTCTTATAAATCAGTGAGACCCCCTGATGGGTGGCAGTGAGAAGCCACAGATTACAAGTCTCAGAAACCTCTTATAATCAGTGAGACCCCTTGATGGGTGGCAGTGAAACCTCCTATAAATCAATGAGACCCCTTGATGGGTGGCAGTGAAACCTCTTACAAATCAGTGAGACCCCTTGATGGGTGGCAGTGAAGCCTCCTATAAATCAGTGAGACCCCCTTGATGGGTGGCAGTGAAACCTCTTATAAATCAGTGAGACCCCTTGATGGGTGGCTTGAAACCTCTTATAAATCAGTGAGACCCCTTGATGGGTGGCAGTGAAACCTCTTACAAATCAGTGAGACCCCTTGATTGTGGCAGTGAAGCCTCCTATAAATCAGTGAGACCCCTTGATGGGTGGCAGCGAAACCTCTTATAAATCAGTGAGACCCCTTGATGGGTGGCTTGAAACCTCTTATAAATGAGTGAGACCCCTTGATGGGTGGCAGTGAAAAACCACAGATTACAAATCGCAGAAACCTCTTATAAATCAGTGAGACCCCTTGATGGGTGGCAGTGAAACCTCCTATAAATCAATGAGACCCCTTGATGGGTGGCAGTGAAACCTCTTACAAATCAGTGAGACCCCTTGATGGGTGGCAGTGAAGCCTCCTATAAATCAGTGAGACCCCTTGATGGGTGGCAGCGAAACCTCTTATAAATCAGTGAGACCCCTTGATGGGTGGCTTGAAACCTCTTATAAATGAGTGAGACCCCTTGATGGGTGGCAGTGAAAAACCACAGATTACAAATCTCAGAAACCTCTTATAAATCAGTGAGACCCCTTGATAGGTGGCAGTGAAAAGCCACAGATTACAAGTCTCAGAAACCTCTTATAAATCAGTGAGACCCCTTGATGAGTGGCGGTGAAACCTCTTATAAATCAGTGAGACCCCTTGATGGGTGGCAGTGAAAAGCCACAGATTACAAATCTCAGAAACCTCTTATAAATCAGTGAGACCCCTTGATGGGTGGCAGTGAAACCTCTTATAAATCAGTGAGACCCCCTGATGGGTGGCAGTGAGAAGCCACAGATTACAAGTCTCAGAAACCTCTTATAAATCAGTGAGACCCCTTGATGGGTGGCAGTGAAACCTCCTATAAATCAATGAGACCCCTTGATGGGTGGCAGTGAAACCTCCTATAAATCAGTGAGACCCCTTGATGGGTGGCAGTGAAACCTCCTATAAATCAGTGAGACCCCTTGATGGGTGGCAGTGAGAAGCCACAGATTACAAGTCTCAGAAACATCCTATAAATCAGTGAGACCCCCTGATGGGTGGCAGCCAGTGAGAACACACGGATTATAACAATTCCCAAATATTTTGTAGAAATTATTGACCCCCAAAATACTTGCTGGCAGTGACAAGAGACAGATCACCTCAATTCCCAGATATTTTGTAAAAAATAGTGACCCCCAAAATACTGCGTGGTACTGGCTGTGTGACAAGAGACAGATCACCTCAATTCACAAATGTTTTAAAGAAATTTGTAACCCCCCAAATACTTGTTGGCACAGTGACAAGACACAGAAGATCACCTCAATTCACAAATGTTTTAAAGAAATTTGTAACCCCCAAAATACTTGCTGGCACAGTGACAAGACACACATCACCTAAATTCCCAGATATTTAGTAGAAATGAGACCCCCCCAGACCCCCCCAGTAGCGTGGCAGACCGGCAGTAAGAACACAGAACAACAATCTCCTATGAAATCTCCTCTCAAATGTATGCTGAAGCTATGCGTGGAAACCTTATATAGTGTGCTGCGGCACTTAGCTCTGTGAGCCCATGATTGGGCAAAATTTGCCCAATCAGGACTCTGAGCCGTGATTGGCATACTGTTGAACCTGTCTTGCACCAGACCTGTGGTCAGGTGCAAGGCTGTAGCCAATTACGAGCTTCAGGCCAGTGGGAAAGTGCATTGTGGGCCATTGTGATGCATTGTGGTCGAACTTGCTCCGAACGCCCGGAAATGTTCGGAGTTTGCGATCTAACCGAACAGGCTAAGTTCGGCCCGAACTCCGAACCGTCCGAACCGAACAGCTCATCCCTATTGCAGATCAGACCTGCACTACGATCTGGAGTAATTTTGGACCACTCCTCTTCACAAAACTGTTTCAGTGTAGCAATATTCTTGGGATGTCTGGTGTGAATCGTTCTCTTAAGGTCATGCCACAGCATTTCAATCGGGTTGAGGTCAGGACTCTGATTGGGCCACTCCAGAAGGCGTATTTTGTTTTGTTGAAGCCTTTCTTTTGTTGAATTACTTGTATGCTTTGGGTCATTGTCCTGTTGCATCACCAATCCTCTGCGGAGCTTCAGTTGGCGGACAGATGGTCTTACGTTTTCCTGCAAAATGTCTTGAAAAACTCTGGTATTAATTTTTCCATCAATGACAACAAACCGTCCAGGCCCTGAGGCAGCAAAGCAGCCCCAAACCATGATGCTCCCTCCGCCATGTTTTACAGTGGGGATGAGGTTTTGATGTTGGTGTGCTGTGCCTTTTTTTCTCCACACATAGTGTTGTGTGTTTTTTCCAAACAACTCAATTTTGGTTTCATCTGTCCACAGAATATTTTGCCAGTAGTGCTGTGGAACATCCAGGTGCTCTTTTGCAAACTTCAAACGTGCTGCAATATTCTTTTTGGACAGCAATGGCTTCCTCCGTGGTGTCCTTCCATGTACTCCATTCTTGTTTAATGTTTTCCTCATTGTAGATGTGTCAACAACAATGTTTGCATGTGCCAGAGATTTCTGTAAGTCTTTAGCTGACACTCTAGGATTCTTCTTTACCTCATTAAGCATTCTGCGCTGTGCTCTTGCAGTCATATTTACAGGACGACCACGCCTAGGGAGAGTAGCAACAGTGCTGAACTTTCTCCATTTGTAGACAGTCTGTCTTACCATGGACACATGCACATCAAGGCTTTTGGAGATACTTTTGTAACCCTTTCCAGCTTCCTGCAAGTCAACAATTCTTGAGCGTAGGTCTTCTGAGAGCTCTTTTCTGCGAGGCATGGTTCACATCAGGTTGAAACCAGTAAACCCAAAACTGGTGTGTGTTTTTAAAGGGCAGGACAGCTTTCAGCAACACATCCAATAATATCACACTGATTGGCCTCAAGGTTGGCTCACACCTGGCTCCAATTAGCTCTTGGAGAAGTCATTAGGCTAGGGGTTCACATACTTTTTCCACCCTGCACTGTGAATGTTTACATGTTCTGTTCAATAAAAACATGAAAACATATAATGTTTGTGTTGTATTATTTTAAGCAGACTGGGTTTTCAAATTGTTGTGACTTAGATGAAGATCAGAGCACATTTTATGACCAATTCATGCAAAACTCCACGTAATCCCAAAGGGTTCACATACTTTTTCTTGCAACTGTACAAGCATTTATAAAGTGCTAACAAGTTCCGTAGCGCTGTACCCTGGGCGAGGCAGAATAACAAATATACATATTTGTGACAGATCCCGCCACTCTGGATGAGTAGATCCGCCGTCAGCGCCGAGTACACCTGGAGGTCAGCAGTGTGGTAGCGAGGTGCCGCTGGTCCTCGTAGTATACCCCGAGGTTGCAGCGCTGTAGAGAGGTCCTTGAAGCATCCCGTTCCCAAAGCCCTGTTATCCCCAATTACTTGCCGAGGCAGGAGTAAAGGTTCAAACAAGAGTGATTTATTTTGCATGGGGAACACAGGTGTATTTATGAGGGAAAAGGGCATTGTTCTCCCCTGGCCAGCCCTCAGCCCTCCCGGGGTGATTTCTGCCACTGTCCCGAGCCATTGCCCAATTTCTCTTTGTTAACCTGGGGCCCCCCACCCCTCTGTGCGCAGCCTGTGAGGGAACGGCCGCCACTATACTGTAGCGCGGTACAAATTCTTAAAATGTTGATTTGGTGTGGTGTATTAAAGAATTCGTTAGGTTGTATTTTTATAAGTTCCCCCTGTAATTCTCCACATTGTTGACCAGTTCCCCGCCTGTCCACAGCCCCGGGAAGACGCCCGGTCTGTGAATGTCTCGAGCCGCCGCTGTCTCTGCCAAGCCACCCAAACTTGCCCGCCTTGCCCCGCAGCGTGGAAACCACGCAGAAGAGCGCTTCTTGGCCAGTAGGCTCCTAAAAATAGGTTCTTACGGGGGTGCGAATTTCAGAACCTTAGCGCCCCGGGAAACCCGACCAGGGATCCCTCGCCGGGAGCGCGGCCGGCAAACAGTGACTCTTGCTCGGGTACAGCCGCCGGACTTTCCCCCTCCACAGCTCGGGCTCCGTTGATCCGATCAGGGCGCTTTTTGGACTGAACCAGCCCCCGGACCCGAGCTACCAGGCTGTACCCCCAGCGTACCGCCGCTCCCAGGGGATCACCCCGAAATCCCTGGTAAAACCCCAAACTCGGGCTGAAAGCCACAGGGAGCCGCCAGGACAAAGGAGCGCTCACACCACAGGGGGGGCGGGCGCTGCCTGGACAGGGAGAGGTTCTGGGAGGGGGGGACAGACGAGCTGGCGCCGAGATCCGAGATAAGGGCTGCGCACAGCAGGGGTCCCCCAGGTTAACCAAGGCAGATTGGGCAAGGGCTCGAGGCAAAGGTAAAGATCACCGCAGGAGGACTGAGGGCAGGCCAGGGGAGAACAATGGTTTCATTCCCCATAAATACCCCTGTATCCCCCATGTTAAATAAACTGGTACCTGTTTGAACCTTTACTCCTGCCTCGGCTAGTAATTGGGGATAACAGGGCTTGGGGAACCGCGACGCTTCAAGGATCGTGCAAAAGTGATTAATCACAGCCGAATTCATACAGCCCGCTACCCCTGACTCTACACCTCCAGACAAGCTCGGCGCTGACGGCGGATCTACCCGTGCAGGGTAGCGGTGATCCGTTACATTGGTGGCAGCAGTGGGATCAGCTGAGACCAGACCAGCAGGGGGAGATACAGCCGCTGGCTTGACCCCGGTCTCAGCCACCGCGACACGCCGAGCATCTGGAGTAGACATCATCCGGGGGAGAATCTGAGACCAGCCCAGCAAGGGGAGATACAGCCGCTGGCTTGACCCTGGTCTCAGACACCCCTGGGTTCGAGAGGTGGACAGTACCAGCAACGGCGGTGACCCCGTATGGTACAGCGCTACGAAGGGCTGAAGCGCACGGTCCTGAAAGAACTGTTAAAAGCCAGAGGCAAGGCGCCCGGAGGCAAGGCGAAAGCGGTCATCATCTGAGAACTGATGGAGGATGACCGCAATAGCGTGGCTCCCTCTGAGGGCTCCGAGACCTCGGAATGGAGGCGAGAGGTGCAGTGGCGGCTGGCCCTATACGGAACGGACCCCTCCGCCGACATCATCGGGAGGGTCCTGGCCGACACAGACAAGCTCCGCCAGGCAGAGATGCAGCAAAGGTCCGGGGGGTCGCTGTCCCCCCAAGGCAGTACTGGACCCCCCAAACAGAAAATACCGTTCGCGGCGTTCAAGCTCTTCCCAGAGGGGAGGTGAAGACATCGACGGGTTCCTGCAGGATTTCGAGAGGCAATGTGCCCTGCAGGAGGTGGTGGTCCGAGACTGGGTACCCATCCTGGCGAGCAAATTGACCGGCAGGGCGGCTGAAGCTTATAGGGCGGTGGCAGACGAAGACTGTATGGTGTACAAGCGGGTCAAGGAACATCTGCTGGCCCGCTAAGCACTCACCCCGGAGGCGTATCTAGTCCGATTTCAAGCCTTAGGAAGGGGCACTCAGGACTCTTATGCGGAGTGGGGACACAGGATGCAGCAGGCGCTCCGTAGCTGGATACAGGGGTGCCAAGCTACCCAATCAGACCAGATCGTCCAGCTGCTATTACTGGAGCAGTTCTACAACTACTCTCCTCCAGAGGTCTGGGACTGGGTACGAGACCGGCGCCCCCTCACCCTGTCTGAAGCCACCCGCCTTGCCGACGAGTACCAGGACGCCAGGCGTGTAGCCCCTCCGGTCATCCGAGCCCCACCTCCCCGCTTCCATCCAGCGCCACAGTTACGCCCTGCTCCCCTCGAACGAGCACCCAGGCCACCGGCACCCCCCACCCCGGCTCCTCGGGTAGGACCCCAGTGCTATGGGTGTAACCAGATCGGACACATACGGGACCGTTGTCCCCTGAACACCCATTGTCCGGCACCGTCCCGGGCAGCGCACCCACCGAGCCGAGCTGCGGCATACTGTTGCCATCAGGAACCGGAACCCACAGCCACCCTCGAGGAAGACTGGGGCATCCTGCATGAGGCCGATCCAGTGCAAGCAGCCGCGCAGGACAACCGTCAACACCATCGCCAACAAGTCCGGGTGAATGGACAACTTGCCAGCGGTCTGCGAGACACCGGTGCAACCCTTACCCTGGCACAGCCCCATCTTATCCACTCTGCTGCTTCAACCGGGTATTCGGTGGCCGTCAGAGTCGCTGGCAGCCATGTGTATCGAATCCCTACGGCCCGCGTCCATCTAGATTGGGGCACGAATGCCCGGGACGTGGAGGTCGGGGTCATGAAGAATCTACCGTCCGAGGTCTTACTTGGCAACGACCTGGGACTGCTGACCTCCACCTTTGAGGACCCTCATCCTGGCAGGGTATGCCTCGTTACCACCCGCAACCAAGCACGGAAGGCTCCACACACCGACTCCGAGGGGACCACGGTAAGCCAGACCAGACCAACCTTGGCCCTGACAACACCCCTGCCCTGACCTGGGATTCCCCGATGGACTTTGCCCAAGCCACCCGGGACGATATTACCCTTGCCCCATATCGACAACAAGCAGGGAGGGACCCAGGAGGGTTAGGGGAGGTGAGATTTGCCTGGGACCAAGGGAAGCTGTACAGGACATCGGGGGGGACAAGCCAGGGAATAGACCGAGTACCCCAGTAGTAGTGCCGGCGAAATATCGGCGCGATCTGTTAAGGATCGCCCATGATATTCCCCTGGCGAGCCATCTCGGGCACCGGCGGACATTGCACCGCCTGACCCAGAGCTTCTTTTGGCCCGGATTATCAGGGGAGGTTAGGGACTACTGTAAAACGTGCGGGGTATGCCAGCGAGTAGGGAGGCGGGGGGACGCCAAGAAAGCTCCCCTGAGACCCTTGCCCATAGTGGGAGAACCTTTTAGACGGGTGGCGGTGGATCTGGTAGGACCCTTGGCAGTGCCTAGCCCTACGGGCAAGAAGTATATCTTGACCGTAGTAGACTACGCCACCAGGTACCCCGAGGCCGTGGCCCTCCGAGATTTCCACGCAGAGATCATTGCCGGAGCTTTGCTACAGATATTCTCCAGATTCTCCGGATTTCTCCAGGAAATCTTGTCGGACCAGGGCATGCAGTTTACAGCCGAGGTGACCCAGCAACTCTGGAGACTGTGCGGGATTAAACCCCTGTACAGTTCCCCATACCACCCGCAAACCAACGGGCTCTGCGAGCGGTTTAACGGGACCCTCAAGCAACTCCTCTGCACCTTTACCATGTCCCATAAGGACTGGGAACGCCACTTGCCCCATCTGTTGTTCGCGTACAGGGAGGTACCCCAGGAAGCCACTGGCTTCTCTCCCTTTGAGCTGTTGTACGGCCGGAGAGTCCGAGGCCCCTTGGACTTGCTCTGGGAGCATTGGGAAGGTGCTCTGGCCGAGGAGGGGACCTCGGCCATAGATTACGTGCTTGAGTTTAGGGACCGGCTGCAGGAATTGACCGCCCTGGTACGGGACAATCTCCAAGCAGCCCAAACCAAGCAGAAGAGGTGGTATGACCGGTCGGCTAGGGACCGCACCTTCCAGATAGCACTCCGACCGGTCAAACAAAATAAGTTGCAGGCAGCCTGGGAAGGTCCCTACAAAATCATAGAAAAGATCTGCGATACCACCTTCACCGCAGCCAGATGTTCAGATGAAAGGATACACAGAACCTTTCATGTGAACATGCTGAAACCATTTTTCGAAAGGGAAGAGGCAGTAGCCGCCATCTGCGCACCGGACGCGAGGGATCTGGAGGATCTCCCCCTGCCGGTACTGCCCGGGGATCCAAGCGCCCAGGGGGTAGTCGATGTCCGGCTGGGCGAGGGGCTCACCCCCCGCCACAAGGAACAGGCTCAGCAGGTGCTACAGGAGCACCGAGACCTGTTCTCATCCCGTCCCGGCTACACCTCCGTGCAGTGAGAGACGGGATGCAGAAAGATGTTGGATCTCGGGGTAATAGAACCCTCCGAGAGCCCCTGGGCCTCCCCGGTGGTTCTAGTACCCAAGAAGGATGGCACTACCAGGTTCTGTGACTATAGAAAGTTAAATGACCACACTGTCACTGACGCATACCCCATGCCCCGAGTCGACGAGCTCCTAGACCGGATTGCCCAGGGAAACTTTCTCACCACCATTGACCTATGTAAGGGGTACTGGCAGATTCCCCTTGCCGAGGAAGGTGTGCCGAAATCGGCATTCATCACTCCGTTTGGCTTATACCAATTTCGGGTTATGCCATTCAGGATGAAGAATGCCCCGGCCACTTTCCAACGCATGGTGGATCGGCTGCTAGAGGGGATGCAAGACTTTACCAGCGCCTACCTAGATGACATAGCCATCTTCAGCAACACCTGGGAGGAACACTTACAGCATTTACGGGCCGTACTGGACCGCCTTGGCACCGCCGGTCTGACCATAAAACCAGACAAGTGCCACGTCGGCATGTCTGAGGTCCAGTACCTGGGCCACCGGGTGGGCTGCGGAAGGCAGCACCCAGAACCCGCCAAGGTTGAAGCTGTCACCCAGTGGCCCACTCCCCGCACCAAGACCCAGGTGTTAGCCTTTCTAGGTACGGCAGGATACTACCGCCGATTCGTCCCCAACTACAGCGCCATTGCCAAACCCCTGACTGACCTGACCCGCAAGAACCTTCCCCGACAGGTACTGTGGTCCCCTGAGTGTGAAGAAGCCTTCCAGCAGCTCAAGCGAGCCTTGGTGGAAGCCCCCGTGTTGACTGCTCCTGATTCCACTAAACGTTTTGTTGTCCACACAGACGCATCTATGTTCGATTGGGAGCAGTGCTGAGCCAGGTCGGTGAATACGGACACGACCACCCAGTTGCCTACTTTTACCCAGGGAGGTGGCTTATGCAGCCATCGAGAAAGAGTGCCTTGCCCTGGTATGGGCACTGAAGAAATTGCAACCGTATTTGTATGGGCGCTCCTTCACGGTCCTCACGGACCACAACCCCCTGGTATGGCTGAACCAGGAGGCTGGGGACAACGGCAGGCTCTTGCGGTGGAGCCTGGCCCTCCAGCCCTTCAATTTTACCATCCAGTACCAGCATGGGAAGCAAAATGGCAATGTGGACGGACTATCCCGCCAGACTGAGCTTGAAACTTAGGGTGGGTGGGGGCCATGGACATCCCCAAGTGGACCCGAAGAGGGTCTCACCGGGTCTGCCATCTGGAAACTTGGGGGATATGTGTGACGGAACGGCCGCCACTATACCGTAGCGCGGTACAAATTCTTAAAATGTTGATTTGGTGTGGTGTATTAAAGAATTCGTTAGGTTGTATTTTTATAAGTTCCCCCTGTAATTCTCCCCATTGTTGACCAGTTCCCCGCCTGTCCACAGCCCCAGGAAGACGTGCCTCAAGCCGCCGCTAACTGTCTCTGCCAAGCCGCCCAAACTTGCCCCGCAGCGTGGAAACCACGCAGAAGAGCGTTTCTTGGCCAGTAGGCTCCTAAAAATAGGTTCTTACGGGGGTGCGAATTTCGGAATGAAGCGCACCGGGAAACCCGAACGCCGACCAGGGATCCCTCACCGGGAGCTCGGCCGGCAAACAGTGACTCTTGCTCGGGTACAGCCGCCGGACTTTCCCCCTCCACAGCTCAGACTCCGTTGATCCGATCAGGGCGCTTTTTGGACTGAACCAGCCCCCGGACCCGAGCTGCCAGGCTGTACCCCAAGCGTGCCGCTGCTCCCAGGGGATCACCCCGAAATCCCTGGTAAAACCCCAAACTCGGGCTGAAAGCCACAGAGAGCCGCCAGGACAAAGGAGCGCTCACACCACAGGGGGGGCCGGGTGCTGCCCGGGCAGGGAGAGGTTCTGGGAGGGGGGGGACAGACAAGCTGGTGCCGTGATCTGAGATAAGAGCTGCGCACAGCAGGGGTCCCCCAGGTTAACCAAGGCAGATTGGGCAAGGGCTCGAGGCAAGGGTAAAGATCACCGCAGGAGGACTGAGGGCGGGCCAAGGGAGAACAATGGTTTCATTCCCCATAAATACCCCTGTATCCCCCAAGTTAAATAAACTGGTACCTGTTTGAACCTTTACTCCTGCCTCGGCTAGTAATTGGGGATAACAGGGCTTGGGGAACCGCGACGCTTCAAGGATCGTGCAAAAGCACTTAATCACCGCCAAATTCATACAGCCCGCTACCCCTGACTCTACACCTCCAGACAAGCTCGGCGCTGACGGCGGATCTACCCGTGCAGGGTAGCGGTGATCCGTTACACAGCCCTTATCTTGGGGCTCGGCGCCAGCTCGCCTGGTGAACTTTCCGTGGCTCTGAACGAGCGGGGAACAGGGGAACAACAGGGAAAATCACATTGGGGTACTTCTAAAAATAAGGGCTAACGAACTTTTAATAACACACAAATAAATAAACATTTGAACTGTTGTACTGCACTACAGCGTAGTGGCGGCCGTCCGGTCACATATCTCCCCCAAGTTACCAGTTGGCAGACCCAGTGAGACCCTCTGCGGGTCCACTTGGGGATGTCCACGGATCCCAACCTAGGTCTCAAGTTCAGTCTGGCGGGATAGCCCATCCGCATTGGTATTTTGCTTACCAGGACAGTATTGGATAGTAAAGTTGAAGGACTGTAGGGCCAGGCTCCACCGCAGGAGCCTGCCGTTGTCTCCAGCCACCCGTTTCAGCCATACCAGGGGGTTGTGGTCTGTGAGGACCGTGAAGGAGCGCCCATACAAATAGGGTTGGAGTTTCTTCAGTGCCCATACCAGGGCTAGGCACTCCTTCTCGATTGCCACATAGGCAACCTCCCTGGGTAGAAGTTTCTGGCTGATGTAGGCAACCGGGTGGTCATGCCCATCTTCACCGACCTGGCTCAGCACCGCTCCCAGTCAGAACATAGAAGCGTCTGTGTGGACGACGAAACGTTTAGTTGAATCAGGAGCAGTCAACACGGGGGGCCTCCCCAGGGCTCGCTTGAGCTGCTGGAAGGCTTCCTCACACTCAGGGGACCACAGTACCTGTCGGGGAAGGCTTTTGCGGGTCAAGTCAGTCAGGGGTTTGGCAATGGCGCTGTAGTTGGGGACGAAGCAGTGGTAGTATCCCGCCGTACCTAGAAATGCTAACACCTGGGTCTTGGTGCGGGGTGTGGGCCACTGGGCAACAGTTTCAACCTTGGCTGGTTCTGGGTGCTGCCTTCCGCAGCCCACCCGGTGGCCATGCCAACGAGGCACTTGTCTGGTTTGACTGTCAGACCTGCGGTGCCAAGGCGGTCCAGTAATGCCCGTAAGTGCTGTAAGTGGTCCTCCCAGGTGTTACTAAAGATGGCTATGTCATCTAGGTAGGCGCTGGTAAAGTCCTTCATCCCCTCTAGCAGCCGATCCACCATGCGTTGGAACGTGGCCGGGGTATTCTTCATCCCGAATGGCATGACCCGAAAATTACCCCTAGATCCAGCATCTCGCAGATCTCCTTCTGCATCCCGTCTCTCACTGCATCGGGGATTCGGTACGCCGTCTGCCGCAAGGGGGTTTGACTCTGGGTATCGATCTGATGCAGAGCTACAGAGGTTTAGCCGGGACGAGAACAGGTCTCGGTGCTCCCGTAGCACCTGCTGAGCCTGTTCCCTGTGGCGTGGACTGAGTCCCACGCCCCGCCGGACATCAGCTATCCCCTGGGCGCTCGGATCCCCAGGCAGTACCGGCAGGGGGAGATCCTCCAGATCCCCCGCGTCCGGTGCGCAGATAGCGGCTACTGCCTCTTCTCTTTCATGAAATGGTTTCAGCAAGCATGTTCACATGAAAGGTTCTTTGGATCCTTTCATCCGAACATCTGGCTACGATGAAGGTGGTATCACAGATCTTCTCAATAATTTTGTAGGGTCCCTCCCAGGCTGCCTGCAACTTATTTTGTCTGACCGGCCGGAGTGCTAACACTTTCTGCCCTAGCTGGAAGGTGCGGTGCCTAGCCGACCAGTCATACCACCTCTTCTGCTTGGTTTGGGCCGCTTGGAGATTGTCCCGTACCAGGGCGGTCAATTCCTGCAGCTGGTCCCTAAACTCAAGCACGTAATCTATGGCCGAGGTCCCCTCCTCGGCCAGAGCACCTTCCCAATGCTCCCAGAGCAAGTCCAAGGGGCCTCGGACTCTCCGGCCGTACAACAGCTCAAAGGGAGAGAAGCCAGTGGCTTCCTGGGGTACCTCCCTGTACACGAACAACAGATGGGGCAAGTGGCGTTCCCAGTCCTTATGGGACATGGTAAAGGTGCGGAGGAGTTGCTTGAGGGTCCCGTTAAACCGCTCGCAGAGCCTGTTGGTTTGCGGGTGGTAAGGGGAACTGTACAGGGGTTTAATCCGGCACAGTCTCCAGAGCTGCTGGGTCACCTCGGCTGTAATGTCGGGTATATTACAGAAAGGAAAAATTAAAATGGATGCCTGTAGCCATTTTGTTTTTAAAGACAGTTTTTTTCTAGGTTTAGAAATGAACGAGATTTTTTTTTTACAGAGTTCATTCCTGGGTGAAGTCTTTTATATTTTTTTAAGAAGTGCCAGACATGAAGGAACCTAGAATGTTTTTGTGTGATAATGCTAGAGTTAAGTGCCAAGACGTGTCATAATTAAATTTATTGGTTTGTCTTAAGTTTTTAAAACAAAAGATAATTTGTCTTTTGGGTATAGGAATAAGAGTTAATATCTCTGTAATATAGATTTATATTCACAAAATATATGTTTATAATCAAGGTATATTTTATTATATTTACGGTAGGAAATATATATTCCAATAAATATTGTAGAAAGTATATAATTGGTAAATAATAAAAATTACTAAAGAATAGATTCTGTTGAGTTAACCAGAAAAGAATTAGGCTGATAGTAAGTAATTTCAAAAGGGAGTAGGGATATAAATTAGATATGGCAGGTAGAGACATAATGTCTATACATTGGGAGAAGAGAAGGTCTTTGAGTAGATTGACCTTTTGACCCGAGATAGGAATATTAAAAAGAAATGGTGGAATTATTTAAGAAGTGCAATACTGCCCTCTAGAGGATAGTAAATATTAGATTTGATGTATTAATAATATTGCCAGTGACGTCAAATTGACTATAATAAGCGGCAATGTTATTTGCACGTCAGTCCGAGATTCCAGCATTCAGACTCACACCGCAATGCATTCAGATGTCCAGTACACATAGCAGATCCCAGGACATGAGGCAATCAAGATTCTCACCAAATTTCTGACTCTCACCAAATCTCTAACTCACATGCATTGATTATCTGATATCGATAATCTTCACACATTCCAAAAATATTACATCAGGAATTCCAAGGCAGATTTATCAAAATCCAAATTGGACAGGTAATGTATGAAATTAAGGAATTAATGTAATTATATATATTTGTAGATATTCTTGCAACGTAGACTGAGACTTCTCAGATACTGGCTAACTCCAAAAATTCTAAGTATTTCTATTCTGCAGATAGAAATATGAAGAAGTGGACATAAGGATTTATTCCTAAAAAGAAATGTTGTAAGATTGATACCAATATATATATTGAATTTGGAAATTACTGTGATTAAAATTAATAAGCAAGGAATTATATAACTACAAAATAAAAAGCAAAAGATTAGAAGTTTAATTCTCGAGATTAGGGGAGGATTCACTAAATAAGTTTTTATTACTTATCATTAAATTAGCTCATCTTTTGTTGATCCATGTAGTATAGAGATATATATATATATATATATAAGAGCTGGCTGGTTAAACATTGTTTGCTGGGAAATGCATGTTGTATTAAGCAGAAATGTTTATTAACCATTTGTGATAGGCTTGTGCACCGATTTTTTTTTCGGTTTGACTCGGTTCGATATTTCGGATTTTTAAACTTTTCGACTCGGCTCGTTTCGACCGATTTCTGTTTTGATTCGGTTCGGCTCGATTCGTTTTTCGTGTACATTTTTTTTTCGGAATATCGACCATTTTTCATATTTTCGTGTCACTTTGCTCGTTTTTTTGTCTCGACTTTTTGTAATTTCGGAAATTTTCGTTTGTCGGAATTGTACATGTTTTCGGACTTTCGACCGTTTTTCGTATTTTCGTGTCACTTTGCTCGTTTTTTGTATCGACTTTTCGTAATTTCGGAAATTTTCGTTTTTTCGGAACGTCTGTTCTCCTCGTTTCAAAGCAATAAATTTCGATTTGCCACATTTCAAGTCCATTCGAAAATTCCGAAAATATTTCATTTCGGCTCGGAAAACTTTTCGGATCTGCCATTTTCGGATCGAAAAATTTTCGGAAATTCGGCCGCATCCAAAAACACGAATCGGGAAATTTCGTGAAAATTCCGAAATTCCGAAGCCCGAAACGCACATCCCTAATTTGTGTATTAGTTACTAACTGATAAGGTAAATGATATTAATCATATATGCAGTTACTAACCGGAGATACATATATTGTGAAGCTAGTTTTTATATGCTGATGGATTGTGGTTTATAAATTTTTGTTTATGATGAGATTTGAAACTTTTTTGTATATGTAATAAATATATATATATTTTTATCCGATTATTGATTATTGTATTTTTCAAAGCAAAACACAGACAATTAAAAGAATTCAGGAGAATTTCTAAGAAATATAAACGATTGATATTTGTGTCTCGTGTGGATTTCTTATGAAATAATAATCCCTGATATATTGGAGGCTTGGCTGATAATTCCAATATATATAACGTGTTGTATTCACGTGCAGAGATTATATCCGACAGTAAACTGCATGCCCTGGTCTGACAAGATTTCCTGGGGAAATCCGACCCTGGAGAATATCTGTAGCAAAGCTCCGGCAACGGTCTCTGCGTGGAAATCTCGGACGGCCACGGCCTCGGGGTACCTGGTGGCGTAGTCTACTACGGTCAAGATATACTTCTTGCCCGTAGTACTAGGCACCGCCAGGGGTCCTATAAAATCCAACGCCACCCGTCTAAAGGGTTCTCCCACTATGGGTAGGGGTCTCAGGGTTGCTTTCCGGGTGTCCCCCCGCTTCCCTACCCGCTGGCATACCTCACAGGTTCGGCAATAGTCCCTAACCTCCCCAGATAACCCGGGCCAGAAGAAGCTCTGGGTCAGGAGGTGCAGCGTCCACCTGTGCCCAAGATGGCCTGCAAGGGGAATATCATGCCCGATCTTCAACAGATCGCGCCGGGGTATATGGGGTACCTGGTCCACTCTCCTCCTAGCTCCCCCGGAGGTCCTATACAACTTCCCCTGGTCCCAGGCAAATCTCACCTCCCCTAACCCTCCCGGCTCCCACCCTGCCTGTTGTCGGTAAGGGGCAAGGGTGACGTCTTCCCTGGTGGCTTGGGCAAAGTCTGTCGGGGAATCCCAGGTCAGGGAGGGGGTATTGTCGGGGCCAAGGGTTGGGCTGGTCTCACTTACCACGGTCCCCTCGGAGTCTGTGTGCGGAGCCTTCCTCGCTTGATGGCGGGTGGTGACGGGGCATACCCCGCCAGGGTCGGTGTCCTCAAAAGTAGAGGTCAGCAGACCAAGGTCGTTGCCGAGTAGTACTTCGGTTGGTAGGTCTTTGATGATCCCTACTTCCATGTCCCGGGCATCCGTGCCCCAATCGAGATGGACGCGGGCCGTAGGGATCCAGTAAACATGGCCGCCGCCGACTCGGACGGCCACCGAGTAGCCTGTGGAGGCAGCCGGGGTAACAAGGTGGGGCTGTGCCAGGGTAAGGGTTGTGCCGGTGTCTCGCAGGCTGTTGGCACTCCATCCATTCACCCGGACCTTTTGGCGATGGTGTTGCCGGTTATATTGTGCGGCTGCTTGAATCGGGTCTGCTTCATGTAGGATGCCCCAGTCTTCGTCCGGAATCGCTGTGGGTTCTGGCTCCTGCTCATGTTGGCAACAATATGCCGTAGCTCTGCCCGGAGGGTGTGCTGGGCGATGCGGGGCAGGACGGTTGGCATTCAGTGGACAGCGGTCTCGGATATGTCCGATTTGGTTGCACCCATAGCACCGTGGACCGGTCCGAGGAACCGTGGTGTTGTTTGTCGGTGGCCGGGGTGCTCTCTCGGTGGGTGCGGGACGAGGCTGGGGTGCTGGATGAAACCGGGGAGGTGGGGGCCGGACGACAGGAGGGGGTACTCGCCTGGCATCCTGGTATTCATCGGCGAGGCGGGTAGCTTCGGGCAGCGTGAGGGGACGTCGGTCTCGCACCCAATCCCAGATCTCTGGAGGTGAATAGTTATAGAACTGCTCCAGCAAGAGCAGTTGGATGATCTGGTCCGGGTGGGTGGCTTGGCATCCCTGGATCCAGCTGCGGACGGCCTGCTGCATGCGGTGGCCCCATTCCGCGTAGGAGTCATGGGTCACTTTCTTTAGAGCTCGGAACCGGACTCGATACACCTCGGGGGTGAGCGCGTAGTGGGCCAGCAGGTGTTCCTTGACCCGCTCGTACACCATGCAGTCCTCATCCACCACAGCCGGTAAGTTTCAGCCGCTCTGCCCATCAACTTACTCGCCAGTAGAGGTACCCAATCTTGGGTCGCCACCTCTTGCAGGGCACATTGTCTTTCAAAATCTTGCAGGAAGCGGTCAATATCTTCACTTCCCTCCGGGAAGAGTTTGAAGGCGGCAAAGGGAATCTTTTTTTTGTATTTAAATTTTTATTTTTGAAGATGTCATCATACAAATAAACATAAAAGAAAAATGAGGGCCTCGCAGGGCCGCACACAGACATCTATAAGAACTCAGCGTAAAAAATATAACTAAGAAAAATAAGAAGGCCAAGAGGCAGGACAGCAAATCGAAAAGTCAAAAATTTCCTCGATCTCTGAGCAAGAACATATCAGCGGCAAGACAGCATAAAATAGGAAAAATGAAAGTCATCTTAGGATGGTAGGGTAAAATGAGGAACGACAGAGATCGTCTTAAGACTGCTAAGAAGAGAGAAAAAAACAAACCAAAAAAAAATGAAAGGTCAAGTGTCACCGCAAAGGGGGGTCTCAGCTGAAGGGGGGAGTGTGTCTTCACAAATCACTTCACATAAAAGAAACGAAAAAGCACTCTGCAGACGGGAGGGGGCACCGGGAGAAGGCAGAATAATCAGTGGAAAAGGCAGCTAAAGTAAAAAACAAAAAACACAGTGAAAGGATCTCCTCAGCCGTTGTCCCGGAATGGAATTTCTGTTTCAGCAGGCAGGGCGCTGCAAGGCAGGCCAGATCTCACAGCCCTCACCGATATCACTAGGCCAAGGCATCTGGTTACCACCAGCGTAGAGCCCCAAAAAAGGTCGTCAGGTCCTCGCAAGGCACGCGCCGCTCTGCTAACTCCTACGTTACTAGTGCGCGGCAGGGCCATGTGGAATCTCTTCGACCGCATCCGAGTCATCCTCATGACCTGCCGGGGGAAATCATCCATCACAGGCCTTACGGTGGGAACTGCCAGCACAGCTACCTGCTGATGCACGCAGGTCTCCTCCACAACGCCAGCATTCGGAGCCAGTGAGAGCTTAGGTGGTCGTAGCACTTGGGTCGGCATCCCTCCCAAGTCGCGCCATCGATGCCTCCAGCAGTAGCCGGTTCTGAGGTAGCTCCCTCTCCCCCAGGGTTTCCATCTCACAGCAGCCTCTCAGCATCGCCAGCATCCGGTGCCAAAACCTCCTGGTAAGCGGGGCCTCATCGTCCTCCCCTTCCAGCAGTTGCCGGCATGCGTCCAGGCCACAGGTCATGGCATCCTCACCTCCTACTAGGGATGCCGATCTACCACTCCAGCGCTCCCCAGGTCCGTCCATGCCCCCCACAGGGCAGTCAGCAAATTCGGCCAGGAGACGTGGGCCCTCCATCTCCACAACCAGTAGGATATTCAGAGTCCGGGACAAGCAGTTAGGACCAGGGAGGTCAGATGCCAACAGAGTCAGGTAGAAGGCCGTAAGATGTCCGCCGCCGCCACGAGGCAGCAACCATCAGCGGGGTCTCTCTGGTCCGGAGGGGGGAACCAAGCAGGCTCCGGACTGCGTGGTACTGATGGCCAGCCTCTCGGGGATCATACATTGAGCAATCTCCTCTTAAAAAATCAGCTAGGATCCCCAGTATAATAGAGGACATGCGGAGCTCCAGCGAGACACGTCCTCTCTCTTGAGTAGCTGGCCACGCCCCCCCAAAGGGAATCTTTTGCTTGGGGGGTCCGGTGCTGCCATGGGAAGTCAGAGACCCACCGGACCGTTGCTGCATCTCTGCTTGGCGGAATCTGTCCGTATCTGCCAAGACCCTCCCGTTGATGTCGGCGGAGGGGTCTGTTCCGTACAGGGCCAGCCGCCACTGTACCTCTCGCTGCCATTCTAAAGTCTCGGAGCCCTCGGAGGGAGCCATACTAGTGCGGTCGTCCTCCATCAATTCGCTGATGATGACCACCTTCGGTTTGCCCCCGGGGGTCTTGCCTCTGGCTTTCAGCAATTCTTTAAGGACGGTGCGCTTCAGACCCTCGTAGTGCTGAGCCATACGGGGTTACGGCCGTTACTTGGGGTGTCCGCCTCTCGGACCCAGGGGTGTCTGAGACCGGGGTCAAGCCAGCGGATGTTTTTCCCCCTGCTGGGCTGGTCTCAGAATCTCCCCCCGGATGGCGGCCGCTCCGGATGCTCCGGGTGTTGCGGTGGCTGAGACCGGGGTCAAGCCAGCGGCTGTATTTCCCCCTGCTTGTCTGGTCTCAGCTGATCCCACCAGGCTGCCAGCCAATGTGACGGATCCCGCTACTCGGGGTGAGTAGATCCGCCGTCACCGCCGAGTACACCAGGAGGTTGGCAGTGTGGTAGCGAGGTGCCGCTGGTCCTCGTAGTATACCCCGAGGTTGCAGCGCTGTAGAGAGGTCCTTGAAGCGTCCCGGTTCCTAAAGCCCTGTTATCCCCAATTACTAGCCGAGGCAGGAGTAAAGGTTCAAAGAAGAGTGATTTATTTTGCAGGGGGAACACAGGTGTATTTATGAGGGAAAAGGGCATTGTTCTCCCCTGGCCCGCCATCAGCCCTCCTGGGGTGATTTCTGCCACTGCCCCGAGCCATTGCCCAATTTCTCTTTGTTAACCTGGGGCCCCCCCTGCTGTGCGCAGCCCTTATCTTGGGGCTCGGCGCCAGCTCGTCTGGTGAACTTTCCGGGGCTCTGAACGAGCGGGGAACAGGGGAACAACAGGGAAAATCACATTGGGGTACTTATAAAAATAAGGGCTAACGAACTTTTAATAACACACAAATAAATAAACACTTGAACTGTTGTACTGCGCTACAGCGTAGTGGCGGCCGTCCCGTCACAATAGAAGTTAAACCAGCCCGGTGGAGTAGAGGTAACATCACTGCTCTGCGTGGAGAGAGCCTGTGGAGACATGGGTTCGATCTCAGCAAGAGCGCCTCTCCAGTAAGTGTCCTTGGGCAAGACACCTAACGGTACATACTCGCCACCCAGGACATACTTGAAAATGAGAGAAATCTCAATGTATCCTTCCTGATAAAACAAAACAAACCCCACACAGAACAGTAGGAGAGAGAACCCTGCTCGAGATACCCTCCCTCCTATTCTCCTCATTCGAAGTTCATGCCGTCCGTCTCTTCTGCCCCATGTCTCTACAAGTTGCATAATCTACCTCCCCCTGGTTCTCCTGGACCCTTTCTGGAGCATTTCTCAGCCTGGCTCCCTCACTTTCTCTCCTCTGACATTCCATTTCTCATCCTTGGGGATTTTAACATTCCCATTGACTCCCTGACCAATCCCCTCACCTCCAAATTCCTTTCTATCACCGATCTCTACTTCCAACTGCATTGACAAGGCAACTTATCTACAACTCCGTCCTTTCCTCATCACTTGAGGAACTTGCTCCTACGTCTCTCTGTGTTAAACGCAGGCCGAACCGTGAACCGTGGCACACCAAATACATAAGATACCTTTGGCGCTGCTCCAGGACGGCTGAACGCAGCTGGAGGAAGTCCCCCACTCCAGCTGACTTCCTGCATTACAAATTCATGCTCCTCTCTTACAGTCTCGCTTTATCTCTCGCTAAACAGTCTTATTTCTTGTCCCTTATCGCACGATTCTAGACGTTGGTTTCATATGTTCAATTTGTAAATTGCGCCCAACGTCCACTCAACCTTCCATGGACCTCACTGCTGTCTGCTTTGTTGACAAGATTGCGAAACTAAGACTAGAAATCCCTTCATTGCCCTCCTCCATTGACCACTCAACCTCATTCACTCCATCACTCCCTGCCCCCTCTTCTAGGTCTTCCTTTTCTCTGGTCTCTGAGGAGGAGGTCTCAGCACTTCTCGTGTCCTCCTGCCCAACCACCTGTCCACTTGACCCCATCACCTCACACCTTATTCGGTCTGTCTTACCAGTTGTTGTCCCCGCTCTGACTCATATTTTCAACTTTTCCCTCTCCTCTGGAGTCTTCCCCAGTGAATTCAAACGTGCTCTGATCACCCCCATTCTAAAAGAAGCCATCTCTTGATCCCACCTCCCTCTCAAACTACCGTCCTATCTCTCTGCTCCTCTTTGCCTCCAAAATCTTAGAGCGCCTGGTCTATAACCAGCTCACCGCCGGTTATCTCACTGCTAACTTCCTTTTTGATCCGCACCAGTCCGGCTTTCGCTCCCAGCACTCCACTGAAACTGCTCTGACCAAGGTTACTAATGATCTAGTTGCAGCTCAAACCAAAGGTCACTTCTCCCTCCTTATTCTTATTGATTTTTACACTGCATTTGACGCTGTTTACCACCCTCTCCTGCTCCTCACACTTGGCCTCAGTGACACCACTCTCTCCTGGTTCTCTTGCTACCTCTCTCTTCATTCCTTCGCTGTCTCCTTCGCTGGTGCCTCTTCCCCCCAACTCCTCTCTCAGTTGGGGTACATCAAGGCTCTGTTCTGGGTCCCCTACTCTTCTCGATCTATACCGCCTCTCTTGGCCACCTCATCTCTTCCTATGGATTTCAATATCATCTCTATGTTGACGACACCCAAATCTACCTTTCCTCTCTCGATCTTTCTCCTCCCTTGTTGACCGTGTTACTGCCTGCCTGTCGTCTGTCTCCGACTGGATGACTCCCCGCTTCCTAAAGCTTAACCCCTCTAAAACTGAACTTCTCGTCTTCCCTCCCTCTAAAACTAACATTCCTGCACCCATTGCTCTTCAGGTGAATGCCACTATTACTTTTACTGCACAGGCCCGTTGCCTCGGTGTTCTCTTAGACTCTGATCTCTCCTTCACTCCTCACATTCGGTCGTTAACCAAATCCTGCTTCTTCCACCTAAAAAAACATTGCACGCGTCCGTCCCTGTCTTAATCAGGACTCTGCTAAAATGCTCATCCAAGCTCTTATTTCTCACCTTGACCACTGTAACCTCCTTCTCTCTGGCCTTAAGAGATCCCAGATTCTCCCTCTGCGGTCTGTTATGAATGCCTGTGCCAGACTCATCCACCTCACCTCCCGCACCTCTCCCCTTTGTCAATCTCGACACTGGCTTTGTCTCCTATAGCAGGGCTCAAAATTTAAAGTCCCAAGCTAATAACCAGGCCATAAGAGTTACTCGCCACCAGTTGCTCCACCTAACCCCTACCCAGTCCTTAATTCTACCCCTAAACACACTCCCTTAAATTATCATAAGAAATGACTGTTTAAAAGGTGTAAATTTGGGGGGGCGTGGCCGGCTGTTCAGAGGAGCGGACATGTTTTAATGGAGCTCCGCATGTCCTCTCCTTTTTGGTGCCTCAAGAGGACTTTATTCACGGCGATTTTTATAACTAAAGGTGCCCGAGGAGCTGGCCATCGGATCTGTACAGTCCGGAGGCCGTTTAACCCCCCCCCCTCCGGACGAGAGACGCACACCCGCCAGCATGCCAGTGGAGCAAGGTACCGGCGGCCATTTTGCGGCCTTCACTCCAGCCTGTAACAGATCTCTGCCCAGCTGTCCTGAAGCATTGGTTAGTCTGGAGCCCTCGCTGAAGATGGGGGAGACAGTGGGCTCACGTCTCCTGATGAACCTGGATGGATGCCTGGTGGGAGCAGCGAGTGACTTGGAGGATGTTCGGCGTGACGGACCTCCTCCCCCTCACGCGGCAGGTACTGATACCTTTCTTGCAGGCCTGGAGGCCTGCCTGCAGCTATTCGAAGGGGAGGATGAGGAAGGGCCGGTCACCAGAGGCTTCTGGCGTCGGGCGATGCTCGCTCTGAGGGGCTGCAGAGAGGTGGAGGACGCAGGAGCGAGGAGGGAGAGGCCGCATCGGACCAGCGCCACGTGGAGGTCGATTTTGAGGCTAAAGCCAAGAGGAGTAATGAGGTTGACATCTCGGCTGAGACCTGGACGCCGGATCCTGAGACCGTTTCTGGCGGTGCTGACGGGGACCGATGGCTTTGCGCTGAGAGGTGGCGGTGCTGGCTCGGGTCTTGGAGTGGGGCCGCTGCGACGACCGTTGTGACGACATTGAAACTGGCGACCAGCCTGACGCCGAGCGCTACCAGCGGGATTGAGGAGGCTTCCAGCCCTGCATACCTGATGGAGACACCTGCCTGCTCGGCTTTGCTTTACCTGCTGCGAGTTCGCTGCCATTCCGTGACACTGGCTGAGGACTGCCCTGGCTTTTTTCCCTGTGACACCTTGCCTTTTTGATGACCTTTCTTTATGGCTTTCCCCCCCCTTTTTCCTGATGTGAAGTGGATGTCCCCGGCTGGGGCCATCTCAGAGATTTTATTTTATCCCTCTATCCCTTGAGAGTTGAATTCCCCCCCCCCCTGGACACTCTTTTGCGGACTCTGCTTCATCAGTCCAGGCTGTGGTTTGCAGTGACGGTCTGGGCAACTAGCCACCTTTTTATTTTGTTCCCCCCCTTTTTTTTTTTTTTTTGGTGCGGGACAATAGGTTGCCCTGGGCAAGCCATTGGAGCGGATACCATGGCTCTGACCGCTTCCTCTGGCCCCAGGACGCCTGGCCCTGTGACCTCTTCCGTGGCCTCCAGCCTCCTTATGAGGTTGCTGGAGTGAGCCAGGAATGCCACCTTTTCCCGGGCTGTCCTCCACCTTTACTCGTCCACCCACCCCCTTTTTTTTTTTTTTTTATGTGGTTGCCCCATGTCTGCCTGACGACGAGACTGCCTCCCTGGTCACTTATATCGAGTGCCCTCTATTTCCCCTCCCCTTATTGTTAACTTTGCGGACCCTAGTTGTCATTTTTATTTGCGTTGATTTTCCTGCTGACTAGTCTGTGGCCCTGCGTGGCCTTTTTCTATTTACTGTACCGCTGACATTGTTACAAAATAAAATTTTGAATACAAAAAAAAAAAAAGGTGTAAATTTAGAATAAAAAGTTACAAAAATAACATTAAAACCCAGAAATCAGACCCCAGATACAGTTATCAGACCCCAGTGTGAGCAGAGCGAGGAGGCAGGGAAGCTCATCTCCATCCACCTGCCAGTGACGGGTCAGGTTAGCCAGCAGTTTCCTACCACCATGCAGCCTGGGGAAGGGGGGGGGGCTGTACGGTGGCACTGCCGGAATGCGTAGCATGAAATAATTTATCGTGCTGTCTGCGTGTGCATTTCCACTCGCCCTCACTTAATTTGTACTCCCCAAATGCGAGTAGGCAAGTGGAAATTTTGAGCCTTGTCCTATAGAATCAAATTTAAAATACTGGTGCTCACGTACAAAGCTCTCCATAACCGCAACCCTGCCTACATCACCCTTATTAACAGGTACGTCCCATTCCGTCTGCTTCACTCTGCCAATGATCTGATGCTATCAGCTTCACGTACCCACACCCCCAACTCCTGTCTTCAAGACTTCTCCCGAGCTGCCCCCTTTCTTTGGAATTCCCTCCCCCGCAACATTAGACTCTGCCAGTCTCACCAGTCCTTCAAGAAGTCTCTGAAAACACATTACTTTAGAGAAGCCCATATCTCACACCCTAATCCCCCTCTTAATTTCTTACTGCATCTTCCCACACAGCCCACGTGCACCCCTCTATTTCATATTCTCTATTAACCCTCACCTAGTGTGTCAACCCTATCCTTTTAGATTGTAAGCTCTTGAGCTCACTCCTACTGTTCTGTGCGTTGAACCTGTATGTATATTTGTTATTCTGCCTCCCATTGTACAGCGCTATGGAACTTGTTACCACTCTATAAAAACTTGTAACTAACTTCCAATCTGAGAGACCCCAAGATAAGAGATGGCAGCTGAGAGATCTGATAGTGGGCTTAGAACACTTATCTATTCCCTGGAGAGGCCACTTACATACATCCCACACATAGGCGTGCGCACAGGGTGTGCCTGGTGTGCCCAGGCACACCCTAATGTTGGGTGAATGGTTCATCTTTGACCCCTACATAGATATTTTGGATGTTCCTTATCTGTTTCATGATTACTATTACATGAATAATGACTGTATCTCAGCATAAACATTGGTTATGCCCGTAGGTGTGTCAGGTGTGCCTAAGAAGAAGATGAAGAGGTCCCTTTTCATCTCCTACATTGACATTTTCGATGTCCCTTATCTGGTTCATGATAAATAACATTAAATCTGACTGTATCTCTGGTTACAGGCTCATTATTTTGAATGAAAAATGTGTGTTTTTTGCAAAATCTTCTAAACTTTAGTTTTCAGTTAAAAAATGTTCTATGGGTGCACACCCTAATGTAACGGGCTGCGCACGCCAGTGATCCCACACAATGCAATCCTTATTAGTTGTTCTTTTGGAGATCATTTGACCTATTGTATTCTCAATGCCACACAAGGAGGAGCAAGTGATGTAACGATACTGCGGGAGGAGTTTACCACATAAGATATAGAAACATACAGGGTTATTCAGAGAGCGTGAAAAGCAGGAGAATGACTGGAGAATGAAACATTTTAGGTCAAAATAGCCAAAGCAGAAAAATTCTCCCATTTATCTCACTTTCCAAATCGGATATTTTGACCTAGAATTTTTCATTCTCCAGTCATTCTCCTGCTTTTCACGCTCTCTGAATAACCCTGATAGGTTCTTATCTGCTGACATTTTCTTTCGGCCCATCTAGTCTGCCCAATTACATGGATACATTACCTGGATTTATCTTTTATTTAGGATCGCCTTATGCCTATCCCATGCCTGCTTAAACTCCATCACATTTTTAGCCTCTACCACTTCTACTGGAAAGCTGTTCCATGTATCCACCACCCTCTCAGTAAAATAATGCTTCCTGATGTTACTTTTAAATCTTTGCCCCTCTAATCTAAGACTATGTCCTCTTGTTTTGCTACTTTGTTTCCTTTTAAATATACTCCCTTCCTCTACCTTGTGGATTCCCTTTACGTATTTAAATGTTTCTATCATATCTCCTCTGTCTCGTCTTTTTCCAAGCTGTACATGTTAAGATCATTAAGCCTTTCCTGGTAACTTTTCCCCTTCAAGCCATACACCATTTTAGTAGCCCTTCTCTGAACTCTCTCTAAGATGTCTATATCCTTCTGGAGATACGGTCTCCAGTACTGCACACAGTACTCCAAGTGAGGTCTCACCAGTGCTCTGTACAGTGGCATGAGCACTTCCCTTTTCCTACTGCTAATACCTCTCCCTACACAACCAAGCATTCTGCCAGCATTTCCTGCTGCTCTATTACATTGACTACTTACCCTTAGATCCTCTGCAATATATAACAAAACAAACGCACACAGTGACACATAAAATATTTTCTTAACCCTCTCACGCCAGGCAGGTAGTGCCCGGCAGGAGGGTTTTAACGCCGGCAGGGGTGTACTAGTACGCCAGACAAGCCGGCTGCTGTGGCGGCAGGGGCATCACACGTCATTGGCTGCTGGGGGGATGGCTGGAACCAGGCTGTTCCACAGCAGTGAATGGGTTCCACAGCTAGTGGCGGGAACAGAGGAGGCCCATTGAAGTCAGGGGGCATACTATGCCACACTCTGCTTCAAGGCCCACCTGCCGAAAGGATGGCATAGTACGCCCTGCGGTGGGAAAGGGTTAATCTCCAATCATTTTCCTTTCCCAATGGAACCACTGCATGCCCCTCTCCATGGAGCCGGAAGCCGATCTCGATCCCTCTCAGTTTTGCTTCCAAATACTGTATACCTTCTGGTGATCGACATTACATTGTTTCACTTTGATTTTCCGGTGTCTTAGTTTCTTTGGTGACCACAGAGAGTCCCAATATGTCCATATACCTGAAATTTCACAATGTCTGGAATAATCTCAAGAACACAATGCATTAAAAACCACCCTTCATTGACCTCCCTTCATAAACAGTTCTTATAGTGAATTCCTCGTTTAAGCGTCCCGGGCTAACAGTTTTTGGTTTGTTACAAAAATAAATGTTTTGGGCATACAGACTCTTCTCCCCATTACCTCCTCTCCAAGGTTTCTTCACATGGTCAATTATCATCCATCGGAAGTCTGATCGTTTATAATCCTGACAGCTATTACAATGTATCGGCACTGAATGTTTAAAGAACCCCTCTCCTGATATTTCCCAAGTGCTCCAGCACTCTTAGTTTTTTGGTGGTTTGTCCAACATATTGTTTACCGCATGGACAATGCAGGAAATAAACCACATACATTGAGCTGCAATACGTGAATTGACCTTAAAGGTTTCCCCCGTAGCTGTGCTATTAATAGGTCTCTATTTTTCTATCTTTTATATGCCTAAATGCATTGCAAGTAACGCATTTTTTAAAAAAACTTATTCTTGTCCATTCCTATTTCCTCTTGGTTCGAAGGTGACACTTTATTATTATCATTTATATAGCGCCAACAGTTTCCGCTGCGCTTTACAATAACCAAAAGGGAAGAGATACAGATAAACGGACATATGATGGAAACAACAGGTGTCCCTGCTCATAGGAGCTTACAGTCTAGAGGTATTGGGGTTGAGGAAGACGAGAGGAATTTTACTAGATAGCAGGATCATTAATGCTAGTGGTTTGGGAACAATGGGGCCATAGAAACATAGAAAAATGTCAGCAGAGAAGAACCTTTCGGCCCATCTAGTCTGCCCAATTACATGGATACTTTACCTGGATTTATCTTTTGTTTAGGATAGCCTTATGCCTATCCCATGCTTGCTTAAATTCAATTATTGTTTTGGCCTCTACCACTTCTACTGGAAGACTGTTCCATGTATCCACCACCCTCTCAGTAAAATAATGCTTCCTGATGTTACTTTTAAACCTTTGCCCCTCTAATCTAAGACTATGTCCTCTTGTTTTGCTATTTTGTTTCCTTTTAAACATACTCCCTTCCTCTACCTTGTGGACTCCCTTTACGTATTTAAATGTTTCTATCATATCTCCTCTGTCTCGTCTTTTTTCCAAGCTGTACATGTTAAGATCATTAAGCCTTTCCTGGTAACTTTTCTCCTTCAAGCCGTACACCATTTTAGTAGCCCTTCTCTGAACTCTCTCTAAGATGTCTATATCCTTCTGGAGATACGGTCTCCAGTACTGCACACAGTACTCCAAGTGAGGTCTCACCAGTGCTCTGTACAGTGGCATGAGCACTTCCCTTTTCCTACTGCTAATACCTCTCCCTACACAACCAAGCATTCTGCCAGCATTTCCTGCTGCTCTATTACATTGACTACTTACCCTTAGATCCTCTGAAATAATGACCCCTAAATCCCTTTCCTCAGATGTTGAGGTTAGGTCTGTATCAAATATTCTATATTCAGCCCTTGGGTTTTTACGTCCCAGGTGCATTATCTTGCACTTATCCACATTAAAACTCAATTGCCACAACTCCGACCATTTTTTTAGTTTACCTAAATCATTTGTCATTTGGCTGATCCCTCCAGGAACGTCAACCCTGTTGCAAATCTTTGTGTCATCAGCAAAAAGACATACTTTTCCATTAATACCTTCTGCAATATCACTAATAAAAATATTAAAGAGAATGGGTCCAAGTACTGACCCCTGAGGTACCCCACTGGTAACAAGACCTTGCGCCGAAGGGATGAGTTGCATCAGTGATGTGGTATGCTAATCTGAAGAGATGGGTTTTGAGGGTTTTCTTGAAGGCCTGAAAGTCTGGGGAGAGTTTGATAGGGCGAGGCAAGTCATTCCACAGGACCGGTGCTGCCCTTGAGAAGTCTTGGAGGTGAGAGTTTGCCGTGCCTTTGTAGACCGATGAAAGGTGGAGATCACCTACTGACTGGAGCCGTCTAGATGGGACGTGCTTGCGGAGTAACGAAGACATGTAGGGGTTGAGTTATTGAGCGATTTGAACGTGAGCGTCAGTATTTTAAACTGTATCCTGGAACATACAGGAAGCCAATGGAGGGATCGGCGAAGTGGGGAAGTACGCGAGGTGCGTTTAGTGAGAAAAATAAGCCTGGCCCCTGCATTCATTACAGATTGCAAAGGGGCAATACGGGAGTTGGGGAGGCCAATAAGGAGTGAGTTACAGTAATCAAGTCGTGAAATGACAAGAGCATGAACCAGCACCTTCGCGGTATCTTGTGTCAGAAAGGGGCGGACACGGGCAATGTTTTTGAGTTGAAAATAACAGCGTTTGATCACTGCCTGGATGTGGGAAGAGAATGTTAGGTCAGAGTCAAAAGTGAAACCGAGGCAGCGAGCGTGAGGCGTTGGGCTAATGATCATTCCATTTACTCGTTGAGAGATGGGTGGTATTGGGTTCCTCTAGGAGGGAGGAATAATGAGAATTTCAGTTTTGGCAAGATTGAGTTTAAGGAAGCGGGAAGCCATCCAATTTGAGACAGCGGAGAGACAGTCAGTGACTCGATCCAAGAGAGAGATCAGGGGAGGAGAGGTATATTTGAGTATCATCAGCGTATAGGTGGTATTGGAATCCAAAATGAGCTGAGCAGTTTTCTAGAGAGGCCGTAGAGGGCCCAGTACTGAACCTTGGGGCACCCCAACAGAGACAGGCTGCTGGGAGGAGGTACTTCCTGCAAGTGAGACACTAAGGCTAGGGTCAGACAAAAGCATTTTTCCCCGCGAACGTGAAAAAGTGCGTCCGAACGCATTGACGTATTTTTTTCACGGAATGCGCAAAAACAGTCAGACGACGCGCATTTTCGGGCGTGATTTTGTACGGATCGTCAATAAAACTCTTTAGCAGTGTCTGACATCTCCTAATCACGCAAACACGCCGCTATGCCGCAGCTGCGCACTCAGTACGTCAGTACTAGCGGTTCAGCGTTCTCAGAAAAATGTGTTCAAATTCCACTTGCGTTGCACGGCCGGACTTTTGTGCGGCCGTACATCGTATATTGGCCGTCATCTGCTGCTAGTGCGGCCGTAATTATGTGCGCCAGAACGCACGTTAAAAGTGCGCTGGTCTGACCCCAGCCTTAAATGATCGTTGGGACAGTTAGGAAGCGAACCATGAAAGAACAGTACCTTGAAGGCCTACATCACTAAGAGAAATGGATACGTATCTGGTCAGCGCAAAATTAAACGCAAGGGCTTTCAGGCAGTTCTCGTTATAAGGGACACAAAAGGCAAAAAGTACATTGGTGCAGTATGTCTAATATAATATATATATCATATTCTTAGATCGTAGGTTCACTCACAAAGCAAGAGCCCTGGCACTGGCTCTGAGTGGAACGCACGCCATCTGTTAATGGAGGACATGTGGAGACACTTAACTTCAATTTTGTACACTATATTAGCATGTATGGAATTTCTAGTTTGTAAATACCAGCTGATGAAGCCGCAGGTTGGCAGCGAAACGCGTCCTGGACCTTTGTTTTATTTTAAACTTAAAAGTTTATTTTAATAAATTTTTTAAAGAACCAGTTCCTGCATGCACTTAGACAAAATCCATGTGCGACTTCTTTGAGCTTGAATAAACTCCATCAAATGTGAGTTGCCATTTCTTATATTATTACCATATTCATAATGCCAGATACACACAGCGAGAGATTGTTTCTGCTTTGTACCCTCTTGTTTACCAACGGTGAAGAACCTCCGTCACTAAGGAGTGGGTTACCGGAGAAAATTTCAGAAAACAACCCACAGGCGTTTATCCACTCAGAGCCAGGGCTCTTGCTTTGTGAGTGAACCTACGATCTAAGAATATGATATATATATTATATTAGACATAATGCAGCAATGTACTTTTTGCCTTTTGTTTCCCTTATAACATGTATTCATGCTGAGGACGATAATATGAGAACTGCCTGAAACCCCTTGCGTTTAATTTCGCGCTGACCAGATACGTATCCATTTCCATTTCGCTTTGGGGGAAACCACTGGTCATCTGGGTATTCGGTGGCGGTACATATTGTGGGCGCTTACCATCCTTTCAACTGTGCTATATCACTAAGAGTTTGAAGAAGAATTGAGTGGTCAACTGTATCAAAGGTGGCAGAGAGGTCAAGAAGGATCAGCAGCAAGTAGCACCCATTAGATTTAGCAGTTGCAAGGTCATTGATGAGTGCAGTGAGCGAAAGCCAGATTGCAGAGGGTCAAGGAGAGAGGGTGTGTTGAGGTAGTCAGTCAGACGGGCATAAACAAGCTTTGAGGAGTTTGGAGGCAAAAGGGAGCAAGGAAATTGGGCGGTAGTTGGAGGGAGCAGTTGGATCCAGAGATGTTTTTTTTTAGGATTGGGACTACTGTGGCATGTTTGAGGGGAGCAGGAAAGACCCCAGAGGTTAAAGACATTAAAAAGGTATGGGTCAAGGATGGTACAAGAGAAACAAAGTGTTTTGGCAAGATGTGAGGGAACAGGTAGTGAGAGGAGAGGACCGTAGTAGTTTAAGGACCTCTTGATGGGGCCAATATGCTTTTTAGATTTCTAGACCTTCTGAATGTTAAGCCAGGCTTAACTTCCTATTATGGGGTCCGGTTCTAAAAATGAACCAGTTCCTTTGTAGAATATCCCTAATCCTATGATGTTTGACATAATACGGAGTAAAGAATGAGAATTGGAAATCTTTATCCCTGCTACGTTCCCTCGGGAGTAAGAGATTGTCGATTCAATGTTCCTACTTCAAATACTTTAAATTGTCCTTTTCCATACTTCGCCTTACAATTTATTTTCTATTATTCCTGTTCATTGTAATCTTCAAATTGAGAACAATTCCTCTGTACCCGTAGGGCTTGGCTTTTTTGGAATCCCCCTAAACCATGGTTTATGATGGCAACTAGAGTAATGAATGTATCCATTTCCATCAGTAGCTTTGAAGTAGCAACTAGATTCTATTCCCCTTTCTTGAATAAAGAACGTTAATATCCAGAAAATTTCAGTAGAACTAAATTTTAAACCAAAATCATTTAAGTTCAAAACTTCAACTAAATGGTTAAAATCCTCCTCTCCATTCTAAATAATGTCATCAATGAACGGCCTTCAGAGCATCAGGCTAGCCCCCATTCGGAAGGACCCCAAATATTGGAATCCGCCCAATACGTTTGCTGTACAAACCACCAGAAAAACTAAAAGAAAGTGCTGGAGCACTTTGGAAATATCAAGAGAGGGGTTCTTAAACATTCAGTGCCGGTACATTGTAATAGCTGTCAGGATTATAAACGATCAGACTTCCGGTGGATGTGAATTGACCATGTAAAGAAACCTTGGAGAGGAGGTAAGAGAGAGAAGAGTCGGTTACAAACCCCCCCCCCCCCCAAAAATGTTTTGTGTATACCAACCAAAAGCTGTTAGCCCGGGAGATTTAAACGAGGAATTCGCTATAAGAAGCGGTTTATGAAGGGAGGTCACTGAAGGATGGTTTTTAATGCATTGTGTTTTTGAGATTATTGTTCCAGACATTGTGAAATTTCGGGTATATGGACATATTTGGACGCTCTGGCCACCACAGAAACAAAGACACCAGAAAATCAACGTGAAACAAAGTAAAGTCGAGATCACGAGAAGGAATAACGGTATTTGGAAGCGAAACGGAGAGAGTTCGAGATCGGCTTCCGGCTCCTGGCTCCTTGGAGAGGGATCTGCCGTGGTTCCACTGGGAAAGGAAAACTGTTGGAGATCAAAGCCAAACCCCGGATGCTGATGGAGAATCCTCACAGGTAGAAAAAGGCTGAGGAAGTAGGACAACCAGGCAAGCCGGAAGTGACATAGCAGCAGGAGGGGGGGGGGGAACGGAAGTGATGTGGTGACTGGGGATCGTGGAAGAACGTAATTTATATGGCAAATGCTGAGAAATGTGGGACCAATGAGAAGGGACTATATATGAACTCGAGGAGGGAAGGGATGTTATATATATTGTTTTAATTTTTATTGTGCTTTAGCCCTTGAAAAAATCCTAGTGACGAAATGCGTTGGGCATTTTTAACTTAATAGAAATAATTTTTTTTAATTTGAATACCGCCTTCCCGAGTTCGTATCAACGGTGAATGTTCCAGATTGATATTGAGAAAACGTAACACCGGGACGAGATGGTGATACAGATCCATTCTGTGAGTGATATGTATTACACCGAGTGAGTTTATCACTCCAAGTCACAATATTGTGGTATATTGCTCTTTTGTAGGATCAGCGAAGCTCCTAAACACGACCGGTGGCTAGCATGTAGCCATCTGCAGATCATCCAGTCCCACCAGAACCCTATTTTGAAGCATTAGTCAGTCACTTATCAAAAAAGGTCTTTGCAATGCATCTTCGGTTGGTAAACCCCTTTGGTCCGGAGATCGAGATAAGTCTGGTCTTCAAAAAGGTATCAGACACCAGATAGAGTTATCGCGATCTGCAGCTGTGCAAGACAAAAGCAAAATGAAATTCGTTTGTTGCAAATGGATGTAATTTACATTTGGGCCCCAGCCTGAATATACACCAGGGAAAACTACACATCAATTCCACTACACTGTATAAAGGAGGATTGATGTGAAGATTATATTCTTTGTCATACGTGCCCTGTACAGTGCATGGACATCACAAAACCCTATGTATGCCAGTGGTGGACAACCTCAGCACATGGTTTCTTCATTGCATGTCAACTACTGAAACCCTCTGATGTGTACGAGAGGGATAGAGGAACCATCACCTATACTGTTCACTTTCTGAATTGACCAATTTGAAACATTCGGTCTTTACAACTCATCCTGATTCACATGATATTTGCAAACAATTCCAGCGCTTCCTCCCAGTTGTAAGGCATCACCCACAGGATTTTCATTAGGTAATTTTTAGAAGAAGTTTTTATTTGGATTTTTCACATCCTTAAATGATTCGCAAAATATATTAAACAAGACCTTCCATCCCTCCCCACCCCCCCCCCCCCAAAAATGTTTTGGTATACCAACCAAAAGCTGTTAGCCCGGGAGATTTAAACGAGGAATTCGCTATAAGAAGCGGTTTATGAAGGGAGGTCAATGAAGGATGGTTTTTAATGCATTGTGTTTTTGAGATTATTGTTCCAGACATTGTGAAATTTCGGGTATATGGACATATTTGGACGCTCTGGCCACCACAGAAACAAAGACACCAGAAAATCAACGTGAAACAAAGTAAAGTCGAGATCACGAGAAGGAATAACGGTATTTGGAAGCGAAACGGAGAGGGTTCGAGATCGGCTTCCGGCTCCTGGCTCCTTGGAGAGGGATCTGCCGTGGTTCCACTGGGAAAGGAAAACTGTTGGAGATCAAAGCCAAACCCCGGATGCTGATGGAGAATCCTCACAGGTAGAAAAAGGCTGAGGAAGTAGGACAACCAGGCAAGCCGGAAGTGACATAGCAGCAGGAGGGGGGGGGGGACGGAAGTGATGTGGTGACTGGGGATCGTGGAAGAACGTAATTTATATGGCAAATGCTGAGAAATGTGGGACCAATGAGAAGGGACTATATATGAACTCGAGGAGGGAAGGGATGTTATATATATTGTTTTAATTTTTATTGTGCTTTAGCCCTTGAAAAAATCCTAGTGACGAAATGCGTTGGGCATTTTTAACTTAATAGAAATAATTTTTTTTAATTTGAATACCGCCTTCCCGAGTTCGTATCAACGGTGAATGTTCCAGATTGATATTGGAGAAAACGTAACACCGGGACGAGATGGTGATACAGATCCATTCTGTGAGTGATATGTATTACACCGAGTGAGTTTATCACTCCAAGTCACAATATTGTGGTATATTGCTCTTTTGTAGGATCAGCGAAGCTCCTAAACACGACCGGTGGCTAGCATGTAGCCATCTGCAGATCATCCAGTCCCACCAGAACCCTATTTTGAAGCATTAGTCAGTCACTTATCACAAAAGGTCTTTGCAGTGCATCTTCGGTTGGTAAACCCCTTTGGTCCGGAGATCGAGATAAGTCTGGTCTTCAAAAAGGTATCAGACACCAGATAGAGTTATCGCGATCTGCAGCTGTGCAAGACAAAAGCAAAATGAAATTCGTTTGTTGCAAATGGATGTAATTTACATTTGGGCCCCAGCCTGAATATACACCAGGGAAAACTACACATCAATTCCACTACACTGTATAAAGGAGGATTGATGTGAAGATTATATTCTTTGTCATACGTGCCCTGTACAGTGCATGGACATCACAAAACCCTATGTATGCCAGTGGTGGACAACCTCAGCACATGGTTTCTTCATTGCATGTCAACTACTGAAACCCTCTGATGTGTACGAGAGGGATAGAGGAACCATCACCTATACTGTTCACTTTCTGAATTGACCAATTTGAAACATTCGGTCTTTACAACTCATCCTGATTCACATGATATTTGCAAACAATTCCAGCGCTTCCTCCCAGTTGTAAGGCATCACCCACAGGATTTTCATTAGGTAATTTTTAGAAGAAGTTTTTATTTGGATTTTTCACATCCTTAAATGATTCGCAAAATATATTAAACAAGACCTTCCATCCCTCCCCCCCCCCCCCCCCCAAAGAAAAATGAAAATGGAACACTGTACACTCCCAAAATAAGAAAATAAAATAAATGGGAGAAAAATTAAAATAAAAAAAATAGAAAAAAGACATCACAGCCGCACAATAAATGGGGAGACCCCAATCCCGCCAAAGTCACAGAGCAGCGTCTTCCTGCGCCGAGCCGGCCAAGATGTCTGTAACATTGCAAATGGTAAAGAAGTCGTTCAACCGCATTCCTGTGATGTTATGGGGAACTTTATCCTGGAAATTTTTTGAACCAGGTGATGGGACCCAAGATGAGCGAGACCTGATATTCATAGAGAAGCGATGCCGGTGATCTAAGCAGAGATAATGGTGTGTATCCTCCAAGTGATAGCTGCATGGATTGTCCAGGTGGCTCTTTGTCCGGTGGATTTATGTAGGTTTGACCTTGCACCGAGTGAACATGGTGAGTGAAGAGCGAGAGAGAGTGGAGCAAGAGATAATAGAAGGGGCGAAACAATTCATTAAAGTTCATGAATGGGAGGGATAATTTAAAAGATCATATGGGACACAGTTTGCAGCAGAAACGCAAGCACATCTATAGCCAAGGGGGATTTTAAAGTGGCAGTTTTTGGGCTACTCGGGACCTCATTCATAGTTACAACCGAAGGCCACCGCTTGGTATCCAAATATTAAAAATATATAAATTAAAAAAAAGCCTCCAGACTTTCTCTGCTTGATATCACTCAAAAAATTATAGATCTCACCCCTGCCACGTAATAAGTGCATTACTCAAATAATCCACATCGGTAAAGGACAAGCACCTCTGACATCAATCTTCCACATTAGCTTTAACTTTCTATACACCAGAAACAACGCTCCTCGATGCTTACAGGATACTAAAAAAGAAAAAGGGAGCTTGAAGCATCCCTTTAGTCCCAAAAGGCAAGCACTGAATTTTTTTTTTTTTTTTAAAAAGTCATTGTTGTTCTAGCATGCACAGCTTACTACCGCGGTAACAGATGGGCTGTAGAGTGATGGTGGTGGCCAGAAAAATGGCGGGATGGGAATGGTAGGGGATAATGCCACTCAACATAAAAACACATTGGCTCAATCAGATCCTACACTCGCCTATACTTTAGAATTAAAGTGCTGAATAAATATTATCCGCACATTTAAACTATTCTGAAATCAGGCTTTCCGTCTCGGGGAGGATTGTGGTCATTCCGTGGACATAGATGCCCATCAAAACATGTCAAGCAAAGATGGTCCATTCTCAGAAAAATGACTCTTCCCCACCCCTCCACCATATGGTTCGGGAAGTACTGGAGAAGACTGAACCGGTAATAAACATTAAGCTGGAAGGCTGTCTAAGAGAAAACCCCGGCCTCTGGATAGAAGATACTGGAGCAGGAACATCTGTCATACAGGTAATTTCAACTTCTAGAAATTCATTGGATAATAGATCATTCGTAGCTTGGGAGGGTGAATTTTTGTGTGTGTAAAGAGTCTGTCCCAAATATTGGAAAGAATATTAGAAGGAAATCTTTCAGAAGCCGAGCTACTGCAAATCTCATTTTTCTAGTCGCTCGCCATCTTCTCAGACATGACGAGCCACGTAGGGGGTTTCGACTTTTTTCAGGTTACTTCCGCCCCTCTGAACACATTTCCCGAGACGTGGAGTAAGAGGCAGCCTAAGTATCGCACACATTCTTTAATATTCTGCAGGCCAGGAACGTGGGAAGCGGGAAAAGGGCAGCTGATGTTTATGATGGCAGAAGAGCATAGGATGGTCATGAGGAGGTCTCGTAATGGCAGCCTGCGAAAGGCATCTGAAAAGGCAAGGGTGTGAGGCCAGAGTGATGCAAAGTAAAAGAACAGTCTAAATTCCCCCGCGACACATGTCCCGCGGGGGAGGCGGGCTTAAAACTCGTCACTCTCGGCAGCGTGCAACTGTGTGTCATCAGCGTCAGTCATGCTACTTTCTTGCGATTCGTCGGTTCCCACTATAAAATGATGAGAAATGAAAAGAATTAATAAAGGTTTCATCCCTTTTTCTTTCTTCTGCAGTTTCCCTATACAGGATTTCTGATGTGCACTGGGTATATCTCCTGGTAGCACAGTCTCTGATCAAAGCAATATGGCGTTACTGAAAACAAATACTGAACGGATTGTGGTAATTTCACACTGGCGTTATAATAAATGTTAACAAAGTTGCTAAATTATACACAAAAGATAGGTAATAAACCATCAGGCGTTTGTTTACACATATCATATTTGTACAAAGTTTCTCGCATCTGTTAGATCAATTGTCACGCATAAAGTTATTGTAAACCAGATTAATGTATAGTAGAATTTATTTAGATTTTTGGGTCTTTGCATTTGCAGATAGAACATGATGAATGGACATGAATTCTTGTCTTAAGACATGGCTTCTAATGCCAGAAAATGCTGCTTGAACATGTGTGAAATAGCTCTATTACCATGCTGCAATGCACCCGAAAGGGTAAAATGACTATGTTGACCTGATTCATAAGGATAGAACTCGCCAATTTGCTCTTCTTGAGTGACTGCCTCCTCGTCCTCTGGCAGGTACCGCTTGTCTATGGCCTCTTTGATCTGGTTGTTGGCACCCTTGGGATCCAGGTCCATGGCCCAAGAAAAATTCATAAGAGCCAGGTGTGTCTGTCCTAGTTTTTTGTAGACCTATACAAAAGGTGATTTGAAAGAAGATAAAAGGGAAAGAATCTACATACACATGAGAAAAATAAACAAAAAAGGAAAAAAAACACATCTTTTAAGGAGGGACACGCAAGTCCAAATCATCCTGAACTACCACACACTTTCCTTTAGGGCCTCAAATGTTCACTCATTCCAGGAGAAGGTTCCCTTAGCAATGATCTGAGCCGTCAGCTGCCGTTACATTCTTTAACACTGGTGAAGGCGGGGGGGCTGCACCCTTGCCCGAGCATCTAGTAATTCAATGGCTCTCAATAAGAGTGCATTCACCCTGCAGAAACACACGGTTTAGACACTGCTAACCCCTTTAGGGGAGAGGATAGAAACCCAGAGACTATGAGGAGGTATAGTTTAAGAGTAGTAAGGGAAAGGCACAGTGATGAATGTGGTTTAGCAACTACTAGGAATGAAAACATAGCAACCGTGAGATTGTGGCATCAGGATCGAGATGTTTTCTTACCTTTCCTATCAAAAAGTATACAAGGGATTCTTTAGGGACGATCTGCTTCAGCTCCTCCAGTTCCTGCAGGGCAGACTGGAAAATAAAAAACATCATTGATACAACACTTTGATATATGTTATCACTACCTACGCAGTAAAAAGGGAACTTAACCAAAACATGAAAGTCACAGGAGACTTCTGAGTCTGCCCCTCAAAATGTGTCAAAAAATACAAAATATCCCTCCAGGCAACCCAGAGGGATACAGATTGTCTACCGGAGAGGTTGATAAAACTTGGATGGATAAAAAAATCCCAGACAAACAGAATAACCACGATATTGTGTCACACAACATAGATCATAGACATTAAAATCAAAGACCACTATATTTTGTCTTCGTGGCACTTCGTTTCTTGTTGGGATATGGTTCAAATTAATCAGAGGTCCCAAACCTAAATATTAATCTATGTAAATTTTGAACTAGGTAGACGGGCCAACAGGTTTACCCACGTCAGAAACAAAAAACAAGGGTACCATTTAACGAGAAATCACAAACAGATCCATGCGTGAACTAGATCTCAGGATATTTCATTAGATAGGGCTTCAAGGTATATGCATTTAAATCCGTAGTTCAGAGTTTTCCATTCAACTGACAAGATATCCAGAACGGGTTAGTTTTAAGCAAACTAATTTTTTTCTATTTTTTCTTTTATCCGATGAATCAAAATCAGCCAACTAAGGGTAGGGTCAGACGAACGCATTTTTCACGTTGTCCGTGAAAAAGTGCGTTCGAACGAATGGACGTATTTTTTCACGGAATACGCGATAGCGGTCATATGATGCGCATTTTCGTCCGTGATTTTGTACGGATCATCAATAAAACCCTTTTTTGCGTCTGGACGTTATGTTGGCCGGACGTGTGCAGCGTCTGACGCCTCCTAATCACGCAAACACGCCGCTATGCGGACGCAGCGCACTCTGTACGTCAGTACTAGCGGTTTGACGTTCTCGAAAAAATGCGTTCGTTTGCCACTTGCGTTGCCCGGACGAACATCCGTGCGGCCGTTCGTCGTATGTTCCCTGGCATTGGACGTCATTTGCTGCTAGCACGGCCGTGATTTCGTGCGGCTAAACGCACGTTAAAACTGCTTTCGTCTGACTTTAGCCTAATTGATTCTGAGAATAATTGTTAGTTGCAGCCCTAATTTGAACCATAGCCCACAAAGAAACTAAGTGCCACAAAGACAAAATATAGTGGTCTTTGATTTTAATACGTCTATGTGATCTATGTTGTGGGACACATTATTGTGGTTATTCTGTTTGTCTGGGATCTAACCGTCCTTTTGAAATATATATGTGACTATTCCATACGGCGCGTCTAGTTTGTGATACAAATATTACTTCACAATGTGTATAAAACACGGTGCACAAATTGTGAAAAAGATGATGAAGTTTAAAATACTTCTACATAAAACGGTGTTATTGCGCCCTTTTGCTCGGTGGTTCTCAAAAACAAAAAGTTAGACACAGCATGAAAACCAACAGTTCAAATGAAAAAGAACCAGTGCATTCACCAAGATTCCAGGAGAGAAACGCACATTCCACAGAGCTTTTTCAATCCCGGCTCACAACACCTCTGGCGCCATTTCCCAAATCTTTAACTTTGCTTATTTAGCCACAATAAAGAGAGGATCAATCTAACATTGGTAGGTTGTCTCCCCCCCCCCCCCTCTAAGATAGCCAGCTCTCGAAATACACACCTTATACTTCTCGTTGGCAAACAGAATGGAGGCTCGGTGGAACTTGCATAGAGGATTTTTGGGGTCAATGGAAATGGCTTTGTTCAGTGTATCCAAAGCCTTGTCAGACTTCTTGAGTGCGTGCTGCACCTGAGCAAGAGGAAGGAAAGATAAATAATATAAACAGCCACAAAAAAAGGGGAAAAAAAAGTCTGTTAGGCTTTTTTTTTTTTTAAATTTAACTTTATAAGTAGGGAAATCATGTCGACAGGACATTTTCGATCAGGATACATGGTGTAATAGAGAGGAATTATAGTGAGCCAGTTGACTTCTGAAAAGAAAAAAATAATTTAAAAAAGGACTTTGAGGCACAGGGACAGTCGAATATTTTGAGGCAGGGATGTAGGAATCCTGTAGGTGAAAGGCAAGTCTGTAATTCGGAGCAGGTGATGAATTCAACCTCATTAAGAAATTTTCTAAAGAATAAAGAACACACTTACCACTCCAATATGACACAGCAAGACAGAACTCTGGGGGTTAATATCCAGTGCCTTTTGGAAATGCATTTCAGCAAAGCTGAACTTCTCCTGCTTGTAGTAAATCATTCCAAGACCATACCTAGAATAGGAGAACATGCAGTTAGAAAAAGAGAAGGACATCATCTATGGTGGGATAGTTACGAGTAACACATGATGCCAGGCATTTGTATTACATAGATCTCCATACTGTAACGTGATGGGTTATCCATCCATTTCACAGGTTATGGAGGGACGTCTTACCAGGCATTGTAGTGTCTTGGGTTGACACGGATAGCATTCCGGAAGCAAGCCAAGGCTTTATCCAACTCTTCAGTCAAAACAAACTCGTGACCGAGCAGTGTGAAAGCATATGCGTAGCAAGGATCAACTTGAATAGCCCGCTGGAAGAACTTAATGGCAATGTCATGTTCTCTCTGCAAACTGAAGCAGTTTCCAGCCGCACACCAGGCCTGGAAGAAAAATGAAAATCTAAAAATGAAATTCACAAGCAGCAGAAACACCTCATACTTGTTTTCAAACCACAACAAGTCTAGAATTCACAAATAAACCAGCCTACAGCAGATTGCAAACGTGTTGTGTTGTTGCATTACCGAAGGCTGACAGTCTATAGGGGTTATTCAGAGAGCAACAAAAGGTCACTGACGTTTCAGTGCCCTCTCTGTCCCCGCACTTCGGGGAATCAAATTCCCAGACCCTGCGGTGAATTCAGCATTCACCGCAGGGTCCCTGACGTGCACGGAACAGATCCGAATATCCACCAAAAACCCCACCGATACAATCCAACAAGTCAGATAGATTCAAAACACCGCAGAAAACCTGCCAAGTGTACCCGACGATCCGACGCAAACCTGCTGAACATGTCCGAAAAAAGCCAACGATCCACCGAACACCACGCCGGAAAAAGCCGTCGAAAGGGGGGGGGGGGGGGGGGGGAGAAAAGAAAAAAAACGATTGCAAAAAAAAAAAAAAAAAAAAAAAAATGAACAAATATCTCTGGAATTAACATACAAGGCCCTATGAATAATAATAAAAAGTTCTGTTACAGAAGAAAGAAAAACTGCTATTTTAAAAAAGTCTGATTTTTTTTTTACAAAAAAAAAAAAAAGTCTAAGAAAAAAAAAAAAAAATCCTAAAAAATTAAGAGACTTTTTGCTTCAGACTAAAAGAAAACGGTTTAACACATATTGGATAAAAACAGGAATATTTTTAACATTGAAGCCTATTGGATTCGCCTGAATAAACCTGCCGAATGAAAGCACCGAACAGCAGGGCATTTCACTGCTGTTCGGTGTCTCTGAATAGGTTAACCATTGCTTCTCTATGGGGATGTCACTGCCGAAGAGGCACTGTATTTTGCTGGCAATTCTCCAAGATTTGGTGAGCTGCCTACTTTCTGAATAGCCGAATGGCCACGAAATTGCACCGTATGGGTAAATTCACTGTTGGGTGCAATTTCGGGTCCAGATCCCTCTCTGAATAACCCTGTAAAGACTCAAAACGACATGATTACACCAGCACAACCTATTGCAACAGGTTCACTTTTAACAGGTATTCACCATCTCACGCAGAGACAGTCATGTCATACCTCCGGTGAATTTTTGTCCATGTCAGTCAGGTCCTTTGAGAGCACGGATAGAGCCACATCTTTTTGCAAGTGCCACAGAGTTGTTGAGTAGATTTCCATACCTTCCACCCTATAGTTTTCAATCCTACGAACCTCTGAGAACACACGCTCTGCCTGCAAAGAAAAGGGGAGGAACCAGAAATTTTCCTATTTTGCCATCTCTTTACTTTCCTCACAGCAGCAGAGTTAACACAGTAGAAAAAAAACAGTCTTCCCCCACAACAGGGGATAACCACACCCCACAACCCTCTCCCAGCCAATGAACATAGTGCCGCCCAGATGTCAGCAAATCCTCTTTCTTTGCTGCTCCTCTGCACAAAAATTACTGTTTTATTGTATTTCCTTGCGTCTTGTTTTCACTACGTTTCAGCACTAGCTTCTCTCTTGGGGACACCGCTACCCTCCGGTGATAGCTGCGGGGGGAGGCGGTGTCGGTGCTCCCACAGGAGCTGACCTAGAAGCCACTGTCTCAGAGACTGCGCTTCCCCGCTCGGACCCAGATTCGTCCACGCGGGGCTAGCCCATTGCTGCTGCGTGTTTCTGGCACTCTGCTTGGGGCGTTCTCGCTCAAAGGCAGCTCGAAGTTCCTCACACGCGCTAGGGCAAGCCCACTTCCGTCGCACTCCGTGCCATTTACAGTTAGCATGTCAGGATCCCACCTCAGCCCGTCTCCTTCCCTCACCCGGGGCTCCGGGTCGGAGGGAAGTTCCATGCACCGGGCTGCCATGTCTGCTGGGATTACCCCTTCCCCTCCCAACATAAAAAATCTGGGAGCACTGCAACATTTGCAGCCCTCGAGGCCTCCCTCCGCTCCATCACGGAGTCTGTCAGCACCTGTAGCAGACCTTCATTATACGTTTGATCGCGGAGGCTGTTAATGCACTTAAAGTGCCGCCCCAAGTTGCTCCCTTCTCCGCTTTCCCACTGTAGGGACAAATTCAGGAGAAGGTGATCCTGTGGGTGATGACGGAGATCACTCCATTGATTTATATGCCCCTGAGCAGGATTCAGACCTCATGCAGGTCGGTGACGTGGAGCCTCCCCCTATGCAGGTTGGTGATACAATATACGACCCAGCGGGAAATCCCATGTTTAATCCCCGTGAGATTTCCCACCCAAGCTCCACTGCTTGGACCCCACAGCCCCATATTGAACGCTGGGTCGACAGCATTACGCGCTGCCCTCTTGATAAGGGTACATGATTTAACCTGCGGGCAGAATGCCCTCAGTCCACCCCCCCCCCCCCAGGTGGATGAAGCCTTCCAGCAATTCATCGCCAACCAGGCTTGGTCAGCTAAGAAAGGCGTAGATTTTGCCATGAAGACCTGTCAGGATAAATTACTTGACATGACTGGCCTTTTGGTTAGGGCCCTGGACATTGTAAACCATGCCAAATTGTCCGATACCCCTCTGGACCCCTCTGAGATTGAGTGGCTGCAGCGTTCCCTCTGCCTGCTAGGAAATGCCAACGTTGCGATAGCGTCAGAGTGCAGGAAAACAATCCTTGAAGATGGATTCGAACCTGACCCACATGGCCGCCACCGACCTGGGAGCCAAGGCGGACAGCCAACTCTTTGGTGCTCCTTTTGCCAAGCGACTCAACACCTACGTGGGGGCCTTCTCCCTGTTAGACAAGACCGAGACCACGATCAAAAGAGTATTCCCAGGACGAAACCCACAGGATCGGCAGGGGGTCGCTCTGCCAGCCGTGCGGACCCTACCCACTCAGCAGGCTCCTCCTTCAATGCTGCAGATAATCCCAGCACCAGCTCTCCTGTTCTTCCCAGAGGAAAGGCACAGGAATGGAAGTGCCACTTACGGAAAAAGTGGCCCCACTTCAACAGGTTGCTTAGGCAAAGTACCAGGTTAGGTTTTCTTATAAATAGAACCTCAAAAGAGAAAGCACACAGAAAAGCGCATATGGTGCAGTATTGTCTGATAGGGAAAAAGTTAACCATGTACGTAATTGCTCATACTCACAGAGTGAGAGGTGCCAGCCCTCAAATGGAGACGTGTCAGGTATTATTGGGTTACCTGCTTACCCCAAAGCGGTCCTTCTGGATACCTTTTCAGTGTAATCACCAGATAAATATTGGTAAATATTTCAATCTGGTGATTACACTGAAAAGGTATCCATAAGGACCGCTTTGGGGTAAGCAGGTAACCCAATAATACCGGACACGTCTCCATTTGAGGTGCGGAGACGGGGGGGCGTTGGTCTCCCACAGAACGGACCCTACACATCAATGTGCAGGAGTTGCTGGCAGGCCTGTTTGCCATTAGTTGCTTCTTGACGGTCTCCCCGCATCATCAGATCCTCCTTCGCCTGGACAACTTCCCGGCGGTGCGTTATATCAACGCCATGGGGGGCCCCAGGTCGGAATCTCTGACGCTTATAGCGCTGGAATTCTGGGAGTACTGCCTGCAACACGGCCTCTGGGTTCAGGCCCAATTCATCCCGGGACTCTTCAATCGAGTCGCCGACTGGAATTCACATCACCTAGCGGATCCCAGGGACTGGCGGATACAGTCTTCGAAAGCATTCACTCACTGTGGAGACCTCTCCGTTGGGACTTGTTGAACGCTCGGCTACGGGAGTTCAGCTGGAGGCCGGACCCAGATGCGTTCCTGCAGGACTGGTTCGGGGCGTGCCACTACGCCTTTCCCCGTTCGCCCTCATCGTTTGGAGAGTGATGCAGATCAGCACTCAGAGGGCAACACTGGTTCTGATAACTCCTTATTGGCCGGCCCAACCATGGTTCCCGGCTCTACTGGAGATCACGAAAGATGTCCCCAGACTGTTGCCGACGGCTGGATCTCCTGCAGGATGCGGAGGACTCCCCTAACCCCCTGTTGAGGGCGGCAGCCTGGATCTGCTGGCATGGCTTGTTTCCGGTTTGCCTGGCAAAGCCAAGAAATTTCAGTCCGAACTGGGGAACGGTTACAGGCGTGGGCCCCCAGTACCCGGGGAGCCTACAGGTCTGCTTGGAGCCGGCGGGCACCAGGATCCCATTTCGGCCTCTCTAACCTCTGTTTTGGACTTCCTGACGTCGTCGTTTGAATGTCCCTCGTTCGGCAATTTCCGCTGGGCACGTGGGTTTCGCTGGCGTGGCGATGGGTCAGCACCCATTAGTCTGCCGTCTGTTGAGGGGTGCTCGTTTTGAGCGACCTCCCCTTACTCGGTATTCCATTGCATGGGATGTCTCTTGGGTGTTGGGGTTCCTGGAGGCCTGGCCGAACAGTGGGGGATCTGTCCCTATGTCCGTTGTCGGCGAAACTGGTGATGCTTTTCTGTTTGCTCTCCTGTAAGCGTGTGGGTGACGTCCGTGCTCTGGACTATCCTTCCCGCGCCTTTGGCCTGGACGGTGTTTCTTTTGAGGTGACTCAGCATACCAAGACCTCCATTTTGACGGTGTTCTTTCCGTGATACCCTGTTCGCCCGTTATGCTCGGTTCGGTGCCTTATGGTTTACGAGGATCGCTTGTTGGGTTTCCGTTCCAGGACCGCTTCTCTGTTCCTGTCGCTTCGTGCCCCGCATCGTCCCGTGTCCTCTGCGACCTTGCCGCACCGAGTCTGTCTGGGGTAGATACCGCTTTGTTTGGGGCCCACCCGGTCCGTGCCGCCATGGCCGCCTCTGCGGTGGCAGCTGGATGCAGGCTGGAGGACAACATGTGCTCTGCTGACTGGTCAAGGGAGTCTACTGCTCTCCTTTTCTACGTGTGTCGGCTGCGACACTGGACGGAGTCTGTCATTGATCAGCTTTGAACCGGCAAAATAGGAGCCTGCGAGTCCTGAGATAAAATTGATAAAATTTTCCTATTCCAAAACAGAAAGTTTTAATTTTAGCAAGGACTCGGAGGTGAGTATTCCCTCCCTGGACTCCCTCTCTATTGACTCCATTTCAGTTCTCAAAGACCTTTGTGTTCAGGTTGTCTGTGTCAATGCGCTGGCGATGTAGGCTCTGCGGCTTGGCCGTGCGCGTGTGATTCTGAGTAAACTTATTCACCTTTGCTATGTCCTTTGTGATTTTAGATGCTCGCCTTTCTGTATGCATGCAGTTTGTGGCTCGATTCTAACCACCGCCCCCATGTTTGTTTGTTTTCTCTTTCAGCCTGACGCTAAAATCGGTCTGCTTTGGCGGCATTCGTCCCATTTTCTCCACGCCCGGCCATATTTGGTTTCTGCACTTCCCCGTTGGGTGGCTGCGTCTCATCCTGGAGGTTCTGAGTTTCGGATTACAAAGAAAGAGGATTTGTTGACCACCAGGCGGGACTATGTTCATTGGCTGGGAGAGGGATGTGGTTATCCCCTGTTGTGGGGGAAGACTGTTTTTTTTCTACCATGTTAACTCTTTGCTGCCGTGAGGAAAGTAAAAGATGGCAAAATACTCGCCTCTGAGTCCTTACTAAAATTAGAACTTTCCGTTATGGAATAGAAAAATCTATCATCAACTTCTATGCACAATTACCATTTTATTATTCTGAGATCATTACGCCAAATACAGTAAATGTGATCAGGATAATAAAAATGGTGAGATCTGCTGCTTATGGGGATTTACAGTGATCATAAATGAGATGATTACTAATGCAGCTTCTGCAAAATAATGCCTGTATATGGAAATTACAGCCACACCTTGTATCTGTACTGTACAGGGATTTTCAACAATTCTAACCACCTGAAACATTTAAATATGTAAAGGGAAGGTAAAAGAAGGAAGTATATTAAAAAGGAAACAAAGTAGCAAAACAAGAGGACATGGTCTTAGATTAGAGGGGCAAAGGTTTAAAAGTTACATCAGGAAGTAGTATTTTACTGCGAGGGTGGTGGGTACATGGAACAGCTTTCCAGTAGAAGTGGTAGAGGCTAAAAATGTGATGGAGTTTAAGCAGGCATGGGATAGGCATAAGGCGATCCTAAATAAAAGATAAATCCAGGTAAAGTATCCATGTAATTGGGCCGAAAGGTTCTTATCTGTCGACATATTCTATGTTTCTATGAATCTTATCCCTGTAGATAAGCAAGGGTGTATAACATGAACAGACTTACCTGTAGATACTCTGCCTGTTCGAAATAGGCCCTTCCAATTTGGCAAAGCACCCAGCCCGTGTTATAATGGTGAGACGGGAGATGACCAAGGATGTTGATTGCTTCCTTGCAGTTGTACGAGCACAGGGCGACATAACCTTTCCCCATGTCCCTTAAAAGGCTCATCAAGCCTTCTGAGAAGAAAAAGAACACTGTCTAACGATCGATCGACAAGAACGTCCTTAAAAATCATACATTCCGTATGTTACAGTTAATTCTGAATTTGAACTGATAAATTTTACATTTATCAAATATTCCCAGGTTTAACTGTGTGCGAGAGCAGAGCCGTGCATTCCTCACTATCGCAGGAGATCTGTCTCCCGCATCCATAATAAAAGGCAGTGCATTCAGAAAAGGAGCAGGTTTATAGGGAAAACCTGAGATTTTTCAGGATGACTGAAACGCTGAGAAGATCGAAAAGACACAATTTCCAAAACTCTGCTAGTTTTCTGCATATTCCGCCTGGTGTGACCAGCCCTTTGGCGTCATGTGGATACAGTAGGCTGGCTGCTTATGGACCATGGCGCTCCTAGATGGGGTGATGTATTGGCGTGTGCCCCTCCGTTTCTCGCATCCATAGTGCAATACATGAGCTTGATGAGCCACTTCAGCCAGTGACCTCTCAAAAGAAGTAGCAAGTATTCATGTCAAGGACGCATAAAAAGACCTTGTGAGACTTCAGCCAAGATTTAATTCGTAATAACCTTGTCATTTACTTTCTGATTTCTATGAGGGATTAGGACAATGGTCCTTTGCTAGAAACAGATATTACATTTTGTTTGACATTCTGGAGTATCCCTGGCTTGCATAACCACTCAATAGCGCAATCATGAAATGCTGGAAAGTCATGATCTTAAAGACTATCAGGTCTATTCACGAATGGTGAAACTCAGGAGAATGACTGGGGGAGTGAAAATTCTAGGTCAAAATAGCCAAACCAGAAATATTCTCCCCTTTAGCTCAGTTTCCAAAATCGGCTATTTGGTCAACTAAAGCCCTCCAGATGTTTTGAAACTACATTTCCCATGATGCTCAGCTCCCCATTAGGTTTGCAGAGGGAAATCTAGTTCCAAAACATTTGGAGGGACAGGGTTGCTGACCCCTGATTTATAGGATGTAATTTTGCTGCCCTGTCCTGGGATATTTGGAATTAATAGAAATCCCGGTGTAATTTGTTTCTGATAAACATTTTATAAATATCCATCAGAAACTAATTACACCGGGATTTCTATTAAATACAATACATCCAAAGTGAAAGCCCAGATTAGCTAGTGTTGGGAATCACAAGCTCCTAACGCTAGTTAATAAGAGCTGGCGCTAATGAAAAAGTTACTACCAGAGCAGAGGTGCAGGTAATGGATGCGCGGCTGCAGAATCTGTTACCTGCAGCTCAACCCCCCCCCCCCCCAAAAAAAGACCCAAAAACAATTACTTACCTTTTATCCCACGGCGGCCCGATCTGCGGCTTTTGGCCGCCGGAGGCAGATGGAGACTGGAGGAAGAAAGTCCCCCGTCTCCCTTCGCGATCATGTCAACAAACAGCAGGATCTCGCGAGAGGCGCCTGCCCCACGATCTGGTGGGGAAACCGGGACGCAAAGGGTGAATTAGCAAACATTAATTTTTCCCCTTTGCGTACCGGTTTTAGCGAGGGCAACATGATCGTGCCCTAGATGTTGGTCTCTCTTTTATAGAGAGAGGAGGAAAAGAAACAATTTACTGCCTAGACTATAGGTAACCATTATGTTGTGATGGGGGGGGGGGGTCACATTAAAAAAGGAATCATTTAGATAAAACCAATTTGTCAGACACATTTAATCTCTTGGAAAATAGAGCAGCAGGACCTCAAGCAGTGAGCAGTGCGAGTAGGAGTAGATTTTTTGGGCAAAGCAACCCCACAGTACAAGGTATCAATGACGTTTCAAATGATTAAGGCCGTCGGGCCGAAACGTCATTGATACCTTGTACTGTGGGGTTGCTTTCCCCAATAATATACGCCTACTCGCACTGCTCACCACTTGAGGTCCTGCTGTGCTCTTATCCTGGATGACTATGGGTATTTCGGCAACCCCACTCTAGAGTACATCGTGGCGAGACGAGGCACTGGCTCCCACCGAGGTAGGCTGTGGCGTTTGTTTGATATTTCATCTCTTGTCTGTCAATTAAAGTCTAAGAGGACAGAAACAGTTATCTACTGTGCACCAACAATATGAAGCGCATAAGCAAACTAAACTGACACCTTTTCCCTGCTGTGCCCCAGGAGACAGGAATGCACATTTTTCCTATAGGAGAATTGCATTTTCAGTACAGTATACTTTAGCCTCTCTGGCGTTACGATTCTGACATAGTTTATATGTCAGATTCGTTACAATTTATTTGGTCCCCTGGTGGTATTAGAGAGTGTGGCTCGGGGTTAATTTCATTGCTGAAAGCGGCAACCCCGAGCCACACTCTGGATACATTAGCTGTCCCTGTGCTCACTCGCTTTCACCTTCGGACGATCACGACGTCATGCTTCCTGGTTCCCTTCTCGCAAGAAGGGAACCAGGACGCCGCGATCGCCGGAGGAGAATGTGATCGCGGAGGTCACTGAGGGAGCGCAGGGACAGGTAATGTATCAGCCAGAGAGTGGCTCGGGGTTACAGCTTTCAGCACTGAAAGTTAACCCCGAGCCACACTTGGGATACCACCAGGAAGGTTAATTGTATTCCAGGACTTTATCATCAACTAAGAGAACGTAATGATCTAAAGGCTTTAAAGACTTTCATTAAATTCCTCATGTTCTATAGTATGAATACCAGGTCAGACATTTATCCTCGTAAAAGAACATATTCTACACTTTTTTCTTCCGCTCCCGCCTGCCCAGCTCTAGTTTTGTGCCTCACCTGCAGCGGCTTTTTGTATATTTAGTGCTTGTATCTGGGGTCCCACACCAGAGATCTTCCCTTCAGAGATGATCGAGGCATCAAGCTTGCTGATTTCAAGGCTCTCGTTCATATTCGCTTGTGTGACGCCACTTTTGTTAGTCTTGCTTTTGGTTTTCCTGTTGGGGATTTTGGGTGGGAATTTCATTTTCAGTTTTTTACTGTTCTCCTGTAGAAAGAAGATAAAACAATTTGTCAGCATTATGCGCAAACCCTCTAAAACATCCCAAAACAATAAAAAAGAACGTCACATACAGAACATTATAAATAAAATAGAACAACATAACAGCATATGGCCACTGAAACATCAGGTTTAAAACATTGAAGGGTACAACTTATGCATAGCTTGGTTTGCCCATCTTCCTTTGGAGATCAAAAGAAAGAACGTGTCTCCTACACCGGCCATGCCCCCCCCCCTTAGATCTATCTAAAAATGGCCTCTCCCATGAGAGACAAAGATTAATTTTAGGTAGATATTGGTACATCATTTTAGGCTGTTCAACACCGTACATGAAAGAAATGCCCGCCACTTTGTGGTACAGGTGCGACTAATACCACAGAAGCAGGGAAAGGTGCCAAAAAAAGCGGGACGTTTGCACAGTATTCAGACAAGCAGCACCTTGTCCTATGTGCAAACCACACGCAAGAATCAAGTTAAACAAGACACTCCCTCCCACAATGATCATATCTGTCACTCAGAACAAGGAAAGAAGGCACCTCTTAATATGCAATGAATAGCTAGGCCATTTGTGAATGGCTGTGTAACCTGTGCTATTGTTTAGCATAGCTATAAGGCTAGGGTCAGACAAGCGCGTTTTCTACGGACTTTGCATCCATGCAGTACGGACGTACTTTTTGACCGACAAGGTAGTGGCCACACAGTCCGTTTTTTGTACTGATGTTATTTTTGACTGAACTAGATGGGAAATAAAAAAAATTTGTCCGTCAAAAATGCTGGACGCATAAATGCAGTCCGTCTGACTACAGTGGCAAGAAAAAGTATGTGAACCCTTTGGGATTACGTGGAGTTTTGCATGAATTGGTCATAAAATGTGCTCTGATCTTAATCTAAGTCACAACAATTTGAAAAACACACAGTCTGCTTAAAATAATACAACCCAAACATTACATGTTCTGTTCAATGAAAACATAAACAGTCACAGTGCAGGGTGGAAAAAGTATGTGAACCTGTGGACTTAACTGGTTGACCCTCCTTGGGCAGCAATAACCTCAACCAAACGTTTCCTGTAGTTGCAGATCAGACCTGCACAACGATCTGGAGTAATTTTGGACCACTCCTCTTCACAAAACAATTTCAGTGTAGCAATATTCTTGGGATGTTTGGTGTGAATCGCTCTCTAAAGGTCATGCCACAGCATTTCAAACGGGCTGAGGTCAGGACTCTGACTGGGCCACTCCAGAAGGCGTATTTTGTTTTGTAGAAGCCGTTCTTTTGTTGAATTACTTGTCCTGTTGCATCACCCATCCTCTGCGGAGCTTCAGTTGGTCTTACGTTTTCCTCCTGCATAATGTCTTGATAAACTCTGGAATTCATTTTTCCATCAATGACAACAATCCGTCCAGGCCCTGAGGCAGCAAAGCAGCCCCAAACCATGATGCTCCCTCCACCATGTTTTACAGTGGGGATGAGGTTTTGATGTTGGTGCGCTGTGCCGTTTTTTCTCCACACATACAGGGATGGTCAGAGCGTGAAAAGCAGGAGAATAACTGGAGAATAAAAAAATTCTAGGTCAAAATAGCCGATTTGGAAAGTGAGATGAAAGGGAGAATTTTTCTGGCTTGGCTATTTTGACCTAGAATTTTTCATTCTCCAGTCATTCTCCTGCTTTTCATGCTCTCTGAATAACCCTGATAGTGTGTGTTTTTTTTCCAAAACAACTCAATTTTGGTTTCATCTGTCCACAGAATAATTTTGCCAGTAGTGCTGTGGAACATCCAGGTGCTCTTTTGCAGACTTCAAACGTGCTGCAATATTCTTTATGGACAGCAATGGCTTTCTCCGTGGTGTCCTCCCATGTACTCCATTCTTGATTTAATGTTTTCCTTATTGTAGATGTGTCAACAAAAATGTTAGCATGTGCCAGAGATTTCTGTAAGTCTTTAACTGACACTCTAGGATTCTTTACCTCATTAAGCATTCTGCGCTGTGCTCTTGCAGTCATCTTTACAGGACGACCACGCCTAGGGAGAGTAGCAACAGTGCTAAACTTTCTCCATTTGTAGACAGTCTGTCTTACCGTGGACACATGAACATCAAGGCTTTTGGAGACACTTTTGTAACCCTTTCCAGCTTCGTGCAAGTCAACAATTCTTGATCGTAGGTCTTCTGGAGAGCTCTTTTTCTGCGAGGCATGGTTCACATCAGGCAGTGCTTCTTGAAACCAGTAAACCCAAAACTGGTGTGTTTTAAAGGGCAGGACAGCTTTCGGCAACACATCCAATAATATCACACTGGACTCAAGGTTGGCTCACTCCTAGCTCCATTTAGCTCTTGGAGAAGTCATTAGGCTAGGGGGTCACATACTTTTCCCACCCTGCACTGTGAATGTTAACATGTTCTGTTCAATAAACACATGAAAACATAGCATGTTTTATGACCAATTCATGCAAAACTCCACCTAATCCCAAAGGGGTTCACATACTTTTTCTTGCCACTGTACGTTCCATCACTCACACAAAGCTACACGGACATTGCAGACGTGGCGCACTCCGCACGTCCTTTCTAGCAGTATTACGTTCTTGCCTAACCTGCGTCCGTTTGCCGCGTCCGCACTTCTGTGCGGACGTACTACGTGTTTGGGGCACCATTGGTCAGAATGCTATGCTGCCACGGAAGTACAAATGTGCGACAACACGGACGTGATAACTGCGCTCGTCTGACCACAGCCTTAGACTCAGCACGTCAATGACTGTTTGATGGTATGTTTTATGCATGAAGTGGGACAAGACACCGACAGCTTACACTGACGCCAAGGTTGGAAATCGAGCATGGGACTGATTTTTATGTGCAGAGTTAAGAATATGGGGGTCTGATGTTCAACTAGGAAGGTTTTTACATGTCATTCACCTTTCACTAAACTGTTCCATGTTTTTCCCTTCTACGATTGTTAGGGCCAATGCCACAAAAAAAAGAAATGTCCTTATGTTTATTTTATGTTGCAGATATCTTACAAGAGTAAAACAAAGTACATGTAAGCGGAGTGGAGAAAATATTTTACTCTGTGTGTGTCACTGGGTGCATCAGTTTTGTGATCTTGTGTGTTGTAAACTGCCCCCCCCCCCTCCACAGTATCTTTACATCACTTGTTCCTCACTGTGTGGCTTTGAGCATAGAGTTTATAGGTCAGATCTCATAAGTATTGTATTGTGTGATGTAAGTAAATGGCATCACCTGGGGTAGCATCAGTGTTAGTCCCAGCTGTCATCTATCTTGGGTAGCTTAGATAAACAATAGATCCCCTACAGCTTTGTCTAAAAATTCCCTCCACAACCCCCTTGCCTCTTCACTACTGCTATATCCTATAAAACAACTTATAAAGTGAAGCTTAGTGAAGCTTGTGCCAAGGTTTAGGTAAATGTTGCATCATGGGAAAAATTCACAAAATGGAAAAGGGAGAAGGGAGAAGAACCCCCCCCCCCCCCAAAAAAACCAAACCAGTATTTGCATGGGAAGAAAAAATGCATGGGCTTTAGAAATTATTTTTTTTAGTGCAGTAATCTAGTTATCGCTTATGTTAATGATAGCGTTCCTTTAAGCCTACTTGAATGGCCACAAAAGCCTTAAACCAATCAAGGCAAACCTTTAAAAAGGTGGGCGTGGAGCTGATGTTTACACACAGTCACTACTTTACAAAATTTTACTGTACCCAGCGTGCCAAACTATATCCAAATCAAGAGCAGCAGGAATATAAAAAAATAAATAAAATAATTACATGAGAACACACATGCAACCTCTTGCTGTTGGGTATCAAAACAGGACATTACTGTATAGCTGTTAGAAAGCCGAAGCCCACAAAGGGATATTCTGCCAAGGTTGAGTGGTTATGCAGTGTAGAGTGCCCCTTCAAATATCGCCCACTGCACTTTTGCTTTTATTTGGGTGAAAACGCTTCATTGTTCCAAAAGTATTCCTTTAATAAACCGCATAACCCATGAACAAATCACAACACGGGACGTTTTCCATTGAGAACCATAAAATACCTTGGTAGTGGAGCTGTCGCTAGTAAAAAGTCGTGAACTCCGTCGTGGTAGTGCGTTTGGTGGTGCGGCTATTGTAGGGCTCAGTACCTGAGGCGTGGTGCTAGAGGAAAAAAACAAACATTTAAAACACAAAAACACAATTAAGATGTATTAGTCAGCTTGGCACTCTACTGTATCTAAACCCTGTGAATGGGTGAGATACAGCGAGACCTTGCAAAAGCACAGCATTTTAATCCATGGGTTGATGTGGGCCAGGATCATTGCCATGGTCACAGGTCATCACTGAAGAATAAAAACTCCTGGGGATGGAGGGAAACTGACAGGATCTGAGGGCTTGGACACAGATGTGGTGGTGTTCGGAGAAAGTCTGCCACACTGTAAGCGAGAGTCACTAAAGTTCTCTAGTGCCCAGAGTTCTTTCCTCTGGTTCCTTGCGTGGGGTGGACATCGCAACGGTCTTCGAGATTATTGCAGTATCTCTCCCCTTGATGGGCCGGTACTCACCTCATTCCAGTGCCATGCACGGTCATGTTTCCCACTCTGTGGGCGTAACTAGAAACCTGAGGGCCCAGGTGCAGGAACCATGACGCCCCCCCCCCCCCACCCTAGGCAAAAACATATCCCCCCTCCCGTTAACATGCTTTGGTCCCCTCCTGGTCCACAATGTTAACTCCAGACAGTGTCACATTTTTTCCAGGTTCACCATGACCTCTTCAGCCCATCCCATTTTTTATGTAATTTGAACTATGTGTATCTCACACAGCAATACAACGCACAGTAATGTGCAGTGTGCATGAGTGTATCACAGAGCTCCACAGCAATAAAACTCAGTAATGTGCAGTGTGTATGAGTGTGTCAGAGCTCCACAGCAATAAATCTGACAGTAACGTGCAGTGTGTATCAGTGTAAATCAGAGGTTTACAGTAACAAAACTCACAGTAATGTGCAGTGTGTATGAGTGCATCACAGAGCTCCAAAGAATAACTCACAAATAAGTATAAAATAAATTAAAATAATTATATCTTATAGGCAAGCCCCCAGGCAGGCGAGTGTGGGCCCCCCGGACTCAAGGGCCCGGGTGCGGTCGCACGCTCTGCACCCCTGGTAGTTACGCCCCTGGGCTGGGTGTCTATGAGCTATCTGGCACTTAGCAGTGACGTCGACAGCCGCATGAAGGGAGAGGAGTGATTACCCTCACACCGGTCATCGGAAGTGGGCGACAGATTTTGTTCAAGAGAATTACTTGTTTGTTTAAGTTTAAAACACGAAGGACTGAACCTACTTGTCGATTAAGCGACAATGAGAACACTTGACAAATATTCTCATTACTGATTGGCCAATTAAACAGCGTGTACTCTCAGGGGTGTGGAAATTTTAAAAAAAAAATCTACTTGTCCAACGGACTAAGTAGTAGTCCAATCTCAGGACGATCCCTCAGGACGATCAACTTGTCCTGATAATTTCAACAAAATATTGTTTAAATAGAGGTATTTATTCATAACAGCCTATAGAGGCAGCGTCAGATACATGTGATGAATAAAGACCTTTATTTAAATACTATTTTGCTATGTATGTATGTATAAATAAGGGATGCACTGATACCACTTTTTTTAAGACCAAGTACGGGTACCGATACCGGGTACCGATGCTTTCATTTTATGTCATGTGACCACTTTCCAATAAGAACAGACCTCATAAAAATGCCCCCAGCTCACATGTATATGCCCCGAGATATATGGACATACTGCCCCAGCTCACACATGGATATACTGCCCCAGCTCATGGATATCTCTCCCCCCCCCACTCTCATGGATATTGCCCCCCAGCTCAGACCCCAGACCAGACATGGGGCGGCTGTTCGAATGCTCTATCTGCATTCGGACAGCCGCTCCTGGAGCTCTCCAGCATACTTACCTTCCCGAGCGGCGCCGACAAAGTCTTTGCGCGTGCGCTCGCTGAAGGTCCCCAGCCGCGATCACGTGGGACTCCAACGGGACTCCAACTTGCGGAAGCGCGAAGACTTTGTCGGCGCCGCTCGGGAAGGCAAGTATGCTGGAGAGCTCCAGGGGCGGCTGTCCGAATGCCGATAGAGCATTCGAACAGCCGCCCAAGCCCTTCGGATGCCGGCTCAATGACGGCTTCCGGTATTGGGGGCGTCCCTGGAATTAGTCCGAAGCCCGCCGGACTGCATCTCCAAAAAAAATACTCGCCCGGATCTTCATGTCCCAGGCGTCGGACGATACAATTCCCACACCCCTGACTCTACAGCAGTGGTTCCCAAATGTGGTCCTCAAGTACCCCTAACAGGCCAGGTTTTAAGGCTTACCTTGGGGAAATGCAGATTGAATCCTGCAATCACTGAGCAGTAAATCATATCACCTGTGCTGTGCTTCAGATATCTGGAAAACCTGATCTGTTGGGGGTACTTGACGACCATGGTTGGGAACCACTGCTCTACAGTGATTAGAGTCAGAACAAGTGAGTAGGGTCGAGCTGCGAGAGCTCCTTCCATGAACACCAAACACACACTGGTGCTTTCCCACAGACACAAATTCCAGGCAAATGAGAGCCACTTCTGGAGTAGTGTGCATGGATCAAGGCGACAAAAGAACCTGAACATTTTTTTTTGTAACCTATCTGGCAGTTTTCCCGAGTGTGGCTCGGGGTTAAATTTCACTGCTGAGAGCGGTAACCCCGAGCCACACTGGGCTGGATACAAACCTGTACCTGCGATCCCTCGCTGACCTCTGCAATCGCATCCTCCTCCGGCCAATCGCGGTGTCCTGCTTCCTGGTTCCCTTCTCGTGAGGAGATGATGCCCGCAAGATGATGCTGCTTAGCAAGAGAGATAGAAAAGACTGGCTAAACCAAGTGCGTCTTTATATGTGTCACCGCCTACAGGCGCTGCGGTCGCGCTCCATGTAGCTCAGACTTTAAGGGCCGAAATGTCGCCTTTATTCATACTCCAATAAAAAGGTCCATGTACACTACAACAGGAGTGACTCATTTTCTTGAACTGTTTAGAGTCAGAGTTAATAATCTCAGGTGCCACTTCAGAGCTGATTGCACAATTTAGTTCTAGAGTAACGTCAGACATAACCAGTTTGTTTTTATTTAGTTTCCGCAGTAAAAGAACTACTTCATGGACCCTGCGGTGCTGCCACTGGGTAGAGGAGCTGTACCGCCAGTGTTTTACCTTATTTGGAGCTGGAGTCCTGCGCCACCATCCCACCCCTCCCTCCCATCAAGAGTGGCTATCCCTTGCTTTGATCCTGCCCCTCCCCCAAACTCACTCCCTCACGCTGGTGCGGTCCCTTGCCCAAACTTAGTATGTTCATAAAACTATTTTCAAAAAGACACTACACACTGGACCACTTTAGTGTATTAAAGTGGTCAGGCTGCCTGGAGTGCCCCCTTCTCACCCCACTTTTGCATGCTGACATCATGCCTGAGCGCTCATAGCAGCAATCGTTGAGAAAGCAGACATGGGCTTGAGATGTGAATGGAGCATTTCCGCCAACCAGGTGCTCATGTACTTCGTGTGCAGAAAGTACACAAGATATGCAATTTGCACATGTACGTACACTACGAAAACTGCATAACAAAAAAACAGTGGATGGAAAAAGTCTACACACCCATGTTAAAATGTCAGGTTTCTGTGATAAAAGAAAATAAATATATGAGACAAAGTTCATTACAGAACTTTTTTCACCTTTAATGTGAGCTGTACAACTCAATGAAAAACAAACGGAAATCTTTTAGGTGGAGTGAAATAAAAAAACAAAAAAAAACAACCACTAAAATAATCTGGTTGCATAAGTGCACACCCTTAACCCCCCCGATGGTTTCCCGAGTGTGGCTCAGGGTTAACTTTCAGTGCTGAAAGCGGTAACCCCGAGCCACACTCTGGCTGCATACATTACCTGTCCCTGCGCTCCCTCACTGACCACCGTAGTCTCCTCTGGCGATTGCGACCTCATACTGCCTGATTCCCTTCTCGCTAGAAGGGAACCAGGAAGTAGGAGGGTCGTGATCGCCGGAGGAGACCGCAGTGGTCAGGGAGGGACAAGTGATGTATCCAGTGCCACCCTGAGTGTTGCTTGGGGTTACCGCTTCCAGCATAGGAATTAAACCCCGAGCCACACTCGGGATGCCGCTAGGGGGACAAAAAAAAAAAAAAAGGAACGATTCTGACATCTAAAAAGATGTCAGAATCGTAACGCCAGGGAGGTTAAACTAATACTTTGTTGAAGCACCTTTGGATTTTATTCCAGCACTCAGTCTTTCTGGGTTTGAGTTAGGGATGCGCAGTGATGTGATCACGTGGCCGCCAGGCGCATCTGTGACGCTGCCTCCAGCCGAGAGGCAGCGTCACAGGAGCGCCCAGTGGCCGCAGGAACGCATTACTGCCAAGTGGCCGGACCTTCAGGATGGGTGAGTATACGGCGCGCAGGAGGGGGAACGCTGGCCATGTGCTTTTCATGCACGCGGCCAGCTTCCCCAGCCCCGCGGGTACCGGCAAGACGGCCCAGCGCCGGTAGTGGCGGGTTGTATCGGGCCATTTGCACGAGTACTTCTTACTCGCGGAAACGGCAATATCGGCACCGATCTTAGTATCGGTACATTCCTAGTTTGAGTTTATCAGCATGGAACATCTTGACTTGGCAATATTTGCCCACTCTTTGCAAAAACACTACAAATCTGTCAGATTGCAGAGGCGTCTCCTGTGCACAGCCCTCTTCAGATCACCCCACAGATTTTCCATTGGATTCAGGTCTGGGCTCTGGCTGGACCATTGCACAACTTTAATCTTCTGGTGAAGCCATTCCTTTGTTATGCTGAAAGATTAAGTTCTTCTTCATGTTCAGCTTTCTAGCAGAAGCCTGAAGGTTTTGTGCCAATATTGACTGGGATTTGGATCTGTTCATAATTCTCTACCCCATAGCCCAGCCAAGAGTACGGGAGACTGTCTCTTCCATGTACCACGCAGCCAGTACTTGACAGATATTCCTGCAGCTCCTTTAACCCTTTCACTGCTGAGGACTTGTGGGGGAACGTCCGCATTGACTCCTAAGGAAAGATGGGGTGGAGATATCGGGGTTCAAAAGGAACCCCCTATCTCCTGTCTGTTGGCAGCTAGCAGGGTCATGTTTGGTATCATTAGAAAGGCCAGAGCATGGCCTTTCCAATAATACCAAACATGACCATGTTTAAAATAAAAGAAAAAAAATAATAAAAGTAATAATAAAAAAAAGGAAAAATGTGTTTTTTTAAGACGTGAAATGGCTCAGCAGTGAAGGGGTTAATGTTGCTGTAGGCCTCTTGGCCGCCTCCCTGACCAGTTTTCTTCTTGTCTTTTCACCACATTTGAAGGGACGTCCAGTTCTTGGTAATGTCACTGTTGCAGCATATTTTCTCGACTTGATGACTGTCTTCACGGTGTTCTATGGTTTATCTAATGCCCTTGAAACCTGTGAACCATTCTTCTGACTGATACCTTTTAGGCCGGGGGAAAGACAAGGGCACTATGTGCGCTCGAACTGACGTGCCTTCCGACGGCCATCGCAGCGTTTGACGCTTTGATGGGGCCAGCCACGAACTGTAACGTGCACGTGAATTGCATGTGCTTTGATGGGGCTGGCCACACGCTGCATACAGATAACGCAGGAATTGTGCGCTTCGACATGGCCGGCCACCCGCTACAGCGCTTGCACGAATTGCGTGCGCTACAGCGTGTGTGCTGCAGACGTTCTGAAAGCCTCCCAGTTGAATCGATATGACGTGGGGGCTACAAACCGCGATCCTCCATAAAGAGAAGAGAATCATGCCTAACAGCGCTGAGCAAACTAACTGCGCTCGGCGAGGTGGCCAGACGGGCGTCGGAGTGAAAGGAACGTCCACTCTCACGGACGTTCCTTCCACTCTGCAATAGGCTCGTCTGACCCCAGCCTTAACAATGAGATCCCTCTGATGCTTTGGAGGCTTCTCTGCAGACCATGGCTTTTGCTGTAGGATGCGACTAAGAAAATGTCAGGAAAGACCTACTAGAACAGCTGAACTTTATTTGGGGTTAATCAGAGGCTCTTTAAATGATGGCAGGTGCAAACCTTGATGAGTATATAGTAGACATTATGACAACCAGGGTTTATTTAGCCTTCTACCAAAAGAATGGACACTTGGTTCAGGCAGGTGGGAATAAGACAAACACAAAGAGCTATTTCAGGTCCATAGGTTTGAAGTCTATGAGAAAGATGCCAGCATCCCACACTCATCTGGAAAGTACAAATTCTCTCCTGCCTGTGCCCAAAACCCATATTTTAGCTCCACCCGACCAAGTGGATGGATAGTTAATTTAGACGTCATTGCACCTCCCATAATCCCACAGTGAGGCCCAACATCCGGGATGTCGGCTTCCCGGTTTGACAGCTGGGAATCGGAGGCAGATCAGCACAGAGCCGCAAGGATGCACTGAGTGCGTCCTCCGCACGGAAGCATGCAAACCGACGACGCACTCGAAGTGCTTAAGCAGAGACGATTTGATAAGGTGCTTGCCAAAATATATGACAACAAAAACTATATAAATAATGCTGAAAGTACATTAGCCATCTACCATACGGGGGCTTAAAGCCGGTGGGGCGTACCAGTACGCCGCTTTATTGGACAGTGGATGGGATCTGGGACTGTGAGTGTTTCCAAGTTGGGGAGGAAACGTTCTGTGTTTTTTCTAAGTTATCAATAAAGTGTCTTGGTTCCTATTGGGGCATTTTAAGAGAGCTGCAAATACTTACCGGTCTTCCTTTTTAAAATTTAGACTTTCCGTCAAAATAAGAAAATGTATTAATTAGAAAATATATTACAATTATATCTACCCATGCAAATGAATTTATGCAATTGTAATATCTATGAATCTGATTTTATTGTAAAAGAACAATCGTGGATATATTATAATTTTAAACTTTTGTATTTTTTGCACATTTTTCAATGTGAGGGATAGATCGATAACCAGTGGCTGATATTCAGCAAATTACTGATATTGACCTTTTATTTGCCGATAATTAGACAAGTTGGCTCACTGCAGCCCTGGCACATGAAGTCCCACAGAAGGTGCCGATCCGGTGCTTCTCCCACAGAAGGCTGACATCTCATGCTGTAGGACTTCCCCACTGATGGTATTGGGCACGGATTTGATGACAACAGAACTTGGACTTACCTCCCATCTCGCAAAGAATTCCCTATACAGGAGATGTGGGGGGTCTATTGGTCCCCTATAATTCTTTACTTATCTCCTACAGTAGGTTTCAGCAACCTTGGCCCTCCTGATCTTTTGGAACTACACTTCCCATGAGGCTCGAAAGAACCTAATGAGTAGCTGATCATGGCAGATGTAGTTCCAAAACATTTGGAGGGCCAAGGTTGCTGACCCCTTACTTACAGGGTCATATTAGGTATCGTTGGAAAGGCAGGAGTCTAGACACTGCCAGCTTTGTGGAAATATTTTTAATCTTATTTTACTAAACTGAATAAATGAAATGGGTATGGTGCAAGAACAGCGACTCCAGATAATCGAAATTGGCCCGGTAAAAAAAAAAAAAAAAAAAAAAAAAAAAAAAGACCTTGGTCTAACCCAGCTTAGTTTATGTATTGTGATTTGAGGGAACACAGTATGACCCGATTGCTGTGCCTGGATAAAAATGTAAAAAAAAATAATATATATATATATATATATCACAGTGGTCTGTCATCGCGAACACTAAAGTGTGCTTGAGTTCATTAGAAATAAACGCTCTTTTTGCCAAAAAGTCTGTAAGTAAAATTTGGTATCATTCCGGGTCAAAGTTGAGGTCACTCACTTATGACAGCCTGCTGCTGGATTCAATGACAGCCTGCCACTCCAGGCAGCTGACGGCACTGCTGAGGGCAAATTGTGCAGCACCCGCAATAAGCGATGCCCCTGAGGACGGACATGTCTGTGCCCAGAGATGGAACTAGGATAATGGAGGTTTGCGATACAGAATTTATCTTTATGAGCACTGAATATCAATCCCCTGCAGGGACGTCAGTATGGAAGTGAACCTGTTGTGTTGGAGCACAAGTCAACTTTAAAAAGCAGAGAGCACGAAACACTTTGTTGACACTCAAGCAGGAACAACGGAACACTGAAACCAATTCTACATAGTGACAAGGAAATACACAAGTGTACGTAAACAAAGAAAGTTTGAAACGGGTATGTTCAGTAGGAAAATAAGTGGGTCAGACATGCAGCGTTACAAAGAAGGGGTGACTAAAAAAAAAACATTTAGCTATTCATGACCTGCTTAAGAGAGTCTCATTTAAGAGGAGTTTGAAAACACAATTAGAAGGTATGAAGGAATGCCGTACCTTGTCTGTGGCCCAGAGGTCTGCATGAGAAGGACTGGGGTGACGTCCCGGCTGTTACCACTCTGGGAGAATACAGACTTCGTTCCGGATTGGCTTAGTCTGGGAAGAGACTGAAGCGGAAAGAAATAACATGAGACAATGAAGGAAAAGTTACTCGATTTTGGGCTTGTTTAACTTGAATACCAGAAATTGGCCATTTTTTGGTGTGGGACATTCAATCAAGGGTTTCCTGGGATACCTGTTCCGTTACCAGCACTTGCGTCTATACTTTAACAGCAACATGCACAACATCAGGTCCATTAATAGCATATTGTGTTATAGTTAAAAGACTACAAAGTGCAAAATGTATAATATGTAGCTGTAGGGAAAAGTGGGCAAATGGTACATCTAAATGGCCATTACGTGCCAAAATGCAGGGCACGCAAAACACTGATGCATTTACCTTTTTTAATGGGGCACCAGAGGATGGCACATCAAGAACACAGGAGGAGTTGTAAGTTTGTAAGTATGATCCATCTCCTGGGCTTGGAGTTTCGAGTGGCAAAATCCCAAAACTAAGAAGACACCAAAACATAGTTAGGAGGTCTACTTTGGAAACTGGCAAGATAAAACCTGAAAGGTTGTCTTACCTCGGCGTGAGTGGGCTCAGTGCTGCTGGTCCTCCTAACAAGCTACGACCGGTCTTTGGTTTGTTTTGTGCCTGTTTGGACAAGATGGAGGAACCAGTCCCCAAAGGATAGGAGTCAGGGGAGATTACAGCTGGATCTATGTAGGACATCGATGAATCGGTGTTCAGTGAATATTTTTGATTTGAAGATTCCAGGTTCAGCCTGTTAAGTTCCTACAAGAAGCAGAACCAGTTGCAGACATCTTTACTTGTGAGAAGACAATCTGACCATGCGTTAATGTGTAGTGTACATATTCACGTTTCTTTCGACATTTGCATCATTGAGGTGTTTGGAACACCACACAACGAACAGGACCCGAAGCTTGAATGTCTCCATGGGTCATCCAAGCTCTAAATCTCTAACATAAAAACTAAAAACGGTAGAAACCCCCAGTCACGCTGCACTGCTCACAACTCCAGGCGTTTGGTTAACACTGGACGCAGCCCTCGACAACCCTGAAGTGATGCATTCCAAGCAATATAATGCAGTGTGTTTGATACCCAAAAGATTAAAACAGGTTTTGAGAGAGAAAAAAATTATATACACAAAAACATTCTAAAACAATATGGGATTAGTGACAAAGTACCTTATGCACCACGAAATCAGGGAATGGCTGGAAACACTAGGATACAATCTGGTCTCTAAACCCCAAGTTTTTATAGAATGAGGTCAGATAATCATGACACATCTATAGCCCAGTACAGTTCCATTATATAGAAGATAGATCATCGGAATATACGCACACTTACTATAGTGTCTTGTGGTGTCTCCATTAACACCGAGTCCAGTTGCCTGTGGGATTGGACATTGTGCGTGTTAACCATGAATGTGCAAGTGTTAGGTAAGCAGCTACTAAAGTTCTGGAGGGAGGTTAGCTTGAAGATCTGTTCAGGGTCTGGCTTCTCACCTTGGGAAGAAGAAAAAAAAAATATATATATATTTGTATAAGATCAGTAAGAACATCAACGGTCTAAAAAAAAAAAAAACGCCACCACACTGAGACTGCTACTGTAAGTATGGAGACACGTCAGCACGGGGCTATGAATCAGACATAATGTACAGATGCAGTGCAAGCATCAAGAGAAAGGTACAGAGAACAGGAACAGACAAAGTGCTAATGTTTGAATTAAACAGCAGCCAGGTGTGTGAATCCTGGCAGGACTCCAATTATATTTTGAAGAATTACAAAAAGCTCAAATTGCAGTGATCCCTCCATACTTAAACTGACAGTAACCTTATTGTGAAAGGATCCTCCTCTTTACAAACATTACTTTATAGAAACAGAATCAATTCTCTCACCAGTGAAGGTGATCAAGAGGGCTGTTACACGTTCTACCTGCCCTGACACAATCCATTTACTCACCTATTTCACATAGTGATTCAAATGGAGACCACAGAAAGGGATTTAAACTAAGGCTCTTTTGGTAACATTCAGATCCTTTGGCCAGCCGATCTGTTTTGCTGTAAAACGACAGAGGGAACAGGTTATAAACAGAACTACTTCGGGATCGAAACTAGCCTTAACACTTGGCAATTAACATCGGTTTTCTTCTATAAAACAAATTTAAAAAAAAAGTGTTTCATACGTGCACTTTGTTTTAGGATATTGCCATCATTGTTCGTTACATGTTAAATTCTTTAGGTCTCGAGGCTCGATTCCTGAAATCGAGCCATTTTTCAGTTCAACACATTTAAGGCCGGGGTAAGACAAGCGCACTATGTGCCTCCCAGCATCCGTCGCAACGTTGTGACACTGCGACGGGGCCCACACGCTGCAGGACGCGCACAAATTGCAAGTGCAACAGCGGCCATCCTGAAAGCTTCCCCCATCGAAGCACTACGACACGAGTTCGACGGGGCTGCAAAGCGCAATCCGCCATAGGAGGCGTCAGAGTGGAAGGAACGTCTAATCTCAAGGACGTTCCGCTCTGCAAAACGCTCGTCTGACCCCAGCCTTAGGGTTTACCACAATTTTGATTCCCATTGAAAAAGCCATTAACCTCCCTGGCGGTTTTCTGAGTGTGGCTCGGGGGTTAAATTTAACTGCTGAAAGCGGTAACCCCCGAGCCAGCAGTCGAAGTCAGCATCTTCTTTCTGCCACGACCAGGTAGCGTTTCAACAGTGCCCTTTGCCTTGAATTTGCGAATGATGCTTCCTATGGTCTCTCTTGGTATGTTTAACATCTTTGCAATCTTCTTATAGCCATTGCCCTTCCTGTGAAGAGTAATCACCTCTTCTCGTCTTCCTGGACCATTCTCTTGACTTCACCATGTTTGTAACCACACCAGTAAATGTCTAGAAGGAGCTGAGTATCACATTCATTTTAAAGCTGCCTAATTGGTGCTTATTATGCTTTATTGCTGCTCCGTGACATCCACAGGTGTTTTCAATACCTGATTGAAAACACTTGAATGAACCTCTGTTCCTCAGAGTGATAGTCTTTAAGGGGTTGAATAATTGTGTCAATGAAGAATTCACAAAAGAAACATTTACTACTGTATTACAAAACCAATTGATGTCATTTTAGTTGCATATGGTTCTTTAAAAAGTCCTTGTAGGATTTCATTCTGAATACAATTACAAATGTACACTAAATTCCCTAAAACCCTTTACAGCATTGGGGGTTGAATAATTTTGAACACAACTGTATTTTAGGGATAGACCGATAGCATTTCATTTCATGGCCGATACAGATTATCGGCAGTTTTTCTGGCCGATAGCCGATATTCTGTAAAAAAAACACAAATCTGAGTATGCCATGAACTCAATGGCCTAAACAACAATCTCCGTGCAAACGTTTCCACCGGTGCAAAAAAACATTTAACGCGAGGGGCAAAACCCTTTACGCCAAATGCCATATTACATAGTCAGCGCAACAAACGCACATAATCGTCTACCGTGGGTGAACTTGCGAACCCTGCGTGAGCATACTGTACGTCGCGCGATCAATACTTAACATTGTGAGCGCAAATACCTTTGTGCGCTGGTACGCGGATGGTATTACAATCTATGCGCAGTTTGTAACGCACAGCATTTGCGCGTATAATTTTAGCAACTCCTAAAAGCTGAAACGTCCTGGCCGAAACAAAATACACCAGCCAAAAAAAAAAAATGCAGCAAAGTATAGTTACACATTCCACTCATACCCAAACCAATAAAATGGAGAAGCTGTGCGTGCATGTATTATTGCTGCAGCATATATGCTGACTTGTGGTTGTGGTTCTTAATTCTGATTGGCTGAATTGCGTGAAAAAAAAATGACAGCACACTGATTTCTGCACGCAACGATACTGAGTGAGCATTTAGGCGCGTCCGGTTGATGTGCGTTGCGTTATTGATCGGATCAAAAACGCGCGAGGATTGTAATTCCAGCGGTGATTTGCGCACGCAAACGTTTAACGCTTGGTGCAAAACTTTACACTTTGCGCGAGCGTTTTTGCGCAAAGATTGTAATATAGCCCAATGTGTTTAACATGTAAACATTGCACCACGTCCACTTCATTTATTCAATTTAATAAGAATTTTTATTTTACTTAATCTTTTTTTTTTTTTTTTACAAACAATCAGACCAGGTCTTTGGCTTTCTTAAAGATCCCTCATATGATCCTGTATGTAAAGGGTTCAGCAACCTTGGCCCTCCAAGGGTTATATTACAAAGTTATATTACAGCTCTGGTTAAGCAATCACTTGTAATATTGCCACACGTTTTGGAATTACATCTGCTATGATGCTCATCTTCTCATTAGGTTCTTGGAGCCTCATGAGAAATCCAGTTCCAAAACATCTGGAGGTCCTAGGTTGCTGGACCCTGCTGTAGGAAATAGACCCTGCATTTCCTGTATAGGGAATTCCCTGCCAGCTGGGAGGGAAACCCCATTTCTGTTGCCATCACGCTCATGCACAATACGGTCAGTGAGCAGGGGTCATTCTGCAGTGAGGGCTTACAGCCTGATGTGGGAGAAGCCCTAGATTCACACAGTTCTGTGGGATCTTGCGTGTCGCAGCTGCAGTGAGCAAACTTGTCCAAATATCGGCAAATAAAAAGCCGATACCGATATCAGTAATTTTCTGAATATCGGCTAAACCGATATATCGGTCTATCAGGGCTCAAAATTTCAGGTCCTGAGCCACTAGCCACCAGTTGCCCCACCCAACCCTTACCTTTAACTCTGCCCCTAAACACACACACTCTTAAATTATAATTTAATTATCATTAATAACATAACAAAGCTGTTTAAACATAAAGGAAAATGTGTGGTGTGTGAGCGTATCAGAGCTCCACAGCAATAAAACTCATGCTCATACACACTGCACATTACTGTGAGTTTTATTGCTGTGCAGCTCTGTGATACTCATATACACGGCACATTACTGTATCAGAGCACCACAGCAATAACTCACAATGTGCAGTGTGTATGCGCGTATCACAGAGCTCCACAGCAGTAAGACTCACGGTAATGTCCACTGTATGAGCGTATCACAGAGCTCCACTGCCCTTTTTTTTCAGCCCCTCTCATTCCCCCCCTTCGTCTCTCTCATTCCCCTCTTTCTCGTTCATTTTATCCCTTTCTCTTTAAACCTCCTCATTTTACCCCCTCTTTAACCCTCGTTCATTTTACCCCTTTCTCTCTTAACCCTCATTCATTTTACCCCTTTGTCTCTTAATCCGCTTTCATTTTACCCCTTTCTATAACCCTTTCTCTCTTTAACCTTTCATTTTATCCCTTTCTCTTTAACCCTCTCATTTTTACCCCTCTCTTTAACCCTCGTTCATTTTACCCCTTTCTCTCCTTAACCCTCATTCATTTTACCCCTTTGTCTCTTTAATCCGCTTTCATTTTACCCCTTTCTATAACCCTTTCTCTCTTTAACTCTTTCATTTTACCCCTTTCTCTTTAACCTCTCTCATTCATTTTAACCCTCTTCTCATTCATTAACCCTCTCTCATTCATTTTAACCTCTCTCATTCATTTTAACCTCTCTCATTCATTTTAACCCTCTCTCATTCATTTTAACCCTCTCTCATTCATTTTAACCCTCTCTCATTCATTTTAACCCTCTCTCATTCATTTTAACCCTCTCTCATTCATTTTAACCCTCTCTCATTCATTTTAACCCTCTCTCTCATTCATTTTAACCTCTCTCATTCATTTTAACCCTCTCTCATTCATTTTACCCTCTCTCATTCATTTTAACCCTCTCTCATTCATTTTAACCCTCTCTCATTCATTTTAACCCTCTCTCATTCATTTTAACCCTTCTCATTCATTTTAACCCTCTCCTCTTCATTTTAACCCTCTCTCATTCATTTTAACCCTCTCTTTCATTTTAACTCTCTTTCATTTTAACCTCTCTTTCATTTTAACCCTCTCTCATTCATTTTAACCCTCTCTCATTCATTTTAACCCTCTCTCATTCATTTTAACCCTCTCTCATTCATTTTAACCCTCTTTCATTTTAACCCTCTCTTTCATTTTAACCCTCTCTTTCATTTTAACCCTCTCTTTCATTTTAACCCTCTCTCATTCATTTTAACCCTCTCTCATTCATTTTAACCCTCTCTCATTCATTTTAACCCTCTCTCATTCTTTTACCCCTCTCATCTCATTTTAACCCTCTCTCATTCATTTTAACCCTCTCTCATTCATTTTAACCCTCTTTCATTTTAACCCTCTCTTCATTTTAACCCTCTCTTTTCATTTTAACCTCTCTTTCATTTTAACTCTCTCATTCATTTTAACCTCTCTCATTCATTTTTAACCCTCTCTTCATTTTAACCCTTCTCATTCATTTTAACCCTTCTCATTATTTTAAACCCTCTTTCATTTTAACCCTCTCTTTCATTTTAACCCCTCCTTTCATTTTAACCCTCTCTTTCATTTTAACCCTCTCTCATCATTTTAACCTCTCTCATTCATTTTAACCCTCTCTCCATTCATTTTAACCCTCCTCATTCATTTTAACCCTCTTCATTATTTTAACCCTCTCTCATTCATTTTAACCCTCTTTCAATTTTCCCTCTCTTTCATTTTAACCTCTCTTTCATTTTAACTCTCTTTCATTTTAACCCTCTCTCATTCATTTTAACCCTCTCTCATTCATTTTAACCCCTCTCATTCATTTTAACCCTCTCTCATTCATTTTAACCCTCTCTCATTCATTTTAACCCTCTCTCATTCATTTTATCCCTCTCTCATTCTCTTTCCACCTTCCACCTTCCTCTCCCTTTAACCCCCCCTCCCCCACAAGCAGTCACCAAGTAAGTATAACCAGACAGATTGAGTGTGCCACAATGAACTGGGCCCTATTAGGATATACCCAGCCTTAAAAATAAACCTTACCACCTAGAAGACTAGATCCCATCCACCCCCTGTATCCCCCAGACTCCCTCAAATACCACCTTCTGCATGGAGCTACTGGGTTAACCTCTCACCTGCCGGCCTGCAGCATCCCGGATTCCCAACCAGACAGGACCATCTGCAAACTCAAAAGGCAGCCAGTGCTCAGCCCCGCCCCCTGACATCGGGAGTACAGCTCTCCCTCCCAGCGGCGGAGAAGGACACCCAGCACACCATCTGCCTCCATACAGCCATAGCATCTGCCTTCTTATCACACAGTCCCTGCCTTCATAGAACCCCATCACACTACACCTGCCTCTCCTAACTCCCGTCCCCCAAGCAGTCACTCACTTTCTGAGTCGAAAGGTGCTGCAGCGTGCCTCCCATACTCATGAGTGTCTGGGAACGGCACGCTGGATTGGTGCCGCCCACTCCGGCACGTCACCTGACTCACCCATGTGATGCATCGTAGACTCACAATACTTACGCTGCGAGTGTGCGCCGCATCACGTGGGTGGACAGGTGATCCGCAAACATCACAGGTCACACGGGAGGGGGCAGCCCCTCTCAGACGCTCCGGATTCGGACTCCAGAGCTGTCCCACTCGCCCGCAGCTAATTTCCACTCGCCAAATGCGAGGAGAAATTTTGAGGTCTGAGATTATAAGCACCAGATATTTCAGGGGGGGGGGGGTTAGAGAATTATATTACATTCACAAACTGCTATTATTTTCTTTATACAATTATCCAGCCCTCGCTTTGGACCTAGTGATGAAGTGCCATTACTATATTGGGATTTCGTTTAGCTTCAATCCACGGTTTAGATCAGGGGTCAGCAACGAAGCCCATCATTTGTTTTGGAACTACATCTCCCCTGATACGCAGCCACTCATTAGGTTGGCTGAGCATCATAGGAAACGTGGTTCCAAAACATCTGGAGGGCCAAGGGTGCTGATCCCTGGTGTAGAGTAATTGTGGCTAGCCATGGCATGCCAGGTTTAATGAAAGGAAGCTAGGCTGGATGATCTCCATGAACATGTAATTCTGAAACATTTATGCTGCCAATGTTAGAGAAACGTTGGCGTTTTAGCAAAATATGGCTCCCAACATGGCAGCGAAACCACAAAAACAGTCCCACCAGCATAGAGCATATTATTATTATTATTATTATTATTCTTTATTTATAAAGCGCCAGCATATTCCGCAGCGCTGGGAAACTACTCAAAAGGAGGTGCAGGAGCTGGAGTAAAAAGGTCGATTCTAGCATCTTACCAATATACATGGCCGAGCAGCGACAGTGTAAAGCATGCAGAATCTCCGAAATCTGCAACTATCTCCTCCTGGGTCTTTTGTTTACTAAGCACGCCGCCTGATAAGATTTGCTCTCCCTCTGCCAGCCTGTAGGATAAAAAGAACACAAGACATCCATAGGGATGGGTTGAAGGAGACACAAATGCAGGACCAGTGAAGGACACGATAACAAGGTAGCTGCACGGACATAATGGGAGACTGTACAGATTCTAACAGGAGATGCTGATCGTAGGATCTGAAGAAGATTAAATGAACGGAGGCATCTAAAAATAGAAGATGCATGTTAATGTCTGGAAGATCAGAATGAAAACTTAAAAAAAAAAAAAAAAAAGAAAAGAAAAAGTAAACACATGGGGGAAGAAAGACCAAGACACAAACCATGAGGACACGCTGTATAAAATAAAATAAAAGGCATGAAGGTGGCATTAGTGGCTCACAGCAAATTGAAAGGTTGGCTTTGGAAAGAACCCTGAAGAGGAGGGAAAGACAAGTGCTCAGGAGATACTCACTTGCTTAAGTCCACACAGCACTTTGCGAGGAGGTATTTACATTGTGGAGTAGCACAGCTGTGTGCCTTCAGGAGACGGTAAGCCTTGTAAGCTTTTCCTGAGCGGTAATAACATGTGGCCAGCAGGAATAATGCCTCTTCTGAATGCACTGTGGACAGCAGAGAAAAATTTATAAAAAAAAACAGCGATTTATTTTCGTTACAATGCATCCGTCATACCCACCTACTGGATGCCACCAATTGCCTGGCATAGGCCGACTCTGCTGATCTCACCTGACAGGTAAACATTGCCTGCTCTGATTGAATCTCAGAATGCTGTGCCATGGCCATCACCCGGATGATCGTGCCATGCGGGCAAGCATCAATACCAACTCCATTTGATTAAACAAAAAGGATTCGATTACACAGTGAGCAAAGGACAACGTTTCGACGCAGTGGTCGTTGTCAAGTCTGGATATAATGAACAAAGAAAATACACTAAATTTATATAATGGATAGATATCTAATCAGTAACAGAATTGCTCGTTAGTAGTAAACCATGTGATACAATTGAATCATAGTTAGCAAGCACCTTCATCTCTCATTCAATCGCCTGTGTGGAAGGAGTTTCGAAATTTGTACCAGTGTTACATATGTAGCAATAAAAAAAAAAAAAAAAAAAAAAAGGTATAAACAATGAACACCAGAAGTATTATATTAAATACTATTCAATACATATGCTTTATTGCTTGTTTATTATTCAAAGATTTACCTATGATGATAAACATCACTAAAAAGTGTCCAACTAATTAGCATTATAGTTTTGGGAACAGGAATGTTTGGTCATTGCCTAAAAATAAAGAAATAATTAACAATGCTAGAATGCGCCAATTAGGGCTTGCAAAAAGGGAGACAGCTCAAAATCCCTGTTTAATCCAAAAGACGCGACAGTATGAAGTTGGTGTATCCAAAAATAGTTCCTTTTTTTTTTTTTTTAATGCCCGTTCTTTATCGCACCCCTGATGAAACCTTAATTGGGATATTTCATGACCTGCTGAAATGAAGTGGCTGGGTATGGGTAACTGTGTTCGACCAGGTGCACATTAGATTTCATAATCCCATTTTTAATTTTCTGTGTTGTTTCTCCCACATACACCCAACCACAGGGGAACTCAGATACATAATGTAGTTGGAATTACACGTAAAATAGTGTTTAATTTTAAATTTACGGCTCCACATTCGCCATGTAAATTTAAAACAATATTTTTATGGGAACGGGTATAAAAAAAAAAAAAAAAAAAAATTTTTTTTTGGGATACACCAACTTAAAGTGCCATTAAACCCTCAGATTTTCTAACATAAAACAGTACTAGAATGTGAGCCTTACTGTAATCCAGTATAGTTTTCCTTCTCTTTGCTTCTGTTTCTTTTAAATCCTTATCTGTAATCATGTTTGGGAGAACTTCCTGTTTTCAGGTGACTCCATCTCTGAAATCTTACATGTAGTTTTAGCTGAGAACGCTGACACCAAGAGGAAGTCCTGCAGACATCCACATCCCCGCCCACTTGTGATTGACACAATGCACAATTGTGTTGTTTATGATAAAACAAAAGCAATAAAGTTTTTTTGTTTTAAAAAAAATGCCTAGCTCTGATTATGAGAATCTGCAGAACAGGAAAAAAAAAAAACACAGCACATTCAGGCAGCTGTTGTTAATCACAAGTGGGCGGGGATGTGGATGGCTGCAGGACTTCCTCTTGCTGACATTGTTCTCAGCTAAAACTACAAGAGGAAGTCCTGCAGACATCCACGTCCCCGCCCACTTGTGATTGACAACAGCTGCCTGAATGTGCGGTGTTTTTTTTTTTCCTGTTCTGCAGATTCTCATAAATCAGAGCTAGGCAATTTTTTTATTTTATTGCTTTTGTTTTATCATAAACAACATATTCATTGCATTGTGAACTTGTGTCAATCACAAGTGGGCGGGGATGTGGATGTCTGCAGGACTTCCTCTTGTAGTTTTAGCTGAGAACGCTGACACCATGTAAGATTTCAGAGAAGATGGAGTCACCTGAAAACAGGAAGTTCTCCCAAACATGATTACAGATAAGGATTTAAAAAAGAAACAGAAGCAAAGAGAAGGAAAACTACACTGGATTACAGTAAAGCTCACATTATAGTACTGTTTTATGTTCGAAAATCTGAGGGTTTAATGCCACTTTAATACTGTCGAGCCTTTTGGATTAAACAGGGATTTTGACCGGTCTCCCTTTTTGCAAGCCCTAATTGGCAAATTCTACCATTGTTTATTATTTCTTTCTTTTCAGGAAATGACCAATCATTGAGTTAACATTCCCGTTCTCAAAACTATAATGCCAATTAGTTGGACACTTTAGTGATTTCTTTTATCATAGGAATCAGAGTAAATCTTTGAATAATAAACAAGCAATAATGAATACAGTATTTTCTGTAGTATAAAACGACCGGGTGTATAAGACGACCCCCTAATTTTGCAGTTAAAAAATAGGTTTTGGGCTATACTCGTCATATTGTATTGTATATCCTGCGTATAAGACGACCCCCAGTTTTTAAGGGATGTTTTTAAGTATAAAAAGTAGTCTTATACACCAGAAAATACTGTATGTATTGAATAGTGTTTAATATAATACTTCTAGTGTTGTTTATACCTTTCATTGCTGCATATGTAACACTGGTAAAAATTTCAATACTCTTTCCAAACAGGCGATTCAGAGATAAAAAGGAGCTTACTAACTATGATCCAATTGTATCACATGGTTTACCATTAACGAGCAATTATGTTACTGATTATTTTCTTCATTATATATCCAGACTTGACAAAGACCACTGCGTCAAAATGTTGTCCTTTGCTCACTGGAATATAATCCTTTTTGTTTAACCAAATGAAGGAGTCGGTAACTATTTATATTGAAGTTTCTTGGAATTGGAAGGGTGTCCACGCCGACTGGTGGATATGTTGCTGGGCGCAGCATATGCCTGATTTCTATGTAGGCAAGCATGACGGCACGATTTAGATGCAGCCCATAATTATATGGACTAATCTAATCAGTGTTTCTCAACTCCGGTCCTCAGGACCCTTTAAAGAGGTCAGATTTTAAGGATCACCTTGGGGAACTGCAGACTGAATCCTGCAATCACTGGAGCAGCAAATCATGTAATTCAAGATTTTTATTATAAGACAAGTAAGTCATATAGTTAAACCGCAAAAAATATTTCAAAGGTTACAGCAATCAATATTAAAAGATCCATCAACATAGACATATGTAGATAAAGGTGTCTCAGATAATAAGGGTGGGTGTGGGAGAAGAAGAGAAAAAAAAATAGGGAAGAGGGGGTTAAATACACAACGCTGCCAAGAGATGGTGACCCAAATAACAGTAAAAATAAAGAAATAAATTTAAAAAAAAAAAAAAAAAAAAAAGGGGGGGGGGGGAGTGTGAAGAATGGCAAAGGCCATCTCCGTGACGCTCCTGGCACGCTCCCAAAGGAGGCCATGGAGGGACAATGTCACGGGGCCCGGGATCCTAAGGGCCAATCATGACACTAAGTCATGGTGGCGCGCCTCAGGCAACCCAGTATTGCCAAACATGGAAAAAAAAAAAAAAAGGGGGGGGAGGGGGGAATGAATACACCATCTCCAGCAGAGCTCAAGAATGAAAAATAAGAACAAAATCAGCCCCAGCCGGGGAGCGCCAGCAGAAAGATCAGAATGTTCGCAAAAAATTTCCAAAGAGTCTCAGAATACAGGAATGGGGAGCAAGTCAACAGCGGGCTCACATCAAAAAGGAAGGGGGGCAATTCTGCTAGTGGGGTTACCACAAAAACATCAGAAGGGATATGCGGGGGGGGGGGGGGGGACTCAGCGGGTCAGGGCAAGCCGGGGTCTGCGATCAGTGGGCAAGCAGCGGGCAGTCGAGACGGGTCCCTTCAGCCCATATCCAGCACAAAGTTTCTTCTCACTCAGCCTGTATCTCGAAATGGCAGCAAGTGTTGGGCAGGAAGGTTGATGCAGAGCCTGCCAGGTATGTCATCAAAAAATAAGCCCACCTCAGGCCTGCAAATATCGCTCGAGGTCAGGGTCAGGCGGGTCACCATACTCCAGGCCCCAACAAGTGTTTCAACGTCTCCCAACCAGGACCCGGCCCGGCGCCGCCCCCCCTCAGTGCCCAGGCAGTCAGTCCCCATCGGTGCCGCCAAAGACAATTCCGGGGCTCCGGTCTCCAGTACCCCAGCAGGGACGCCGACCTCTCTGTAGCCCTCCGCAGCATCCGGAATACATGCCTCAGCGGTGTGTTCCGCCGACGCGGCCCCGTCCTTTGCCAGCTCCGAATCCTCCTCTCGACAACTCCGCAGAGCATCCATCATCCGGCGCCAGTCGCCCTTGGTTAAGGGACCGTCCACATCTTCCCCGTCTAACAACCGCAAACAAGGCCTCCAGGCCTGCAAGGAAGACGTCCGTACTTCCAAAAGGGGGGGGGTCCATCCCGCCGATCACCCCCCGTCCACCCGACGCTCCCATCAAGCATCCAGCTTGGGCAGTGGGGAGACGTGGGCCCATCCTCTCCCCAGCTCCCAGTACAGGCTCACAACGGGCTGAAACAGCAGGATAATCAGGCGGAAAGGCCGCAGGAGCCGGAACGAAGGCCGCAAAATGGCCGCCAGTGCCTCGTGGTGTCTGCCATCCAGCGGCTGCAAGGGGCGTCTCAGGTCCGGAGGGGGGGGGGGACAAAACGGCCTCCGGACATCTCGGTTCCGGTGGCCAGCTAGCCGGGGTCTTCAGTTCCAATTCGCACAGCAGAGGGGGTAATAAATAGACCTCAAAGGCGGCAGACGTGCGGAGCTCCAACAGAACACGTCCGCTCCCTTCGGCAGCCGGCCACGCCCCCTGGAGCAGCAAATCATACCACCTGTGCTGTGCTTCAGATATCTGCAAACCTGGCCTGTCAGTGGGTCCTGACTGAGGACCGGAGAAGAAACACTGAGATGAATAATAGCAAAATTGTTTCGCTACTTTAAACAGGACGATCTATTGCCGATTACCACCCACTGCATTCATAACCACATGCACAAAACTTGCATTATTTTAAAATATATTAGACATGTCCACTTGTCTTCGAATCCCATGAGAGCAGCGCAGAGGGACTTTCTGACAGCCTTGCTTGGTTTTAAGGAGTGTGTGTGTCCCTCAATAGTCATTCATAAGCAACCACGACACCACTGCTCATAGGAAAACCACTGTGTGTACACAAGGAACCCTATGAGTACTTTACTATTGCCTCTGTATTAAAACGTGAACCCATCAAAAGAAAGTACTTTTCATTGATCCATAAATAGATTAGAAAGGGGTGCGTGGAAATCAGGGATACAGCCGATTGTTTTATGAAATATTATATTGTACCTGCCCGTCCCCCTGCTATGGTGAGTTTTTCATTCTGCGCCTTCATTTGCTACCCATCTATTCCCTAGTGGCACTGGGGGGGGGGGGGGCTGGAGTGTCCGAGCAAAAACACAGGTTGATGTGCTGGCTTCATTTGGCCTGCAGGAGCTGTAACCTAGGCTTTACTAATCATCTATCCTCAGACTGCGATGGAGAATTTAAAAGGAAATAAAAAAATTCTCTCAAAACTGGGTAAATTGGCCACCGAATTGCACCAAGCGGTGCATTTCCCCATACGATGCAATTTTGTGGTCATTCGGCTATTCAAAAAGCTGTCAATTCGCCAAATATTGGCAAAGTGCCAGCAAAATACATTGCAATTTAGCAACAGTGAAATCCCCCATAGAGAAGTAATGGTTAATCTGTTCAGAGAACGCCGGATTTACGGTCAACGGGATTAAATAGATGTCAATGAATTTTTTTTACCAGTTTTAATTCAACCGTTTATGCTTTTCATTTGCAGCATCTTGGATTTTGCTGATCGTGGCCTTTCGACCAGTCGTCGGTGCACGTGGCAGCAAGTATGTCCTTCTCCAACATGTCAGCTTGCAGCCCATTCCCGGTCACTTGGGACTGATTCTACTGCAAGCTCCATGCATCTCACAGGGTTATTTGACAAGCCGTCACCATCACCCCACAAAATGCCCCTCTAAGACAGAGGGCTGTTTAACCACCATGGAGGACTCCTTTAAAGCCTCCATGTAGCCAGCACACCGTCAGCAGTGACTACCTGGTCCTTGTCTTTTCCAAAAGACTATGGACGACACAGTGGCATCCATTAAGGCCTTTGCAATTCTCGCACCTCAGGCCATTATGATAGAGCATTCTGACAGCAGCTTCGGCCTACTCCCTGAATACACCGACTCAAAAGGTAAGGGAACCAGAGCCCGAGAGGATGATGAAGCCCTGGGGCTTCATGCCCCTAAAGATTGAGACTTTCTGGTAGAGAAGGAGCAATCCCCACTGTCACCTTTGTTATCCAACAAAGAGGATTGTGGTCCTGAGGGCTAGCCCATTTTTACCCCTCAGAGGCTCTTCACCCTAAATCCTCGGCGTGGATGCCTCTTCCCCATCCTCGGGTGTATGCCCGAGAGACCGCACAACTGGGTAAACAGGAGCGCTGAATGTCCGCTTTTTTCCCCCCACTTTCTAAAAGACCAGTCTTACATGAAGGAGGGCTGGTCCGCTAATCATGGTATATACCACGCTTTCAAAATGTGTGAGGACAAGGTATGTGATGTGGCAACACCCCTGATTTATTTACTAGATATAAATGGTAGAAGATGGTCGATTAAATGCAAAGTCCATTGATCCCACTGAGGTTATGGGGTGGCTCCAGTAGTCTACCTGCCTTCTTGGTGGTGCCAAATCCTCAGAACAATAAAAACCAATGTTATTAAAAATGGATCCGTGACTCGTCACTAATATGGTGGAAAATGATTTAGAGGCGAAAGCAAAAGGCTTTCCATTTGGAGAGTGCTTCATTAAAAATAAGGGTAGTTATGCAGGCACACTTACAGCTCTGGATAAGGTGGAGTGTTCCATAAAAAAAAAAAAGGTGTTTTCACCTAGAGTTTTTGGATGGGCTGGCAAAGGGAAGGGCCTGTCTGCCGTCCAAGTGGGCACATCCCATGTTAATAGAGGTTCCTTCCACGCCTCCACATGCCAATCCAGATCTTGGTGAGGTTGTAAGCTTACCCTTTATTATTCCTCATGCCGTCCACCAAGGACTGTGTCTCTCCGCAGAGCAAATTACTCTGGGTGCTAAATAAGGTTATGGTCTGATCCCAGAAAGGGACAATAGAGGTTCCCTGTCCTTCCAAAATTTGTCAGCAACCTGTTCCTGGTTGCCAAGAAAAGTGCCGTTACGCACCAGTTGATAAATTGAAAACTCAATTCATGGGTGACTTTCCCCATTTAAAAATGGAGGGCATTCACACACTCTGAGACCCTATGCGAAAAACAACTGGCTAGTGAAAGTAGACCAAGGATTCATACCTGTCAGAACCAATGGCAGTAGACTTTCTAGACAATCTTGGTTTCCCATGGCAAGGTTGAATGTGGCGGTTCACGTGCCTGCCATTCAGCCTCATCAGCTCCGTGGTCCTTCACAAAGTCGATGAAACCGGTGGTAGCAGTCCTTCTGATGTCGGCCTCCAATAGGAAAAAAAAAAATTGAAATATTGATTGCTCTGGCACCTGTCTTGGACACTCTCCTTATAGAGATAGGCTTCAACATATTGAATTTTTAGGGTTTCCTTCTGGATTCCAGATCCATGACATTGAGCATTCCTTTGCTCCATCAAGAAAGAAGTACAGTCCCTTCTGCAGGATCTGGCACCCACCTAGGCTCTCTGGCTCCTTTCTGAGACTTGCCTGGTAGTTCTGCTGGTCCCTCTCCAGAGGTTAAAGGCCTGTTAGGTCAACTACTTGGGGGGTCCCCAGTCGGTAACCCTGTCCAAAATGGGGATCCGATTATGGAATTATTGCCTGTCCAGAAACCTGTTTGTGGTGCAGCAATTCAGACAGGTCTGAGCAATTCCTTGGCAGACTGGAACTCCCATTACCTGGAAGAGTCAGGAGACTAGGGACTTCTCCACTCAGTGTTCAAAAGCATCAAATGTCTGTGAGGGCCTCTTTGGATGGATCGGTTTGCATCATGGCTCAATCGACGGCTACCCAAATTGTTCAGTTGGCACCTGGATCCAGAAGCAGTGGACTCGGATGACCTACAGCAAATCTGGCCTCCGGGCTGACACTACTGTATGCCTTCCCTCCATTTCAGATGTTATCCAGGGTTTTGAAATTGTTCTGCTGACTCCCTTTCGGCAATCCAAACTGTGGTTCCCCCTATTGCTGGAATTGCCCATACATGTGCTCAGGCTGCTGCTGCAGAAGAATGACCTGCTGCGGAGTCTGGAGCACCTTACTCATCCTCTAGTGGCAGAGGGCCATATGTCATTACTGCCATGGTTTGTTTTCAGGTTATCCTAGCAGGCCACAAGAATTTTGGAATGGACTACAAAATTGCTGCAGCATGCCTGGGTCCCAGGCACGAGAGGTGCCTCTCAATCTGCATGGGAGAATTGGCACGGTTTAGGTTTGGGACAGGGGTCAGAATTCCCTTACTGCCCCTGCAACGTTTGTTTTATCCTCGCCATTTTATTCAGTGCTGGCATTTCACATTAACAATTCAAGATCGCCAATCTTGGCTTGTCACATGGGTTGTGATAACACTCCAGTGGGTCACCATCTGTTGAATTTGTCATCTGCTTAAAGGGGTACGATTGTCTCGTCCTCTGGCCCCTCGATATTCTACCACCTGGAATGTGTCCATGGTGCTGCATTTCATTGGTTCGTAGCCTGATAACTTCTTGTCCGAGACAGTCGGCAAAATTATTGGTCCTATTTTGATTCATATCATGTAAACGAGTTACCAGCGTCAGGGCTTTGGATTTTCAGGTCTGCTTCTACTCCAAACGGTGTTTGTGCCGATGTGTCTAGGCGTACCAAAATATCTGATCCTCACATGTTCTAAAACATCTCACCGGGTATAGTAAAGGATCAGCAGGAAAAAAAAAAAACAGCATTAACGTGGTCATTAAGACCCGATCCTGGATTTCCTTTATTTGCATCTTTTCAGTTGCCTCACTCGCATGTTCATTTGACCACTTTGGCTAGGTGGGCATACTGGTTATTGGGATTAGCCGGTGTGGACACCTCTTGGTTAGGGGCATGCAAAATTGCATTTTTTTTTTATCCAAATGAAATCGAAATAATTAGAACAGATTATGAAAGAAAGCATATACTACCCTGCTTATTAAAATCCAAACATTCAGTCATTAGGACACGAAAATTTGGATATTTTTGCCTGGGTTTAAGAATTTGGAAAGCACCGGTGCTGAATACCCTTCTAAACAAAAATTAAGCTTTTTTTTTAAAAAAAGTTAAAAAAGGAACACTCAACACAGGCTGAAAAAGGACCTGTGTCTATCGAGATCACCCTATCACACAACACCTACTGCTGTTGATCCAAAAAGAATGCAAAAAAACAATTTCTGAAGCGCTCGCAAATATGCAACATAAAAGGGGGGGGGGAAGAATCCCTTCTTGACCACAGAATGGCAGTTAAATTTCTCCTTGGATCAAACAATTTTTGCACACATTAATATTAAGGGTTATAATACTTAATGTTTTTGCAGGAAGTCATGCAGTTGTTTAAAAACGTCTGTACTGACTCGGACCCAACCCCCTCAACAGGCAGGGAAATCCAACCCCCTCAACAGGCAGGGAATTCCACAGCTTTATAATCATCACTGTAGAAAATCCGTTCCTATACTTTAAAAGGTGAATTTCCTTTTTGTCCTACGTATAGTCATATTAATGATTAGGTTTCCAGCTAATGATTTAAATATATGTGGGCCATTATAAAAGTTATCAGATCCCCTCTGTGTTTTTTTCTATGCTAAACAGGTTTAAGCTTGTTAGCCTTTCCTCATTACTTAAATCTTCCATTCCCCTTATTAATCAAATTGCCGCCTCTGCACTTTTTGAAGTGCCATAATAACTTTCTTAAAACCGGTGGCTGAAATTGCTTGGCATATTCTTTTTGTTGTGGGCAGGATATGAGGAGTGCCCCCCCTCTCGCTCCCAGCCCAACTGGTTAAGAAGCTGAGTGAAGTGGAGGAGTTTGCTCCACCAGCAGCTGAGGAATTCAGGATTTCCCGGCTGGTATGTTATGTTTGCAAGTCCCATTGCATCGCCTACGCAAGTAGTGAAAATTGTGCAGAAAAGTCTCAGGGACATCTGAGTATGAGAGTCCCGAGCAAAAGAATAGCCGTGCACGGCGAGGGACAAAATGTGAATAAAATGGGCCTAAAAAGAAAATAAAGAATTGGACAGCGGTTGTCAGTAGCCTTTTCCTCATTTTCTTAAGGGCAAAAAAAAAGGTACACTAATTTGCATTAAAGTGTTCCTTTCATGGTAAAATTTCAGGCAGTGTTTGAGAAATATTTTTTAAATTGTTTAAAAATTTAATTTGGCTGAAGTTTAGGAGGTTTTTGCTTTACAGATCTGAGGATTAGAGAAGATCATATTCCACTGTGCCCCAGGGAGGCAATTTTCTAATCCTGCAATACACCATCCATAAAGTATAGGAAGTATCAGGCTCTGGAGAAGCAGTATACTATCGCTGAAACAACTAAACGATTGATGAAAATAGTTGTCAACTATTTTCATTATCGATTAAAGCTGGCGTCAGAGGAGCGTGCTATGTGCGCCCATACTGACGTGCTTACCGGCGTTCAGCGCAGCGTTGTGACGCCACAACAGGGGTCGGTCACAGGCTTGTGCACGCGCACGAAATGCGTGCACAACAAGCGTCCGTTACGCAAGCCTCTCCGGCAAAGCGCTAGGACAGATGTTGACAGAGCTGCAAAGCGCAACTCTCCACAGGAGGATCGAGACTTGCAGCGCTGCGCGTGCTCAGCGAAGTGGCCAGAAGGGCGTCGAGTGGAAGAAACGTCCACTCTTACACTCGTCTGACACTAGCCTAAATCAGTGTACAGCACACACTGTTTAGAGCCAGACTGAGTTAACCAGTATTAGTCTCAGACTCTACTTTGGAGGCAACTGGAGAAGGCGTGCTACTGCTTTACAGTAGCAGAAGCATACCAAAGACCCTGGGGTAGTGCTACTGGGTGAAGGAGCAGTACCGCCAGTGCTTTATCCTTACTTGGAGCTGGAGAGCTTTGCCACCACTACCACCTTCCCTGCCTCCCTTTTTCCGGTCTAGAGCTGCCATACCTCCCTTTGGTCCCTTTCCCCAAATTGGACAAGGTAGCTGATCCTAACTCACTGTTCATAAAATAATTTTTTAAAAAAAGGGGACACTACGTGCACCCTGACTACTTTATAGTATTAACGTGGTCATGTTGCGTGGAGTGACCCCCATTCTTGTGCTGACACGTCTATCCAGGTGCTCGTAGCAGCTTTCGTTTGAGGAGAAAGCAGCACGAGTTTGAGTTGCAGATGCAGCATCATTCCATCACTCTGACAAGGTGGTTGTGTACAAGAAGTACGCAAGTTATGTCAGTTATGCAATTTGTGAACGTACAATACGCAAAAAAAAATAAAAAAATGGGAGGAGTGAATGTTTACATAGTGGTCCTTTAAAGGAGAAAAATGGTTTTTTTTTTATCCGATGAAAATAGATAAGTAATAGATTATGAAAATAATAGTTGCAGCCCTACAGTATATAAAGTATTACTGCGTCCTGTAGCTGTACACTGCATGCTACATTCTCTCGGATTCATTGAATGTGTGATAATTCAGTTGGCACCACTTACCTTCTGCGTAGAGTCTTTCTGCTAAGAATACTGCATCTCGGTATGCGTAATGATTCAGGGCTTGCCATATAGCACCCTGGAAAAGAAAGAAAGGGATACGATCAGACGTGGAAAAAAAAATAAAACAAGACAACCTACAGTCTCTTGCCACAATATTTTCTTCCCCACAGTGACGAGAGCAAGACTCACCTATTGTCCCACGCCATGATCTCCTGGTGACTCTGAGGCTGGGGTCAGACCAGCGCACTTTCAACGTGCGTTCTGGCGCACATAATTACGGCCGCACTAGCAGCAGATGACGGGCAATGACGGCCAATATATGGCCGCACAAAAGTCCGGCCGTGCAACGCAAGTGGAATTTGAACGCATTTTTCTGAGAACTCTGAACCGCTAGTACTGACGTACTGAGTGCGCAGCTGCGGCATAGTGGCGTGTTTGCGTGGTTAGGAGATGTCAGACGCTGCTAATGTCCAGCCTACATAACGTCCAGACGCAAAAAGAGTTTTATTGACAATCCGTACAAAACCACGCCCGAAAATGCACGTCGTCTGATCGTTTTTGCGCATTCCGCGAAATAAATACGTCAATGCGTTCGGACGCACTTTTTCACGTTCGCAGGGAAAAATGCTTTCGCCTGACCCTAGCCTTACAGTGCACGATCATTTAGCTGCAAAAAGTAGCTAGATATTAGGCATCCAGTGAATAAACCAAGGGGTTAATGGCTAACCCTTATTTTTTTTTTCCCGTTTGAACAGAACACCTCTGTCTCCCCTTCACATAAGACCATACAAATAGGTGCCAGGCTGATGGCAATCTGCATGGGCCATGCCCAGCTCACACACTGCCAGTTGCTGCTCAATGTAGAAATACTGAAAACATTGCGAGCCGGCTGGTTACATGCTCTATCAGCCAGCCAACTCCTACTCGGATCCGTAAGTAACCAATTCCCTAAATGCTGTTGAGTGGCGTTTGGTAGCCTTGCAGTTTTGAAACCCTCACATTGAAGTATTATCACGGTGGCCAGGAACAGCAGAGAATGTATTCCTTTAGAGTGGAATAGACTTTATGGATTGGGGTATGGGTCTAGCACCATCTTCAAACCTCAGTCATCGCTGCGTCCAGCCCTGTATTATTCATAACATCAATGTGATATTTTGTCACTGGATGCATTTACCTGAGTACTTGTGCAAATGCGCCCGATACCGGAAGCCAGAACTGGGTTAGCCTACTGTGAAGTATCCGAGGGGCAGCTGGCAGAATGCACTAACAGCATTCTGCCAGGCGCCTTCCGGCTGGCTGCATTCCAGTGAGCGGCGACCGGCATGTGAAGGTTGTAATGTTGCTGCTGGGGCCTCCAGTCAAGCTCGTGCTAGATCTTGTGACAGCGCATCACCAGCGGAGCCACATTACAACCTTCACATGCCGAAGGCCACTCCCTGACAGATGATTTTAGAGTATTCTGTCAACTAACCGAGTGTCTGGTATCTAGCTATCTATACAGTTGTGTTCAAAATTATTCAACCCCCAATGCTGTAAAGGGTTTTAGGGAATTTAGTGTACATTTGTAATTGTATTCAGAATGAAATCCTACAAGAACTTTTTAAAGAACCATATGCAACTAAAATGACATCAATTGGTTTTGTAATACAGTAGTAAATGTTTCTTTTGTGAATTCTTCATTGACACAATTATTCAACCCCTTAAAGACCACCACTCTGAAGAACAGAGGTTCATTCAAGTGTTTTCAATCAGGTATTGAAAACACCTGTGGATGTCACGGAGCAGCAATAAAGCATAATAAGCACCAATTAGGCAGCTTTAAAATGACTGTGATACTCAGCTCCTTCTAGACATTTACTGGTGTAGTTACAAACATGGTGAAGTCAAGAGAATGGTCCAGGAAGACAAGAGAAGTGGTGATTACTCTTCACAGGAAGGGCAATGGCTATAAGAAGATTGCAAAAAAGTTAAACATACCCAGAGAGACCATAGGAAGCATCATTCGCAAATTCAAGGCAAAGGGCACTGTTGAAACGCTACCTGGTCGTGGCAGAAAGAAGATGCTGACTTCGACTGCTGTGCGCTACCTGAAGCGTAGAGTGCAGAAAAGTCCCCTTGTGACTGCTGAGGAACTGAGAAAAGATTTGTCAGATGTGGGTACTGAAGTTTCAGCTCAGACAATACGGCGCACACTGCGTAATGAAGGCCTCCATGCCAGAACTCCCAGGCGCACCCCCTTGCTGTCTCCAAAGAATAAGAAGATTCGACTGCAGTATGCCAAAAGTCATGTGGGCAAACCACAGAAGTTTTGGGATAGTGTTCTGTGGACTGATGAAACAAAATTAGAACTGTTTGGGCCCATGGATTAACGCTATGTTTGGAGGAGGAAGAACAAGGCCTATGAAGAAAAGAACACCTTGCCTACTGTGAAGCATGGCGGGGGGGTCAATCATGCTTTGGGGCTGTTTTGCTTCTGCAGGTACAGGGAAGCTTCAGCGTGTGCAAGGTACCATGAATTCTCTTCAGTACCAGGAGATATTGGATGACAATGTGATGCAGTCCGTCACAAACCTGAGGCTTGGGAGACGTTGGACCTTTCAACAGGACAATGATCCCAAGCATACCACCAAGTCCACTAGAGCATGGTTGCAGATTAAAGGCTGGAACATTTTGGAGTGGCCATCGCAGTCACCTGACTTAAATCCGATTGAGAACCTCTGGTGGGACTTAAAGAAAGCAGTTGCAGTGCGCAAGCCTAAGAATGTGACTGAACTGGAGGCTTTTGCCCATGACGAATGGGCGAAGATACCCGTAGATCGCTGCAAGACACTTGTGTCAAGCTATGCTTCACGTTTAAAAGCTGTTATAACTGTAAAAGGATGTTGTACTAAGTACTAAGATTGAATGTCACTTGGGGGTTGAATAAAACTGATAATGATGTGAGCACAGAAAAGACATTTGTGCTTATTTCATTATAAATGTTATGTTATATTTGTCTGACCTACACGTGCCTCTTTGATTTAATTGTAAGCAAGATGACTGAATGATCAAAATCAATGTCAAACTGGCCAAAACACTCAATTTCAGTGGGGGTTGAATAATTTTGAACACAACTGTATATGTCTGGTGTGCAGGCCTGTGCAGTGGGTAAATGGGGTGTCTCGCCATACATGTCAATATTTCCATAAATTGGACAGACTTGCAGCCGAAGCTAAAATTATTTATTGGAAACATGACATTAAACAAAAGTATTGGTAATCGATATCAGTGAGTACCTAGAAAAAAGTATCAGTACTCGGTCTTTAAAAGAAAAGAAAAAAAAAAAAAAGGTATCTGCACCACCAATCTCTATAGAGTTCCAATATAGAATCAAACCAAGTATAGCGAGTCGACTGAAGCACCAGCGTAAACTAAAATCTGCACTTAACTACCACAGCAGCAGAAATACCATTTAAAGCTACAGTTGCAAGACAAAGTATGTGAACCCTTTGGGATTACGTGGAGTTTTGCATGAATTGGTCATAAAATGTGCTCGGATCTTCATCTACGTCACAACAATTTGAAAAACAGTCTGCTTAAAATAATAAACATTTTATGTTTTCATGTTTTTATTGAAGTCACAGTGCAGGGTGGAAAAAGTATGTGAACCTTTGGACTTAATAATCTCAAACCAAACGTTTCCTGTAGTTGCAGATCAGACCTGCACATCGATCTGGAGTAATTTTGGACCACTCCTCTTCACAAAACTGTTTCAGTGTAGCAATATTCTTGGGATGTCTGGTGTGAATCGCTCTCTAAAGGTCCCCAGCACACGAGCGTATAGGTACTGCGCACAGTGCGTCCGTTACGGACGCAATTTTTGACGGGAGATAAATGTGTTCAAACAGGGCCAAGTTAATAATTACGGACGTTGAGAAAAAAAAAAAAAAAAAAAGGAGGGAAAGTGAAAAAAATAAGTATTTTGGTGTTTGGAGTTCCAGCCCACAGGAAGCAGCACGTATTTCCCACGTCCGTCTAGCTATTTTACGTCCATGCCATTTTGACGTCCGTTGCAGTACGCGAATGCCGTGCGTGAAACAGTGCGCAGGTGCATCGTGTGGTGTTCAGATTAACTTCTTTGCAAATCTATAACGGACGTCAAATTTTGCGCACAGACGGACGCAAAAATAACGCTCGTGTGCCGGGGGCCTTAAGGTCATGCCACAGCATTTCAAAATCGGGTTGAGGTCAGGACTCTGGGCCACTCCAGAAGGCGTATTTTGTTTTGTTGAAGCCATTCTTTTGTTGAATTACTTGTATGCTTTGGGTCATTGTCCTGTTGCATCACCCATCCTCTGTGGAGCTTCAGTTGGCAGACAGATGGTCTTACGTTTTCCTGCAAAATGTCTTGATAAACTCTGGAATTCATTTTTCCATCAATGACAACAATCCGTCCAGGCTGAGGCAGCAAAGCAGCCCCAAACCAGGATGCTCCCTTACAGTGGGGATGAGGTTTTGATGTTGGTGTGCTGTGCCTTTTTTTCCTCCACAGTGTTGTGTGTTTTTTTCCAAACAACTCAATTTTGGTTTCATCTGTCCACAGAATATTTTGCCAGTAGTGCTGTGGAACATCCAGGTGCTCTTTTGCAAACGTCAAACGTGCTGCAATATTCTTTTTGGACAGCAATGGCTTCCTCCGTGGTGTCCTCTCATGTACTCCATTCTTTATTAAGGTTTTCCTTATTGTAGATGTGTCAGCAAAAATGTTAGCATGTGCCAGAGATTTCTAGAAGTCTTTAGCTGACACTCTAGGATTCTTCTTTAACTCATTAAGCATTCTGCGCTGTGCTCTTGCAGTCATCTTTACAGGACGACCACGCCTAGGGAGAGTAGCAACAGTGCTAAACTTTCTCCATTTGTAGACAGTCGGTCTTACCGTGGACACATGAACATCAAGGCTTTTGGAGATACTTTTGTAACCCTTTCCAGCTTCATTCAAGTCAACAATTCTTGATCGTAGGTCTTCTGAGAGCTCTTTTCTGCGACGCATGGTTCACATCAGGCAGTGCTTCTTGAAACCAGTAAACACAAAACTGGTGTGTGTTTTTAAAGAGCAGGACAGCTTATAGAAACACATCCAATAATATCACACTGAATGGACTCAAGGTTGGCTCACTCCTGGCTCCAATTAGCTCTTGGAGAAGTCATTAGGCTAGGGGTTCACATACTTTTTCCACCCTGCACTGTGAATGTTTATATGTTATGTTTAATAAACACATGAAAAGATATAGGCCCCTGTTACACGCTTCGCGCAAATGCGCTCGCGCAGCGCAATTTTTTTTGTGCGCGCAAATTAACGCGGTATTACGATCCGAGCGCATTTTTTCGAGAGCAAATCCGACGTGCAAAGCCGGGCGCAAATGACCATTGCGTGCAGGAATCGGTGGGCAGACTGTTTTTTTACGGGATTCAGCCAATCAGAATTAAGAACCACCATTTGCTAGGTTTCGATTGTTGCACCTGTCAAAGTCAATCTGCGTATATGTGCAGCAACAAAAATAAAAAATTAAACAATTTACTCATTTTATTGTTTGGGTATGTGTAGAATGTGTAACTGTACTGTGCTGTATTTTTTTTTGTGCAGGTTCATCTAGTTGTTTCGGCCAGAACGTTCAGATTGTAAGGTTTTCAAAGACGTTAAAATGATGTGCACAAACATTGTGCGTTACATTTTGCGCTAACATTGTAATACCATGCGCGCATACGCGTACTAACGCATTGGCGCTCACAATGTTAAGAATAGGAAGCGCACAGGAACTTGCGCTCACGCTGGGTTCGCGCAGGGTCACTCGCGTTGGACGTTAACACGCATCGTTTGCGCGAACGTCGTAATAGGACGTTATGCGCTTATGTTTTTTTCCTCGCGCAAATGCACTGCGCGAGGAATGTAATAGGGGCCATGTTTGTGTTGTATTATTTTAAGCAGACTGTTTTTCAAATTGTTGTGACTTAGATGAAGATCAGAGCACATTTTATGACCAATTCATGCAAAACTCCACGTAATCCCAAAAGGGTTCACACATACTTTTTCTTGCAACTGTACACTGAAGAACTTGTGCAGAAAGCATGGTGGAAAAGAATTAAGGCGGCAGTGTCCTAAATAACACTATAGTCACTCTACCGTTTCCACTGTAGTAACTGAAAGGAACGCTCTACCTCAAAAATAGGGTGTCCATTTTTTTCCCCTTAAATAATTGGGCAGAGGATGCAGACAGTCTCTGCCCATTTATTTAATATTTTTGGTGATATTGCTCACCTTTTCTCCCTTGTCGCATGCTGCGCCTCCTCCTTTTTGGCCCCCAAACCTGGAAATCCTTGTCTTTTCTGCACAATTTGTGCTCCCTGCGCAGCATGGGGAATGAAAATTGGGCACCGCAACGGGACTTGTGAACTTTACGTACGCAAGTCCCATGGTGCTTGCGCACAACGATGGATGGAGGCTATGCACGCATGCGTAGATCCGATCCATCGACTTTCTCCCTGACAACAGCCAGCTTTGCGGGCGGTCTCAGGAAAGAGTCGCCAGCACGCGTGCATGCTGACGTCTTGGGTGACCAAACTAGTGACCGACAGCTGGGAAGTTCAAACCTCCCGGCTGCCTTTTCCTGCAGCGGCTGGGGTCATTTTACAGAGCTTGGGACACATTCCACACACCCTGTCCACTTCAAAAAGCTAAACTGTTCAGGGTGTTTAGAGTATCCCTTTAAATTCTGCTAAAGTGAAAAATCATTAAAAAGGAGTCGTTGGTGACTAACACCTCGTTATATGGTTGAACACACGCCATTGTCCCAAGCCTACTGTAAGGTACCTTTCCATTGTGATCATCCACTAGTCCCTCACCCTTATGCGTTCTGGTGCGTCTCTAACACCTCATTAGTCAAAGTGAGTCACTGTGTACCTGGACTCACCCAGTGAATTATAAATCAACCTCTATCCTTTATACACCAAATGGGTTATGCACCAAGCTGCGGTCAGTCATTGACGATGCTTCTTTGCCGCTGTTTGAATTATTATTAACCCTTATTTATAAAGCGCCAACATATTCCGCAGCGCTGTACAATGGGGAGCACAAACATGAGACATACATGATACATAAGTAAAAGACAACCCTGCCCGTAGGATAGCTAGTCTAGGAAATACAACACTTTAACCAATTGCTCAGGCAGACATCCCGTGAGCTTACAATCAAAATCATGACATTATCGCACAGTGTGAACAGGGTGTAAGAATCTACCATGAATTTCCATTTTAGGGAAACACTGACATTTATTAAACATTGCAACAACGGTTATTGGGGAATAACCCCATACCCCCAAATGCCTTTTATGCAAGTCACCTCAAAGCAGATTAGTTATGCTCGGAAAGGCTCCAAAAACCCAATGGGTAGCTGAGCATTGTGGGAGATGTAATTCCAAAAACTCTGTAGGGCCAAGGTCGCTGACCTTTTACCTACAATGGTCATGAGGGATCATTGCAAATGCCAGAGTCTGGACATGACCAGGTCTGTAAAAATGTAAAAGCAAGGGCCCTATTCCTGTGGGAATTTACAATCTAGAAGGGTTGGGGGTGGAAACAGGAGGAGAGGACTGCAAGGCGAGAGCGATGGACTGAAAAGGCGAGAGCGATGGACTGAAAAGGCGAGAGCGATGGACTGAAAAGGCGAGAGCGATGGACTGAAAAGGCGAGAGCGATGGACTGAAAAGGCGAGAGCGATGGACTGCAAGGCGAGAGCGATGGACTGCAAGGCGAGAGCGATGGACTGAAAGGCGAGAGCGATGGACTGAAAGGCGAGAGCGATGGACTGAAAGGCGAGAGCGATGGACTGAAAGGCGAGAGCGATGGACTGAAAGGCGAGAGCGATGGACTGAAAGGCGAGAGCGATGGACTGAAAGGCGAGAGCGATGGACTGAAAGGCGAGAGCGATGGACTGAAAGGCGAGAGTGATGGACTGGTAGGGGCAGGGAGCTGTATCAGTGAGTTGGGTGTTAGGAAAGTCTTAAGGGAGCGTTTGAAGGAAGGGAAGCTAGGGGAAAGTCTGACAGTACGAGGGAGAGCGTTCCAGAGGATGAGGGCTGCGCGTGAGAAATCATGCAGTCTATCATGGGAAGAGGTGATGCGGGGGAAGCTAGGCATAGGTCACTGTTCGATCTTGGGGAGCGGGCTGGGGTGTATTTGGTGATTAGTGAGGACAGGTAGTGGGGAGCTGAGTTAGTGAGAGCTTTGTAGATCAGGGTAAGGATTTTGAATTTAATTCTGCAGTGGATGGGGAGCCAGTGAAGGGACTCGCAGAGGGGAGCGGCAGAGACAGAGCGACTGGTGAGGTGGATGAGCCTGGCAGAGGCATTCAGAATGGATTGTAGGGGGGAGAGAGGGAGGCCAACTAGAAGATTATTACACTAGTCAAGTCAGAAGATTACAAGAGCGTGGATGAGTTGCTTTGTGGTGTCTGCGGCAAGAAATGGACGAATTCTGGAAATATTACGCAATTGGTAGTGGCAGGAGGAAAGAGACTGAACGTGGGGGATGAAGGAAAGAGCAGAGTCAACTGTAACTCCGGGACAGCGAACCTGGTTTGATGGGGAGATAGTGATGCCATCAACCATGATAGAGAAACCAGGGGGTGGGGAGGCATTAGAAGGAGGAATTAGTAGGAGCTCAGTATTGACATGTTAATCTATTAGGTGGTGAGGAGTAGAGATGGGAAGGCCTGGAAGAAAGGAAAAAGGAAGAAAAAAAAAAAAAATGGAAAAATGGGGGGGGGGGCGGAAACAGGTTTCTTCCAAAGTCATTTTTTGCCAACCCCCCGGGGAATTTTTTTGAAAGTCTGTGATATGTTCTTTTACAATGACATATGAAGATGCCTAATATAGATTTAATAAAAATATCATAACATTAGGACCTTAATGAAAGACTTGAGGTTTGATTTAAAGTCTTAAATCATTACAAATTCTCTCGGCTGAAGACAAGCAAATCCTGGAAAACAATTCAAGTAACACGTTTCAATGCAATACTCAGACAACAAAACTATGCATTTCAGCCTCTAGGGGGCGCTACGGGGAAAAGACTTCAGTTTAGCATGATAGGGAGCTCCATCTTGTACCTCCTACAGTGAATGATAATTAAGAGGTTAAATTTGACCCTATTAATGTTCTCCCCAGTAGTGTGGGATTCTGCAAATCATATCCCTCCTGCAACATGGTGGCAATGTCTCTGCACAACACGACCTCTGACACCTCGCTTCCTGCCGCTGCTGTGAGAGAATCTGCTCTGTTTGCCAATATTCACCAAATCAAGAAGCAAACTAACCCGTGAAAGGGGAGAAACGCTTGTTTCAATTCGTGCAAACCTTACGTTTTTAGAAGTCAATGAGAAAAATGACAAAATATGGAGAAGAAACAGTCTATGATAGATCAGAAAATCTGATTACGGTAGATTGAATGTATTGTATATGTTGTGTCTTTCGTTTCTTTTTCTCTATTTTTTTTAAAGCACCGCTCGAAAGTTAAACCTCAACATGGAGCTTAAATATTGATGTATCCATATCCTACAGGCACAAATAATGCATTTACTTGCTTTTGCTATTTTGGTGCTAAGGGGCAAATTTGATCTATCCATCTCTGCTATATTTCTATATTTTTTATGTTGATGATTTCTTGCTTCTATTGTTGCTCTTCAGGAAACGAAGGGCTGGTTACTTGTTATAATATCACATACAGTCCTTGCTTGTTATTCCATTTGAAAGAAAAGATAAAATTCTAAAAAGCAAATTCAAGTTACTAAATAAACTGTACTTTTATTTCAAGGGAGACAAAATTTTAATTTGTAAACCTACTCCATAGTGCATGGTTTCAATTTTTCCAGAAAAAAAAAGGAAAAGAAATTCCCAGAAATTTTACATCTCTAGTGAGGAGCCATCCAGTAGGAGATGCCAGATAAACAGTCGCTGACTTGAGAGGACTGGAGGAAAGATATCAGGGGTAGAGAGGTAGATCTGAGTATCATAAGAATAGAGGTGGTAATTAAAAAGACAAAAGCTGTTAATATTGCCCAGAGAGGAGGTGCAGATAGAGAAGAGCGGAGGATTTAGGACAGAACCTTGGAGGTACACCAACTGATAAAGTCAATGAAGAGGAGTTTCCAGAAAATGACACAGAAGGACCTGTTAGACAGATAAGAGTTAATCCAAGAGAGCACAGGGTCACTGAGACAGAGAGCTGTGAGTCTGTAGAAGGATGGGGTGGTCGACAGTTTCAAAAGCAGCCGAGAGATCAAGCAGGATGAGAATAGAATAGTGGCCGTGGTTTTTAGCAGTTAGGAGGTCATTGGTGACTTTGGTGAAGGCAGTGTCGGTTGAGTGTAGAGGACGAAAGCCTGATTGGGGGGGGGGGGTCAAGTAGGGAATTTGAAGACTGGAGGAGGGAGAGGCTGTTGAAAACTTGTTTTTCCAAGAGCTTAGAGGTAAACTGAAGCAGGGATACAGGACGATAGCCGGGATCGGGTGAGGGTTTCTTTATTATAGGGGTAACCTGCGCATGTTTGAAGGTGGATGGAAGAAGCCGGAGGAGAGAGAAAGGCTGAAAACATGTGCAGGAAGCAGGGCTGAGGGCGTAGGTATTAGATGTGAGGAAATGCGGGGGGGGGGGGTCGAGCGGGCAAGTAGTGAGATGAGAAGAGGACAGTAGAGCATTGACTTCTTCCTCAGTGGCAGGAAGTGGCAGAGGGGGCTTATGGTCCCCTTATAAGTCAGGTCCAGTCCCTTGCCCAGAACTCCTGCCCTGCCACCCTCGGGTCCCTCTCCCCAGTGTTCGTAAAATAATTTCATGAAAAAAATTAAGATAATGTTAATTGAAAAATTAAATGGTCAGCCTTCCCAGATTTACCAAAGAATTTTTTTCATGTCCTCTCAGCCACTTTGAAAATCAGAGTTTTCGGAGCCATCCAGATATTAGGAATTCCAGACTAGGGGTGCTCCTTACAGTCTGGGACTCTGCTCCTGAGCGCTGCAGCAGACCATGGCACACGCTGGGAACCTCTGGGTAGTCATGTTGTGTGACATTGCCGGAAGTCATGCGGACTCTGGCCAGCATGCCTGTACAAGCTGGAAGTTGCAGCAGTAAGGAGATCGCAGCTCTCCCATCACAATCTTCTGAATCTAGAAAAATACTTAGGGTAAATTGTGTAGCGCTGAGGGACTTGTGCACTTTAGGCATGCAAGTTGTTTACTGCATGCACAGAACGATGGATCGGAGTTGCACGCATGCGCAGATCCGATCCATTTGGCTGCCTGATACCGCTTGCTACAGCTATTGGTCTCAGAGAGGGTGACGTCACTAGTGACCGGCAGCTGGGAAATTCAAAGTCCCGGCTGCTGGTGACCCTGGATGGTGTGAAGAAAACTACTCCACACATCACCCAGTGTTTGCACTAGATCTGGGCAGTGTGGGGTGGGGGGGGGGGGGGGGATGCGAACTCCCCACATCTTGACCAATTTGGAAAGCTAAGGTGTCCAGAATGTGTAACGTGTCTCTTTCGTACGGGGGTCAGACGAGCGCACTATGTGTGCCCATACTGACGTGCCTCCCGGCGTCAGTCGCAGCATTGTGACACTTCGATGGGGCCGGCCACACGCGTGATACATACGTTCTGAAAATCTCCCCGAAGCGCTAAGACACACGTGTGATGAGGCTGCAACGCATGATCCTTAGGAGGAGGACCGAGCCTTGCAGCACTGAGCGCACTAACTGCGCTCAGTGAGGCGGCCAGATGGGCGTCAGAGTGGAAGGAACATCCACCCTCACGGACGTTCCTTCCGCTCTGCAAACCGTCGTCTGACCCCGGTCTTAACACATTAGTTTTAGGGTTAACCCCAAACCTAAAAGATTCTGTTCCATTTTCACTTACAGGGTTATTCAGAGAGAGGTGAAAACCAGGAGAATGACTGAAGTGAAAATTCTAGGTCAAAATAGCCAAACCAGAAAATTTCTCCCATTTATCTCATTTTCCAAATCAGCTATTTGTCTAGATTGTTCTCTTCTGCCATTCTCCTGGTTTTCACCTTTCTCTGAATTACCCTGTTCGTTTCTAGGCTCAAAAGAGAGGGCAGGATGTGTGGTCTTAAAACCAAGGGAAAATTGAGCCGGATATAGGATTTTAGGGTTTAACACTAAACACCCGAAAATATTATATTATCCCAGTTTACAATCCAGAACCCCAGTACTAATGCATACCACAACTGTGTATTGTGTACAGTCGATTCTGTCAAAAAGAATCAAATACACCAAGAAGTTACCAGTGCAGTATGGACTCCCCCCCCCCCCCCAGTTAAGCGCACCCACGGGTCTTCACGTAAATTCACCAACGTGTCGGCTTGTTCAAGCATTTATCAAGACTAAAACGAGCTGAAACATTGATGAATTTACGGGAAGACGTGTGTGTGTCTCCTTGCTTTGTTGAAACTGTATGTGCTGTGGAGTTTGCACTGGTGCTGAATCGCTTAATGGTGATTTGCCGTGCTGACTGCCAGCCTTTTGGAATAATTTATAATATATATACATACACACACAAAATCACCAGAATATAGCAGTGCATAGTGATAGTGCTTATTGGACAAGCTTGCGAGAGGATACCGCTCTTCTTCATGTGTGGAGGCTTTACTGAGCAAAAATCACAGAAATGAACATTAAAAGGGCACAAGGGTTAGAATGGGTGAAATAAATAAAGTGGAATAGTATGGCAGAGCCAGGCAAACAAATGAATGAGAGATCTTAGGCCCAATAAAACAGATATATACACACACAACACATATATATATATATATATATATTATGACGAAGTGTGTGTGTACACACATACTGTATATACACACACACACATCCTTCCCTGCTGTGAATTCTCTCAGATTTGCTCTGCTCCTGCCCATTCCTCTGGTATCAGGACCCACACCTTGCTTTGCCTTCCTGTCCCGTCCAGCTCCTCTCCTGCTGCCCTGGCCTCCACCTTCCCACAGAGCAGCACTGGCCAGTGAGTGACGCCCCCCACCCCCTAGTAACCTGGAGGAGGAGGGTATCGCTTCTCCCTGCAGTCCCCGGCTTCACTGGCTCAGTAGGCCTCAAGGCCTCGGTGTGTAGTAGTCAGCCCTGCCCGCCCCTCTGTCACCTGGACGGGCTCCTGCAGTACCGTCATCCTCCGGCCTTCCTCCCGGCCTCCTCTGTGCGCGCTCTCTCCCGCTGGCGGGCCCACTCTCGCTGTTGGCGACTCTCAGGACGTCAATCGGGCGGCTCCGGCTCATTTAAACTCACAGGCGACCGTTACCGGGGAGGCCGCCGGAGATAGCCGAGTGCCAGCGGAGAAGGCCGGAAAGGCTTAGGAACCTGCCGGAAATAGCCGACTTCCAGACGTAGTTTCCGATCGCTGACGGAAAAAGCCGAAAGGTGATAAAAAGAGAGTCAGGCCGCCCCCTGGCGGATTGCAACGGGAATAGCCATCAGGGATGGAAAACATATGAAAGCATCTTCACCAGCATGACATCACGATGACATCATGGCCTGGTTTAAAAAAAATTGCCATGTCAGTGAGGACTGGATAATCAGCAGGGACAGCCGCGTTGCTTTGCCACATTACCATAAATTCATTTTTTAATAAAGACTGGATTTTAATAAAGCATGTATATTATATACAGGGTGTCCATAAAGTCTCTTTACAATTTCAAAAATTTATTACAAAGGCAAATGAAAGGACAGATAAGTGAAAATTATTACAAAATGAGACGTATATATTTAAGGGTTTTTTTCCCCTCATTTAATACACCTCTATATGGGCTCCATTAGTTGCACAAAGCACATCAAGACGGTGAAGTGGAATCAGGCTGGAAGATGGTTGCCATTATGAGCCAGGCGGCCATCTTGTTCAGAATATTGGTTCACTTGAAAATAACTAGGTAGATTTTAGAATGAAGCTTACATAGAATCTTAGGAATGTGTTGTATTAACAGAGAAGCAATTAAAATAAGGGAAGATCCGGGCTGCTCTTGGCACAGAGAGACAGGATGACGAATGGATACATGAAGGTCACTAAGGCCTGCAGAGAGACAAAGAGAGCGTAGAAACCAGACCATGTCTTATCTGGAATAAACAAGCACAGCCACAAGGGAGGTGGGCACGGCCCGGATTGAGTGCGGCAGCAAATCACAAACTGTCAGACTAACATGAAGTTTGCCAATTTACGGTCAATGTATGGAATGCCTTTGTACTAACAATGGGAGGTATTAACCCACGTGGGGTGGGTTAAGTGTCACCGGGAGGTGGGCTAATTGGGATGTACCTAATTATGTATTCGGGGTATAAAACCCCTCGTCGGGGTGAGAACGGGGCTCACTCTTTGTGATTTAATCCTGTGTGAGCATTGTGTGACGACACTAATAAAGTTTGCCTTTCCTGAAGAGACTCGTGTTCAGACAATCCTTGTTAGTGTCCGGTCTGGCTCCATCTCGAGTGAACCTAGCAGATTCCGGTTACATTTCTTGGGGGCTCGTGAGCCGGGATACGGGCCCTTGCCGGCACAACAACGGCTGCTGAACACTGTAGCGGTTGACTGCAGGTGCGAGTGATCCCGTTGGTTGGGCGTCCGTTGAAGGTGAGCTGACATCTGCAGGCGCCAAGCAGGATTTCCTGTTCAGTGGACCTCGTCTCGTCCCAAACAGACCCCCGGCCCGGGAAGCTGGGACACCACCGAGTCCGAGGAAACAGCGAGCAGCGCGGCGATAGGTAAAGTGTCTTCTATGTTTGTATGTGTATCAGAGATACCGGTATAAAGGGGAAACGTTCGACCATAGTCGGATAAGGAGACCCGCGGCCACGGTCTCGTTGGCATACCGAACCCGCCGCATATAGCATGGACAAGCAAAGGAGCCAGAGTGGCTAGCGCGTGTCTGGAACCGGGGGATCGGATGCCAACCAAAGGGTAGTTCTGTAAGAGAGGAAGAGAGTAGCCACGTGGAGTTGCATAGTCATAGTCAGTGTTTGTAAACAGAGCTTCTGCACGTGGACCAGGAAAGGAGGAGGGATTTCTGTGACTTGGCTAAGAGCCCTGAGTCAGTGCTAGTGTGTACGTCGTGTAGTGAAGGGGGCCAATTGAGGTCAGCGGTAGCTGCAGAGATAGAGGTGCCAGGTGGGTAGATTATCCATAGGCAAATTGGAATTGCAGACGGGAGTATAGTTATAGAACGGGGTGCACATAGTCACAAACAGACAAGAGTAGGATTCAATAGACGGGGTATAAGGAGCCAAAAGGAGGGACGGTGTGCCCTCGGCCAGTAGAGAGAGTAGAATTGTTTATGTTTTGTTTTGTGCTGAAAGTATCTGGTACAGTACGTGCTGTGAGTGATTTGAGTGCTGTGAGTGATCGAGCGCCTACTTGCATTGCGAGAAAGCAAACTTGAGAGTGGACTCCCAAGGTACGTTTTCGGCTCAGGCGACTGCAGTCCGGCTACTGACGGAGGAAGCGGGTCAGAGTCAGACACATATGAATTGTTGACTGAAGTACCAGACAGTAAATTCTAAGTGTTCTTACTAAAAAGTAATATCTGTATTGTGAAAAGGTTACTGTTTTTTTAAGGGTAACAATGGGTAACGGGCCGTCCAAACCCAGTAAGGTAAAGAAGGGTGAGACGCCCTTAGAGTATATGGTGCAGAATTTTGAAGCGCTATATGCAACGCATGATTATGGCATAGAGTTAACTAAGGAGAAACTAACATTAATGTGTACAATTGTGTGGCCACTGTTAGTTCCAGAGTGGCCAGAGCAGGGGTCAATGGACCCGGAGTTAATACAGAGAGTGCATTCCCAGGTCACCGGGAAATACGTACATCCTGAGCAGTACCCGTATATAGATATATGGAGATACTGTGTAAAAGATAAAAGTCATTTTATAATGATGGCGGGACAAAATAAGAAACAGGTACCCCCAAATAATGAAGAAAAAGGGAGACCAGTGTTGATAGAACAACCGGAAGAGATTTATTCTTTGCCCCGCCTTATCCATCATGTTATGGGGCAGCTAGAGAAGCTTTGAGTGCCGCGATTGCGCGGGTGGAGAGGGGGGAGCAGGCAGCTGCTACTTCCCGGCCAGCTCCCTTCGCTCCGCCACGCGATACTGCGGAAGAAGACCAGGGGGCAGCGGGTGGAGGGGACAGAGAGGTCCCACCAGGACAGATTGAGATGCCCGATGGGAGCGTATATAAATTAGTATCCCAGGAGGATAGCGATAATGAGAGTGAAGGTGAGAAACCAGGGGCCACCACTCGCGCAGCGAATAATATACATAAACCCCGAGAACCATATCAGCACAATCCCAACAAAAGTAAGATGCAGCTGCCCCTACGGGAAGTGCCAGGCCCTTTTCTGGAAAATGGAACACATGGGCCAATGCAATACGCATATGTCCCATTCACGACAACGGATCTCTTTAATTGGAAAACACACACACCACTGTATTCCACTAATCCCGCAGCAGTGGCTAGTATGATAGAGTCAGTTATGCTTACACATAACCCCACATGGGCAGATTGCCAGCAACTAATGCTGACAATGTTTACTACTGAGGAAAGAGCCCGAATAAATAGTAGCGCGCGGAAGATTCTACTTGCCCAAGCCGTAGTAGATGCTAAACCCCAGCTGGAAGCGTGGGCAGAGGAGCATTACCCCAAAACAGATCCCCAATGGCCATACAATACCGCGGCAGGTATTGCTCACCTACAGACGTACCGGACAGCGGTGATAATGGGTGTTAAAGCGGGAGGGAAAAAGCCCATAAATACGGGGAAGATAGCAGATATCGTACAGGAGCCTAAAGAATCCCCAAGCACGTTTTTAGAAAGGTTGCTGGATGCGTACAGGATGTATAGTCCTATTGACCCAGAGGCAGCGGAGAACCAGAGGTTAATTAATTCTTCTTTTGTGGGTCAGTCACAGAGAGACATATGGAATAAAATACAGAGATTAGATGGGTTTTTGGGTAAAGGGATTAGCGAATTAGTTGAAATCGCTAATAAAGTGTTTCATAACTGGGATCTAGAAGAGTTAAAGAGACAAAGAGGACACACAGGTGTGGTCGGTTACATGGGAAATGGTGGAGGACGAGGTGGCCAGGACAGAGGGAGAGCAAGGGGTAGGGGGGGCTCGAGGAAGAGGCAGGGGAGCCCCTAGGGAACCCCTGGGACCCAACCAGTGCGCCTGGTGCCGGGGTGAAGGTCACTGGAAAAATGATTGTCCTGCATTTTTTGCTAAATTTGGGGAACAAGGGGAGGCTGGGGAGTCGGGAGGACATGCCTCCAATGGTCAGGTAACGAACGGCCGATATGAGAGGAGCGAAGGTTCCGGTGCAGGGTTCGTGGGTTTGGCGGGAACTTCATTTGAGGGGCAAGGTACATATTGACAAGGACCTGGGCCCATCCCGCTCGGTAATCACGAGCCCACGGTCACTATGAGAGTGGGAAATAAAGATGAGATTTTTATGGTTGACACCGGTGCCGAATATTCTGTCGTAACACAGCAAATTGCACCCCCTATGGGAAATGAAGTTGATATTATGGGAGCAATCTGGGTGTCTGCTAAGTACCCCTTCCTTGCTTCTCAAAAATGTAGTGTGGGGGGCATAATGTTGAACATGAATTTTTGTATATGCCCGAATGTCCCATCCAGCTCCTGGGGTGGGATATCCTTTGCAAATTGCAAGCCCAAATTACGTTCCTTCCCGGGGGACATGCTCAATTAGACCTGCCTGAGAGTGGCAGCTCTGCTCGGCAGTACAACCCAGCCAGCCAGCACCCCCAAACTGTGAAAATCGCAGTGATTATGCCAAGAGAGGAAGAATGGCGCACAGCACCAACTCTGCCGGCAAGCCCGGACCCGCACACACTACTCCTCGAAATTCCTGGGGTGTGGGCGGAGGAAAATCCGCCCGGACTAGCTGTAAATATTCCCCCAGTGTACGTCGATTTAAAACCTGGTGCAGCGCCGGTGGCTTTAAGACAATATCATATCCCACAAAAAGCCAAGCAGAATCTCCAGACACATTTACAGAGACTTAAAAACCACGGCATATTGAAATTCTGCGTGTCACCGTGGAACACACCCCTGTTGCCGGTACTGAAAGAGGGCACACAAGAGTACCGCCCAGTCCAAGATTTACGAGCTGTCAATGAAGCCACAGTAACCCTACACCCGGTGGTTCCTAATCCATACAATTTGCTGGCGTTAATTCCCTGAGATACAAAATATTACACGGTGCTTGATTTAAAAGATGCTTTCTTTTGCATCCGCCTGGCTCCAGCAAGCCAGCCCCTTTTTGCATTTCAGTGGGAGGAATCTACTACGGAACGCGCCATCAAATGACCTGGACACGCCTCCCTCAAGGTTTCAAGAACTCGCTCACAATCTTCGGATGCGCGCTCAGCCAAGACCTCCTCTCCTTCAACGCTCAGCCAGACAAAGTTGTGTTATTGCAATATGTGGATGATTTATTACTGGCTTCTCCCACAGAAAAAGACTGTTTATCTGCCACAAAAGCCCTGCTACATCTACTATGCCAAGCAGGATAAAGAGTGTCAAGAAAGAAAGCACAAATATGCAAACAAAGTGTGAAGTACTTAGGTTTTCAATTAACAGGTACGAAGCGTGCATTGGGGCTGAAAGAAAAGAAGCAGTATGCCGAATACCCCAACCAAAGACCAGAAGACAAGTCCGTGAGTTTCTGGGAGCTGCAGGCTTCTGCCGCCTGTGGATCCCCAACTTCGCAGATATTACCAAGCCCCTTCATCAAGCCACAAAGGGGGGAGAACAGGACCCCTTCCTATGGGAAGAAGAGCAAACAGCAGCATTCCTAAAGTTAAAGACTCTGTTAATGGAAGCTCCTGCACTGGGACTACCAGATCACAGCAAGCCCTTCCAGCTGTACGTGCATGAACATAATCAAACAGCGACAGGAGTGCTGATCCAAAGTTTCGGCTCTTGGCTGAGGCCTGTGGCCTACCTCTCCAAGCAACTCGACCCTGTGGCCTGTGGTCTACCCCCATGTCTGAAAGCCGTGGCAGCCACCGCAATGCTGATAGCAGAAGCAGACAAGCTGACCCTTGGACAGGTTCTTCAAGTCAAGGTGCCCCATGCTGTCAAAGCCCTGCTGGATGTAAAAGGAAGCTACTGGTTCAGCAACAGCCGCATGACAAAGTACCAAGCCATGATGTGTGAGAATCCACGGGTTCATCTGGACCTCATCGCTACCTTGAACCCTGCTACTTTACTGCCTGACTGTGAAGAGGATCCAGATCATGAATGCCTCCAGGTCATGGAAGAAGTGTTCAGTAGCAGGCCAGATTTGAAAGACGTACCCCTAGACAAATACGATCTACAGTTATTCACCGATGGTAGCAGTTACATGGATGATGGGAAGAAAGTCTCCGGCTATGCAGTTGTCTCAGCAGAAGAAATTATCGAAGCAAATCCACTACCAGGCCATACATCTGCACAACTGGCTGAAATAACAGCCCTAACCAGAGCTCTAGAAATCTCCGAAGGCAAAAGAGTAAATATCTATACTGATTCCAAGTACGCCTTCATGACAGTCCATGCACATGGGGCACTCTACAAAGAAAGAGGCCTACTTACGTCCTCAGGACAACAAATCAAGTATGCAGCTGAAATCGCGGCCCTCCTAGAAGCTGTATGGAAACCAAGTGCTGTCAGTATCATGCACTGTCGTGGCCACCAAAAAGGTCATGATGAAATCCCAAAAGGCAACAGGCGCGCCGACCAGGCCGCAAAAGCAGCTGCAAAACCAGTGCTAACAATTGATCAAGCCAAAGTCCTGCTCTGCAAGCAAGAGCCTCAACCTCCCATGCCAAACTATGAATTCTACATGAATTGGAGAAGATTTGAACCCAAAGGCGAGTTCATTGAAATAATATTGCACAAATGGCAAGATGATTACGAACTATTAGAACTTAATGGATAAAATAATGGGTAGAGTCCTCGCGCTTACGCCAAGTGTCCAGTGAGTAATACTTCAAGATAATCTAGAAAACATAATAGGAGACATACATTGCGCAGTACATCCTTATGACACCTGGTTTCCAGAGAGAAAGTATTCAACTCACTTTTTTCTGAGCCCCATAAAGTCGGCTCTGGACTATATAGGCATATATCTGTGGATATGATCTCACCAGCCCATCCTACCAGCAACTATCCGTGGTGATAACCTGGTCCATAGATGAAATATTGGATCCCCGGGATATGGCACAGACGAAAAGTCAGCAGGATAAAATGAAGTAAAATTTATTGCAGCACTAACGCGTTTCGACCTAATTGGTCTTTATCAAAGTGCAAAAAAATATACATAATACAATGCAGTGTACAACGTTCATTTATACAAAAAAGATGAGGGAAATAGGCGGTGTCAAGCCACAACCTCATTAACTTAATTGGTACTAACACACCCTACTTCCAATCATTTAGAGGCGCAGCACCAGCAAACATTCAATATACAAACGGGCGCATAATGATTACGTCCATCTACCTCGACCCCGCCCCTCTGAGCCATCGATCGCCATTTTGGAAGAGGGAAAATGGTGTCCACAATATAGCTTGCCCTTGCAACATTGATGGGCATTTAAAACAAGTTTATTTCCGGACGTTTTGGGGTCCCGAACCAGCGTGCTCCCACTGTCCATAAGGTGATATCTTTCCCAGGTGCTCGTGGGCATAGCAGCGGCAGACATCCGGCATGTAGACAGGCGCATGGTGATTACATCACCATGTTCCAACTTCCGCCAGTCTGAACCGTCGAGCGCCATTTTTGAAGAGGGAAAGTATTGTTGAAAGTACATCCTACCCTCACAATATCGCAGCTTATTAATTTCGACGGACGTTTAGCAATCTTGCTTGCGGCCGTTTTGAGTGCCAAGTCAGCAGGTCCCTACCGTCCGACAGACGCACGGGGACCATATCGACACGCATGCTCCCACATGAACTTCACTCTTCCGGACGATATATCAAAAAAGAAAAATATATTAAAAATAAAAAATAAAAAAATAAATAAATAAATAATAAAAAAAAAACAACACAAAATTACAGCATATATGCCGCAATGTCACAATTCGCCAGTCGATCAACATATAGCGCGCAATAAGCATATAGCATACATATGTCACGTCACTGATCGAGTTGGGGAATAGTGCATATACTATTCCACATAACATATAGTAGTGTCATGTAGAGTGGATAATAAAATATGAAATATAAAATGTGAGTCATATAAAAAGCATAATGGTAATTGAATTATAATAGAGCATTAATTTCCATATCTATATTCAAGCCCTCAGGTGTTAGACATCCTATATCAAATATCCATTTGGCTTCTAAACGGTTTAAATTCTTTTCAATATCACCCCCTCTCCAATGCTTTTTAACATGTTGAATACCAGCGAAGCCAAGAAGTTTAGGGTTACCATTATGATGTTTAGAAAAATGGGCTGATACGCTATGTTTATCATACTTCCTTTTGATGTTATATATATGTTCAGCTACTCTAGTTTTCAGCATCCTAGTAGTTCGTCCATATATTGTAGCCCGCACGGACACCACAATAGATAAATCATATTAGTAAAATTACAGGTCAAAAATGTTTGAATAGAGAACACCTGGTTATTGGAATGTGATTTAAAATCCATTAAACATCTAGTGCTATCTATTGCGGTCCTACAGCAGATGCATAGTCCAAATTTATGGAAACCTATCTTTTTGGTTATTTCAATAAATTTTATTGAGAGTTGTATCAAATCTACAGTTTGTTTCATACGTAAGTACGCATAGTTGGAAGCATTATCAAAGCATCACATCGCAATACATGTCATGAGTACTCTACATTTTCAATAAACAGTATCAACAATCAAACCAGGGAGGGGAATGGGAGAGAGAAAAAAAAAAGGGATTAACAGGGTTTCAGGGTTTCACAGGGCCTCTGCTGCCATCAGGGTCATTAAGAGACGTGCCAATATATCTATACAACTCCACCATGAAGGATACATGTTCATATATATAAATTCTTCCTTTTTGTCATTTTTCCTTTCCTGTTTGTGATTACCCCGTTTTGGTACGGAAGGAGTTATTAGAGGCCACAGACTTTGTAGATCTTGTGGATGTCCCATACTGCCCATGGATCTCGTCTGGGTGGGCGTAAGCCGCTGTTAGTCAAGTCTTTAGATTCAAATGTGCGGTACTGGTCCAGTTGTACTATTATCTGCCGGAGTGTGGGTACCGTGTGCGACCTCCAATTCCTCGCAATAAGGAGCATTGTTATAGAGACTATTATGAACAGCATCTTCCATTGCTGGTGCGGCAGGTGTATCATGCCTAGTAACAGGACCTCCGGAGAATATGGTATAAGACATCCCAATGCCTCCGTCGCCAATGAGAGATCTCCTGCCCAGTGGCGTAGCGTGGGGGGGGGCTGGGGGGGCCGTGGCCCCGGGCGCAGTTTTGTTAGGGGCGCATTCGCGCCCCTAAAACTGGCCCGGGGGTTGAGGGACCCAGATGCCAGGCAGCGCGAGAGCGCCTGCCCGGTCTTGAACAGTCCGTCCTGTGAAGTGGATGCGGCTGTGTGCGTGCGCAGCCGGTCACGTGGTCCGGCTAATCAGGTGGTACTGAGTCTCTGTACCACCTGACTGGCCGGACCGCGTGACCGGCTGCGCACGCACACAGCCGCATCCACTTCACAGGACGGACTGTTCAAGACGGGCAGGCGCTCCCGCTGCCGGCATCTGGGTCCCTCAACCCCCTGCCGGAGCTGGGGCAACAATCCAGGTGAGAGCTGGGGCAAATCCATGACCTGGGGGCAAATCCATGTGTGACCTGGGGGCAAATCCATGAGCTGGGGGCAAATCCATGAGCTGGGGGCAGTATCCATGAGCTGGGGGCAGTATCCATGAGCTGGGGGCAGTATCCATGAGCTGGGGGGCAAATCCATGAGCTGGGGGGCAAATCCATGAGCTGGAGGGGGCAAATCCATGAGCTGGGGGGCAAATCCATGAGCTGGAGGGGGCAAATCCATGAGCTGGGGGGCAAATCCATGAGCTGGGGGGCAAATCCATGAGCTGGGGGCAAATCCATGAGTGAGCTGGGGCAAATCCATGAGTGAGCTGGGCTGGGGGCAAATCCATGAGTGAGCTGGGGCAAATCCATGAGTGAGCTGGGGCAAATCCATGAGTGAGCTGGGGCAAATCCATGCGCTGGGGGCAAATCTATGAGTGAGCTGGGGCAAATCCATGAGCTGGGGGGCAAATCCATGAGCTGGGGGCAAATCCATGAGTGAGCTGGGGCAAATCCATGAGCTGGGGCAAATCCATGAGCTGGGGGCAGTATCCATGAGCTGGGGGGCAAATCCATGAGCTGGGGGAAATCCATGAGCTGGGGGCAAATCCATGAGCGAGCTGGGGCAAATCCATGAGTGAGCTGGGGCAAATCCATGAGCTGGGGGCAAATCCATGAGTGAGCTGGGGCAAATCCATGAGCTGGGGGCAAATCCATGAGCTGGGGCAAATCCATGAGCTGGAGGGGGCAAATCCATGAGCTGGGGGGCAAATCCATGAGCTGGGGGGCAAATCCATGAGCTGGGGGCAAATCCATGAGCGAGCTGGGGCAAATCCATGAGCTGGGGGCAAATCCATGAGTGAGCTGGGGCAAATCCATGAGCTGGGGGCAAATCCATGAGTGAGCTGGGGCAAATCCATGAGTGAGCTGGGGGCAAATCCATGAGTGAGCTGGGGCAAATCCATGAGCTGGGGCAAATCCATGAGCTGGGGCAAATCCATGAGCTGGGGGCAAATCCATGAGTGAGCTGGGGCAAATCCATGAGCTGGGGCAAATCCATGAGTGAGCTGGGGGGCAAATCCATGAGCTGGGGGCAAATCCATGAGTGAGCTGGGGCAAATCCATGAGCTGGGGCAAATCCATGAGTGAGCTGGGGGGCAAATCCATGTGTGAGCTGGGGGGCAAATCCATGTGTGAGCTGGGGCAAATCCATGAGCTGGGGGCAAATCCATGAGCTGGGGCAATATCCATGTGAGAGCTGGGGCAATATCGATAACGTGTCCACAGGTTGGGGGGGGCGCACAATTCTTGGCTGGCCCCGGGTGCTGAAAACCCACGCTACGCCACTGCTCCTGCCACAGCGGGGCAAGCACAGGACAATACCACCAAATGTGACCCATCGAGCCGACCCCCGAAGAGCATCTCCAGCAAAGATCTGACGCGTGCGGAGCAAATTTCTTAAGTTTATGAGGTGTAAGGTACCAACAGTAGAGCAATTTCCTTTGAGTTTCCAGCAATGTTGCGCACTTAGAAGCCCCCACTGCAAACATGTGGGCTCTCGCCCATTGTGATGGAGTGAAGGTCCGTGAGAGTTCTTTTTCCCATGTTTTTTGAAACGTCCATGTCAGCTGTTTTGTAGGGGTATTGATCGTTCGATAAAAAAGCGAGATGGGTTTAATTGTGGAAAGAGGGTCTAGCCAAAAAAGTTCAATCTCCGTCAGGAGTGGGAGGCTGTCCCGTAAACTAGACAAGGCCCCTCTCGCTTTTAAGTAGGAATACAATTGTTGATAAGATAGAAACATTGCGGATGGAGCATGATATTTTTCTTGGACAGCTTGGAAGGGCAGTATGGCAGCCGGAGTGAACAAATGATGCAGGTGGGTGACTCCCAGTCGGAGCCATGGGCGAGCCTGAAACAGGGGTAATAGATAGGGCATAGAAGTGAGCGGCGTGGCCATAGATATTGGGGGGTGACAGTGAAACAAGGAGAAATTTTGATCCCACGTTTTCAGATAAAGGAGTGTGGAGGTGAAGATATGTGGTAGGCGTGGCCTTTCTTTTCGGGGTACCCATATTAGGTCTTGTAAAGAGTGGCCCCCCAGGGAGGCAGATTCTATAGTTAACCATTGTGGGAACGGGTGTGCGTGGACTGATTCCGCTAGAGATGCTAAGATCGTCGCCCAGTGATATTTGTGTATATGGGTTACGTTTAGACCGCCATCCCTTTGCCTATAATATAACAGAGCTCTAGGAACTCTGGGTCTCTTGCGTTTCCAGATGTAGCCAAATAGAAGGGACTGGAGGGTATTCAAGTAGGGGTTGGGCAATTTCATCGGCAGAGCGCGAAATATATACAGAATTTTCGGCAACAGCGTCATTTTCACCGCCGCCATTCTGCCCAACCATGAGATCTCCCGATTACGCCACTGAAATAGAAGGGATTTAATTTCTGACGTCAATCTGTCATAGTTGTATTTAAACAATGCCGGTAAGGTTGTAGCAATTCGAAGTCCGAGGTATATAATATAATCAGATCGCCAGGCAAAGGCATACCTATGGCGTAGAGTATCTATATGAGTCCGGGACATGTTGACCGGGAGTGCCTGCGTTTTTTTGAGAGTTCACTGAGTGATAGGAAACCTTGCTATACGAATTAAGTTCAGCGTGTAATGCGGGGAGAGAGGTAACCGGTTCAGTCAGGGTGAGAAGTATATCATCAGCGTATAGGTTAAGCTTATAGGCAGTGGGGCCCACCGTGATCCCTTGAATTAAGTCGTTTTGGCGGATGGCCTGAGCTAAAGGTTCCAGTGCTAGAGCGTACAGGAGTGGAGAAAGGGGGCAACCTTGCCTCGTGCCATTAGAAATGACAAACTCATCCGATAGAAACCCTGACGTAATGACCCTGGCCGAGGGGGAATCATATAAGGCTTGTACTGCTATTATAAAGGGGGAGGGGAAGCCAAATTTTAATAGAACCCTTTGTAAGAACACCCAGTTCACCCTGTCGAAGGCCTTTTCCGCGTCTAGCGACAGGATTAAACCAGATGCTTTTGTGCGGTTCAGTAGTTCAATCAAATTGAGCAGTTTTTTCGTGCTATCTGGGCCTTGTCTTTTGTATATAAATCCCACCTGATCCTGGCCTATCAGTTTTGGTAGTAATCTTTGTAACTTGTTTGCCAATATTTTGCTGTATAATTTAACGTCGACATTGAGGAGAGATATTGGTCTAAAGTTAGGACATCTATCTGGCTGTTTCCCTGGTTTAGGCAATGTCACAATATGAGCACGCAACATGTCCACCGGGAAAGAACCCTTCTCGCTAGCTTCCCCATAACCTGCTAGCAAATGGGGAATCAACTGAGAGGAGAACGAGCGATAATATGTGTTCGGTAGGCCATCTGGACCCGGCGCTTTTCTTTTAGGCATGGCTTTGATAGCTTCATCTACTTCCTCCAATGTAATAGGTGCCGATAAATGGGATTTCTGTGAGAAAGATAAGGAAGGGAGGTGTAACCTGTTTAGGTACTTTTCAACTTGTTCTGCCGTAGGGTGTAGGATTTCGGGGCATACATCTAAATTATATAGGCCCTCATAGTATGTGGCAAATTCATTAGCTATTTCTTTGGGATTGTATATCGAACCGTCTGGGGTGCGCAGGGAAGAAATACGCTGGGTCGCAGAAGTAGGTTTAAGTTTCCTGGCCAAAAAACAACCCGGTTTGTTTTTTAAAGCGTAATATGAGGCATTCAGTCTAGCCATCTTCTGAGAATAGCTGTCTGCGTCCAAATCAGAGAGGGCTCTAAGTGTTTTGTCTAATGATTCCGCAGTAATCGGGGTTGGGAGCAACTTATTTTGCGTTTCTAAGTCTTGTAGTTCCGAGAGGAGCTCCAAGCGACGGGACATGTATTGTTTTTTCAGTCTGGCTGCCCACTGTATACATTTTCCTCTCACCACTGCCTTGTGTGCCTGCCAGACTGTGAGAGGGCTAATATCAGGAGACACGTTTTCACGGAAATAGTTATCAATAGTTAGGGAGATGTCCTGTTTCGCCGGTTCATGTTTTAAAAGGTCATCTCTGAATCGCCAGGGGGGTCTTGAGTAATATTGGTAAGCGTCTCCTAATGTCATGAGCACCGGTGAGTGGTCGGACCATGTCATTGGCAAGATAGTGCAATCTACAAGGTAAGGGAGAGTCGCGGCTGACACCAGGAAATAATCAATCCTGGTGTAACTGTTATGGACTCTGGAGCGGAACGTGTAATCGCGTTCCATAGGGTGCAATAACCTCCATGCGTCATAGATATTAAACTGCTGGAGCAGAGTATGAAGGCGTCTAGTGTGAGCGTTCTTTGTCACGGGACCACTCTGAGAGGAGCGGTCTTTAGAAGGATCCATGCATACATTCAAGTCCCCACACATTATAATCATTCCGGATTGGACGTCCGACATTTTCCGTAAGACCCGAGCTAGAAATTGGGGTTGGGCTTGGTTTGGTGCATATGCTGTAACTAATGTGTATACTGCTGAGTTAATGGTGCACACGAGTATAATGTATCTACCATTCGGGTCTTTTATAATACGGTGAGCTTGAAATGCTACCCTGTCGTGTATCAAAAAAGACACCCCTCTGGATTTTGATTTATACGTAGAGTGGTATTGAGTCGAATACTGGGGGGATCTAAGTTTGGGGTGATCTAAGCGGCGGAAGTGGGTTTCCTGTAGGCATATTATGTCTGCGTCGTGGACCTTAAGATCTTTATATAGGGAATGTCGCTTCACAGGTAAATTTAAACCTTTGACATTAAGGGTTAATACTTTCATAGAGGTAACAAAGCATGCATCATTGGGAACATTCTATCGATAGCAAGTATACTAAATTTGCAGCAGAGACCCTGATGAACGATTGGGAAAAAACGGGGGTGGGGGGGACATAATCTAGAACTAAAAAACCAGAGCCAAAACAAAAAGGCTCGAACCTTCAGAACAACAGTTATACACCACGTAGTGGCGGTACCAAAAAGGGGTACCATCTCCAGCGGGCTCAAAGCTCCAAACCAGACGGCAGGGGGGGATGAGGACCCGGACTCTTCCGCCGAAGAGGGAGATAGGGGTGACATGGCTTCCACAGAGCCAGCCAGTATAGAGAAAACTTAAGAATAAAATAAAATAAAAAAAAAAACACGTCAACCCACAGCCAGTGGGGAGGGAAAATGGGAGATTCAAAACGTTACCATTCCGTAAAGTGAGTCCTGAAAATCAGGGTACCCTGAGGTACTGCTGGGCCATTCAGCGTGACGAAGATCGAAGACTGTTTGCTGCGATGTCTCAGCGGTTGCGCCAGTCGACTTTCAATCGGGGAGAGGAAGATGAGCTTCGATTTCCGTTCTCCTTAGGTAGGAAGCCCCATTCTTTCAGGGCCTGCCGTCCCTTCTCCACGGAGGAGATCACCGTGGAAACTCCCTCTCGATGTATAATCAATTTAGTGGGATATCCCCACCTGTACGCCACTTGTGCTTGTCTGAGAGCTTCCGTTATAGGGCGAAAGCTCCGCCTGAGCTGTAGTGTGGCCTGCGACAGATCTGGAAACACAGCTAAGTGACCGAAGTCCGGTCCCAGCGCCTCCGGTTTGCGCAGCGCGCGGAGTATGTCTTCCTTAGGTTTAAAATAGTGTAACCTCAGTATGACATCTCGAGGTGCGGATGTTGGAGCCGAAGGGGGTTTCGGGATCCTGTGGATACGGTCGAACAGGAGAGACTCCAGTGTCGCTTCAGGCAGCAAATAATAAAAAAAATCAGTGACATACGTGGAAAGGTCTTTAGGGTGTACAGATTCCGGTATCCCACGAATTTTCAGGTTATGGCGTCTGGAGCGGTCTTCTAGATCCATCAGCTTTAGGGTAGCCTTCTCAATTTGTTCCTCCAGGTCTTCCACCTTAGTAACCATAACATTATGCGCCGCGGCTGTTTCCGCCATTTTGTCCTCCAATTTGGAGGTTCTATCTCCGATGTCACGGATATCTTTTCGGATATCTGCCGCTACGGAGTCGAGTCGAGCTGCCAGGGTAGCGGATAGTTCTTTAATCATCCCCTCTATTCGCGAGGAATACACTTCGATGTCTGTGGGCGCAGCTGGTTGCGGGGCTGGAGGGGACTCGGAAGAGACGGCGCCATCTTGGCGGGCCGGCGCTTCCTTGCGCTTACCTTGTTTTGGGGTAAAAAAGTCAGTTTTTTCAGCGTTTTTTTTTGCTTTGGAGGTTGCCATAGTGCTCCCCGGCTTCTATGATCAATTTCGCTGTCAGGCTGTGGGTGTGCAGTGAGATATCCGCTTTTTTAGGCTGGCAAGTTATGGAGCAGCTCTAACACACGTCTGCCATGTGCAGCTGTCGGCCACGCCCCCGGAAACCTATCTTTTTAAATTTAGAAAGGAAGGTTCCTGGGGCTTTTTCTTTATCCAAAACACTTTTGGTCAACAACATCTTTAGGTTTTTAGTCCCTCTGTAGATAACTTTAGGTTTATCACCTATGTACTTGATAATGTCTTTATTCTGGTATAACAAACCCCAATTTTTCTTAAGAATTTTTAATATGCTATTATGGTTTGTGGAGTAATTCGTGATAAAAGGCACCTGTGGATCGAGTTTATCCCCATCGTTATTTCTCTTTTTATAGCTAAGTAATTGGGACCTATCCATCTTTCTCACTTTCTCATGATCTTTATTTATCGCAGTTTCATCGTAACCTTTTTGTACAAACTGTTTTTTCAGAAGTTCCGCCTGTTCCTCAAAATCACTTAATTTCGAACAATTACGCCTAATTCTCAAAATTTGGCCTTTCGGGATATTAGTCAGCCATGGGGCATGATGGCAGCTTTCTATATGAATGAAACTATTAATATCAACCTGTTTAAAATAGGTTTTGGTAATAAGAGTATTGCCTTCCCTTAAAATTTCTAAGTCCAAAAAGTGAACCTTAGCATCACTAATATCAGTGGTGAGTGATATTCCCCATGTATTGGAGTTTAGATGATTCAAAAAAGCATTCAGAGATATAAGATCCCCCCTCCAAATGAAAAAGATATCATCTATGTAACGGCGATAGAGGACCAGGCTCGAACCCCAGTCATGTCCAGAATAAACAAACTGGTTTTCCCAGTAGGACATAAATAAATTAGCATAACTGGGGGCGAACCTGGTCCCCATCGCTGTACCACTACGTTGTAGGTAGAAGTCACCCTCGAACCAGAAAAAATTGTTGTTCAAAATTAAATTGATTCCATCTATCACATAGTCAATCTGTGGCAGTGGGAAAAGCTTGGTTAACTCCATGTAGTAGCGAACAGCCTCGCATCCTTTCGGATGCTCAATGATGGTATATAACTACCAACATCGCAAGTAACCATATATGATCCCTCAATCCAAATCATACCATCCAGAATTTGGAGTAAACTAATTGAATCCTTCAAATAAGCTGGTTGTGTGACCACTATTGGCTGTAAAATGTGGTCGATATGCTCCGAAGGGGGGATAGGATAGATCCTATTCCCGAAACTATTGGTCTGCCTGGTGGGCAGATGGGATCTTTGTGCAATTTAGGCAGCACATAGATAACTGGAATGATAGGACATTTAGGGAGAAGGAAATCGTGCTCATGGTTATTTAAAATACCCAAATCTACTCCCTTGGTCAGATGACTTCTATATTTATTCGCTATTATAAGGGAAGGATCTGAAGGTAATTTCTCATAAGTATCCACATCTTGCAATTGTCTCTGAATCTCACTTAGATATTGCTGTCTATCAAGGATCACCACTCCACCACCTTTATCGGCAGGTTTTATAACCACTTCATTATCTTTTATAAGATGGTTTAATGCCAGCATTTCAGTATGGGTAAGATTGTGTTGATATTTATTCAAAGGTTTAATCTTTCTAATATCCTCTACACATGCCTTCTCAAAGGTTTTCATGCTATCACTCTTCAAAAAGAAGGGGTAAAAACTCGATTTTTTCTTTAAGGAAGTGTGTACAAATTCTGATTCCTTATTTTGAATATTTATATTCTCTTTATCCAAAAAATATATATAAAAGATAATGAAGTGGTTATAAAACCTGCCGATAAAGGTGGTGGAGTGGTGATCCTTGATAGATTTTGAACAACAATTTTTTCTGGTTCGAGGGTGACTTCTACCTACAACGTAGAGGTATGGCGATGGGGACCAGGTTCGCCCCCAGTTATGCTAATTTATTTATGTCCTACTGGGAAAACCAGTTTGTTTATTCTGGACATGACTGGGGTTCGAGCCTGGTCCTCTATCGCCGTTACATAGATGATATCTTTTTCATTTGGAGGGGGGATCTTATATCTCTGAATGCTTTTTTGAATCATCTAAACTCCAATACATGGGGAATATCACTCACCACTGATATTAGTGATGCTAAGGTTCACTTTTTGGACTTAGAAATTTTAAGGGAAGGCAATACTCTTATTACCAAAACTATTTTAAACAGGTTGATATTAATAGTTTCATTCATATAGAAAGCTGCCATCATGCCCCATGGCTGACTAATATCCCGAAAGGCCAAATTTTGAGAATTAGGCGTAATTGTTCGAAATTAAGTGATTTTGAGGAACAGGCGGAACTGCTGAAAAAACAGTTTGTACAAAAAGGTTACGATGAAACTGCGATAAATAAAGATCATGAGAAAGTGAGAAAGATGGATAGGTCCCAATTACTTAGCTATAAAAAGAGAAATAACGATGGGGATAAACTCGATCCACAGGTGCCTTTTATCACGAATTACTCCACAAACCATAATAGCATATTAAAAATTCTTAAGAAAAATTGGGTTTGTTACACCAGAATAAAGACATTATCAAGTACATAGGTGATAAACCTAAAGTTATCTACAGAGGGACTAAAAACCTAAAGATGTTGTTGACCAAAAGTGTTTTGGATAAAGAAAAAGCCCCAGGAACCTTCCTTTCTAAGTTTAAAAAGATAGGTTTCCATAAATGTGGACTATGCATCTGCTGTAGGACCGCAATAGATAGCACTAGATGTTTAATGGATTTTAAATCACATTCCAATAACCAGGTGTTCTCTATTCAAACATTTTTGACCTGTAATTTTACTAATATGATTTATCTATTGTGGTGTCCGTGCGGGCTACAATATATTGGACGAACTACTAGGATGCTGAAAACTAGAGTAGCTGAACATATTTATAACATCAAAAGGAAGTATGATAAACATAGCGTATCAGCCCATTTTTGTAAACATCATAATGGTAACCCTAAACTTCTTGGCTTCGCTGGTATTCAACATGTTAAAAAGCATTGGAGAGGGGGTGATATTGAAAAGAATTTAAACCGTTTAGAAGCCAAATGGATATTTGATATAGGATGTCTAACACCTGAGGGCTTGAATATAGATATGGAAATTAATGCTCTATTATAATTCAATTACCATTATGCTTTTTATATGACTCACATTTTATATTTCATATTTTATTATCCACTCTACATGACACTACTATATGTTATGTGGAATAGTATATGCACTATTCCCCAACTCGATCAGTGACGTGACATATGTATGCTATATGCTTATTGCGCGCTATATGTTGATCGACTGGCGAATTGTGACATTGCGGCATATATGCTGTAATTTTGTGTTTTTTTTTTTATTTTATATTTTTTATTTTATTTTTTTATTTTTTTTTATTTTTTTATTTTTAATATATTTTTCTTTTTTGATATATCGTCCGGAAGAGTGAAGTTCATGTGGGAGCATGCGTGTCGATATGGTCCCCGTGCGTCTGTCGGACGGTAGGGACCTGCTGACTTGGCACTCAAAACGGCCGCAAGCAAGATTGCTAAACGTCCGTCGAAATTAATAAGCTGCGATATTGTGAGGGTAGAATGCACTTTCAACAACACTTTCCCTCTTCAAAAATGGCGCTCGACGGTTCAGACTGGCGGAAGTTGGAACATGGTGATGTAATCACCATGCGCCTGTCTACATGCCGGATGTCTGCCGCTGCTATGCCCACGAGCACCTGGGAAAGATATCACCTTATGGACAGTGGGAGCACGCTGGTTCGGGACCCCAAAACGTCCGGAAATAAGCTTGTTTTAAATGCCCATCAATGTTGCAAGGGCAAGCTATATTGTGGACACCATTTTCCCTCTTCCAAAATGGCGATCGATGGCTCAGAGGGGCGGGGTCGAGGTAGATGGACGTAATCATTATGCGCCCGTTTGTATATTGAATGTTTGCTGGTGCTGCGCCTCTAAATGATTGGAAGTAGGGTGTGTTAGTACCAATTAAGTTAATGAGGTTGTGGCTTGACACCGCCTATTTCCCTCATCTTTTTTGTATAAATGAACGTTGTACACTGCATTGTATTATGTATATTTTTTTGCACTTTGATAAAGACCAATTAGGTCGAAACGCGTTAGTGCTGCAATAAATTTTACTTCATTTTATCCTGCTGACTTTTCGTCTGTGACATATCCCGGGGATCCAATATTTCATCTATGGACCAGGTTATCACCACGGATGGTTGCTGGTAGGACGGGCTGGTGAGATCATATCCACAGATATATGCCTATATAGTCCAGAGCCGACTTTATGGGGCTCAGAAAAAAGTGAGTTGAATACTTTCTCTCTGGAAACCAGGTGTCATAAGGATGTACTGCGCAATGTATGTCTCCTATTATGTTTTCTAGATTATCTTGAAGTATTACTCACTGGACACTTGGCGTAAGCGCGAGGACTCTACCCATTATTTTATCCATTGACTATTCGCACTTGGGAGTGTGCGTTTGTGCCCTTGCTGCTACCCAAGACCGACCATCTACACATTATCTGCGCCATTTTTTCCACCTTATTGTTTTTTCATTAGAACTTAATCATGATTATATCCAATGGCTTTTCCCAACTCAGTCTCAAGGCCGAAATTTCTATTCCACTCCTCTGAATCCTCAAGAGACACGCCTAATGATTAACACCTCAGAAGTTCAGCAAAGACTACGCAGAGCCTACAAAATGATGCTGAAATTCTTCGGCGTAAAAGTAATGGGGGAGTATGAAGAAGACACAAAAGTAACCGAAGTTGAACGAGCTGAAAATTTCGCCTCACGTTTTGAAAAATTGACAACCAACCCTCATAATAATCTACGGATTACACGAATACTGCTAAGTCTGGGAGAATTGGGAGCAGAAGAGTACCAAGCCCCGTTGTGAGGTTCTTCCTCAAGGAGATCCTTATCAAAAATAAGCTGCCAAGAATGAAGAAAAGTGCAATGAACTTTTTCATACCAGCAGTAAGAGATTCACAAGACAGACAAGATCTGCTGTTCTTCGCTGGCGATACTATTTCCCGAAGATTTGAAGGGGGAAACCGGAGATATTGAGCAAACCGAATACGATACAAAGCAAAACCAGTGGTGGCTGCACTTCTACCGTGCCACTGAGTGAATGGACACCCGTATATTCAGAGAAAGAAAAGAAGTGGCTATCAGAGAACAAGGCGGATATGGAGAAGATGGATGGTTCCAGTTGAAGAATGGACAATAGTCCTACCAGCAACATTGGCACCTGAGATTGTAAGAACACTTCACGCAAGTACCCATGGAGGAAGAGAAGTGATGGAACAGCAATTAGAGCCACATTTCTACATACCCGGACTGTCAGTAGTCTGCAAAGCAATAGCCCAGCAGTGCGTGACATGTGCCAAAAATAACCCGAGAACAGGCCCATCTCATCCTCCAGGAAAGCAGCCAATCGGGCTATCCCCAATGGCATCGCTACAAATAGACTTTACAGTGCTGCCGCCCTGCAAAGGATACAAATACCTACTGGTAATGGTGTGTACTCTGACAGGATGGGTGGAAGCTTTCCCAACAAGAACTGAAAAGACTGTGGAAGTAGTAAAAAGTCTGATGAAAGAAATAATACCACGTTATGGATTGCCTCTTGAGATAGGGTCAGACAATGGCCCTGCATTCATACAGAACTGTTTACAACAGCTTGCCCGCTTGTTGGGCATCACCTGGAAGCTACATACTGCCTACAGGCCCCAAAGCTCGGGAAAAGTCGAGAGAATCAACCGCACCCTAAAGACTTAGATGTCCAAATTGTGTCACGAGACGTCGCTAGGCCGGTTGGATGTGCTGCCGATAGTCCTATTGCACATTAGGTGCAGGCCAACCCCCCAATTTAAGCTAAGTCCGTACGAACTTATGTTCGGACGGCCTACCCCTCTGATTAACCACTTGGCTGCTATGGACGTGCTCAGCGCGTCCAGCCAAGTGGTTCTCCTGTGCTACGGACGCGCTCAGCGCGTCCGAGCACAGGAGGCAGCAATCCGCCGGATTCCGGCAGATTGCTGCGCCCCCCCGGTGCGGGCTGACATCTTGGATGTCAGCCCAGCACTCGGGAGCCCAGCGGGGACATTAGATGTCATCGCGGCGACGCAATGACATCTAATTCAGGCGCCCCCCCGCATGTGCGGAGGAGGCGCCTGAAAGGGAGGGGGGGAGGTCCTTCGGACCTCTCTCCCTCCGATCGCCGGGGAGCAGGGGGTTAAGACAGGCACCGCTTGGAAGGGCACAGCCTGCCCTTCCAAACGGTGGCTGTCATTAACCCCTGGGGAGCCGGATCACGAATCGGCGCTGAAAAGCGCCGGTTCGTGATCCTTTCCCGGAGCTAGCCGACATCTTGGATATCGGCCAAGCCTCCGGGAACTCCCCCTGAGGACTGGCGTCATCGTGCATAGCACGATGACGCCAGTCCTGGAGTTAACCCCTAGCTGCCACCAACGGTGGAGATAGGGGGTTCCAATGAACCCCCCATCTCCCGATCCGTGGCAGCTAGGGGTTAAAGTTTGGTACTGTTGGATCGGCCAGAGCATGGCCGTTCCAACGATACCAAACACGACTGTGAAAAAAGTTTTTTTTTTAAAAAATAAAAATTAAAAATAAAAAATATTTTAAAAAAATTATAAAAAAAAATAAACAAGTTTTTTTTTTTTTTGGTTTGTTAATGCAGCAATATTGTTCCCATTTCAATTATAATGTGAACAATGATGCTGCACTAACGATTTTTGTATGCGGTGCGTTTGTTAAAAATCGCGTAATTTCCCCCCAAAAAAATGTAACGAGACCCCATCTCTAATTTTTTTAACAAGCGCACCCCATACAAAATATAACCGCAATTGCTCGCATGTTAAAATGTGAAAAAATACACTTTACACGTTGTAAATTATTGAAAATTCATATTTTATTGCATTTTTTGTTATAATATACAGACAGGTCATGACGTATACATATAATAATGACATATTCTGAATCTGCCGAGTCTGACGGAAAGAACGATATATAATATGTCTGGGGCATATACTAAAATAAGCCTTCAAAGCGCATTTAAACATGATGAGCAAAACCGGTAAATATGACCTCAGCACAGAGGCGTGAAACGCCTCAGCAGCGAAAGGGTTAATGGACTAAGGGGGGACCTTCGGGCATTGGGAGAAACTAAATTAAATGATCAGGTTGTATTGTTAGGTAAATCAATGCAGAAACTGAATACTTGGGTGGGAGACAATATACCTCACTTTTTGTATCCCCCACTCCACAAGTATTTTCCAGGTGATTCAGTATGGGTGAAAGAGTGGAAAAATGACCCACTAGGCCCAAAGTGGAGAGGTCCTTACCTTGTCCTGTTATCAACCCCTACAGCAGTAAAGGTTGCCGAGGTGGACCCGTGGATACATCACTCCAGACTGAAAGTAGCTGCAGCCAGTCCTGAACCAGCATGGAAGGTCGTCGCCAACGAGACCAATCTGCTGAGGCTAAAGCTGACAAAGACCACAGCCGTGAGCATCTGAATGATCCAACTGAAGGCACCCAAATGATTTCACAAGTGGGTGTCTTGATGGACACAATAAGGCCTGACCATCCACCAACAGGGGAGCAATGGGATCTCCCGGGGGATACCCTAAGGGTGCTTTTTAAGGGCCCGGCCCCCACCCTTGATCATCCGGAAATGTCTTTTACTTTTGAAATTCCGGTGGGGAGGGATTGGGTTTATGTGACTGTGAAAAGAATTGCCCAAGGGATTTTGACATTTGGGGCATTTGTGGTACTGATTTTGTACCTTGCAAACTTGATCTATGGACTCTCGCATTGCCCCAGGTGCCCAACACCGCCAAGAAAGTGGATATCTCCCATATCTGGAATGGTACACACCCGGTGATGGAGAATCGTACCATGTGGAGACAAAAACGAGAGGCGACATCCGAGATTTTGCCGAGAGGACATTTACTTGTGCAATTTAAATATGATTATGCTAAAAAGTCTGGACAAACCGCATGCTGGGTGTGTAGTAGGTTGCACCCAGAGACAATCCACATCCCATTTGCTTCTGTTCCAATGAATCTGAGTATGTTTGCATCAGGAAATGTCACAATACATGCTTTTGACGCACCCAGGGAAAAACCAGAATCATTTAGTCCCGGGTACCCTATAATAGGGCCAGTATACCCACCAGAGTGGTGCTTCCAACTAGGACTAGATAGAGACACACATAATGAGGGTGGAGAGTGCTACTCAAGCAAGTTCAATTGGACATCATACATCTACACATTCAACACAAAGGAGCAGGCAAATTTTCTATACATACGATGTAGAAAACTCACGAGTGAGCAAGAAGCAGTGATTGTGAAGGTGACGGATGGAAGGCAGAGTGCACAGGATATGATGAAACGACTGAGACAACTGATGATAGAAATAGCAAAGGGAACACTACATTTGTCACCATTTATATTGAGAGGGGGATACCAGGTGTGTTGTGGGAAGGTGTGCTACACATGGGTGCCACCAACGATAACGGGAATGTGTTATCTGGCTAAATTGATCCCAATTCAGAGAGTAAGGGGAGAAGACACTAATACAGACACAGAACTCCACCCTAGGTACCCACTGGTGTTTGAAAGACAGAAGAGAGAGATGTTTAGAAAGGTGGATCGAATATGGTCATGGCTGCCGGCGTGGACTGGATGGGGACGAGAATTGATGGTAAGACTGAACAGTTATGCCAGTTTGATGGATGAAATTTTGAATAAGACCAGTATGGACATTCAGTTGCTGAATCTGGAGGTGCGTGAGATACGAAACTTGCAGATGATACATGATATGTCACTAGAACAGATCAGTGCGGCCTTGAATGGATTGTGTGAAATGACAATGCACTGTGAATGTTGCAACTTCATCAGGAACACTACACACGATGTCCCGGACTATTACCAGGTGATCCAGGATCACCAAGAGAAGGTAGCACAGTTGCAGAACACAGCAAGGAAAATCGCTGCTGAAGGCTGAAATCCACTTCATGGGTTCGGAGCAATCGGAGAGTGGTTTGGATCCATCCTGAGATTTATCTCACAGATTGGATCCATGATTCTGATGATAGTGGTGATCCTGGTCGTAGGAATACTGACGTACCGCATAGGGCTATGTTTATGGCCACTATGCAAGAGAGCACTGACACTCACACAGACACAAAAGATACCACTGATAATCCCACAAGACATGTTCCCAATGAAAATAGGTCCCCTAAAGTATAAGGAATTTAAGAATAATACTAGTGGGGTGTGATGGCTACAAGCATCAGGAAGAGGTCCTGAGGCTTGAGCCAAGGGGGGAATTATGTGGAATCAGGCTGGAAGATGGTTGCCATTATGAGCCAGGCGGCCATCTTGTTCAGAATATTGGTTCACTTGAAAATAACTAGGTAGATTTAGAATGAAGCTTACATAGAATCTTAAGAATGTGTTGTATTAACAGAGAAGCAATTAAAATAAGTCAAGATCCGGGCTGCTCTTGGCACAGAGAGACAGGATGACGAATGGATACATGAAGGTCACTAAGGCCTGCAGAAAGACAAAGAGAGCGTAGAAACCAGACCATGTCTTATCTGGAATAAACAAGCACAGCCACAAGGGAGGTGGGCACGGCCCAGATTGAGTGCGGCAGCAAATCACAAACTGTCAGACTAACATGAAGTTTGCCAATTTACGGTCAATGTATGGAATGCCTTTGTACTAACAATGGGAGGTATTAACCCACGTGGGGTGGGATAAGTGTCACCGGGAGGTGGGCTAATTGGGATGTACCTAATTATGTATTCGGGGTATAAAACCCTTCGTCGGGGTGAGAACGGGGCTCACTCTTTGCGATTTAATCCTGTGTGAGCATTGTGTGACGACACTAGTAAAGTTTGCCTTTCCTGAAGAGACTCGTGTTCAGACAATCCTTGTTTGTGTCTGGTCCGGCTCCGTCTCGAGTGAACCTAGCAGATTCCGGTTACAACGGTACTCGATTTCTTGCCATGTTGGCTGTAGCAAACCCTCATCAATGGTGGCAATGGCATCAGGGATCCTCTGCTTTAGATGAATGTGTGGTGCGGGATCATGTGCAATAGAATCAGTGGTCAGTTGTTCTTCTGTAAGGGAATCAGGCCAGAAATAGGCCGCCATGATGTTCCAGGCGGCCATCTTGCTCAGAACTTTGGTTCACGTAAATGTATATAGCGAATATCGACTGAATTTGACGAGTTTGCATAGATTCTTTGGAATTTCTTTTACTAACAGGCAGAGCAATTAAATTAACAAGATCCGGGCAGAAACCAGAAGAAGTGTCAGGATGGAGATTAGTTACATCAAGGTCAGAAAGCTAGGGGCTAGAACAATGATGGATGTGAAGCCATCTGGGTGCTTATCAGTAAAACACCACAAACAAGTTCCAGGGAGGTAGGCACAGACAGGATCTGGCCGAGTGTTAAATTATCCAATTGTCATAATACTGTGAATGCTGCCAATTTACTGCCAATTTGTGGAATGTCTTTGTATTCTGAAAGGGGAAGGTACAGACCCACGTGGGGTGGGATAGTGTCACCGTGTGGGTGGGCTAATTGGGATGTACCTGATTATCTATTCAATGTATAAAATGCTATGTCTGAATGTATTCGGGGCTCAGTCTTTGCGATTCAATCCTGTCTGAGCATCTGTGACGTCACAATAAAGTTTGCCTTTCCTGAAGAGACTCGTGTCCAGTCAGTCATTGTTTGCGCCGGCCCGGTCTTCTCCCAAGTGAGCCAGGTGGATTCCGGTAAAATTTTTGGTGCCTTGTCCGGGATTGGACCGCTTCCGGTTCGGCAACGACTGCTGGACAGTGTAGCAGGTGCAAGTGATCCCGAAGGTTGGGCGTCCGTTGAAGGTGAGCTGTATCTACAAGGCGCCAAGCGGGATTTTCTGTAACGTGGACCTCGACTTGTCCCAAACGGACTCCCGACCTGAGACGCCACCGAGTCTGAGGAAACAGCGTTCAGCGCAGCGATTGGAAAAGGTACCATATTGTTTTGTAAACCGGTATTGATTGAAACGCCTGACCATAGTTGGGTAAGGGGACCCCCGTACACGGTCTCATTGGTATACCGGACCCGCCGCCCAAAGCATGGGAACTAGTTAGTTGCACCTCAATGGCTGTGTCACGGTGGCCCATGTCCAGGGAAATGTTGCACCTTCGCCCCATGTCCAGGGAAATGTTGCACCCTCGCCCCATGTCTGGGGAAATGTTGCACCTTCGCCCCATGTCTGGGGAAATGTTGCACCTTCGCCCAATGTCTGGGGAAATGTTGCACCTTCGCCCCATGTCCGGGGAAATGTTGCGGCCGTCACAGCAGCTGATATCCAGAAAGCCTTATTCCAGGGTACTGTGTACTACAAGACAGAGAATGGTACTGCCCGCGAATCAGATGCAACATGCAGGAAGGACAATCGCAGCACATGACCAGCTATCCTATAGCAGAGCAGGGCGTCTCCTCTGAGCACCAATAGGTAGTGCTGTGGCTCTATTTAAAGGGCTTCCTTTCTCTTAGCAAGTTGCCCTAGCGTGGTTCCTGTTACTCCTAGTGCCTTGTTGTTATTTCTTGATTCCTATTCTGACTGATTTCCTGGTTTATACGATCCCGGCTTGTCTCGACTTCCCTGTATTCTGGCGCCCTGATTTCTGGCATATTATAACGGACCTCTATTTCCTTAACCCCTGCCTATGTGTGTTTTGTTGGTTTGCCCTGCTTAACCCGGCCATTATTAAGGACCGGCTAGCTAGAGCATTGTGGGTTACTTTATTCCACAGGTTTTTTTTCTTTGCACTCCACCACTTTATTTGTGTTCGTCATTCTCAGTATTACTAACCATAACCCGGCCATTTCTAAGGACCGGTTGGTCAGGGTCTGTTGGCTTACAGTCTTTAAGTGGGGTTACCCGATCCTGACATTACGCTAGGGCCATGGACCCTGCAGACGTAGGTCAGCAGCTCGCTGCATGTGCCTCTCGTGTCGATGTATTAGACCACCGCATGGATGCCTTTGCTCAGGCTATACAAACTATTCTTGTCCGTACTGCCTATTTGCAGCCTGAACCACAGGTGGCGACCTCTGCCCCGGTCCTGCAATCCCACACACCTGAGGTTGCTTTACCTGCCTCCCATGTATCCATGACTTCTCCAATTCATTTTGGTGGGGAACAGACTGGGTGTCGTGGCTTTTTGACTCAGGTCAGCATTCATTTTGAACTAAACCCTAGAATGTATGTTTCAGATCGTGCCCGTGTGGGATTTATGATAAATCATTTGTCTGGTAGAGCCCTACCATGGGCTAACCCCTTGTGGGAAAATGATGATGCCGTGGTCTATAACTACCACAACTTTGTACGTGCTCTCAGACGCACCTTTGATCCTCCTGGTCGTTCCAAGAGGGCTGGGAGATCCCTGCTCAGAATTAAGCAAGGTTTCAGGTCTGTTGCAGATTATGCCATAGACTTCAAAACTCTAGTAGCAGAGGTTGATTGGACTAATGATTGCCTTGTATTGCTTTTCCAGAAGGGCCTTTCTGATACTATCCTAGATGAGATAGCAGCTAAGAATTTGCCTGAGGAGTTAGAGGATTTGATCGATTACGTGATTGATATTGATAACAAAATCAGGGATAGAGCTAAACACAGAGAGAGACCCATAAAAAGCGTTGCTAGGGTTCCTACACGAGGTTCCGTTAGCCCACCATCTCGCACTTCACAGGTCTCTGATACCAAACCCATGCAATTGGGTCACACCAAATTGACAGAAGAAGAGAAATCCTATAGGCGTAGAGAGGGTCTTTGCCTATATTGCGGACTTGGGGGGCACCAACGCCTTAAGTGCCCATCACGCCCAGAAAACGCTCGCACCTAAGTCCTAGGAGGGGACCGGCCTTAGGTGTTCTTACTTTGTGTCCCAAACCGACCTCACTACGATTACTTCTTCCTGTCTGTCTAACATGGGGTTCTGTCAAATTCGATTGTGATGCATTGCTGGATTCAGGGGCTGCTGATAATCTTATGGATGAGTCCTTTGCCTCAGGTCATCTTGTTCCTCTGTCCCCTAGATCCAAACCCTTAATGGTACAGGCCATTGATGGTAGGCCCCTTGCCTCTCCTGTTATAACCCAAGAGACTAAAGCTATTTCCATGTGTCTTGGGGATCATCATGACGAATCCATAGTGTTTCAAATCATATCATCACCGTCTTGTTCAGTCGTATCAGGTCTCACATGGTTACAAAAACATAATCCTCACATTGACTGGGTAAAGGGAAAGGTTGTCGCATGGGGTTCCACCTGTTCCTCCTCTTGTTTTCCCTCTATGTTACCTATCAGGTTACTCAATACTCCTACTGCTAAACCTTTGTCTTCTACCGTTCATGAGCAATATCTGTCTGTTAAACAAGTGTTTGACAAAAAAGAGGCCGATAAGCTACCCCCGCACTGTCCGTATGACTGTGCTATCAAGTTATACCCAGGTACCATTCCCCCTAAAGAGAGAATTTATCCACTGTCCCCAAAGGAACATAGTATCATGGAGGAATATATCTAGGAATCGCTGGAGAAGGGTTTCATACGAAGATCTTCTTCCCCAGCTGGGGCAGGGTTCTTCTTTGTAGCCAAAAAAGAGGGTGACCTCCGTCCATGCATAGATTATAGAGGGTTGAATCATATCACCATCAAGAATGCCTACCCTATTCCTCTAATCTCTGACCTCTTTGACCGTCTTAGAGGTTCCACGGTGTTTTCTAAATTGGATCTTAGGGGTGCATACAACCTGGTACGCATAAAGGAGGGAGACGAGTGGATGACCGCATTCAACACTCATAGCGGCCACTACGAATATCTGGTCATGCCGTGTGGGTTGTGCAACACCCCTGCGGTTTTTCAGGATTTTATAAATGACGTCCTTCGGGACTACCTCTCCTCATGTGTCATAGTCTATCTAGATGACATTCTGGTGCACTCTCCTGACCTACATACACATTATGATCACATGCGTTCCGTTCTCGGCACTCTGTTATGAAATGGTTTATATTGTAAGCTATAAAAATGCATATTCCAAGTGACACAGGTTCCGTTTCTGGGGTACATCGTGTCGTCCAAGGGTTTTTTAATGGATCCCAAAAAACTGGAATCCATCCTATCTTGGCCTCTACCCAAAGGGTTGAAACCTATCCAGAGATTTATTGGATTCGCCAATTATTACAGAAAGTTTATCCCACACTTTTCTTCTGTAATTGCTCCTATCAACTCTATGACAAAGAAAGGGGCCAATACAACCAACTGGTCTCCTGCTGCCCTTAATGCCTTTGAGGATTTAAAAATGGCCTTTGCCTCTGCACCTATTCTAGCACATCCTAACCCTTCTAAACCATTTATAATGGAGGTCGATGCATCAGAATCTGGTATAGGGGCAGTACTTTCCCAGAGAGACACCTGGGATGCCCCACTTCACCCTTGTGCCTACTTCTCCCAGAAGTTGTCCGACTCAGAGAGAAACTATGACATTGGCAACAGAGAACTCTTGGCTATTATAATGGCTTTAAAAGAATGGATACATCTGTTGGAGGGTTCGCAAATTCCAGTGATCATTCTAAGTGACCACAAGAACCTAGCCTACCTGGCAGACGTGAAGCGACTGTCCCCCCGCCAGGCCAGATGGTCGTTGTTCCTAAGTCGCTTCAATTATTTGATCACCTACCGCCCAGGGTCACGTAATACCAAGGAGGATGCTCTTTCCAGACAGTTTGAGGAAGGGGAACTGCCTCACACCGAACCGGTTTCTCTCATACCCAGTACTCATATAACTGCCACTGTGTGTATGCAAGTGTCTTCTCAGTTGATCGAGCGCATTCTGTCCTATCAGAATGCAGCCCCTAGCTCTCTACCTCCAGAAAGATTGTATGTAGGAGAGAACGAGAGAAGTTATGCATGCATCAAAGGTTGCAGGTCACCCAGGAGTCAATAAGACCAGTCTCGCCGTTTCTCGTCTATATTGGTGGCCCACTCTTCGTGTTGATATCCGATAGTTTATTGCATCCTGTACCGTGTGTGCCCAGAATAAGACCCCTGCTGATCTTCCAGTGGGTCTATTACAACCTCTCCCTGTGCCTTCGATTGCGGACCTACCCCCATCTGAGGGTAATACCACCATTCTCACTGTTATTGACCGTTTTTCTAAAATGGCCCATTTTGTTCCACTGAAAAAACTTCCTTCTTCAGAACAGCTAGCCGGTATATTCGCTAAGGAGGTGGTACGGTTACATGGGATACCGCAGGAAATAGTCTCAGATCGTGGTACTCAGTTCATTTCCCGATTCTGGAGATCCTTCTGTAAAGAAATGGGTATCAACTTATCCTTTTCTTCTGCCTACCACCCACAATCTAACGGTGCTGCTGAACGTACCAACCAGTCCTTAGAACAATATTTACGGTTCTTCATCTCCCACCAACAAGATAATTGGAGTTCCTTATTACCTTGGGCTGAGTTGGCTAGGAATAACATGGTACATGACAGCTCTGGTCATACCCCGTTCTTTGCGACCTATGGGTTTGCTCTGTGTGCAAAAAACTCACAGCAATCCATGACCTCTTCCTTTCAAACTCCTTCAACCTCCTAGCTTTAACTGAAACCTGGCTAACTCCCTCTGACACGGCCTCCGTTGCTGCTCTCTCACATGGCAGTCTACACTTGAGCCATACCCCCAGACCGGGTGAGAGAAATGGTGGCGGGGTCGGACTCCTGCTCTCTCCCACCTGCACCTACCAGCATCTCCCTCCACCCCCATCCCTCTCCTTCTCCTCCTTCGAGACACACTGCATCCGCCTGTTCTCTCCTCTGGCTCTCAGGGTGGCAGTCATCCACCGCCCACCGGGACCAACCTCCCAGTTCTTTGACCACTTTGCTACCTGGCTTTCTCACTTCCTGTATTCTAATCTTCCATGCCTAATTCTCGGGGACTTCAACATTCCCATTGACGATCCTTCCGCCCCTGCTGCCTCCAAACTTCTTTCACTCACATCCTCCCTTGGACTCACACAATCCTCCCTCCTCCCTACCCACCGCGATGGTCACACTATTGACCTTGTCTTTTCCAACCTCTGCTCCATTTCTGAGTTCAACTGTCACCCTTTCCCCATCTCTGACCACCACCTTCTCTCTTTCAACCTATCTGGACTTCCTAAACACCCTGCTCCCCCACCCTGCACACACTCTCGCAGAAATCTACATGCTGTGGACTCCCATAAATTCTCCAACCTACTTCACCACCTCCCTCATACCTCATCCTTCACTTGCCCTGATGCTGCCACTAATCACTACAACACTACGCTTATCTCTGCTCTAGACACTCTTGCTCCTATTCGACCCTGTAAGGCCCCACGCAGCCAGCTTCAGGCCTGGCACACCCTCCAGACTCGCTACCTGCAAAGATGCTCCCGCACCGCAGAGCGTGCCTGGAGGAAATCTCGCTCTGAAGCTGATTTTGTTCACTTCAAGTTTATTCTCCGGTCATACACCTCTGCCCTCCACTTGGCCAAACAATCCTTCTTCTCATCTCTTATATCTACGCTGTCCTCCAACCCTAAACGGCTCTGGTCCACCTTCAACACCCTCCTCTACCCACCTGCACCTCCCCCACAGCGGCCTTCAGCGCTCAAGACCTGGCAGACTACTTCCTCAGTAAAACTTTAACTATCAGAAGCAACATCCCAACACAAGATAGTTATCTGCCACCTCCACTCCCACAGGTCCCCTCTGCCACCCTCTGCCGCTTCCTCCCAGCCACTGAGGAGGAAGTCAATTCCTTATTGTCCTCCTCACATCTCACCACGTGCCCGCTCGACCCCATTCCCTCACATCTAATTCCTCCCCTCTCCTCCTCCCTCACCCCTGCTCTCACACACATCTTCAACCTATCTCTCTCCACTGGCTCCTTTCCATCCGCCTTCAAACACGCGCTAGTTACCCCTTTACTAAAGAAACCATCCCTAGATCCCACTCTCCATCCAACTACCGCCCTGTATCCCTGCTTCCCTTCACATCAAAGCTCTTAGAAAAACTAGTCTTCAACCGCCTCTCCCTCTTCCTGTCCTCCAATTCCCTACTTGACCCCCTGCAATCTGGCTTCCGTCCCCTACACTCAACTGAAACTGCCCTCACCAAAGTCACCAACGACCTCCTAACTGCTAAAAAAACACGGCCACTATTCTATTCTCATCCTGCTTGACCTCTTGGCTGCTTTTGACACTGTTGACCACCCCTCCTTCTACAGACCCTCAACTCTCTGGGTCTCGGTGACACTGCACTTGCTTGGGTTGACTCCTATTTATCCAACAGGTCCTTCTGTGTGTCCTTTGCTGGTAACTCCTCCTCCTCATTGCCTCTATCTGTTGGTGTACCTCAAGGCTCTGTCCTTGGTCCTCTGCTCTTTTCCATATACACCTCCTCCCTGGGCAAAATCATCAACAGCTTTGGCTTTAATTACCACCTCTATGCTGATGACACTCAGATCTACCTCTCTACCCCTGATCTCTCTCCCCCTGTCCTTTCAAAAGTCAGTGACTGTTTATCTGGCATCTCCTCCTGGATGGCCTCCCACCACCTAAAGATCAACATGTCAAAGACTGAACTCCTACTTATTCCTCCCTCCAATGCCTCCCCACCTCCTGACTTCTCTATCACGGTGGAGGGTATCACCATCTCCCCATCAAACCAAGTTCGCTGCCTTGGAGTTACACTTGACTCTGCTCTTTCCTTCATCCCCACATCAAGTCTCTTTCCTCCTCCTGCCGATACCAACTGCGTAATATTTCCAGAATTCGGCCATTTCTTACCGCTGTCACCACAAAACAACTCATACACGCCCTGGTAATCTCCCGACTCGACTATTGCAATAATCTCTTATCTGGCCTCGGTCTGTCCCGCCTCTCCCCCTACAATCCATCCTGAACGCCTCCGCCAGGCTAATTCACCTCACCCGCTGCTCTGTCTCTGCCGCTCCCCTCTGCGAGTCCCTTCACTGGCTCCCCATCCACTGCAGAATTAAGTTCAAAATCCTTATCCTTACCTACAAAACCCTCACTAACTCAGCTCCCCACTACCTGTCCTCACTAATCACCAAATACACCCCAGCCCGCTCCCTAAGGTCAAACAGTGACCTGCGCCTAGCTTCTCCCCGCATCTCCTCTTCCCATGATAGACTGCAGGATTTCTCACGCACAGCCCCCACTCTCTGGAACGCTCTCCCTCGTACTGTCAGACTTTCCCCTAACTTCTCTTCCTTCAAACGTTCCCTGAAAACATTCCTATTTAGGGAAGCCTACCACCCAACTCACTGACGCAACCATCAATCACTCTCACCTTACAGTCCTCTCCTCCTGTTTCCAACCCCAACCCTCCCAGATTGTGAGTTCCTACGGGAATAGGGCCCTCATCTCCTCCTGTACTGTTTGTCAAATGTTGTTTAATGTATTGTAACCCTGTCTATACTGTGCTTATTGTACAGCGCTGCGGAATATGCTGGCGCTTTATAAATAAAGAATAATAATAAATAATAATAATAATCCTGCTTTATTACCTGGCACTCCGTCTGAATCACCCATTCCTGCACTTAACGATCACTTACAACTCCTACGTCAGTCCTGGACGCGGATTCATTCCGCTTTGCAAAAAGCTTCTTTAGCCCATAAGAAGTTTGCAGACAGCCACAGACGACCAGGACCTTCTTATGTCCCTGGTCAAAGGGTATGGCTCTCCACTCGGCATATCAAACTCCGGGTGCCCTCTCACAAATTGGCACCACGGTTTATCGGTCCGTACAGGGTCCTCCGACGCATTAATCCTGCCTCTTATGCCTTGGAGTTGCCTAAGTCCTTGAGAATCCCCAACTCCTTCCATACCTCCCTACTCAAGCCCCTTGTCTGTAACCGGTATACCACTCCCGTGAACCAGCCTCCTCCTGTCCAAGTTCAGGGTCATGAGGAATACGAGGTGCAGGCTCTCATCGATTCCAGGTGGTCTAGAGGCGGATTGCAATATCTTGTGCATTGGAAGGGGTACGGCCCGGAGGAACGTTCCTGGGTTGCTGCCTCTGATGTTCATGCCCCTGGGCTGGTCTCCGCCTATCATCGCCGCTTCCCTTCTCGCCCTCGGGCCCGCCGTCAGAGGGGGTGGGGTGCTGTCACGGTGGCCCATGTCCAGGGAAATGTTGCACCTTCGCCCCATGTCCGGGGAAATGTTGCACATTTGCCCCATGTCTGGGGAAATTTTGCACCTTCGCCCCATGTCTGGGGAAATGTTGCACCTTTGCCCCATGTCTGGGGAAATGTTGCACCTTCGCCCCATGTCCAGGGAAATGTTGCACCTTCGCCCCATGTCCGGGGAAATGTTGCGGCCGTCACAGCAGCTGATATCCAGAAAGCCTTATTCCAGGGTACTGTGTACTACAAGACAGAGAATGGTGCTGCCCGCGAATCAGATGCAACATGCAGGAAGGACAACCAATCGCAGCACATGACCAGCTATCCTATAGCAGAGCAGGGCGTCTCCTCTGAGCACCAATAGGTAGCGCTGTGGCTCTATTTAAAGGGCTTCCTTTCTCTTAGCAAGTTGCCCTAGCGTGGTTCCTGTTACTCCTAGTGCCTTGTTGTTATTTCTTGATTCCTATTCTGACTGATTTCCTGGTTTATACGATCCCGGCTTGTCTCGACTTCCCTGTATTCTGGCGCCCTGATTTCTGGCATATTATAACGGACCTCTATTTCCTTAACCCCTGCCTATGTGTGTTTTGTTGGTTTGCCCTGCTTAACCCGGCCATTATTAAGGACCGGCTAGCTAGAGCATTGTGGGTTACTTTATTCCGCAGGTTGTTTTTGTTTGCACTCCACCACTTTATTTGTGTTCGTCATTCTCAGTATTACTAACCATAACCCGGCCATTTCTAAGGACCGGTTGGTCAGGGTCTGTTGGCTTACAGTCTGCAAGCGGGGTTACCCGATCCTGACAGGCTGCTGGTTGGCGTGTGACTGGACCCGGCGGGCTGGATACCAATTTGGTTTGTTTGTAATTGAATTGAGGTATTGAATTGATATTGTTCCACAGGGAATTCGTTCCACGTGGTGCAGTGTTGATATTTTGTTTGGAGAACTGCACGTGGGCAAGGAGGAGGAGAGATTTTTGGAGGTGGGTTGAGAGCCCCGCGCAGTGGTTGCTACATATCCCGTTTAGATTAAGGGGCCGGCTGGAGAGCTTAGAGCTCCTGGGCCATTGGTAGCTGCAGAATAAGGGGGGCCAACTGGTGGATTTAGTCCCGGGCCATCGTAGGGGCAGATGTGTTGCTAGTAACGGGATAGGCATAGCTAGAACAAAGATAGATAAGATCTTCGAGGAAGTCGGAATATGTTGAAATTGTTTTGATTTCTGCTGAATATATCTGGTATAGTACGTGCGGCTACATGCTTAGCAAGGAAGCAAATCTGAGAGTGGACCCTCGAGGTGCATTTCCGAATTGGGGCGACTCAACCGGTCACCAAAAGGGGAAGCGAATACGTCACGATTGAACTGTTGATTGAAATACCAGACTGTCAATTTGGGGGGGGGGGGAAATAATGTTTTTGGTTGGTAAAAAAAGTGTTATTTGCATTCTGAAGAAAGTACTGCTAAAGAGGGTAATTATGGGTAATGACTGAGTCATCAAAACCCAAGAAGGCGAAGGATGGGGAAACACCCTTACAGTATATGGTGCACAATTTTAAGGCACTGTATGAAACAAAATGTTACCGGAATCCACCTGGTTCACTCGGGACGAGGCCGGGCCAGCACGGACAAGGATTGACTGGACACGAGTCTCTTCAGGAAAGGCAAACTTTATTGTGACGTCACAGATGCTCACACAGGATTCAATCGCTAAGAGTGAGCCTCGATCTCACTCCGACAAGGGGTCTTATACCCCAGATACATAATTAGGTACATCCCAATTAGCCCACCCCGCTGTGACACTATCCCACCCCACGTGGGTCCGTACCTCCCATAATCGAATACAAAGACATTCCACACATTGGTCATAAATTGGCAAACTTCATGCTATTCTGACAATAGAGGATTTACACTCTCTCTGGTTCCTGCCTATGCCCACCTCCCTAAAGCTTGTTTATTGTATATTCTAGATAAGGCCTCGTCTGGTTTCACACTCCTCTTTGTTCAACAGCCTTCTTCTCTGACCTTGATGTATCTATTCTTCATCCTGTCACTTGTGTGCCAGCTACGGCCTGGATCCTCGTTAGGTTTTAATTGCTTTGCTGTTAGTTTAACACATTCCTAGAATTCTATGTAAACTACATCCTAATTTCAGCTAATATCTACTATTTAGATTCAAGTGAACCAATGTTCTGAGCAAGATGGCCGCCTGGCTCAAGATGGCGGCCATCTCCTGACCTGAGTCCATTACATTCCCCCCTTGGCTTAAGTCTCAGATTCTCCCTCTGAGGCTTGTAGCCACTACACTCCGCTATTGCTATCCTCAAATACCTCATACTTCAGGGGACCCATCCTTGCTGGGAACATGTCTTGTGGGATTATCAGTGGTATCTTTTGTGTTTGTGTGGGTGTCAGAGCTCTCTTGCATAGTGGCCATAGGCATAGCCCTATGCGATACAGGAGTATCCCTATCACTAGGATCACTACCACCATCAATATCATGGATCCAATCTGTGAGATAAATCCCAGGATTGATCCGAACCAGTCTCCGAATGCTCCGAACCCACGAAGTGGATTCCAGCCTTCAGCAGCGATCTGTCTAGCTGTGTTCTGCAACTGGACTACCTTCTCCTGGTGATCCTGGATTACTTGGTAATAGTCAGGGACCTCATGTGATGTGTTTCTGATGAATGTACAACACTCATAATGCATTGTCATCTCGCACAGGCCATTCAACGCTGCACTGATCTGTTCCAGAGCCATGCCATGTATCATTTGTAACTTCCAGATCTCTCTCATCTCAATATTCAACAACTGAATATCCATGCTTGTTTTATTCAGAATCTCATCCATCAAATTGGCATAGCTATTCATTCTCACCATCAACTCTCTTCCCCATCCAGTCCATGCTGGAAACCACGCCCATATTCGGTCTTTCTTGGTGAACAACTCTCTCTTCTGTTTTTCAAACACCAGGGGGTATCTAGGGTGTAGTGCAGTGTCTGTTTCAGTATCGTCTCCCCGTACTCTCTGAATCGGAATCAGTCTGGCCAAATAACACATCCCTGTTATTGTGGGTGGTACCCATGTGTAGCACACTCTTCTAAGGCACACCTGATAACCCCCAGTCATCATGAAGGGTGATAGATGTAGTGTCCTTTTCGCATTTCAACCATCATTCATCCCAGACGCAACAGGAGATCCAGTGCATTTCGTTATCCACTGTCACATCTGCTATTGTCTGTTGCTGTTCTCGGGTGAGTGTTACTGCCCTGAGTAAAAATAGCCTCGGCCCTGTTCCCATCCTGTATACATGCGAGGTCCAGTTAAATCTACTTGACTGACATGGATTGTCACCTGACCCTGAATTATTCCCTCCTAACTGAAAACACCACTCTGGTGGATACCCCGGTCCAGAAATGGGGTAGTCAGGAGTAAACACCTCTGGCTTTTCCTGGGGTTCAACAATATTGTGTATCGTAATATTTCCAGTTCCAAATGTACTTAAATTCATAGGAATTGAAGCGGTATATACAGTGGCAAGAAAAAGTATGTAAACCCTTTGGGATAACATGGAGTTTTGCATGAATTGGTCATAAAATGTGCTCTGATCTTCATCTAAGTCACAACAATTTGAAAAACACAGTCTGCTTAAAATAATACAACACAAACATTATATGTTTTCATGTGTTTATTGAACATAACATGTAAACATTCACTTTACTGCAAGAGCACAGCGCAGAATGCTTAATGAGGTAAAGAAGAATCCTAGAGTGTCAGCTAAAGACTTACAGAAATCTCTGGCACATGCTAACATTTTTGTTGACACATCTACAATAAGAAAACATTAACCACTTCGCTGCGGTGGACGCGCTCAGCGCGTCCAACCGCATGTCACGTTCCATGCAGTGGAATATTTAATTTTTACAAGCAGATGCCCTCTTGGAGTGATTTCTGATCCCACATCACACTTCTGTCTCCACATGGTACGGTTCTCCATCACCGGGTGTGTACCATTCCAAATATGGGAGATATCCACTTTATCTGTTTCTTTTGGGCACTTTGGACATGCCCCCTGCGATAGTCCATAAATCAAGTTTGCAAGGTACAGTATTAGTACCAAAAATTCCCCAAGCGTCAAAATCCCTTGGGCGACTCTTTTCACAGTCACGTAAACCCAATCCCTCCCCACCGGAATTTCAAAAGTAAAAGTCATCTCTGGTTGATCAAGGGTCGGGGCAGGGCCCCTAAAAATAGCCCTTGGGGTATCCCCCGAGGGATCCCTTTGCTCCTCCGTTGGTGGGTGGTCAGGCATTATTGTGTCCGTCAAAACACCCACTTGAGTCTTCTAGGTGCTCGAGACTGGTCTTTGTCAGCTTTAGCCTCAATGGATTAGTCTCATTGGTGACAACCTTCCACTCTGGTCCAGGATTAGCTGCTCCTGTCTTCAGTCTGGAGTGATGTATCCACGGAACCACCTCGGCAACCTTCACTGCTGTAGGGGTTGATAATAGGACAAGGTAAGGACCTCTCCATTTTGGGCCTAGTGGGTCATTTTTCCACTCCTTCACCCAAACCGAGTCACCTGGACAATACTTATGCAGTGGGGGATATAAAAAGTGAGGTATATTATCTCCCACCCAAGTATTCAACTGTTGCATTGATTTACCCAACATTACAACCTGTTCATTTAGTTTAGTTTCACCCAATGCCCGAAGGTCCCCTCTTAGTACGTTAATTAGAGGGGTAGGCCGTCCAAACATGAGTTCGTATGGACTTAGCTTCAATTGGGGGGTTGGCCTGCACCTAATGTGCAATAAAGCTATCGGCAGCACATCCAGCCAGCCTAGTGACGTCTCTTGGCACATTTTGGACATTAAAGTCTTTAGTGTTCTGTTCATTCGCTCGACTTTTCCCGAGCTCTGGGGCCTGTAGGCCATATGTAGCTTCCAGGTTATGCCCAACAGGCGGGCAAGCTGCTGCAAACAGTTCTGTATGAAAGCTGGGCCATTGTCCGACCCTATTTCAAGAGGGAGTCCATACCGTGGTATTATTTCCTTCATTAGACTTTTCACCACTTCCATTGTCTTCTCTGTCCTAGTGGGGAAAGCCTCCACTCATCCTGTAAGAGTGCACACCATCACAAGCAGATACCTATATCCTTTGCAAGGTGGTAGCACCGTGAAGTCTATTTGTAACGATGCCATCGGGGACAGCCCGATTGGCTGCTTTCCTGGAGGTTGAGATGGGCCTGCTCTTGGGTTATTCTTGGCACATGTCACACACTGCTGGGCTATTGCTTTACAGATTACTGACAGTCCCGGTACGTAGAAATGTGGCTCCAGTTGTTGCTCTATCATTTCTCTTCCTCCATGAGTACTCGCGTGAAGTGCTCTCACGATCTCTGGAGCCACTGTTACTGGCAAGACTATTCTCCGGCAATAGTGGAGCTATCACTACTGATCTGGCCTTGTATCTCTCATGCTCTTCCTGTTTTCCCCAGATGAAGTCTTCTTTTGGTTGGTAATGCCGCCAGGCGAAGTACAGCAGGTCTTGCCTCTTCTGCACATATCTCACTGCTGGCACAAAGACGTTCATCACACTTTTCTTCATTCGTGGCAAATTATTTTCGATAAGGGTCTCTTTGAGGAAGAACTTTACCAGTGGGGCTTGATATTCTTCTGCTCCCAGTTCCCCCAAGCTTAACAGCATTCTCGTGATCCTCAAATTGTTATGAGGTTTAACTGTTAGTTTGTCAAAGTGTTCGGTGAAATTTTCTGCTTGTTCAACTTCAGTTATTACTGTATCTTCTCCACTCTCCCCCACTAATTTTACACCGAAGAACTTCAGCATCATCTTGTATGCTCGGTGGAGCCTCTGCTGAATTTCTGAGGTGTTAATCATCAGACGTGCTTCTTTGGGACTCAGAGGCATGGAGTAAAAATTTCGGCCTTGTCCTTGGTTTGGGAAAAGCCATTGGATATAATCATGGTTGTTTTCGAGCAATTCATCATCAGCAATCCATTTTTATAGAATAATATCAATAAATTCACCTTTAGGTTCGAATTTTCTCCAATTCATATAAAATTCGTAGTTTGGCATTGGGTCTTGGTCCTCTTGCTTGCAGAGAAGGACTTTGGATACTCATTCAGGGGGTACCAGTGGCTTTGCAGCAGCCTTTGCGGCCTGGTCAGCCCGTCTGTTTCCCTTAGGTATTTCGTCGTGACCTTTCTGGTGGCCACGACAGTGCATGATACTGACAGCAGCTGGTTGCCACACCGCCTCCAGCAGGGCCGCGATTTCAGCTGCATACTTTATCTGTTGTCCTGATGACGTGAGTAGTCCTCTTTCTTTGTATAGTGCACCATGTGCATGGACAGTCATAAAAAATATAAAAAGAATACTTGGAGTCGGTGTAGATGTTCACCCTTTTTCCCTTGGAGATTTTGAGGGCCCTGGTCAGGGCTGTTATCTCAGCCAGTTGTGCAGATGTATGGCCTGGTAGGGCTTTGGCTTCAATAATTTCTTCTGCTGAGACGACTGCATAGCCGGAGACTTTCCTTCCATCATCCATGTAGCTCCTACCATCGGTGAATAATTGTAGATCAGATTTGTCTAGGGGTATGTCTTTCAGATCTGGTCTGCTACTGAATACTTCTTCCATGACTTGGAGGCATTCATGATTTGGATCCTCTTCACAGTCAGGCAGTAGCGTAGCTGGATTCAGGGTAGCGATGAGGTCCAGATGAACCCGTGGATTCTCACACATCATGGCTTGGTACTTCGTCATCTGGCTATTGCTGAACCAGTAACTTCCTTTCACATCGAGCAGGGCCTTGACTGCGTGTGGCACCTTGACATGCAGGATTTGTCCGAGGGTAAACTTATCAGCTTCAGCTATGAGCATTGCGGTAGCTGCCACTGCTTTCAGACATGGGGGTAGGCCGCAGGCCACAGGGTCAAGCTGCTTGGATAGATAGGCCACAGGCCTTGGCCATGAGCCAAAGTTCTGGATCAGCACACCTGTTGCTGTTTGGTTATGTTCATGCACATACAGCTGGAATGGCTTGCTGTGATCTGGTAATCCCAGTGCTGGGGCTTCCATCAGGAGGGTCTTCAATTTCAGAAAGGCCGCTGCCTGTTCCTCTTCCCAGAGGAAGGGGTCATGCTCCCCCCCTTTGTGGCTTGATGCAGGGGTTTGGCGATGTCCGCAAAATTGGGGATCCATAGGCGACAGAAGCCTGCAGCTCCTAGAAACTCACGGACTTGTCTCCTTGTCTTTGGCTGGGGTATACGGCATACTGCTTCCTTTCTCTCAGCTCCTAGTGCACGCTTAGTACCTGTTAATTGAAAACCTAGATACTTCACACTTTCTTTGCATATTTGTGCTTTTTTTCTAGAAACTTTGTACCCTGCTTGGCTTAGCAGATGCAGCAGGGCTTTGGTGGCAGAGAGACAGTCTTTTTCTGTAGGGGAAGCAAGTATTAAATCATCTACATATTGTAGTAAAACAGCCCTGTCTGGCTGAGCATTGAAGGACAGGAAGTCCTGACTGAGCGCGCAACCAAAAATCGTGGGCGAGTTTTTGAAACATTTGATGACGTGCTCGCGTAGTAGATTCCTCCCACTGGAACGCAAAAAGGGGCTGGCTTGCTGGAGCCAAGCGGATGGAAAAGAAAGCATCTTTTAAATCAAGCACTGTGTAGTATTTAGTATCACCACCAGGAATTAACGCCAATAAATTGTATGGATTGGGTACTACAGGGTGCAGAGTTATGGTGGCCTCATTAACAGCTCTCAGATCCTGCACTGGGCGGTATTCTTGTGTGCCCTCTTTCTGTACTGGCAGTAATGGTGTGTTCCATGGTGACACGCAGAACTTCAATATCCCATGGTCCTTAAGCCTCTGCAAATGTGTTTGAATATTCTGCTTAGCTTTCTGTGGAATGTGATATTGTCTTATAACCACAGGCGTGGCGCCTGGTTTTAGATCAACATACACTGGAGGAATATTTACATCTAACCCGGGCGGGTTCTCTTCTGCCCAGATGAAATAAATAACCTGAATCGGCGCAAGTATTGCTCTCTGGGGTCCTGGGATCTCGCATATACATAAAAGAGAAAGTAAACAATAATAGTGCAGCACAGAATGTGTAGATTAAACTTTGTATAGATATAATAGATGTCCCACTCACAAGTAAAGAGCCGTGACACTGGCTCTGAGTGGGTCTGAGCGTGTGGGTAATTTTTCTTCAATTTCTCAGGTGACCCCCACCTTGTAGCAGGTACTCTATCCAAGACCGTGCAGTGGAAAGACAAAAAAAGGAAAATCTCCTTGTGCAGATCTATAAAGGTCGCAATACAGTATACAGATGGAATCGTACTCACATTCTGAGGAGCTCACATAGCTCGTGGATGCATGCCCATGGGTTTTTTTTGGAATAGGAAAAAACCCAGAAGAAAAACCACCAAGGATCCAGGAAATAGCAGAGCAGAAACAGGATTGGAGATAAAGAAAATAAAATTTATTTAAAACATAAATAAAAATAAAATAACCTCCAGAACGCGTTTCGCCGCACAAAGTAGCGGCTTCATCAGCTGGTATGGTTATACTGAGTCCATAGACCTCTTTATAGTGTCCATAGATGTCCTTATACAACCAACAGGACGAGCGGCAGGACGACCACCAGGGCGATCGGGGTGTGAGGCATGGAACGCCCTGACCAACCTAGAGGCAGACATGTAGGAAGCTGGAATCCAGGACCGGTCTTCTGGACCATAACCCACCCAATCGACCAAGTACTGCAGAGCGCCCCTGCACAGCCTAGAATCCAAAACCCTCCTAACCTCATACTCAGATTCACCATCAACCTGAATAGGTGGAGGAGGAGGAACGACCCGCGTATACCTGTTACACAACAATGGCTTCAGTAGGGAGGTGTGGAAGACATTGTGCATGCGAAGATGTTTAGGAAGGGCAAGAGCATAAGCCACAGGATTAACGCGGCGAATGATCCTAAATGGACATATAAACCGAGGTGCCATTTTCATAGAAGGCACCCGCAACTTCACGTTCCTAGTAGACAACCAAACTCTATCCCCCAGGTTATAGGAGGGAGCTTGTAACCTATGCCTCTCAGCCTTGCGTTTCTGGACAGCAACATTGCGCTCCATATTTTCTCGAATCTGTCTCCAAATCTCTTGCAGTTGAGTGAGATGGTCATCGAGAGCCGGGATGACCTGTTCAGTAAACTGAAGCGGTAGAGCCGGAGGGAAAAAACCATAGATGGCAGAAAAAGGAGAGTGGCCAGTGGTCTCGTTAACGGCGTTATTACGTGCATACTCAGCCCAGGGCAACAACTCCGACCAATTGTCTTGTTGTTGTGTGGTAAAGCAACGTATGTACTGCTCGAGACCCTGATTTGCCCTCTCTGCTGCCCCATTGGTTTGTGGATGATATGCTGAAGAGAAGGCCAATCGCACCCCCATCTCTGCACAGAAAACCCTCCAGAAACGAGAGACGAACTGGGCTCCTCTGTCAGAGACTATTTCAGACGGAACCCCATGTATTCGTACAATCTCTCTAGCAAATACAACCGCCAGTTCTTTGGCTGTAGGAAGCTTAGGTAGAGGGACAAAATGAGCCATTTTGGAGAAGCGGTCTACAACTGTCAGAACCATAGTATGACCCTTGGACTTCGGCAAGTCCACAATAAAATCCATAGATAGATGAGACCAAGGCCTCTTAGGCATGGGTAAAGGCTGCAATAGACCAACAGGCAAGGATTTACTGGTTTTGCTTCTGGCACAGACTTGACAAGCCAAAACAAACAGACGTACGCCCTGTCGCATGGTGGGCCACCAGAACTGTCTGGAGATACTGGTAAGAGTCTTAGTAATACCAGGATGACCTGCTGGTTTAGAATCATGAAACATTATGAGTAATTCTTGTCTTTCCTTTTCAGGTACAAACAACATATCTGGAGGCTTGTCAGGTGGAGCCCCTACTTGAACTGCCTGGAGGCGTTCCAGGAAAGGCGAGGAGACAGACAAGACTGTGAAAGCCACAATACGTTCAGGAGGAACTATAGGATTGTGGTCTTGTGTATTAGATTTATACGGGTCATATTGACGAGATAAGGCATCAGCCTTTACATTGCGGTCACCTGGTCTGTAAGTCAATACAAAACTAAACCGAGACAGTAGCAATGACCACCTGGCCTGTCTCGCGTTCAAACGTTTAGCATCCCCGATGTACGTAAGGTTCTTATGAACAGTAATTATCAATAAAGGGTCAAGAGTACCTTCCAACAAATGTCTCCACTCTGATAGGGCAGACACAATAGCAAGCAATTCTCTGTTACCGATATCATAATTGCGTTCTGCTGGTGATAATTTTCTTGAAAAGAACCCACAAGGATGTAGAGGTTTTCCTGGAGACTCTCTTTGAGACAGGACAGCCCCAATGCCTATCTCGGAAGCATCAACCTCAAGAACAAACGGAATCCTGGATCAGGATGCCGTAACACGGGAGCGGAAGTGAAAGCTTGTTTGAGGGCTTCGAATGCTTGTTTGGATTGAGAAGACCAGATCTGGTTCTTCAGACCTTTACGTGTCATATTAATGATAGGGGAGGCTACAGTGGAATAATTCTTGATAAATCTCCTATAATAGTTGGAAAACCCCAGAAACCTCTATATGGCCTTGAGACCTTGAGGGAGAGGCCATTCTGACATGGCCGTGAGTTTAGAAGGATCCATCTCAAAACCTTCTGGAGTGATAATATACCCAAGGAATTTCACAGTAGTAATGTTGAATAAACACTTCTCTAGTTTGCAATAAAGACCATTGTCCAGTAATTTTGCTAATACCTGTCTGACATGTGCATGGTGGGTTTTCAGATCGGGAGAGTAAATCAATATATCGTCTAGGTATACTATAACAAAGGTTTGTAAGAAATCTCTGAGCACATCATTAATAAAATCCTGGAATACCGCTGGAGCATTACAAAGACTGAAAGGCATGACCAAGTATTCATAATGCCCACTCCTGGTGTTAAATGCTGTTCTCCACTCATGCCCCTCTTTTATACGTATCAGGTTGTAAGCTCCTCTTAAATCAAGTTTTGTGTATACTGCTGACCCCCTTAACCTGTCGAACAGTTCTGATATGAGAGGGATAGGGTACACGTTCTTAATGGTGATCTTGTTAAGCCCCCTATAATCGATACACGGGCGTAAATCTCCCTCTTTTTTAGACACAAAAAAGAACCCAGCCCCTGCTGGAGAAGAGGAACGTCGGATAAAACCTCTCTCCAAATTCTCCTTTATGTACTCTTCCATAATTTGGTTCTCCTTTATGGAAAGAGGATATACTTTGCCTCGAGGAGGCATGGTACCAGGATGAATATCTATGGCACAATCATATGGTCTATGTGGAGGCAGTTTCTCTGCCTCTCTTTTATCAAATACAGCCCTGAGGTCGGCATATTGGTCAGGAACCTCTGTAGACAATGGAGGAGCTGTGGGTGTGTTCAGGGCACCGACATGCTGAATGGGTATTAAACAAGTCCCAAAACAAGCAGGACTCCAAGACAGTATCTCTCCCTTAGCCCAATCAATAACAGGATTATGTTCAAACAACCAAGGGAAACAACAAGAACAGGATTGGAAGGTGAATGGATAACTTGAAATATGATTTCTTCTTTATGCAAGAGACCAGTGGTAAGAACCACTGTAACCGTATCGTGACTAATCCTAGGGCAGGATAACGGTCTGCGGTCTGCCGTCTATGGCTTCGACGGCTAAGGGTGTCTCTCTTACAACCAGAGGTAGAGAAATGGAAGAAGCGTAGTTAACATCGATAAAGTTGCCAGCAGCCCCAGAATCCAAAAAAGCGGTAGTATGTGTGGTCTTGGTCTCCCAAGCCAAGGATACTGGTTACATAAGTTTAGTGTCTTTGACAGGAGACATGCACGTCACACCCAAGGCCTGTCTCCTCAGCTGCCTTAGGTGCGGTAGTTTTCCGGCTTATCATGCATCTTAGGACGAGTAGGACATTGAAATCGTACATGTCCCCCCAAACCACAATACAGGCACAATCCCTCACGAAAACGCCTTGTTCTCTCTTCCTCTGTAAGCCTAGTACGGCCTAGTTGCATAGGCTCAGAGGGAGGAGATAACTCTCTTGGTGGTGCCTGAAAGACAGGGGCCAACCTAGGTAACGGTCTCTTGGGCTTCTCTCTTGGAGTCCTTCTGTCCCTTATCTGATTATCCAGATCTATACAATAATCAATGAGTTCACACAATACCTCAGGTAGTTTACGTGGAGCCAATTCATGCATCAATGACTCTGATAACCCCTCCATAAAAGCCAGAACCAGTGTCTCATTTGTCCAGTTCACATCAGAGATCAAGGTTTTAAATTCTATGGCATAATCAGAAACAGTCCTGTTCCCTTGATGTATGCGGAACAAGGATTTGCCAGCTACCGTGGCCTTTCTGGTAGGATTAAATGTACGTTGTAACTCGGCTATGAATTCTTTATAATCCCGTATGATAGGCTTCTCTGCCTCCCATAACGGAGTCGCCCATGTCAATGCTCTGCCAGACAGATGATTAATAATGAACCCCACTTTGGCAATGTCAGAGAAAAACATCTGTGGATTTAATTTAAAATGAATATCCACATGGACCAAAAATCCTCGGCACTCTGAGGGAGTACCGTCAAACCTCATAGGAGCGGTCATGAGTACCTGGGATGTCTGAACGACAGGGGACACAGGTATATCAAGCGGGGGTGCAACCCCAGCTGGTTCCAGGTGAGCCGTACGAGTCAGGATAGTTTGTAAGGCAATAGCAAACTGATCCATCCTATGATCCTGCTCATCCTGTCTGGATACAAAGTTAGCCAAGTGCTGTGTTAAGTCTGCGGGATCCATAGTGGCCAGATCGTAATGTCACGGTTCCCAGATCCCACCACGCAGTACTTAACACCCCACACTCCACAGAGCCCAGAAGCTACCAACAGAGTAGCCGTGAAAGATCTCTAACTGTCTGGTCCTTAGAATTGGCCAGGTAAACTAGCTAGACAGAAAGGGTTAACAACACGGGAGTAGTCAGCCGAGCCAGAATCAGGAATACAGAGTTCAGAATGGTCAAATGGAATAGCCGGGTCGATATCAGAGCAGTGGCGTAGTACAAGAAAATGATCTAGGGCAACAGAAGGCAGAATAGTCAGAAACAAGCAGAGGTCAATAACGGGTTAATTCAATATAGCAGTCAGGTACAAGGAGCTCAGGTATGGATAACCACGATCTGGCAACTGCTGAGAATACACTGAGGGTTTTTAAAGACCTTCACCAGGCCACGCCCCCCACTCAAGCCGCGCCTCATGCAACCACCTCCCTGCCTGTCTCCATTTAAACCGGGCATTGGTCAGCGAGCAGCATCAGACATGCTGCCCTCAAGCACACAGGTAGGGCTGGAAGCTCCCAACGTTACAGTCTCCCACCAACTTACTGTGACCATGGGCTCGTGATTACTGAGTGGGATGGGCCCAGGTCCGTGTCAATATATACCTTGTCCCTCAAATGACGTTCCCGCCAAACCCACAAAACCTGAACCGACAGTGTCATTTCGTTCGTACCTGCCATTGTTTACCTGCACATTGGAGGCACCGTGACCTCCCGAGGCGCCCGCCTCCCCCTGTACCCCATTATTCTCTGCTCTCTGAGGGCATTCGTTTTTCCAGTGACCTTCACCCCGGCAAATTGCGCACTGATTTAACCCCAAGCGTTCCCTAGGGGCTCCCCTACCTCTCCCTTTACCCCTTGCTCTTCCTCTGTCAGGGGCCCCCCTCCCATTGCCCATGTAACCAACCACTCCAGTTGTCCTCTTTGCTTTCGTATCTCCTCCTGTTTTTCTTCTAAATCCCGGTTGTGATATTCTTTATTAGCAATTTCTACTAATTCACTAATCCCTTTCCCCAGAAATCCATCCAATTTCTGTATCTTGTTACGTATGTCCCGCTGTGACTGACTCACAAAGGAGGAGTTAACTAGCCGCTGATGCTCCGCAGCCTCCGGGTCGATTGCTGGATGCATATAGAATGTATAGTCCAATCGTCCAGAAATGCACTCAGGGTTTCTTTAATGTCCTGCACAATATCCACTATTTTTCCCATATTTGTGGGCTTCTTCCCTCCCGCTTTAACCCCCATCATCACTGCTGTGCGGTATGTCTGTAAGTGAGCTATGCCCTCATTAGTATTGTACGGCCACTTGGGATCTGTTTTGGGGTAATGTTCCTCTGCCCACGCTTCTGGATTAACCAAAGCGTCTTCCACTGCCTGGGCTAAAAGGATTTTCCGAGCGCTGTTATTAATACGGGCTCTTTCCTCTGTTGTAAACATTGTAAGCAGTAGTTGCTGACAATCTGCCCATGTGGGATTATGCGTGAGCATAACTGATTCTATCATACTGGCTACTGCTGCAGGATTCGTGGAATAGAGTGGTGTATGTTTCTTCCAATTAAACAAATCTGTTGTCGTGAACGGGACATATGTGAATTGTACCGGCCCCGTCTCTCCGTTTTCTAACAGGGGACCTGGTACATCCCGCAAGGGGAGCTGCAATTTACTCTTCCCTGGGTTGTGCTGATATACATCTCGGGTTTATATATATTATTGGCCGCCCGTGTGGTAGCCCCATGATCTCCATCCCCATCTCCACTCTCTTTAGGGGTCACTCGTTGGTAGACGGCCCCGTCAGGCATCTCGATCTTTTCTGCAATAATCACTTCATCCCCATCATCCTCCACCACCTCCTCCGCGATATCACGAGCCAGAGCTGAGGGAGCAGGTGGGTTAATAGCAGCAGCCTGCCCCCTCCTCTCCCCCCGCTCCACCGCGGCACTCAAAGCCTCCCTGGTTGCCCGTAACAAGACGGGTATGGTGGCGGAAGGGAATCAATCTCCTCCGGGTGTCCTGCCAACACCGGTTTACCCTTTGCATTGTGGCGAGGGGTTTCCTGCTTCTTATCTTTCCCCGCTAACATAATAAAATGACTCTTATCCCTAACACAATACCTCCATATATCTATATACGGGTACTGATCAGGGTGACCATACCTTCCGGTAATACAGGAATGCATCTTCTGTATTAACTCTGGATCCATAGATCCCTGCTCTGGCCATTCGGGTACCAACATCGGCCAAACTATAGTACATAACAATTTCAATTTTTCTTTACCCAATTCCACACCATAGTGATGTTGTGTCTCATACAGCGCCTCAAAATTGCGCACCATATATTCCAGGGGTGTTTCACCCTCCTTCGCTCTCTTGGGTTTAGATGACCCATTACCCATGGTTGAAAGCAGTAACTCCTTCACAATTCAGATATTACTTTCAGCAAAACACTTTTAAATCAACTGTCTGGTACTTCAAACAACAGTTCTCTCGTGTCTTATTCGCTTCCTCCTTTGGTATCCAACTGCAGCCGCCTGAGCTGGAAACGTACCTCCGGAGTCCACTCTCGGATTTGCTTCCTTGCTAAGCAAGTAGGCGCACAATCACGCACAATCACGCTCAACACTCACAGCACGTACTGTACCAGATACATTCAGCACAAAACAGTACATAAACAATTCTACTCTTTCCCTGTAGCCTAGGGCACGCCGACCCTCTCAGGCTCCTTATACCCAGTTAATTGATCTCTACTCTTATCTGCTCTTCAACTATGTATATCCTGTCCTATGCAACACTCACTCCTGCTATTTCAATTTGCCTAAGGGCAATAAACCCACCAGGCACCACTCCCGCTGCAGCTACCGCTGGCCCTGACTGGCCCCCTCCCTTTTTGACTAAGATACACACAGCATCGACTCGGGCTCTCAGCCCAGCCACAGAATCCCTCCTCCTTTCCTTGTCCACGTGCAGCAGTTCTATTTACATTTACAAACACTAACTATGACAATACTACTCCACGTGGCTACCCTCTTCCTCCTTTCCAGAACACCTTAGTTAATATCCGATCCCCCTGGTTCAGACACGCGCTAGCCACTCTACTGGCCCCTGTGCTGTCCGTGCTGTCCGCGGCGGGTTTGGTAGACTAACGAGACCGTGGCCACAGGTCTCCTTATCCAACTTTGGTCAGACGTTTCCCCCTATACCGGTATCCAGTACATACAGACACACAGAGACATCTTACCTATCGCTGCGCTGTTTGCGGTTTCCTAGGACTCGGTGGTGTCCCAGCTTCCCGGGCTGGGGGTCCGTTTGGGACGAGACGAGGTCCACTGAACAGGAAATCCTGCTTGGCGCCTGAAGATGTCAGCTCACCTTCAACAGACGCCCAACCGGCGGGATCGCTCGCACCTGCAGTCAACCGCTACAGTGTCCAGCAGCCGTTGCCGTACCGGTAAAGGCCTGGATCCTGGACGAGCCCCCAAAAATGTTACCAGAATCCACCTGGTTCACTCGGGACGAGGCCCGGGCCGGCACGGACAAGGATTGACTGGACACGAGTCTCTTCAGGAAAGGCAAACTTTATTGTGACGTCACAGATGCTCACACAGGATTCAATCGCTAAGAGTGAGCCTCGATCTCACTCCGACAAGGGGTCTTATACCCCGAATACATAATTAGGTACATCCCAATTAGCCCACTCTTAGTTGCACCTTCGCCCCATGTCCGGGGAAATGTTGCGGCCGTCACAGCAGCTGATATCCAGAAAGCCTTATTCCAGGGTACTGTGTACTACAAGACAGAGAATGGTGCTGCCCGCGAATCAGATGCAACATGCAGGAAGGACAACCAATCGCAGCACATGACCAGCTATCCTATAGCAGAGCAGGGCGTCTCCTCTGAGCACCAATAGGTAGCGCTGTGGCTCTATTTAAAGGGCTTCCTTTCTCTTAGCAAGTTGCCCTAGCGTGGTTCCTGTTACTCCTAGTGCCTTGTTGTTATTTCTTGATTCCTATTCTGACTGATTTCCTGGTTTATACGATCCCGGCTTGTCTCGACTTCCCTGTATTCTGGCGCCCTGATTTCTGGCATATATAATGGACCTCTATTTCCTTAACCCCTGCCTATGTGTGTTTTGTTGGTTTGCCCTGCTTAACCCGGCCATTATTAAGGACCGGCTAGCTAGAGCATTGTGGGTTACTTTATTCCGCAGGTTGTTTTTGTTTGCACTCCACCACTTTATTTGTGTTCGTCATTCTCAGTATTACTAACCATAACCCGGCCATTTCTAAGGACCGGTTGGTCAGGGTCTGTTGGCTTACAGTCTGCAAGCGGGTTACCCGATCCTGACAGGCTGCTGGTTGGCGTGTGACTGGACCCGGCGGGCTGGATACCAATTTGGTTTGTTTGTAATTGAATTGAGGTATTGAATTGATATTGTTCCACAGGGAATTCGTTCCACGTGGTGCAGTGTTGATATTTTGTTTGGAGAACTGCACGTGGGCAAGGAGGAGGAGAGATTTTTGGAGGTGGGTTGAGAGCCCCGCGCAGTGGTTGCTACGTATCCCGTTTAGATTAAGGGGCCGGCTGGAGAGCTTAGAGCTCCTGGGCCATTGGTAGCTGCAGAATAAGGGGGGCCAACTGGTGGATTTAGTCCCGGGCCATCGTAGGGGCAGATGTGTTGCTAGTAACGGGATAGGCATAGCTAGAACAAAGATAGATAAGATCTTCGAGGAAGTCGGAATATGTTGAAATTGTTTTGATTTCTGCTGAATATATCTGGTATAGTACGTGCGGCTACATGCTTAGCAAGGAAGCAAATCTGAGAGTGGACCCTCGAGGTGCATTTCCGAATTGGGGCGACTCAACCGGTCACCAAAAGGGGAAGCGAATACGTCACGATTGAACTGTTGATTGAAATACCAGACTGTCAATTTGGGGGGGGGGAAATAATGTTTTTGGTTGGTAAAAAAAGTGTTATTTGCATTCTGAAGAAAGTACTGCTAAAGAGGGTAATTATGGGTAATGACTGAGTCATCAAAACCCAAGAAGGCGAAGGATGGGGAAACACCCTTACAGTATATGGTGCACAATTTTAAGGCACTGTATGAAACAAAATGTTACCGGAATCCACCTGGTTCACTCGGGACGAGGCCGGGCCAGCACGGACAAGGATTGACTGGACACGAGTCTCTTCAGGAAAGGCAAACTTTATTGTGACGTCACAGATGCTCACACAGGATTCAATCGCTAAGAGTGAGCCTCGATCTCACTCCGACAAGGGGTCTTATACCCCAGATACATAATTAGGTACATCCCAATTAGCCCACCCGCTGTGACACTATCCCACCCCACGTGGTCCGTACCTCCCATAATCGAATACAAAGACATTCCACACATTGGTCATAAATTGGCAAACTTCATGCTATTCTGACAATAGAGGATTTACACTCTCTCTCGTCTGTTTTCACACTCCTCTTTGTTCAACAGCCTGCTTCTCTGACCTTGATGTATCTATTCTTCATCCTGTCACTTGTGTGCCAGCTACGGCCTGGATCCTCGTTAGGTTTTAATTGCTTTGCTGTTAGTTTAACACATTCCTAGAATTCTATGTAAGCTACATCCTAATTTCAGCTAATATGTACTATTTAGATTCAAGTGAACCAATGTTCTGAGCAAGATGGCCGCCTGGCTCAAGATGGCAGCCATCTCCTGACCTGAGTCCCTTACAGCACCACTATAGTGTGGAATTAAGTAAAGAGAAATTACAGATTCTGTGCACTATAGTCTGGCCAATATTAGTCCTCGAGTGGCCAGAGCAGGGATCTATGGATCCAGTGCTCATTCAAAAAATGCACTCCCAAATCACCTGGAGATATGGACACCCAGACCAGTACCCATATATAGATATGTGGAGGTATTGTGTTAGAGATAAGAGCCACTTTGTGACGCTAGCAGGTCAAAATAAGAAAAGGGTGTCCCTAAATCAATTTAAATCGGAAGGTGAAAATAAGCCGGTTCTAGCGGGGCATCCTGAGGATTCTGATTCTCTTCCGCCGCCTTATCCATCCTGCTATGCGGCGGCCCAGCATGCCTTGGATGCCATGGCTGAGCAGCCGGGAGGGAGGGGGCAGGCTGCTGCTAGTTCTTCCCAGGGCCGGTGCTAGACTATTTTGCGGAAGAAAAAAAGGTGGTAGACACCAGCTACCCAATATCAATTTTATTGTGGCCTAAAGCCAAACTCTAAAAACCAAAGTATGGTGATCACCAAAACAATATCACACAACATGAAAGAAAAGTTAAAAACAACAAGTATTTTTGTTTGTATAAAAGAGTCGACTATGTGTCCAGTAATATAGTTTCACTCACACATGCGACATATATAGAATACTTGGTATGAGTTAGTAAGTGTGAGGTTGGGGCAAAATCGTGCGTAGATGGTCACAATTGATCACGTATATTGAAAATAAAACCCCCAAAAAATGGGGCCTAATCTAGCAGCCTATTATCAGTGAAGTGAATTTGTGGGGGTTTCTTTTTCTTTTCTGGGGTTTTATTTTCAATATACGTGATCAATTGTTGACCATCTACGCACGATTTTTTTCCCCAACTCACATTGCTATCTCAGTAACCAAGTATTCTATATTGTCGCATGTGTGAGTGAACTATATACTGGACACATATGTCGATTCTTATACAAACAAAATACTTGTTTTTAACTTTCTTTATGTTGTGTGTATTTGTTTTGGTGATCACCATACTTGGTTTTTTAGAGTTTTGGCTTTAGGCCACAATAAAATTTGTTTTTCATTTTGTTTTCACTGATGCATTGTGTTCCTACTGACTTGTTCAGTGGTTCAGATTTTTCTTCATACTCAATGGGTTTCAATACCTCCAGCATCTTGTGACACAATTACATTGGTTTCATCTCGTGTATTTCAGGTGTGTCATCACCACTACTTCTGTAGCGGATTATTACTCATAAAAAAACATAGGTCACAAATTGAAACCACCCAATGAGGGATGGTTACCTCACTAAGGTAATCCTGTTGGTCTGTGCATTCAAATCAAAGTGAAACTGAGTAACACAGTCTAGCTAATGTAGGCTACTGAGCGGCAGTTAGCAATATGCCAGGCATTCATACAATCAAATCAAAAAGCATTGAATAATTCATAATCTTCAGAGGACCACCTTAAATGGGTATAGAGGTCGACCGATATGTGAATAATTATGCGCATAAAGTAGCAAGATATTATATAAACTGTGTAAATATCAATTCAATGCTATTAAGGCCTAACAATTGGCTCCTATATATGCTGAGTACATTCATTGAGAAAAAATTGTACTGAAAAATGTAACTGTGCAATCATAGTAACTGCTAAATCAGCGATACAGCATAGATTTATAACCATAGAACCATCAAACAGCACAAAAGCCATACAACAGAGATAGCTACGCCCTCATTGTTAGGGGCAAAATTAGATAGATGCCAAAGTGGGCAAAAGTGACCAGACCCACAATATTAAACTGTTACAAGAACCTCACTCCGACATGTTTCGCCGCCACAGAACCGTGGCTTTTTCAACTCCCATTACGAGAAGTGCCTGGTCCCCTCTTAGCGGACAGGGAGCCAGGGCCAACCCAGTTTACGTATGTCCCGTTTACCACCACTGATTTGTTTAATTGGAAGACCCATACCCAGGGCCGGTGCTAGACTATTTTGTGCCCTAGGCAAGACCAGCTACTTGAACCCCCACCCCCCCAAAAAAAGAAAGCTCACATGGGTATATTTGCCCCCAGCTCTCACATGGGTATATTGCCCCAGCTCTCACATGGGTATATTTACCCCCAGTTCTCACATGGGTATATTTACCCCAGCTCTCACATGGGTATATTTACCCCCATCTCTCACATGGGTATATTTCCCCCCAGCTCTTACATGGGTATATTTCCCCCATAGCTCTTACATGGGTATATTTTCCCCCAGCTCTTACATGGGTATATTTGCCTCCAGCTAACACATGGATATATTGCCCCAGCACACACATGGATATCTGCCCCAGCTCACACATGGATATCTGCCCCAGCTCACACATGGATATCTGCCCAGCACACACCTGGATATCTGCCCCAGCACACACCTGGATATCTGCCCCAGCACACACCTGGATATCTGCCCCAGCACACATCTCGATATCTGCCCCAGGCTCCCCAGCTCACACGTGGGTATCTGCCCCAGCTCACACGTAGGTATTTGCCCAGATCACACGTAGGTATCTGTCCCAGCACACACGTGGGTATCTGCCCCAGCACACACGTGGGTATCTGCCCCAGCACACACGTGGGTATCTGCTCCAGCACACACGTGGGTATCTGCCCCGGCACACACGTGGGTATCTGCCCCAGCACACACGTGGGTATCTGCCCCAGCACACACGTGGATATCTGCCCCAGTCTCACACATGGGTATCTGCCCCAGGCTCCCCAGCTCACACGTGGGTATCTGCCCCAGGCTCCCCAGCTCACACGTGAGTATTTGCACCAGGCTCCCCAGCTCACACATGGGTACTTGGCCGGCATCAAGGAGATGGAGGCGTGGACTTGGTGCAGGAAGCTGGAAGCACCAAGTCCACGCCTCCGTCTCCTTGACGCTGGCGGCGACGCCGGCACATATTGGGGCTGGCGGCAGCACGCTGCCGCCCCAGGGCCAATTTTTTTTATTTTTTTTTAAATGGTTGGGCCGGCTGCGCCCTAGGCAGGCACTGCGCTCTAGGTGCCCGCCTAGCTGGCCTAGTGGCAGTGCCGGCCCTGCCCATACCCCTCCCTATTCTGTAAATCCCGCAGCTGTGACTAGCATGGTAGAATCTGTCATGCTCACGCACAATCCAACGTGGGCAGACTGTCAGCAGCTATTGCTAACAATGTTTACTACTGAAGAAAGAGCCCGTATAAATAGCAACGCCCGCAAACTTTTATTAGCCCAAGCAGTTGAAGACAGTAAACCAAACCCAGAAGCATGGGCTGAGGAGCACTACCCCAAAACTGACCCTAAGTGGCCGTACAATACTGAAGTGGGTATAGCTCATCTTCAGAGCTACCGGGTGTCAGTGTTAATTGGAATAAAAGCGGGAGGAAAGAAGCCTACAAATATTTATTTATTTATAAAGGATTTTACCAGGAAGGATACATTGAGATTTCTCGTTTTCAAGTATGTCCTGGGTTCAAGAACATTGAGTGGTTACAGAAATACAAAATAGTAAAATGCAAGATATCAACACAAAACCAAATATACAGATTAACAGAAAAATAAATATGTAGGAAATAAAGTCATTATGTTACATGTTTACAGGTGCATCCGTATTGAGGTATGTTAATAGGGAACTCTTAAGGGACTTTAGACTGGGATGGGAAAAATAGCCGAAGTAATGCAAGACCCGAAAGAGTCCCCAAGTGCATTCTTAGAAAGATTACTAGATGCAGAGTACATAGCCTGATAGATCCAGAAGCACTGGAGAATCAGCGGCTAGTGAACTCTTCCTTTGTGAGCCAAGCTCAAAGAGATATACGTAACAAGATACAAAAGATAGATGGGTTTTTAGGAAAAGGAATTAGTAGAGATCGCTAATAAGGTATATCATAACAGAGATCTAGAAGAAAAACGTGAGGAAATACGGAGACAGAGAGGGCATACCGGAGTTGTAGCTGTGAACATGGGCAGAGGCAGAGGGGCTCAGGATGGGGATAGAGGAAGAGGGGGAAGAGGCAGGGGTACCCCGGGGGCAAATTGGGGCGCAATCAGTGCTCATTCTGTAAAGGTGAAGGTCACTGGCGTAGAGATTGTCCCGTATTACTCGAAAGAAATGGGGACAGGGTGAACAGACAGATACGGGAGCATCAAATGTTCAAGTAACAAACGGGAGGTACGAGAGAAATGATGCCGGTGGAGCCGGGTTTGTAGGTCTGGCGGGAACTTCTTTTGAATGACAAGGTGCATATTGACACAGACCTGGGCTCATCCTACTCGGTAATCACGAGCCCACGGTCATTGTGAGAGTGGGAGACAAGGATGAAATTTTTATGGTTGACACTGGGGCTGAATATTCTGTTGTAACGCAGCGACTTGCACCACCGATGGGTGACGAGGCTGATATAATGGGTGCAATGGGGGTATCTGCTAAGTATCCTTTTCTCGCTTCACGTAAATGCAGTCTGGGAGGGCATAATGTTGAACACCAATTCCTATATATGTCCGATCCAACTCCTGGGGCGGGACATCCTCTGCAAATTGCAAACTCAAATGACGTTCCTTCCCGGGGGTCACGCTAGATTAGACCTGCCTGAAGGCGGCAGCTCTGTTCGACAGCATAACCCGGCCAGCCTAGAGACCCAACCAATAAAAATTGCAGTGATTATGCCTAGAGAAGAAGAATGGGGCACAGCACCAACCGTGCCGGGCGCACCAGATCCATACGCACTACTACTGGGCAGTCCCGGAGTGTGGGCGGAGGACAACCCGCCTGGCTTAGCAGTGAATATCCCTCCAGTGTATGTTGATTTAAAACCTGGCGCAACGCCTGTGGCTCTGAGACAGTATCATATACCACAGAAAGCTAAACAAAATATCCAGACACATTTGCAGAGACTGAAAGATCACGGGATACTGAAATTTTTTGTGTCACCATGGAACACACCGTTATTGCCAGTACAAAAAGAAGGGACTCAGGAGTACTGCCCAGTCCAAGAACTAAGGCCAGTTAATGAAGCGACAGTAACTTTACACCCTGTGGTTCCCAATCCATACAATTTATTGGCATTAACCCCTTAACACAGCAGGACGTTCCATGCCGTCCTGCATTTGGCGGGCTTTAACGCCGCAGGACGGTATGGAACGTCCTCGGCTTTAGGAGCCCAGCCGGAGGTTATACTCACCTCCCCGGCGGCTCCCATGCAGATCTGGCTTCTATGAATGGCAGCCCCCACCTCTGGGTCCCCCCCGCGTCAACTGACTCATCGCACTATGCGCAATGATGTCAGTTAACTGGGGAAGCCCCTGGCTGCAAAGGGATTTCCTATGGAAATCCCATAGAGGAGATAGGGGGGTCCTTTGAACCTCTTTATCTCCTGATCAGTGGCAGCTAGGGGGTCATGCCTGATATCGTTGGAAAGGTCTGAGCCTGGCCTTTCCAACGATATCAAACATGACAATGATAAAAGTAAAGTTAAATTGTTTAAAAATAAAAATAAAAAAATTAATTAAAAACTTTTTTTATGCAGCATTGTTGCTCACATTTCAATTATAATGTGAACAATGATACTTCACCAATGATTTTTTTTTGGGGGGGTTTAGCTAAAATCACGTAATTTCTCCCCCCCCAAAAAAATAGGGTTCCCAAGTCTACCCCATAGACTATAACCGCAAAGGATCGGATAATTAAATGTGAAAAAAAAATACTTTACACACTGTGGATGATTGAAATTTTATTGAAAATTCACATTTTTTTTACATTTATTGTTATAGCATTCTGGCAGGACATGACGTATATATATAATTATGATATATTATTAATCTGCCGAGTCTGCTGGAAAGAACGATATATAATTTTCCTGGGTGGTATAATAATACGTGACTTACCGCGTTTAAACATGATGAGCAAAAACTTCAGCAAACTTCACATCCCGGAGATACCAAATACTATACAGTTCTTGATTTAAAAGACGCTTTCTTTTGCATCCACCTTGCTCTCACAAGCCAACCTTTTTTTGCGTTTCAGTGGGAAGACTCCAAGTCAGGAGTGCGTCATAAGATGACATGGACACGCCTTCTAAGGTTTTAAGAACTCGCCCACAATTTTTGGTTGCGCGCTGAGCCAGGACCTCCTGTCCTTCAACTCTCAGCCAGACAAAGTTGTATTATTGCAATATGTCGATGATCTGTTGCTTGCCTCCCCTACAGAAAAAGACTGTTTATCCGCAACTAAAGCGCTTCTACAGTTACTGTGTCAAGCAGGCTACAAAGTCTCTAGAAAGAAAGCACAAGTTTGCAAACAAAGTGTAAAATATCTCGGCTTCCAATTGACAGGTACCAAGTGTGCACTGAGCCCAGAACAAAAAGAAGCGGTATGCCGAATCCCCCAGCCGAAGACACGCAGATAGATCCGTGAATTCCTGGGTGCTGCTGGGTTCTGCCGTCTGTGGATCCCCAACTTTGCTGAAATTGCCAAGCCCCTCCACCAAGCTACCAAGGGGGGAGAGCATGATCCATTCCTGTGGGAAGAAGAACAGACGGCCTCCTTCCTGCAGCTGAAGACCCTTCTAATGGAAGCCCCAGCATTGGGCTTGCCAGATCATAGCAAGCCCTTCCAGCTCTATGTGCATGAACACAACCAGACTGCAACGGGAGTCCTGATCCAGAATCTGGGGTCATGGCCAAGGCCTGTGGCCTACCTCTCCAAACAGCTTGACCCCGTGGCCTGCGGCCTACCCCCTTGTCTAAGAACCGTGGCCGCTACAGCAATGCTAATCTCGGAAGCTGACAAGTTGACCCTGGGACAAGTCCTTCATGTCAAAGTGCCACATGCAGTCAAGGCTCTGCTAGATGTCAAAGGCAGTTACTGGTTCAGCAATAGCCGGATGATGAAATATCAAGCAATGATGTGTGAGAATCCACAGCTTCATTTGGACCTCATCGTTACCTTGAATCCTGCTACCTTACTACCTGACTCTGAAGAAGATATAAATCATGAATGCATTCAAGTCATGGAAGAAGTATTCAGCAGCAGACCAGATTTGAAAGATGTACCCCTAGACAAATATGACCTACAACTCTTCACTGATGGAAGCAGTTTTATGAATGAAGGAAAGAAAGTATCCGGCTATGCAGTGGTTACCATGAATGGGATTCTAGAATCAGAGTCCTTACCAGGCCACACGTCAGCACAACTAGCAGAGATAATTGCCCTGACAAGGGCTCTGGAAATATCCGAAAGTAAAAGAGTGAACATCTATACCGACTCCAAATATGCTTTTATGACTGTCCATGCTCATGGAGCTCTATATAAAGAAAGAGGCTTCCTATCTTCATCAGGAAAACAAGTCAAATATTCCAAAGAAATTATGGCACTCCTGGAAGCAGTATGGAAACCTAGTGCCATCAGTGTCATGCACTGCAGAGGTCATCAGAAAGGTCATGACGAAATACCCAAAGGAAACTGTCACATTCAGTCTCAATGGCGGTACCCGGCATGCGCCGAATAATACCCAAGTACAAGTAAAAGCCCCTATATGCAGAGACGCAGGACACAATAACCATAGAAACGTGAAATAACCACAGGAGACACTGGGGACCTCTGCACGGCTATACCGAAAGAAGCCCTATGCTGATAGACCAGACCTTAGAGTGGCCGGATCTGCTCTAATGGAAAAGTGTTACCTAGTAGCGTGCAGCGTCCTAGGGAGAACACAGAATACCAGAAGGAGTTATACTCTACAACTTGCAGGGAAGGACTTTAATCACCAAACCCGTGGTCAGCAGGGACACACAACAAAACAATAAATCAATATGCACGGTACAGACAAGGATATCCAATAGAGTAGTCAGTGAGTAAGCCAGGAGTCAAAACCAGAATGTTTTTTTATATTTCAAATTTTTTTTATTTTGCAATAAACAAAAGGTCACAAACCGACCAGTCAGATGGCCTCACAGGGCCAAATGAGATACTCACAAAGCAAGCACATAAAACATAAGGGGGGGGGGTTCACATAGGAAACTACAGAAAATCGAAAAAGAATGGGGGGGGTGTAGAAACTCGTCATCCTGCAAAAACAAAAGAGAGTGATGGAGTTCGCTGATGGGGCACCAGGGAAACAAACAAAACAAAGAAAAAAAAAAAAAAAAAATGGGGGGTAGTGAGGGACTGCCAAACATATCGTGGCATTCCTGGCTCGCCCCAGCAACCTAAAGGGAACCGAGGGCCATGGAAGGGGCCGCGTGGCCAGGAGACCTGGGGCCAAAAGGGTGTACAGAGCCTAGGTAGCCACCCTAGCGGCTCTCCCAGGCTGCCTCCAAATGTCCCCACCCAAAAAAAAAAAAAAGGGGGGGGGGGTGGGGAGTCCCAGTGCTCCAACAGATGAACAACATTAAACCCACAGAATCGGCAAGCAGGACCATAAAATCGTTCAGGAGTACATAAAGAGGGGAAACAAAAATTAAAAGGGTGGGAACACAGATCAGACATGTACGAGAATCACAGCTAATCACAAACATCAAAACACGTCCTCAAGTTGCATCAAAATAAAGCAAAAGTCCTCAGATAATAACGGTATCCCAGAATGATGGGGGGGGGATCTCACACAAAGTTGCTGAAAAAAAAAAAAAAAATTGAGAGTCCACAACACAGGAAAAAATGGGGGGGGGGGGTCTCATCGAAAAAAGGAAAAACTCTGCATGTTAAGGGGTGAATAACAGTGGGGGTGAAAAAACACAGCAACGGTGATAAAGGGTCTCATCAAATAGCAGGAGGGATGTCATCATGGAGGGGGTCATTTCTCAGAGAAGGTGGGGGGAATAAAACATCAGCCTCAGACATTGCAAGGGTAACAGACGGTTTGGGGGAAAAGTACATCAGTCAGCCTGGGTCCCGCAACTGAACCTGTGAGGCTGAGGCTGGCAGAGCACCTGTATGCACCAGGCGAGACACCAGAGCTCGCGCTTCATCAAGGGTCGTCGCTGTGAGGACCCACCTTTAGAAGATACAAGGAGAGAGCCCGAAGATCCCCAGCGGTAGCGGACATCGTGCAAGCGCAACAAGGCGGTGACCTCTCCTATAGCGTCTACGGGCTGCCAGCATTAAAAAAGGCAGATCTCGGAAGATGGTGATTGTATCAGCATCGTGATTTACCCGGAAAGCAGGACTGACGGCCTGTAGGATACGGGAATGAGAGGTCACATCTCGGAGCACCAGAAGGACGTCTCGGGAGGCCAATGCCGGTGCTGCAGCCACCTTCCGAAGGCGCATGACCGACAAAACAGGTGACCCTGTGACATCGGTAGGGGTCTGCAGGATTCGGTCCACCAAGCCAACCGCATACTGGAAAAGCCCCTCCTCGGCTATATTCTCAGGAACCCCCCGAAGTCGCAGATTTTTCCGTCGGTGCCTAGATTCCAGGGCCAACACTGCGGCGTTTAGGTGAGTAACCTGCTGTCGGAGATCCGCAACCTGGGCATCCGTCGCTACCTGCACCCCCTCCACCTTTAGGGTACGGGCATCCACGTCGTCAATACGGGACTGGAGCGTCACCACGGCTGAACGAACCTCCTCAAAACCAGAATGTTTACCTTATACATGCAGAAAATCCGTTAGCCAGGCCAGAGGGTCAAAACCATATAATCAGTCTGAACATGAAACAAACGAAGGAGAAACACTTGAACTGATTACATGTAAAACACTGGACATGAACTGGAACCTAGGCTAACTAAAGAAACACCGACAGATCAAAGAAATAAGGTAAACAATAAAACATAGACTTGACCAGACAGAACAACAGGGAGCTCTCAGGAACGTGAAGTCAGCAGCAAACAAAGACTGAAAAATAACCAGATGAAAGAGCATTGTGATATGGGCCCATGGTTTTAAATAGTGATATGGGCTGATCACTTCCCTAACAGCAGATCTTAACAGGCAGACTCTTAACCCCTGAGCTGCATCCCAGGGAAAAGCAACATAGAAACACATGGGAACATAGACATGAGGAATACAGAGGGCAGGGGGACAGGGATGGAACGTGGAAAACGTGACAGAAACAGATTAGCAGACCAAGCTGCTAAAGCGGCAGCAAAGCCTATGGCAAGTGAATATCTGCTTCTGCATCCAGTCTCCAAAGTCCTCCTCAGCAAGCAGAACGAGGATGACTGCAGCTCTATGCCAAATTATGAATTCTATATGAACTGGAGAAAATACGACCACGATGGTGAATTTATTTAAATAATGCTACGCAGATGGGATGCAAACTTTGACTTGCTCGAAGACAACCATGACTACATTCAGTGGCTTTTCCCCACTAACGAACAAGGCCGAACTTTCTACTCAAAGCCACTGACTCTTCAAGAAAAGAATCTTATGTGTAACACCTCAGAAATTCAGCAAAGGCTCCGCAGGGCCTACAAGATGATGCTGAAGTTCTTCGGCGTAAAAGTAGTAGGGGAGTATGGAGAAGAAAATGGACAGGTTGAAGTTGAACGGGCAGAAAATTTCGCCGAACGGTTCGACAATCTGACAATCAACACTCATAATGGCAATTATTCAATAGGGGACTCAAATATTACTATAATTATATCTTTAGAAGAGATTATCAATCGTTCAGCAACAAAGAAACTACACAGGCATGCTTGTCCCTTATACAAAACATATAACCTATATTAAGCTGTGGTCAATCCCATTGTGCTGGACTCAAACAAAGACCAGAGGAGAAAAAAAAAATAACCGACCACACCTCTTTTGGGAAAATGTATAATTTATATTAAGGCAGATTGAAGACGCCAATCACCTTGATACACTAGTTTTTTTATATCATATCATTCATTCCTTTATAGCATCCTAACAGAACAACAAAAATAACTACATATTCCTTTATCCAACTTGCATTCCAAAAAAAACTCACATTTAGATCAGGAAGAGAGATAAAAGAAAATGTATCGCAAGCATGAATTAAGGGAGGGCTGCTTCCTTTTACAGCAGTTTAGGGGGAGAAACACAGACACACGGCATTCAACTCTTTTTTATACTGGCAAAGCGACATATTCCAAAGGAAATCAGTCCCTATACACACAGAAACACAGACAGCTGTACAGTGTAATAAAATACAAAACAAAGATAAACACATACATTAATTAGTAAAGACAAACAGTGAAATAAACAGACGTAATCAATGGCAAGAAACAATAGAAAAAAAATAAAACCAACATGCAAACTGAAAGAAAAAACAGTTTGCAAATCCTTTAGAATCAGTTAGGTTATAAAATAAAACAGCGCGCAAACATACAGCAACGTGAGCAAAAAATGGCAAGAACGGATAAAAATTGTAATAGCGCATAAAAAAAAATTGCTCTTCAATGGGAGAACAAGAAACCATTTTGCTATATAAGAAGAAATTAGACAAATCTAATCAATTAAAATAAAATGCTCCAATGACAAGCAGATATGGACGAGTCAAAAAACTCCAGAATGGAAGTACAAGACAGATAGACACAGAATGGAGTTACAAAACAACTAGAAACATCTCTTTTTTTTTTATGAGTTCAATTTCCAGCATTATACAATACATTATACTCAGCACAGCGGGCGAGTTCAAACAACACACGTGAGGTCCTCAAACGATATTTCCTTTACTACAATACACAAAATTACAAGACAAAGAGTGTCCAACCTTGCACCAAAAAAAAACAAGATCTGAACCATAGCTTTAACTTCAAGGAAAATAAACAAAAACCAAGCCTGGAGGCAAGTTTGCAAAATCTGAACAAGCAAATGTAAGGGTACATTTTAATGGCAAATCCCAAATCGGACACCAACAGTTAAATTTAAATTTTAGATAAACAATAACAAATTCCCTAATATAATTACCATATATGGATGCCATAAACCTTTTTCAAGTTTCTTCTTATATATCAAAATGGAAGTACGATGCTGCGCTATGCTGCACCACGCTGCGCTACGCCATGGCAAGATTCCCCGTTTGCATAGGGAATAAAATCGAATAGAATAAAAATCCCCCTCTCCTCCCTCCATAGCTCCTCCCCTGCCCCGCAGCAGCTCTAGGAGAGGGGAGGGGGATGTGATTTGTGTCCAGAGAGAGAAGATGACAGTAAACGGCAGGTAAAGGGGGGGGGGGTTTCAGCAGAATATGAAGCCCTGTCTGCTTACTGCTGTTTAAAGTGGACCTTTCCTTAACCAGCACTGCGGTGATAGAAATTTGTCATTGAGCTGCCTGGCTCCTGGTGAGGCTGCTTGCGTGCAGGTCACACTCGGTCCGGCCAGTCAGGTGGTACTGAGTCTCAGTACCACCTGACTGGCTGAACCACGTGACACGCATGCACGCAGCTGCCCGCCCTTTCGTTAACATGGACTGTCACTCTATTTTGGACTGAACCACCCACCGGGAAGGGAATCAAAGCCACAGTGCACCCTCTGGCCGTGGCACCCCACTGCTGACAAGATGGCTCCACGCACACAGGCACAGCCGTGATCCTAACGTGGCCTGGAGGGACCTCCTGCTGAGTCTGTACACAGTCCCTGCTGACTCTGCACACAGCCCTACCGCGGACAGAGGCCGGTAAATGTAGAATAAATAATTGCTGTGTGCTCATATACACTCGGTTTGCTGGGAGTTTTATTGCAGTGGATTCTGATGCACTCATACACACCACACATTGCATTGCTGGGAGTTTTATTGCAGTGGATTCTGATGCACTCATACACACCGCACATTGCATTGCTGGGAGTTTTATTGCTGTGGATTCTGATACGCTGACACACACCACACATTGCATTGCTGGGAGTTTTATTGCAGTGGATTCTGATGCACTCATACACACCGCACATTGCATTGCTGGGAGTTTTATTGCTGTGGATTCTGATATGCTGACACACACACACCACACATTGCATTGCTGTGAGTTTTATTGCTGTGAATTCTGATGCACTCATACACACCGCACATTGCATTGCTGGGAGTTTTATTGCTGTGGATTCTGTGATACACACTGCATATTACTGTGAGTTTTATTGCCCTGGAGCTCTGGGATACGCTCATACACACTGCACATTACTGTGAGTTTTATTGCTGTGCAGTTATGTGATATGCTCATACACACTGCACATTTCTGTGGGTTTTATTGCTTTGCAGCTCTGATATGCTCATACACAGTGCCCATTTCTGTGGGTTTTATTGCTATGCAGCTCTGTGATACGCTCATATGCAGTGTACGTTTCTGTGGATTTTATTGTTCCATCAATTAGAGCGGCTGTGATCCCGCTTACTTGACATGCGTGTCTGTTCTTTGTAAAAATACTTGAATTTAAAAATTTCATAATTTTCTTTATCTCAATAGATACATTTGAAATGGTATACAAAATATACAAGTAGGCACTTGTTATCCACTTTTAATATAAAGAGAGGAAAAGGCGGAGCTCTAAGAGGAAAAGGTGGAGCTTAAAGAGGAAGGGTGGGGATTAACCAGGAAGAGGTGTGCCCTTGACAGGAAGGGGTGCATCAAATTTTAATTAGGGGGTGCACGCGTTTAGTCAGGCCTAGGGCAGCACAAAACCTAAATACACCACTGACTCCAAGTGAGGTCTCACCAGTGCTCTGTACAGTGGCATGAGCACTTCCCTTTTCCTACTGCTAATACCTCTCCCTACACAACCAAGCATTCTTTTAGCATTTCCTGCTGCTCTATTACATTGACTACTTACTCTTAGATCCTCTGAAATAATAACCCCTAAATCCTTTTCCTCAGATGTTGAGGTTAGGACTGTATCAAATATTCTATATTCAGCCCTTGGGTTTTTACGTCCCAGGTGCATTATCTTGCACTTATCCACATTAAAACTCAATTGCCACAGCTCCGACCATTTTTTTAGTTTACCTAAATCATTTGTCATTTGGCTGATCCCTCCAGGAACGTCAACCCTGTTGCAAATCTTTGTGTCATCAGCAAAAAGACATACTTTTCCATTAATACCTTCTGCAATATCACTAATAAAATATTAAAGAGAATGGGTCCAAGTACTGACCCCTGAGGTACCCCTCTGGTAACAAGACCTTGCGCCGAATAAACTCCATTTACCACAACCCTCTGTTGCCTGTCACTCAGCCACTGCCTAATCCATTCAACAATATTGGAATCCAATCTCAAAGATTGCAATTTATTGATAAGCCTTCTATGCGGAACAGTATCAAAAGCCTTACTGAAATCTAAATATGCAATGTCTACTGCACCACCTGTGTCTATTATTTTTGTTACCCAATCAAAAAAATCAATAAGATTAGTTTGGCATGATCTCCCTGAGGTAAACCCATGTTGTTTCTGATCCTGTAATCTATGTGTTTTTAGATGTTCAACAATCCTTTCCTTTAACATGGTTTCCATTAATTTCCCCACTACTGACGTAAGACTAACTGGCCTATAGTTCCCCGATTCCTCCCTACTACCCTTCTTGTAAATGGGCACAACATTTGCTAATTTCCAGTCTTCTGGGACGACTCCCGTTAGCAAGGATTGGTTAAATAAATCTGTTAACGGTTTTGTTATTACATCACTGAGCTCTTTTAATAATTTAGGGTGGATCCCATCAGGCCCCATTGACTTATTTGTCTTTACTTTAGACAGCTGCTGTAGAACCTCCTCCTCTGTAAACTCATATGTAAATGTCTCGTTAGTGTTTCCTCCTAACTGAGGTCCCTTTCCTTCCTTTTCTTCTGCAAAGACTGAACAAAAATATTCATTGAGGCAGTCAGCGAGACTTTTATCCTCTTCTACATACCTTCCTTCCTTTGTTTTTAATCTAACTAATCCTTGTTTTACTTTTCTCGTTTATGTATCTAAAAAATGTTTTGTCCCCCTTTTTTACTGACTGAGCTATTTTCTCTCCTGCGTGTGCTTTGGAAGCTCTTATAAATTGCTTTGCCTCTTTCTGCCTAATCTTATAGGTTTGCCTATCTTCTTCACTCTGAGTTTTTTTATAATTATTGAATGCTGTCTTTTTGTTCTTCACTATTTTGGCCACTTCTGCAGAGTACCACAGTGGTTTCTTCCCTTTTTTGTTTTTGCTAACAAGCCGAATGCAATTGCCTGTGGCCTTCAATAATGCTTCCTTTAAATAATCCCATGTCTCCTGGACTCCCTTTAAACTCCTCCAGTCTGATAATGACTCCTTCACACAAAATCTCATTTTAGAAAAATCTGTTTTTTTAAAGTCTAAAACTTTTGTTTTTGTGTGGTGCGGCTCCATCCCTGTTCTTATATTAAACCATACTGACTGGTGATCACTAGATCCCAAATTTTCACCTACAACAACGTCCGATACCAAATCTCCATTTGTGAGTATTAAATCCAATATGGCCTCTTTACGGGTCGGCTCCTCAACTACTTGTGTTAGAGATAATCCCAGTAGGGAGTTTAGAATATTTGTACTCCTGGTGCACCCAGCTGTTTTGGTTTTCCAGTTCACATCAGGAAGATTAAAGTCCCCCATGATAATAACTTCCCCCTTCATTGCCATTTTGGCTATTTCCTCAAACAGCAGATTATCTAGCTCTTCTACTTGTCCAGGGGGTCTATAGATCACACCTACACGAGCTACTCTATGATTGCCAAATGTTAGCGTAACCCAAACTGACTCTATGTTCACCTCGCTCACTTTTATTTGGTTCGTTTTTATGTTGTTTTTCACATACAGGGCCACTCTTCCTCCTTTCCTACCTTCTCTGTCTTTTGTATATAATGAGTACCCCGGTATTGTTATGTCCCAGTTATTTTTCTCACTGAACCATGTCTCAGTAACCGCCACTAAATCTACTTTTTCAGCTGCCATCATTGCCTCCAGTTCATTGATTTTATTGACTAAACTGCGAGCATTTATAGACACGACTCTGAGCTTGTCATGTTTTTTCCCCGCATGTTGCTTGCACCCTCCGATTTAGTTTTGGGGGACAATCAGGCAGATTGTTTTTTACCCTTTTGTCCCCCCCTCCTAGTTTAAATATTTCTTTGTGAAACCTTTGAACTTCTCACTGAGAACATATGTTCCCCTAGGAGTAAGATGCAAACCATCTTTTTTATACCAGTTCCTTTCTGCTCCAATTAGAGCTATCATGGGACACAAAGCCAAATCCTTGCTCCCGACACCATTCCCGAAGCCACAAATTAAATTCCCTATTGCGCATCTGCCTATCCTGAATGTTATGCACAGGCAAAACTTCAGAGAATGACACAGTGGACGCAATCTGCTGTATTTCACCTCCAAGAACACAAAAATCTTCCTTAATCTTATTGCTACATACCCCTGGGGTGTAGGGGATATATAGTTGTCTATGTGAATGTATGGCTGTGCGTGTGTGTGTGTGTAAAATTTGCATGTATTTGTCTATAAACAGGCTGCTGTGTGTAAAATTCTGCATCTGTGTCCTTGTCGCAGTCCATCGTTGCCCCTCAAACTCTGGGCTCTGCTGGTTGGGCATGTCAAACTCTGGGCTCTGCTGGGCATGTGAAATGGTTTGGTTTCGTTAAGAAAAATACAGTTAATTTATATTTGTTCAATAGAGTTAATTTAAAATTGTTTAATACAGTTTATATTTATTTTACCTGTACTAGTGGTGCTTTTCAAACTTTATTCTTGAAAAATAAAGAAATTTAGCAGTTTCATGTTGTGGCGATTTTTTTTGGGGGGGGGGTGCAAGTAGCTGGTCTTGCCTAGGGCGCAAAATAGTCTAGCACCGGCCCTGGCGGGCGGCAGTATCTACCTTGGAGGCCGGCGCATAGGTACAGCGAATTACACTGTCTGACCATGCCCACACGCATGGAAGCGCCGGATTAAGACGCGTGTGGGCAGAGATCCTCAGACTTCAGCAGCACGTGATCATCTCTCCTCCTGCCGGGACAGGGACCACCAGCCACTTGCCTGCCTGTCCCATCACCATTGGGATCACCTGAATACTGTAGGGTCAGTCAATGTGTCACACTCACTACATTTACTTAGCAATTAATGTCACCAGCGCAGCTCCTCTAACTACTCAGTGTACCGACTGGGTGGAGTAGAGGTAATGTCACTGCTCTGCATGGAGAGAGCCTGTGGAGTCATGGGTTCAATCCCAGCAAGGAACCTCTCCAGTAAGTGTCCTTGGCAAGACACCTAACGGTACATACTCGCCACCCAGGACATACTTGAAAACGAGAGAAATCTCAATGTATCCTTCCTGGTAAAATCCTTTCACAAAAAACTACTCGGCAAATCTATCACCAAGAACACTGGAAATGTGGATTGCCAGTGTTCTTTGTGATCGCTTTCTGTGTAGTTAGCAGACGATGTCACCATTGCAGCTCATCTGCCGTTCTCCCAGTAAGGCTGTCTGCTCTAAGTAAATGTAGTGAGTAAATGCAGCCTGTCAGCCCCTGAGATAAAGCGATCGCACTGATCCCTCAGGCTTTCCCTGCTCTGAGGATGCGATGCAGCAGATTTCAAATGCAGACTTCATGAATCAAGAAGTGCCTGGCCCTGTTTGCTACAGGAGATCATGCCATGCACAGAGTGCACACTCACCCTCAATTCATGGGGAGGGGGGCAGCACTCAGCACTCCACCTGGCTGCATCACAGCATCTGACAACGCAGTAAGTGGCTGTGAGTGCTGCTGTAACATTGGCAAGGGAGGACACAGTAAACGGGGGAGTTTTACTTTCGGGGTCCAGCTCTTTCCACCATCAAATGGGAATTGCCAGGAGGAGATATTGACACAGTCAAGCTGCAGAGTTGTTTAGCAGACAGGACACCTTTTTAGGAAGGAAGTCTGGCCCCATTTTTTTGTTTGAAAGTTTGAGAATTTTTAAAGTGTATTATGCAGCGTGACAGGGATTTTTACCAAGTGTGGCATAAAAAAAAGTTGTTTAAGAATAGTTGTTCAGCTTTCAGGCACTTTCTCTAACATTAATCCCCATTATCCAATTTTATAAAGAAAATTACAAACCAACCCTGTGTTTGTCGAGTACATACTGTGTGTGTGTGTGTGTGCGCATCAGAGACGAGTATGTGGTGTGTGTGTTTCAGAGTATGTGTTGTGTGTGTGTGTGTGTCAGAGTATGTGGTGTGTGTTGTATATGAAATGAATATCGATGGCATTTAACACACATGTGTCTGTACAAATGTTTGGCTACAGTGGCAAGAAAAAGTATGTGAACCCTTTGGGATTACGTGGAGTTTTGCATGAATTGGTCATAAAATGTGCTCTGATCTTCATCTAAGTCACAAAAATTTGAAAAACACAGTCTGCTTAAAATAATACAAACACAAACATTATATGTTTTCCTGTGTTTATTGAACATAACATGTAAACATTCACAGTGCAGAGTGGAAAAAGTATGTGAACCCCTAGCCTAATGACTTCTCCAAAAGCTAGTTGGAGCCAGGACTGAGCCAACCTTGAGTCCAATCAGTGTGATATTATTGGATGTGTTGCTGAAAGCTGTCCTGCCATTTAAAAACACACACCAGTTTTGGGTTTACTGGTTTCAAGAAGCACTGCCTGATGTGAACCATGCCTCACAGAAAAGAGCTCTCAGAAGACCTACGATCAAGAATTGTTGACTTGCATGAAGCTGGAAAGGGTTACAAAAGTATCTCTAAAAGCCTTGATGTTCATGTGTCCAGACTGTCTACAAATGGAGAAAGTTCAGCACTGTTGCTACTCTCCCTAGGCGTGGTCGTCCGGTAAAGATGACTGCAAGAGCACAGCGCAGAATGCTTAATGAGGTAAAGAAGAATCCTTGAGTGTCAGCTAAAGACTTACAGAAATCTCTGGCACATGCTAACATTTTTGTTGACACATCTACAATAAGGAAAACATTAAACAAGAATGGAGTACTTGGGAGGACACCACGGAGGAAGCCATTGCTGTCCAAAAAGAACATGGCAGCACGTTTGAAGTTTGAAAAAGAGCACCTGGATGTTCCACAGCACTACTGGCAAAATATTCAGTGGACAGATGCAACCATAATTGAGTTGTTTGGAAAAAAACACAAAACACTATGTGTGGAGAAAAAAAGGCACAGCACACCAACATCAAAACCTCATCCCCACTGTAAAACATGGCGGAGGGAGCATCATGGTTTGAGGCTGCTTTGCTGCCTCAGGGACTGGACGGATTGTTATCATTGATGGATGGAAAAATGAATTCCAGAGTTTATCAAGACATTTTGCAGGAAAACGTAAGACCATCTGTCCGCCAACTGAAGCTCCGCAGAGGATGGATGATGCAACAGGACAATGACCCAAAGCATACAAGTAATTCAACAAAAGAATTAACAACAAAACAAAATACGCCTTCTGGAGTGGCCCAGTCAGAGCCTGACCTCAACTTGATTGAAATGCTGTGGCATGACCTTAAGAGAGCGATTCACACCAGAAATCCCAAGAATATTGCTACACTGAAACAGTTTTGTGAAGAGGAGTGGTCCAAAATTACTCCAGATCGTTTTGCAGGTCTGATCTGCAACTACAGGAAATTTTGGTTGAGGTTATTGCTGCCAAAGGAGGGTCAACCAGTTATTAAGTCCAAAGGTTCACATACTTTTTCCACCCTGCACTGTGAATGTTTACATGTTCTGTTCAATAAAACCATGAAAACATATAATTTTTGTGCTGTATTATTTTAAGCAGACTGTGTTTTTCAAATTGTTGTGACTTAGATGAAGATCGGAGCACATTTTCTGACCAATTCATGCAAAACTCCACATAATCCCAAAGGGTTCACATACTTTTTCTTGCCACTGTATGTGTGTGTGTCTTAAATGAAAAAAAAAAGAGAACTTGGCTGCCATGTATCTATATGCCCGGGCAGTGGCGTAAGTAGAAACCTGAGGGCCCCGGTGCGAGAATCCATGAAGGGCCCCCCCCCAAAAATTCCATATTTTAACTTTTTTCCCCTGAAAGATAAAAAGATAGTACACCATTTATATTAATTAGTTCAATTTAGGTCACCACCATATAGAAAACCCCCCCAGTAATCCTGACACACTGCACATTACAGAGCTCCACAGCAATAAAACTCACAGGAAGCGCTGGGGTGTATGAGCAGGCACATAATCCACAGCAATATATCTCACAGTGAACGCTGGGGTGTATGAGCAGACATAATCCACAGCAATGTAACTCACAGGACACGCTGGGGTGTTTGAGCAGGCACATAATCCACAGCAATATAACTCACAGGACACGCTGGGGTGTTTGAGCAGGCAAATTATCCACAGCAATGTAGCTCACAGGACACGCTGGGGTGTTTGAGCAGGCACATAATCCACAGCAATATAACTCACAGGACACGCTGGGGTGTTTGAGCAGGCACATAATCCACAGCAATATAACTCACAGGACACGCTGGGGTGTTTGAGCAGGCAAATTATCCACAGCAATGTAACTCACAGGACACGCTGGGATGTTTGAGCAGGCACATAATCCACAGCAATGTAACTCACAGTGAACGTTGGGGTGTTTGAGCAGGCACAGAATCCACAGCAATGTAACTTTCAGGAACGCTAAGGTAGGGGCCCGGTTTGGCCAGGCACAGTGGGGCCCCGTCGGTTTCCCTCAGCTCCAGGAACAGGCAGCCCACTGCCATGTGTGTTCCAGCGGCGCACTCTCTCTAACCGCCGCAGTGCTACAGCGTGCCTGCCCTGCTTCCCACATTCTACTGGAGCAGGCGCACGTTGCATTGGTGCAGCCCCCTGTCACGTGAGGGGGCGGCGTCAATGTAATGTGCACCTGCTCCAGTAGAATGTGGGAAGCAGGGCAGGCACGATGTAGCGCTGCCGCGGTGGTTAGAGAGAGTGTGCCGCTGGAACACACATGGCTGCGGGTGCAAATGCCTGCCTGAGCTCTGGGCCCCCCCTAAAGTGGCGGAATGCCAGGGCCCGGTCACAAGTGCGACCGCTGCGACCCTGGTAGTTCCGCCACTGGCCCAGATGCATATAGTTTGTCTGTGTTGGAATAGCATCGCTAACAGGGAGATGGTAAGGGCAAGATGGGATTTTCTCCCTGTTTGCCGGCCAGTTGGAATCGGGTCCTTAATTTTCAAAGAACATGGAAGATCATGCCATTTATAGCTCTGCAAAAGTTCTAAAGTGGAGCCTTACCTGTGGAATATAGTTCATGAGTTGTACCAGCAGGAGGTGGCAGAGCATCACTGTTTGGACCAATGCAGCAAAATGATGTCTGATGGTGAGGTGTGTGCATTGTGGCTATCTTTATAATATTGAAATGTTTCCTGGTATCTATTTTGCCTCTGAGATCCAATGAGAATCTCTTCCGCTAAAATAAGTAGAACTTTGTACGTTGTTGTACATTTCGTTATCGTTTATTTGAGTAATGCCGTCACTTCATAAATAAGAATGGAAAAAGGGCATTACACAACTGATAGCCAAATAAAATTTGGTTCTTTATGAATTTGTTCTGGCCACAGGTTTTGTCCTCAATATTTATTATTTTTAAAAAATGTCCTGCCCTGCTTTTAAAAGCCAAGGGCACTATTCCCAAGTGAACGCTAACAATAACGTTCGGATGAGTGAGGGTTGGTACTAGGATGAGTGTCTTTAACACATGCCCCCCAAATTACATTCCTAAAGCTAAACCTCTCAAAAATCCATTAGTGCATCGTTTTTTGCGCTAGCTTGCGCAAGCTTACGGTACTTTGCGCACCCTATACTTAACACGGGGAGCGTAACCAGTAATTGGCGTTAGGATAAGTAAGGTATTACAGCGTGCTAGCGGTAATTACCTCATTTATGTGTAAAACAATATTTTAGCTGCAGCTAAAAGCTGGTGCTAAATGATTCTGCTTTTGCAAAATCAATCATTTAGCAACCCCTATAAACTCTCCCATTAAATCCGATACAGCTACAAGTTTTTATAAAGCACTGACAAGTTCTGTAGCACTGTACAATGGGTACAACAGAATAACAATATACATATATGTTAGACACACAGTACTGTAGGTGAGAGGACCCTGGTTGAGAGCTTACAATCTAAGAGGATAGGGGTGACACACTAGGTGCAGGTAGATAGAGAACCTGAAGCAGCGGCACAATTGGGCTAGGTGGGATGATGGTGTAAAACATTAATAGTTAGAGATTATGGAGTGAGCCGATAGGCTTCATTAAAGTAATGTGTTTTCAGAGACTTTTTGAAGGAGTGGAGAGACGAGGAGAGTCTAATGTTGTGGGGGAGGGAGTTCCATAGAAAGGGGGCAGCTCGGGAGAAGTCTTGAAGGCGAGAGTTAGTGGTGCGGGTCCGAAGACATGATAACATAAGATCATTGGCAGAGCGAAGTGGTCGGGACGGGATATACCTGCGAATAAGGGAGGAGATGTAGGTAGGGGCGCGGTTGTGGAGAGCTTTGTACGTAAGCATCAATATTTTGAATTGGATTGTAAAGGAAACAGGGATCCAGTGTAGAGATTGACAAAGGGGCGTGGTGTGAGAGGTGCGAGAAGTGAGGTGTGAGAGGTGCGTTGGATGAGCCTGCAAAGGCATTCATAACAGACTTCAGAGGGAGAATCTGGGCTCTCTTAAGGCCGGAGAGAGAAGAGGTTGCGAGGAGGGAGATAATGAGAGCTTGGATGAGCATTTTAGCAAAGTCCTTATTAAGAAAGGAGCAGACACGTGCAATTTTTTTTAGGTGGAAGTAGCAGGATTTGGTTAGCGACTGAATGTGAGGAGTAAAGGAAAGATCAGAGTCCAAGAGGACATAGAGGTAACGGGTCTGGAAGGTAGAAGTAATAATTCACCTGAAGGGAAATAGGTGCAGGAATGTTGGCTCTAGATGGAGGGAAGACAAGAAGTTCAGTTTTATGGAGGTTAAGCAGGAAGTCGCCCAGACGGAGACAGCTGACAGGTATGCAGTAACACGGTCCAACACAGGAGAGAGAGCGGGAGAGGAAAGGTAGATTTGGGTGTTGTCAGCATAGAGATGATATTGGAAACCATAGTAAGAGATGAGGTTGCCAAGAGAAGCGGTATATTTTGTGATAAGGTGAAGGGAATTGTTGCGATGGTGTGTACATTCCCCCTGTGTTTTTGAGAGGGCAGTGGGCTGTTTAAACCCAGAAGGAAAATATGTGTTTTAAATTGTTCCTCTCTGCTGCAAGGTCTCCACACCTGCTAATTAAAAGCCCTTAAATGTTTCCTGTGTGTGAGGAACCAGGGACTGGTTGAGGAGATTCATTTTGAGAGAGAGACACAGACAAGCAGCAGCAGCAGAGCTGGTGAAGTGCTAAGGTTGGCAGCGTCCCAAAAGAAAAGGTTGGCAAAGAGTTCCGTTATTTCGTTATTTACCTGCGTTAGTAAAGGACATATATTTTGTTAGTAAGACTCAGACGAGTTAGGCTTTGATTTCTGTTTTATTTTGTTTGTATGCTGGAGTGCCACAATGAAACTCAGCTATAAAGAGACTGTTTCTGTGACATACTTGCCCTAGAGGACCACGCTATAGCGCCCCGTGTGACAAATATGGTGGAGGATGCGGGCAATTAGTGCCAACAGGTTTGTGGGCATGGAAGTTTGAAAAGTGCCTGGTGAAACTGGTGAACAGCTGAAGGCTTAATCAGCACAGTGCTGCTGCAGCAGAAAAAATAAAGTGTGTTCCTGGCACGTTTAAACAGAATTCCTGTGGAGGCTCATTTCTCCCGATTTGGCTGTGATAATGGAGGAGTAGGTGAAAGCCTTGGTACAGGCCACTGCGGTACAGCAAGAAACCAACTGCTTATTGGTGGCACAAGTGGCAAGTGTAAGGAAACTTAAGCAAGAAGACAAATCAATCTTGTCAGACAGTCACAATGGTGGTACCCGGCATGCGCCGAATAAGGCCCAAGTGCAAGTAAAAGCCCCTATATGCAGAGATGTAGGACATAAACAATAATAAATACGTGATATAAGCACAGGGGAACTGGGGACCTCTGCACGGCTATACCAAAGGAGCCCTATACTGATAGATCGGTCCTTAGAGTGGCCGAATCTGCATTAATAGAAAAAGGTTACCTAGTAGCCGTACAGAGTCCCAGGGTGTACACAGAATACCTGAAGGAGTTATACTCCACAACTTGCAGGGAAGGACTTCAATCACAAAACCCGTGGTCAGCAGGGACACACAATGTATACATCAATATACACAGTACAGCTAGGGATGTCCAAAAGAGTTGTCAGTGAATAAGCCAGGAGTCAAAACCAAAATGTTTACCTTAAGCCAAAGCGGGATACACCACCAGAGAAAATCTGTCAGCCAGGCCAGAGGCTCAATACCAGGAGATCAAATCAGAAGATATAACAGCGGCGAGACACTTAAACTAACACACGGGGAAACGCTAGACATGAACTGGAACCTGGGAATACTGAAAGAAGCAACAGACGGATAAACCAAAGAAATAAGGTAAACATGAAAAACTTAAATTAAATCAGACAGCACAACAGGGAGCTCTCAGGAACAAAACACATAAACTGATGTGAACCAGATGCAAGAGCATTGTGATATGGGCCCATGGCTTTATATAGGAGGAGTGCTCAGCCCATATCCACAACAGAAGATCTAAACGAGCAAACCAAACTGAAACCAAACTTAACCCCTGAGCTGCATCCCAGGGAAAGCAGCATAGGGAAACACATAGGAACCATACATAGGGAATACAGAGGGCAGGGAGACAGGGCTGGAACATGGAAAAAGAGACAAATCTTCACAAATGCTTTGCAGCAAGCCTTCCAGCCTGGTATAGTGAGCCCTCCTGTGGACAGGGATCGGTGTATTCGAGCGACTGACTTTCTGCACAAGCTGTCTGAGGCAGATGATGTGGAGGCCTATCTCGCAACCTTTTGAGCATGTCGCTGACAGAGAAAATTGGCCCCTTGAACAGTGGGCAGGACTGTTGGCTCCATGTCTGAGCAGGGAATCCCAGAAAGCTTATGAGGATCTGCCTTTCCGCGAAGCTCAGGACTACATACGCCTGAAAAGAGAGATCCTGACCCAGATTGGAATAACCCCCACGCTACGAGCCCAAAGGTTTCACAAGTGGAGCTATGATATGGAAAAACCTACAAGGACTCAGATGTATGAACTGCTGAGATTTGCTGAGAAATGGTTACAACCAGAGACAAACTCGCCCACAGAAATCATGGAGATGCTGGTCATGGACCGTTTTCTCAGGAATTTGCCTGCCGCCCTGCGACAATGGGTCAGCGAAGGAGACCCAAGGGATCCTGAGGAGATGATGTGTCTGGTTGAGCGGTATGTGACTGCTAAGGAGCTGCACACCCATGACCCTCAGCCTAAGCTCAGATCTCCTAACAGCCGGGCCAATAGGAGACCTGGCAATAAAGGACAGAGCCCTGTGCCCAGCATGGAGTTATATGACTACGGTGGTTAAAGGTACCAAAGAGAGCGTGAATGGGTGCCAGACCAAACCGAGGAGCAAATAGCATGTTTCAGGTGCCATTTACCAGGTGTGACGGGTTCACTCGGGGCAGGCTATGTGAGGGCCGGTACCTGAGTAGAAGGCTGGAAGTAGCCACCTTCCCAGTTCAGGGTTAACTGAGTGATTGCTCATTCACCACAGCTGCCCCACCCTTCCCTATAAAGAAGTCTCAGTTCCTTCCAGTTCATTGAGGGGTTTGGAGACAGAAGGAGGAAGGAGTTGGAGACTGTGGTGAAAAAGTAAGGAATCTGTTATATTGGAAAGTGTGTTTTGTTTTACTGGGGGAACCCGTTTAGTGGGCCCAGGAGTAGACAGGTTTGTCTGTTGTCAGTTAGCCTCCCAATAGGGAATAGGATTTCTTTTTTTTTTGTTGTTTATTTTCTCTGTTGGTGGAAAACCCCTTTGCTGCTGCAAATAAAAACGCTTAGAAAACCCACATTGCTGTGCCCGCAGTACCTGCTTCTCCACAAGTGGTGGCAGCGGTGGGATTTTGTACCTGCTGTGCGCTGGCAGTAGCAACAAGGGTACAGAACCCACAGTTACAATGGAGGACTTATTAAAAGCACTGGTATGTGCCACGGCAACGCAGCAGGAGAGCAACCGCCTAATACAGGCACAGATTGGGGCCGTGATGGAGGCCCAGAAAGCTGACCACGAACTGCTTCAAGCAACGGTACGAGGTTTGGCGACGCAAGCACCCCCTAGCCAGGAGACCAGGATTCGAGCTAGTTGCTACCTTCAGAAGATGTTGCCTGAGGATGACGTGGAAGCCTACCTCCGTGCCTTTGAGCGCACTGCTACTCGGGAGGCCTGGCCTACAGACAAGTGGGCGGGGATTATCGCACCCTTCCTGATTGGAGAGGCCCAAAAGGCCTACTATGACCTGGAGGAAGTCCAGGCTACGGACTATAAACTCTTAAAGGCTGAAATCCTGGCCCGGTTCGGAGTGACAAAAGCTGTGAGAGCACGACGCTTCTCTAACTGGACGTATGAGGAGAAGACACCACCCCGGACGCAGATGTTCGACCTAATGCATTTGGCTCGGAAGTGGCTCCAGCCTGAGCACCAAAGCCCCACGCAGATAGTGGAAACCCTGGTGTTGGATAAGTTCCTACGCGGACTCCCACGCAGCCTCCGTGAATGGGTGGGACAAGGGAACCCGGGTACCTATGATGACATGGTGGCCCAAGTAGAGCGCTACCTGGCTGCAAAAGACTTCGAGGACTCGCCCAGGAGGTCGCCAAAGGTCGTTGTGGGGAGCATCCCCACCCATAGAAAGGAGCAGCCTCAAAAAGTCTTCGGCTCCACAACTAGGTCGAACGGGTCGGCAATCCTGCCAGCATCTGGGGGACCAGTGCGTTACTCAGACCACAGCAACACTTTTCGAAGAGGGAATGAGCCCCAAAGGAACTCGATACAGTGCTTTGAGTGTGGCGAACTGGGACATATTCGAGCCAGGTGTCCTAACACGTCCGAGCCCATGCAGTGTGGGCTGGGTGAGGACCCCTGGAATTTCTGCGGACTGATATGTATGACTGGCCTGGTGGAAGGGACTCAGACTTTTCGAGTGCCCGTCCTGCTGAACGGACTACAGGCAGTGGCACTTGCGGACTCCGGTAGTGCCATAACATTGGTGTCAGGCAAACTGGTGGGCCGGGCCAATTTACAGAAAGATAAGACTGTGGGAGTGTTGTGCGTACATGGTAGTACCGTTCGTTATCCCACGGCGTTAGTCGCTGTCTCTGTGGGGGCAAGGGTACGGTCTGTCCCAGCTGTGGTGGTACCAACTTACCCTATTCCCTTGTCTTAGGGAGGGATTTCCCGGACTTTCAGACCATATTGCAGGGGTTATCTGTTGGTACGGCCACTGCCGACCTTGATGAGGGTACTAACGACATCACCGAGGTGTTCCCATTCCACGATACGTCTTTTTGTCAGAAACCTCCTAAACCCCGGAAAACACGCAGAGAGAGGCGAGAAGCCAAACACGGCTTTACCAGAGCTCGGGCTGAGGCTCTGGTGAACACCCCGGCCAAAAGATCTCAAAAGGGGGTGGCCACCCAGGTGACAGAGACAGAATTGGGGGTCCCTGTAACACATACGAGTGAGGAGGTGAATGAGGCTCCTAACTCTGGGGGCTCTACCTCTGATGGGAATGACTCAGGGGGAGGGGTTTCCGGGAACACTGTTTTTGGGAACGACCAAGCTAGTGATCCTTTGTTACAGACTGCGAGAAGCAGGGTGATTGAGGTGAACGGGGTGCCGGTGGAAGGGGCAATAAAGAGTTATCCGTACTTTATTTTGAAGAGTGATCTGTTGTACCGGGTCATCATGGAGGGAGGTCAGGAAATTGAACAGTTGGTGGTTCCGTCCTCTCAGACCAGAAAGGTACTCGACTTCGCTCATTCCCATGTGCTAGGAGGGCACTTAGGGGTTGAGAAGACCCAGGAGCGGGTCCTGCGCAGGTTCTTCTGGCCGGGGGTTTATGAGGCGGTGAAACGGTACTGTGCCTCATGCCCCGAATGTCAGTTGGCATCTCCTAAGCCACACTTGAGAGCCCCTCTCATACCCCTCCCGGTCATTGATGTCCCCTTTGAAAGGATCGCAATGGACATTGTGGGTCCGTTAGAAAAATCCGCACGTGGGCACCAGTACATATTGGTGATCCTGGATTATGCCACTCGGTATCCTGAAGCCGTTCCCTTGCGCAAAGCAAATGCAAGGAACATTGCCCGAGAGTTGGTTCAGGTATTCGCACGAGTGGGCATCCCGAAAGAGATCCTGACCGATCAGGGTACTCCTTTTGTTTCACGTCTGATGAAAGAGCTGTGTCACTTGTTAAAGATACAGGTGCTAAAGACCTCCGTGTATCACCCGCAGACGGATGGGCTTGTCGAGCGGTTCAACCGCACCCTAAAGGGGATGCTGAGGAAGGTTGTTAACAGGGAAGGAAAGGACTGGGACATGTTATTGCCGTACTTGTTGTTTGCTATACGTGAGATTCCCCAGAGCTCGACCCGCTTCTCTCCGTTCGAACTCCTATATGGCAGGCACCCACGTGGTCTGCTGGATATACTCAGGGAAACCTGGGAGGGGCAGGGAGTGACCGGAACCAACCCGATACAATATGTTGTAGACATACGCGAGCGGATGGCTCGGGTTATCCCCCTGGTACGCCAGCATATGGAAAGGGCACAGGAGACCCAATCCCATATCTATAACCAGAAGGCCACCGCAAGACGGTTCTCGCAAGGGGACAGGGTGATGATACTGGTCCCGACTGCAGAAAGCAAACTTCTGGCTCATTGGCAAGGACCATATGAGGTCCTGGAACAGACAGGCCCTGTTAACTACAGGATTAGGCAGCCTGACCGCCGGAAGAAGGAGCAGATCTACCATGTCAATCTCCTGAAGCCATGGCAAGACAGAGAGGCCTGCGTGTCCCAGACCGGCCATGCCCAGTCCGGTCCTCAGGCCCCAGAGCCGGGGGTGGCTATTTCCCCTGAGCTGACTCCTTGCCAGGTAGAGGAAGTCAACCGAATGGTCGAGAGGAATAGGGATGTGTTCTCACCGGTACCGGGTAGAACACATGATGTGTTCCACGACATTGTGACCGAACCTGGTGTAGCGATCAGACTGAAACCCTACCGGATACCGGAAGCTAAAAGAGAGGCAGTCAGACTAGAAGTCAAGAAAATGCTAGAGCTTGGGGTCATTGAGCCATCCCACAGTAATTGGTCCAGCCCCATCGTTTTGGTGCCAAAGCCAGACGGCTCTACCAGATTTTGTAACGACTTCAGGAAGTTGAATGAAATCAGCAAGTTCGATGCCTATCCCATGCCCCGTGTGGATGAGCTGGTGGAGAGATTGGCAAAGGCCAGATACCTCTCGACTCTTGATCTGACGAAAGGGTATTGGCAGATACCCCTAACCGGAAGGGCCAGGGAGAAAACCGCCTTTGCCACCCCAGACGGGTTATTTCATTACAGAATTATGCCCTTTGGCCTTCATGGAGCCCCAGCCACCTTCCAGCGGCTCATGGACAAGCTGCTCAGGCCTCACGTCCAGTACGCTGCGGCATACCTGGATGACGTCGTCATCCATAGCACGGATTGGGAGTCCCATCTGCCGAAGGTTGAGGCTGTGCTCGACACGTTCAGAAGGTCCGGTCTAACAGCCAACCCCCCCAAGTGTTTTATTGGGCTGGCGGAGGCTAAGTACTTGGGCTATGTGGTTGGGAGGGGATCGGTGAAACCCCAAGTCCATAAGGTGGAGGCAATATTATTTTTATTATTATTATTTATTTATAAAGCGCCAGCATATTCCGCAGCGCTGTACAATAAGCACAGTACAGACAGGGTTACAATACATTGAACAACATTTGACAAACAGTACAGGAGGAGATGAGGGCCCTATTCCCGTAGGAACTCACAATCTAGGAGGGTTGGGGTTGGAAACAGGAGGAGAGGACTGTAAGGTGAGAGTGATTGATGGTTGCATCAGTGAGTTGGGTGGTAGGCTTCCCTAAATAGGAATGTTTTCAGGGAGCGTTTGAAGGAAGAGAAGTTAGGGGAAAGTCTGACAGCACGAGGGAGAGCGTTCCAGAGAGTGGGGGCTGCGCGTGAGAAATCCTGCAGTCTATCATGGGAAGAGGTGATGCGGGGAGAAGCTAGGCGCAGGTCACTGTTTGACCTTAGGGAGCGGGCTGGGGTGTATTTGGTGATTAGTGAGGACAGGTAGTGGGGCGCTGAGTTAGTGAGGGTTTTGTAGGTAAGGATAATCATTTTGAACTTAATTCTGCAGTGGATGGGGAGCCAGTGAAGGGACTCGCAGAGGGGAGCGAGGACAGAATTGGCCTCAACCTCTTAGAAAAAAACAGGTGAGGGCCTTCCTAGGGATTGTCGGCTACTACCGCCGATTCATACCCCATTTTGCGACTAGGGCGGCGCCGCTAACCGACCTCATTAAAGGCAAAGGCCCCGATATGGTGAGATGGGACGGTAAGGCTGAGGAGGCCTTTGGCGATCTGCGCTCTGCGTTATGTGACCGGCCCATCCTCGTGGCACCGGAATTCGGGACTGAGTTCTTCCTGCAGACGGATGCCTCGGAGGTTGGTTTGGGGGCTGTGCTCTCGCAGTATGTGGATGGTGAGGAGCATCCGGTATTTTACCTGAGCAGGAAACTGCTGCCCCAGGAACAACGCTATGCCGTGATCGAGAAGGAGTGTCTAGCGATTAAATGGGCCACAGAGATGCTACGGTACTATTTACTGGGCAGGCAGTTTACCCTGGTCACCGACCACGCCCCTCTGAGGTGGATGCACAGTAACCGGGACCGCAATTCCCGGATCCTTCGGTGGTTCCTCTCCTTGCAGCCCTTCAAGTTTGTGGTGCAGCACAGGGCGGGCCTTCTCCACGGCAACGCCGATGCGCTGTCTCGGGCCCATGGGCTCTCCGCTGTGGTCGCTTCTCACCCTGGTGTTGCGCTGGGGAGGGGGATGTGTGACGGGTTCACTCGGGGCAGGCTATGTGAGGGCCGGTACCTGAGTAGAAGGCTGGAAGTAGCCACCTTCCCAGTTCAGGGTTAACTGAGTGATTGCTCATTCACCACAGCTGCCCCACCCTTCCCTATAAAGAAGTCTCAGTTCCTTCCAGTTCATTGAGGGGTTTGGAGACAGAAGGAGGAAGGAGTTGGAGACTGTGGTGAAAAAGTAAGGAATCTGTTATATTGGAAAGTGTGTTTTGTTTTACTGGGGGAACCCGTTTAGTGGGCCCAGGAGTAGACAGGTTTGTCTGTTGTCAGTTAGCCTCCCAATAGGGAATAGGATTTCTTTTTTTTTTTTTGTTTATTTTCTCTGTTGGTGGAAAACCCCTTTGCTGCTGCAAATAAAAACGCTTAGAAAACCCACATTGCTGTGCCCGCAGTACCTGCTTCTCCACACAGGACATATAGCCCGCAATTGCCGTCAGGTGATATGCCCATGCAGTGTGACATAGGTGCATAAACCCCGCAGAAGACTGTGTTAACCTGTTGAAAACTATGTGTGGTAACAAGTACTGTGAACGTTAACCATTTAAGGACTGTGAGGGTTAAAGGGAAGGGTGTTCAAGCGCTCCTTGATTCTGGGAGCGAGGTCACCTTGGTAAAGGGCACTCTGCTCCAGCCTGAAAAACTTGATTGCAGACAAACTGTTAGTATTGTTTGTATACATGGGGACACCCATTCGTACCCCACGGTGGATGTAGAAATACTCAATGATGTGGGGAAAGTTGTATGTAAAGTGGGGGTAGTACCTGTATTGCCTTATGATGTGGTGATAGGAAGAGACTTCCCTCAGTTCTGTCAATTATGGGAAAAGTTCTCATTACAGCAGAAACCATGCTCTGAGGAGGAGCAGGAGGCAGAAGGGTCAGATGCTATTTTCCCTTTCTCTAATATCGATTGGGAGCCTGGCAGAGAGCCAGAGTCTCCCTTGGTATGTTTAGGGCAATGAGGAGGATGCGCCCCATAATGATGATCCTTGAGAAGTGGAGCTTCATGATATTGCAGTCCATCCTGGCAACTTCTGAGCTGCTCAGTGGGAGGACCCAACTTTGGCTATGGCCAGAGAAAGTGTGCAAGTCATAGAGCATGATCTGGTTAACCCTGAGAAACCGTTATCTTTCCCCTATTTCAAGGTGAAAAATAATTTGCTTTACCGGGTGGAGCAAAAGGGGGCTGAAGAGCTGGAACAGTTGTTGGTTCCAGAGACACACAGTTATACGGTATTGAAGTTAGCCCACAACCATGTGTTGGGAGGTCACCTTGGAGTGGATAAAACAAGGGAAAGGGTTCTGAAGCATTTCTATTGGCCAGGTATTTTTTCTGCCATTGAAAGGTTTTGTAAATCTTGCCCAGAGTGTCAGCTCAAGGCTCTGAGTAAGGGTTTCCGCAACCCTCCTGTACCCCTACCTGTCATAGAGGTACCATTTGAGCGACTTGGTATGGACTTAGTAGCAGGGGCGTCGTAATGTTGGGGGCGGGGGGCGGCCCGCACCAGGTGACACCCGCCTTTAGGGTGACACCGTCACCCTAAGGGCGGGTGTCTCACCCTGCGCCGCGTGTTTGCTCCCTGCAAGCGTCCGAAGCATGCAGCTTCGGTGCTCGCCTGGGGAAAACACGTCACCAGCCGATCGCGGCTGGTCACGTGGCTCCCCCAAGCGAGCGCCCAAGCTGCACGCCGCCGGACGCTCAGAGGGAGCGAACATGCCGTGCTGGAGGTGAACTGGGGCCATTACCATGAGCTGGGGGCATATCCATGAGCTGCTAGGGCCTGGGGCATATCCATGAGCTGCTAGGGCCTGGGGCATATCCATGAGCTGCTGGGGCATATCCATGAGCTGCTGGGGCAAATCCATGAGCTGCTGGGGCAGTATCCACGAGCTGGGGCATATCCATGAGCTGGGGCAGAGTATATCCATGAGCTGGGGCATATCCACGAGCTGGGGCATATCCATGTGCTGGGGCAGAGTATATCCATGAGCTGGGGCATATCCATGACCTGGGGCAGTATCCATGACCTGGGGCATATCGATGAGCTGGGGCATATCCGTGTGCTGGGGCAGTATCCATGAGCTGGGGCAGTATCCATGTGCTGGGGCAGTATCCATGTGCTGGGGGCAGTATCCATGTGCTGGGGCAGTATCCATGTGCTGGGGCATATCCATGTGCTGGGGCAGTATCCATGAGCTGGGGCAAATCCATGAGCTGGGGCAGTATCCATGTGCTGGGGCAGTATCCATGTGCTGGGGCAGTATATCCATGTGCTGGGGCAGTATCCATGAGCTGGGGCAAATCCATGAGCTGGGGCATGTCCATGAGCTGGGGCAGTATCCATGTGCTGGGGCAGTATCCATGTGCTGGGGGCAGTATCCATGTGCTGGGGCATATCCATGTGCTGGGGCAGTATCCATGAGCTGGGGCAGTATCCATGTGCTGGGGCAGTATCCATGTGCTGGGGCAAATCCATGAGCTGGGGCATGTCCATGAGCTGGGGCAGTATCCATGAGCTGGGGCAGTATCCATGTGCTGGGGCAGTATCCTTGAGCTGGGGCAGTATCCATGTGCTGGGGCAAATCCATGAGCTGGGGCAGTATCCATGAGCTGGGGCATATCCATGAGCTGGGGCATATCCATGAGCTGGGGCATTATCCATGAGCTGGGGCATATCCTTGTGTTGTGGCAGTATCCATGAGCTGGGGCAAATCCATGAACTGGGGCATTATCCATGAGCTGGGGGCATATCCATAAGCTGGGGCATATCCATGAGCTGGGGCATATCCATGAGCTTGGTGCATTATCCATGAGCTGGGGCATTATCCATGAGCTGGGGCATATCCATGAGCTGGGGCAATATCAATGAGAGGAGCTGGGGGCATAGCCATGAGAGGAGCTGGGGCAAAATCCATGAGAGGAGCTGGGGCAAAATCCATGAGAGGAACTGGGGCATTATCCATGAGAGCAGCTGGGGCAGTATATCCATGAGAGGAGCTGGGGCAGTATATCCAGGAGAGGAGCTGGAGCAGTATATCCAGGAGAGGAGCTGGGGCAGTATATCCACGAGAGGAGCTGGGGCAGTATCCACGAGAGGAGCTGGGGCAAAATCCACGAGAGGAGCTGGGGCAAAATCCATGAGAGGAGCTTGGGCAATATCCATGAGAGGAGCTGGGGCAATATCCATGAGAGCTGCTGGGGCAGTATATGTTCATGAGAGCTGCTGGGGCATATCCATGTGAGCTGGGGCAGTATCCATGTGTGCTGGGGGCAGTATCCATGTGTGCTTGGGGCAGTATCCATGTGTGCTGGGGGCATATCCATGAGAGCTGGGGCAATATCCCTGTGTGAGATGGTCTGGGGCAATATATCCATGTGTGAGCTGGTCTGGGGCAATATATCCATGTGTGAGCTGGTCTGGGGCAATATATCCATGTGTGAGCTGAGGCGCAATATATCCATATGTGATCTGAGGCGCAATATATCAATATGTGAGCTGCTGGGGGCAATATATAATTGTGAACTGGGGCAATATATCCATATGTGAGCTGGGGGCAATATATATCCTTGGGTGAGCTGCTGGGGGCAATATATCCAGAGCTGCTGGGGGCAATATATATCCATGTGTGCTTTCACTGCCTTCGAACAGGCGTCGTACTTGCTGGCAGTTGGCAAAAATTTGTGTGAGCATATGAGAGAGCTCCACAGCAATAAACCTCACAGTAGTGTGCGCTGTGTGTATGAGCATTCAGTGTTATATGGGAGTACTGATTTAGGAGTAAGAGTAGTTAAAAAAAATCCGTAAAACTCAGGGGGGAGGGTGACACCATAAGTTACCGCACCGGGTGACACCAACCCTAGTGACGCCACTGCTTAGTAGGACCATTGCTTAAGTCCGCTAGGGGGCACCAATATATCCACGTTATCCTGAGGCGGTACCTTTACGAAACACCTCCTCTAAGAATATTGCCAAGGAGTTAATGCTGATGTTCATCAGGGTGGGCATCCCAAAGGAGATCCTTACGGACCAGGGAACTCCTTTCATGTCCAGAGTTGTGAAGGAGCTATGTAGACTCCTTAAAATCAAACAACTAAAAACATTGGTATATCACCCGCAAACCGATGGCCTGGTGGAGAGATTTAATAAAACCCTTAAAGCCATGCTACGTAAAGTAGTAGATAAAGACGGAAAGAACTGGGATTGTCTGTTGCCTTGTCTAATGTTCTTTGTTCGAGAAGTTCCACAGGCTTCCACTGGTTTTTCGCCATTTGAACTATTGTATGGCAGACATCCCAGGGGCATTCTGGATATTGCTAAAGAGACATGGGAACAAGAGCATACCCCTCTAGCGTGATAGAACATGTTTCCCAAATACAAGACCGAATAGAAGCAGTCCTGCCTATAGTCAGGGAAAACATGGAGAAATCTCAAAGGGCTCAGCAAGCCAGTTACAATAGAAAGGCCCTGTTACGGAAATTCAAACCAGGGGATAGAGTACTGGTCTTTTTGATCCCTACCGCTGAAAGTAAATTCCTGGCCAGCTGGCGAGGGCCTTATGAGATTATTGAACAGACAAGTGAAGTGAACTATAAAGGAAGCCAGCCAGGTAGACGGAAGGCAGAACAGATCTACCAAATTAATTTATTGAAACCCTGGGTAGAGCATGCAGCTCTCTTAAATTCTAAAGGTAAACCCACTTACGCCACTAGTGGGAAGGAACCTGAGGTGTATATTGCTGAGACCCTTGCCCCTCATCAGAAACAGGAAGTGAAGGAGTTTGTGTCTAAGAACAGAGATGTGTTTTCCCCAGTACCAGGAAAAACACATGTTATCACCCATGACATTGTTACACAGCCCGGGAAAAAGATTAATCTAAAACCGTATAGGATCCCAGAGGCTAGAAGGGAAGCTGTAAGCGCAGAGGTGAAAAAGATGCTTGAGATGGGCGTTATAGAAGTCTCGCAAAGTGAATGGAACAACCCAATTGTGTTGGTGCCCAAACCGGATGGGGAATTTCGATTTTGCAATGACTTCCGTAAACTGAATGAAATATCGAAGTTTGATGCCTACCCTATGCCTCAGGTTGATGAGCTCATTGAAAGGTTGGGTAGAGCCAGATACTTAAGCACGCTGGATTTGACCAAGGGCTACTGGCAAGTTCCTTTTGGCAGCGAAAACAAGGGAAAATACAGCCTTTTCTACCCGAGGGGTTATTTCAGTACAGAGTACTGCCATTTGGGCTACATGGTGTGCCAGCCACATTCGAGCGTATGATGGATAGGATACTGAGACCCCATCGAGAGTATGCAGCTGCATACCTTGACAACGTAGTGATTCACAGTGAGGACTGGGAAGCACATCTGTCTAGGGTTCAGGCAGTAATGGATAGTATCCGGGCTGCCGGTCTAACTGCTAACCCTGCAAAGTGCTCCTTGGGTTTGGAACAGGCCAAATATCTGGGTTATACAATTGGTCGCGGGCTCCTCAAACCCCAGCAAAGTAAGGTGGATGCCATTGCCAATTGGCCACGTCCCGTCACCAAGAAGCAAGTGAGAGCATTCCAGGGTTTAACAGGCTACTATCGTCGGTTTATTCCCAATTTTGCTACCATTGCCAGCCCTATGACAGAGCTTACTAGAGCCAAAAGTCCCATCATGGTCAAATGGACCTCGGAGGCTAGCCTTTCAGATCCTAAAAGAATCCCTATTCTGGTAGCTCAAGATTTCTCGAAGCAATTTGTCATACAAGCAGATGCGTCAGATGTGGGTTTGGGTGCTGCTCTCTCTCAGGTGCATGGAGGAGAGGAACCTCCAGTTATGTACCTGAGCCGGAAGCTGGATTCTCACGAGCTGAGGTACTCCGTAGTTGAGAAGGAGTGCCTGGCTATTAAGTGGTCTCTAGAGACTTTGAAATATTACCTGCTAGGGAGGCAGTTTTTGCTGATCACTGACCATGCGCCGTTGACATGGATGAGGCAAAACAAAGAAAAGAATGCCAGAGTGACCAGGTGGTTTCTTAGTCTCCAACCCTACTGGTTCTCGATGGAGCACCGGGCTGGTACGGCCCAGGGTAATGCTGATGGCCTGTCCAGAGTTCATTGCCTCTGGTCTAAGGCCGCTCGCCCCGATGGGTCTGAGCTGGGAGGGGGGATATGTGATAAGGTGAAGGGAATTGTGTGCGATGGTGTGTACAATCCTCCTGTATTTTTGAGAGGGCAGTGGGCTGTTTAAACCCAGAAGGAAAATATGTGTTTTAAATTGTTCCTCTCTGCTGCAAGGTATCCACACCTGCTAATTAAAAACCCTTAAATGTTTCCTGGGTGTGAGGAACCAGGGAGAGATTGAGGAGATTGATTCATTTTGAGAGAGAGACACAGACAAGCAGCAGCAGCAGAGCTGGTGAAGTGCTAAGGTTGTCAGCGTCCCAAAAGAAAAAGTTGGCAAAGAGTTCCGTTATTTTGTTATTTCCCTGCGTTAGTAAGGGACATATATTTTGTTAGTAAGACTCAGACGAGTTAAGCTTTGATTTCTGTTTTATTTTTGTTTGTATGCTGGAGTGCCACAATAAAACTCAGCTATAAAGAGACTGTTTCTGTGACATACTTGCCCTAGAGTACTGTGTCTTCTCAGTGCCAGCAGCTATTGGGGGGGTCTCACTTCTAGCAGATATCTGGGAATTACGAAAAAAAAAGAGAATTGGAATAGGCGCAACAAAAAATAATAACCGATGGGGTAAGAAACCTCAAAGCATGATCGCCATCACACCCATAAGTGTCATCCCTAAAGTGACAGAAAAGATAGCAAACAAAGTGAAAAAAGGATATGGCGTTTCCCAGTGCAAGATATAATGATGCAATACTCAACATTATTTTCCCGGAGAATGCAGTTGGGGAAAATCATCAATTGATGTAAGGTCAATACCTCAAAAGAAATTAAATAAACATAACCTAATACTGTTTATAAATAATTAATAATCTCAAAATGGTGTAATCACTCACACTTTATAGAGCCTTACCCGGCTCTAGCAATGTTCGCCTGTGGGTGGAATTCATGTGGCCCCCCACTGGCCGCATTACTCAATTGCAAACTCCCAGTGAATATGTAAAAGGAGAAATAGCAACATAGGGTAATTCAGCAAAAAAATGTAAAATGTCTGAATGAATAACTCAGACCACTCACGTGTTCATGAGCCACCAAGGCTCTAGTGTTCAAGCCAGAGAGTTGTTTCAAATGGGCACAACTCCTATGAAAGCCTCGATGGTTCCTTGTAATAACGCAGAATGTAAACCAAGTGGTGAAAAAAAAAATGTAATAAAAGAATAAAATCAACATGGATAAAAAGTTATTCATTCAGACATATTAAATTTTTTTGCTGAATTACCCTATGTTGCTATTTCTCCTTTTACATATTCACTGGGAGTTTGCAATCGAGTAATGCGGCCAGTGGGGGGGGGGCCCACATGAATTCCACCCACAGGCGAACATTGCTAGAGCCGGGTGAGGCTCTATAAAGTGTGAGTGATTACACCATCTTGAGATTATTAATTATTTATAAACAGTATTATGCTATGTTTATTTAATTTCTTTTGAGGTATTGACTTTCTATCAATTGATGATTTTCACCAACTGCATTCTCCGCGAAAATAACGTTGAGTATTGCATCATTATATCTTGCACTGGGAAGCGCCACATCCTTTTTTCACTTTGATAGATATCTGAGAATTGTTGTAATCTGTGTCTTCTCAGTGCCAGCAGCTATTGGGGGTCTCACTTCTAGCAGATATCTGGGAATTGTTGTTCTCTGTGTCTTGTCAGTGCCAGAAGCTATTGGGGCGTCTCACTTCAGAAAGATATCTGGGAATTGCTGTAATCTGTGTCTTCTCAATGCCAGCAGCTATTGAGGGGGGGGGGTCTCACTTCTATCAGATATCTGGGAATTGTAATCTGTGTCTTGTCACTGTTGCCAGCTATCAGGGGGTCCTATCAGGGGGTCTCACAGACTTGTAGCAGATTTCTTTAAATTTTAATCTGTGTCTTGTCACTCCCACCCATCAGGGGGTCTCACAGACTTGTAGCAGATATCTGGAAATTATAATCTGTGTCTTGTCACTGCCACCCATCAGGGGGTCTCACTGATTTATAGGAGGTTCCTGGGAATTGTAATTTGCGTCTTGTCACTGCCACCCATCAGGGGGTCTCACTGATTTATAGGAGGTTCCTGGGAATTGTAATTTGCGTCTTGTCACTGCCACCCATCAGGGGGTCTCACTGATTTATAGGAGGTTTCTGGGAATTTGAATCTGTGTCTTGTCACTGCCACCCATCAGGGGGTCTCACAGACTTGTAGCAGATATCTGGGAATTATAATTTGTGTCTTGTCACTGCCACCCATTGGGGGTCTCAGACTTGTAGCAGATATCTGGGAATTGTAATCTGTGTCTTGTCACTGTTGCCAGCTATCAGGGGGTCCTATCAGGGGGTCTCACACACTTGTATCAGATTTCTGTGAATTTTAATCTGTGTCTTGTCACTGGTTGCCAGCTATCAGGGTGTCTCACTGAGTTATACCAGTGTTCAGAGTTCTGCATATCACCAATTTTTATAACAGAGTTGAATCAGAATTCTGTATATCTTTAATCTATATATCACTCACCATGTCAGAAAGACCAAAAAGAACAGGCAGACACTCCCAGACACAGATAAGAGGGCAAGCAGTCGGGAGGCTGTGCCTCTGGTCGTCGTGGACATGGTGCATCCTCTGCAGGGGCACGCTTGTCCTTTCTAACTGGTGCTGGCCATCTTAAGCAGCAGCAACATACAGAGGATTTGGTGGATTGGCTAACCAGGCCATCCTCATCCTCCGAGTCCTCTGCCAGCCAGGCTTGTAGTGGTATACAGTCCATCTCAGCTGCCAAAGCGTCTAATGCAGCCTCCATGTCCACAGCTACTCCTGCCGTAGCCTCACCAACATACACGGAGGAGTCAGCTGAATTGTTTGACTACAATGAAAGTGACATGCTGCTTAAGGATGCGCAGCAACAACAGTGCTCTGATTCAATCTCTGAGGTTGAGGAAGGGAGTATAATCAACCTAGAGGAAGGTGGTGCCAGTGACACACAAATAACTGGCACTCATGTTGCCCCAGCAGCTGCAACATACTGCCAAGTTGGCTCCAGTGTCGAGGAGATAGGGGGTGATGACGATGATGAGGTCACGGACTCCACCTGGATGCCTGATCAAACAGAGGAGTCAAGTGAGGAGGAGGCACAACAAACACGAGGCACAACATCCTCTATGACCAACTGTAGCCAGTCCAAGGCATCAGAAGTCACAGCTGCAGAGCATTGTTGTCTCAAAGCACATGTACAGGAAGTCTGCTGTCTGGGAGTTCTTTAAGAAATGTGCAGCAGACCGCACCGTTGCTATTTGTAATCTATGTCAGATGAGGATCAAGTGTGGGAAAGACATCCCACGCTTGGGTACCACGTGCTTGAGGTGACATATGACCAACTGCCACGCATCCCGTTGGCACAACACTTTGCATATGTCCTCCTCATCTGCCTCTACCCCCACTATATGTCCTTCCATGTCATTGCCTACAACCTCCACTGACAGGTCCTTCCTCAGAATATGGCAGCATCCCATCAGCTGAAGATTTACGCACTCAGATTACGTTGCCCCAGCTGCTGCAGCGTAAGAAAAAATATAGTCCCAACCATCCCCAAGCACAGCGTCTAAATGCCAGTTTAGCAAAATTACTCGCATTACAGCAGCTGCCTTTCCAATTGGTGGACTCTGCTTCTTTCCGTGAATTTGCTGAATGTGCTGTACCACAGTGGCAGATTCTAAAACGCCATTTCTTTTCACGGATGGCCATTCCAGCACTATACCAGCACGTGGAATCAGACAGGAGGATGATGAGGAGGAATATTTAAGTAGTGGCAGCATTGAAGGTGGGGATTCCTCAAGGGGAGGGTTTTGTGTGCCCAGAAACCCAAGGACTAGTACGTGGCTGGGAGGGGGAAGTGCACGTTGGGGTCATCCTCATTGACCAGGAAGACTCAGAAGCTAATGTCACCTCCAACCTACGCTGCATGGGCTCCCTTATCCTGCAAAGCCTGCTAAAGGACCCCATTATTCGTGCTATCAAGGAGAGGGATCATTACTGGTTGGCAAGCCTTCTTGATCCACGATACAAGAGTAAAGTTGCAGAGCTCATCCTGCCCGCACAGAGGAAGGACTGGATGAAAAAACTTGAGAACGCTCTAAAGCGACACGTGTGTAACACCTTTCCAGGCATAGGTAGGTTACCAAGTGATGACACAGGTGCTTCTGAGGCTGCGGATGATCAGAGGAAGAGCGGTGAAGGCTGGGGCTGCTTGACTGATGCCTTTTTAAATTTTTTTAGTCCACGACGCCCAGGGATGTCAAATGTAGGCACCCATTGCCAGCGTCTTCACCACCATATGGTGCAGGACTACCTAGGGGCAAGGGCAGACCTGGATACCTCTACAGCAGATGATCCACTGGCTTACTGGGTGTTAAGATTGGATCACTGGCCAGAATTTAGCAAATATGCTATGCAGCTACTAGGTTGCCCTTTATCCAGCGTGCTTTCTGAAAGGACGTTCAGTGCCGCAGGAGGTTTTGTCACAGACAAAAGAGTGCGTCTGTCCACCGACTCTGTAGACTAGGGATGAGCCGAACACTCCGAGTTCGGTTCGAGCCCGAACCCGAACTTCCCATTTGTTTGGGACCGAACCCGAACCCCCATGCAAGTCAATGGGGCTGAAAATTCGGTTTTTTAGAGTGCCCTCCAAGAGGGCATATATGCTACATATTTTCCATAAAAGGTGTATGGGGGTCCGGGTAGTGCCCTGGGAGAGAGGAAACAAGGACAAAAAGTAAAAAAAAAACGTTTTTGAAGGGACAGTGAGTTTTCCATGAAATAAGGGTTAAAAATAAAAACCAAAAATTCCTTCAAATATCGTGCCTAGGAGGTCCCCATAACCTGCCTGTGAAGTGGCGGATTTCTAGGATGTATAGAAATATGTAAAAGACAAAAAATGAAATTTCAAATGACGGTAAATGCTTTTCCTTTAATCTATCCATAAACAACTGCTTGGGGCGGCAGTCTGTATGAAAAGAGGAGACATTTTTGGACACGCAGAAAAAGTTTACTGATTTTTTGGCGGTGAAAAGCAGGAGAATGACTGGAGAATGGAAAATTCTAGACCAAATAGCCGATTTGGAAAGTGAGATAAATGGGAGAATTTTTCTGGTTTGGCTATTTTTGACCTAGAATTTTCACCTCCAGTTATTCTCCTGCTTTTCACCGCTCTCTGAATAACCCTGTGAATGTTTAATCCCGAGGTGAAAAATAACATTGCTTTAGATTTTTTTCAAAACACCAGTTAACCACTTGGCTGCTATGGACGCGCTGAGCGCGTCCAGCCAAGTGGTTCTCCTGTGCTATGGATGCGCTGAGCGCGTCCATGCACAGGAGGCAGCAATCCACTGAATTCCGGCGGATTGCTGCGCCCCCCGGTGCGGGCTGACATCTTGGATGTCAGCTCAGCACTCCGGGACCCCGGCAAAGCAATTAGATATCATCGCGGCGGCGCGATGACATCTAATTCAGGCGCTCCCCCCGCATGTGCGGAGGAAGCGCCTGAAAGGCAGCTCTCTCCCTCCCGATCGCCGGGGGGCAGAGGGTTAATCCAGGCACCGTTTGAAAGGGCACAGCCTGCCCTTCCAAACGGTGGCTGTGATTAACCCCTGGGGAGCCGGATCATGAATCGGCGCTGAAAAGCGCCGGATCTTGATCCTCTCCTGGAGCTGGCCGACATCTTGGATGTCGGCCAAGCCTCCAGGAACTCCCCCTAAGGACTGGCGTCATCGCGCATAGCACGATGACGCCAGTCCTGCAGTTAACCCCTAGCTGCCACCAATGGTGGAGGTAGGGGGTTCCAATGAACCCCCTATCTCCCGATCCGTGGCAGCTAGGGGTTAATGTTTGATATCGTTGGATCGGCCAGAGCATGGCCTTTCCAAGGATACTAAACATGAGCATGAAAAATGTTTTTTTTTTAAAAATAAAATTTTTTGGTTGTTTATGCAGCAATATTGTTCCCATTTCAATTATAATGTGAACAATAATGCTGCACTAACGATTTTTGTATGCGGTGCGTTTGTTAAAAAAAAGCAAAATTTTCCCCAAAAAAAAAAAAAAGTACCGAGACCCCATTTCTAATTTTTTCAACAAGCGCACCCCATACAAAATATAACCGCAAACGATCGCATGTTAAAATGTGAAAGAAACACTTTACACATAATTGAAAATTCTAATTTTATTGCATTTTTTGTTATAATGTACAGACATGACATAACGTATACATATAATAATGACATATTATGAATCTGCCAAGTCTGCCAGAAAGAACGATATATAATATGTCTGGGTCATATATCAAAATATGGCTACAGAACACAATTAAACATGATGAGCGAAAGCGGTAAAAATGACCTCAGCACAGAGGTGTGGAAAGCCTCAGCAGCGAAAGGGTTAAATGCAGCATATTAGGATGTTTTAGGGAAATTAATTCTCAAATCTCAATCAGAAGCAGACACCACCCCACCCCCTCACTATATTGTACAATGTATCAAATTGATTACCAGACTAAAAACACCTGGTGTTATGCCCTTTTGTGAACAGAGGTAATTTAAAGTTGATAAAAACTAATGTGTATGTGGAAAGATTAATTCAATATCTAATAAACCGTTGCTTATAATATTCTGCATTAAAGAGTCTCTTTATGTCTAGATATTTTAGTATTTTTTTCGAACTCGAACCGAACACGCCCAAAAAGTTTGAAATTCGCGAACTTTCGAACTGCCAAAGTTCAGGTCGAACTCCGAACCGTCCGAACCCGAACAGCTCATCCCTACTGTAGACCAGCTATAGACATTTATAAAAATGAATCAGTCCTGGATCAGCAGCTATCAATCCCCTGATGCTGACGTAACTGAATAGATCTGGGATCTCTTCGGCATTACCAAAACCTCCACTCTTCCACAATACCTCAGAGGGGTTACGTTGTGAAGGCACTAGCTGGCACCAAAGGCATAACATTTGGGTGCACTGCCACTGACGCCTATACCAGATTCTTATCATTTTAATATTGCACCGCAGTGTCCACCGCTGCACTCTTCCACAATACCAAAGAGGGGTTATGGTGTGAAGGCACTTGCTGCCACCAAAGGCACAATATTTGGGTGCACTGACGCCTATACCAGATTCTTATCATTTTAATATTTGACCGCAGGGTCCAACCCTGCACGCTTCCACAATACCACAGAGGGGTTACGGTGTGATGGCACTGTTTGCCAACACTAAATGCCCAATTTTAAAGCACCTGTTGTTACTTTCATCCAAAGCCTGCATAAGTTTCACAATAATTTAGCCAAAAAAATCACTAAACTTGTTCTGCGTGTCCTAAAACGTCTCCTCTCTTCATACAGACTGCCGCCCCAAGCAGTTGTTTATGGATAGATTAAAGGAAAACCATTTACCGTCATTTGAAACATAATTTTTTTGTAATTAAATGTTTCTATACATCCTACAAATCCGCCACTTGACGAGCAGGTTATGGGGACCTCCTAGGCACGATATTTGAAGGAATTTTTCATTTTTATTCTTAAGCTTTAAAACTCACTGTTCCTTTAACCCCTTAGTGACCAGGCGGATTTACACAAATCCGCCCTTTAGTGACCGCTGCTGTTTTTACGTTTCTGCGCTGTTAGTGTTTAGGTCAAATTTTCCTCTTACTTGTTTATTCAACCCACACATATTATACACCATTTTTCCCGCCATTAAATGGACTTAGAAATACCATTATTTCCATAATATTGAATAATTTACTATAAAAAAAAAGAAATATGATGAAAGAGTGGTAAAAACACACTTTTTCGCAATTTAATCCCCAAAATCTACAACCACCAAAAAAGACCCTAGCTAAATAGTTTCAAAATTTTGTCCCGAGACTAGAAATAACCAATTTTTACATGTTTTTGCTTTTTAACACCTTCACTGCTGAGCCAGTTCACCTATGTGCGCTACGCTCATTCTGACCATTTTGTGCTAATTATTTTGAGATGACAGCCTAGGTCCTATTTAACTAAACCCCCCCCAAGACAAAAAAAAACCAAAAAACTTTAAAAATCAAAATTTAAAAAACAAATTAAAAATAAAATGCTTTGATTTTAATTTGTTTAAAATTTTATTTTTAAACCAAACCTGGTCATGTTTGGTATCATTGGAAAGGCCATGATCAGGCCTTTCTAATGATGTCAAAATGACCATCTAGCTGCCACGGATCGGGAGATAAGGGGATCCTAAGGATCCCCCTATCTCTACATGGCAGCTAGAGGGTTAACTGGCCCACTGACATCCTCACATATATGGTGAGGTTGTCGGTGGGGGGGGGACCTGGAGGCTTGGCTGACAGCCCCCCTCCAGGTTCGAATCGCGTTTTGGCGCCAATTAGCGCCGAAACGCAATCCGGCTCGAAATAGTTAATGCTATACACCGCTGAAAAGGGGGACTCTCCCCTTTTCAGCGGTGCACAAAGCATCTCCCTAGCTTCAAAGGTCGGGGAGATAGAGGGCTATCTCCAACTAGATATTGATTTCAATGGGGCGCGCCTGCTGATGATGTCACCACGCAGCGTGGTGACGGCATCAAGCTCGCCGGCCTATGCAAATGAGGAGGAAAGGCTTCCTCCCTGCCAGATCTGCGTGGGATCCAGTGAGGGAGATAAGTATCGGGCGGGAGGGGTGTTAGTGTCAGGGGTTGACTGCGGTTGGTGTAGCAAGATAGGGTTGTGAGCCCAATATGCAGTGATCTAGGCAGATTCAAGATAACAAAGGGTGTTGTAAAAACACTATAACATCAAATCAGGCAAGGAACAGACAATGGCGTAGTCAGGCTTCAGCAGGGGGTCTGGTACCGGTGTATGGCAGCGATGAAAGTCCAGGTGATATAACAGAGGGTCCTTGGAGTCTTTGGCAGCGAAGTCAGTAGAATGGCAAGAGGTATCAGGGAGCTTAGTCTAAACAGGAATGCAGTCAGCGAATACAACTTCAATGTGGAAGTCCAGGGTTGAGGGCAGGACTCCCTTATATGCAGGGCTAATCAGGGAGGATGAAGGGCAGGTGTGGATCCAGGGCCAGAACGGTAGAATCAGGAAGGTGAATTGTTCATGCAAGGGTCTTGGAATCTGCAGGGGACATGTAGTAGGAGGCACAAAAAGGGGCGCCAGGGGGTCAGGGCCTCCAGGACCTGACATAGCCCCCCGACAAGGGGCAACCTCCGGGTGCCCCAGACGTGGTCGAGGCAGGCACAGTGTCCAGGGTCACACCCCAGATGAATAAGGATTGTTTACGGGACGCAATGTCCATGTTCCCGAAACCCGGTCCCAGATGGGTGTGACAAGGGTACCCTGTACAGTGCAGGAGCGAGTGTTCTTAGGTACAGGAACTTGGGCAACAACAGCGGCACAGGTCTGCAGCGACGAAGATACTGGAACTTGACTTGGCTGGGCAGCGCCCTTGGCGAGGATCGGTGGGGCAGCGCCCTTGAAACGGCCTGGTGGGGCATTGCCCTTGGCATGACTCACTGGGGCAGCGCCCTTGGAGAACACCGGTGGGGCGGCGCCCTTGATGAAGACTGGAGGGGCAGCGCCTTGAAGGACCAGAGGGGCAGCGCCCTTGACAAGGCACGGTGGGGCAGCGGCCTTGGCAACCAGAGGGGCAGCGCCCTTGAAGAATACCGGTGGGGCAGCACCCTTGAGGACCGGAGGGGCAGTGCCCTTGATGAGGCACGGTGGGGCAGCGCCCTTGACGAGGTCCTTGGCAAGGCACGGCTCTGCGGCGACCTCCTTGGCAAGGCATGGCTCTGCGGCGACCTCCTTGGCAAGGCACGGCTCCGCGGCGACCTACTTGGCAAGGCACGGCACTTGGGCAGTGAGCGGCTTGGCCTTGCAGCGACATCGTCGGCCCAGTGGCGATGATAGCTCAGGAGAGCCTGCGGGATGCAGGGCAGTGACCTCTTGAGATCCTGCGGGTTGCAGGGCAGCGACCTCTTGAGATCCTGCAGGTTGCAGGGCAGCGACCTCTTGAGATCCTGCGGGTTGCAGGGCAGCGACCTCTTGAGATCCTGCGGGTTGCAGGGCAGCGACCTCTTGAGATCCTGCGGGTTGCAGGGCAGCGACCTCTTGAGATCCTGCGGGTTGCAGGGCAGCGACCTCTTGAGATCCTGCGTTTTGCAGGGCAGCGACCTCTTGAGATCCTGCGGGTTGCAGGGCAGCGACCTCTTGCTTTTGCTCAACCTCCAATTCCAGGAGGCATGGGTGAGTCTCCAGCTCTTGGGGTTTTGGTTTCACAGACAACCGAACAACTGTGGGTGACATGGAGAACAGGGCACCAATGAAAGCAGATCTCTGGTATGGTGCACTCGAAATGGTTGTGGTAGCTGGAGTTCTGTAGTTGGCAACCGAGCGGCAAGGATAGATGGCTGGACTTATGGAGGGCCACCTCTCCTCCCTTGGTTCCCTTTCTTCAGACTCCGAATCATCCTCAGAGGGACACGGTGAAGGTGGCACAGTGTGTCCATGACGAGCGGCTTCCCGAAATCTCAGGGCCGATTCGAAGACCTCCAGGTCCTCTCTGCGAACGACAGTTCCGTTTGAGGCATATGTGCAACAAGGAGGTAGAGGGCTGGGTTCTGGCTTTTTGGCAACACCAGCCATGATGTATTGGCTAGGCTCGGTGTCCATAGGCATGGCTGATTCAGCGTCTATGGAATCTTGCTCCATTGGCACTTCGGGATCAGAATCCGGTGCAGCGCACTCCATAGGGGTCTCGTGGTCTGACCCCTCAGAAGGAGCTTCTTGAATAACCCGGTCTCTGGGTACAGAGAGTCTGGTAGCTCTTGACTCCGCTCTTCTGGGAACAGGAGCACGCTTTTGTGGAGGACTAATTACCTGGGTTCTTCTGGGAGCAAGCTGGGATAGGGTTTTCTCTTTGGGTGCGTGTTTTTGTAACTTGACAATTGATGAGGTCAGTTTTTGCAGGGCAGGCACCGGTTTCCCCAACGAAGACTTTGTGAGCTTGACAGTCGGTACAGGTTTGGTACAAACAGGCTTGGCATGAACAGGTGTAGAAAAACTTTTTGTACCTGGCTTAGGTGGGCACAGTGGGCAGGCCAATATTAGATGCAAGGGACCCCCACAGTAGAAACAGAGGTTTAGCGCCCTCCTTCTTGCCTTTTCTTCTGGGGTCAGTGGTCCTCTGGCTCCCTCTGTAGCAGGAACGCGCACCTTAGATGAGGTACCCCTTGGGTCTTGCTGCATATAATCAAGCAGGGAGTCCAGGTACTGCTGGATCTTCAGGAAGGCATCTTTTAAGTTTTCCACCATTGTATACATCACTGCGGGCTCACGGGATGTTGACTCATTCTGTCAGGGGTTGACTGCGGTTGGTGTAGCAAGATAGGGTTGTGAGCCCAATATGCAGTGATCTAGGCAGATTCAAGATAACAAAGGGTGTTTATTGTAAATAAACACTGTAACATCAAATCAGGCAAGGAACAGAAAACGGCGTAGTCAGGGTTCAGCGGGGGTCTGGTACACGGGGGGTCCTAGATGGGGGGCAGAAGAGGAGTAGGATGCGACGGTACCGGTGTATGGCAGCGATGAAAGTCCAGGTGATATAACAGAGGGTCCTTGGAGTCTTTGGCAGCAAAGTCAGTAGAATGGCAAGAGGTATCAGGGAGCTTAGTCTAAACAGGAATGCAGTCAGCGAATACAACTTCAATGTGGAAGTCCAGGGTTGAGGGCAGGACTCCCTTATATGCAGGGCTAATCAGGGAGGATGAAGGGCAGGTGTGGATCCAGGGCCAGAACGGTAGAATCAGGAAGGTGAATTGTTCATGCAAGGGTCTTGGAATCTGCAGGGGACATGTAGTAGGAGGCACAAAAAGGGGCGCCAGGGGGTCAGGGCCTCCAGGACCTGACATAGCCCCCCGACAAGGGGCAACCTCCGGGTGCCCCAGACGTGGTCGAGGCAGGCACAGTGTCCAGGGTCACACCCCAGATGAATAAGGATTGTTTGCCTCCAGGACCTGACAGTTAGGCGCCGCTGACGTACCCTGTACGTCCGCGGGTCTAAGGGAGACCCGTAACCAGGACGTAAGGGGTTAAAAACGTATTTTTTTAAACTTTTTGTCCCTGTTTCCTGTCCCCCGGGGCACTACCCGGACCCCCATACACCTTTTATGGCAAATATCTTGGATATATGCCCTCTTGGAGTGCACTCTAAAAATCAAACGTTCGAGTCCCATTGACTTGCATTGAGTTCGAATTGTGTTCGCGTTCGAACACGAACTTTTGAAATTGCACGGGGGTGTTCGGCTCATCCCTAGTGGTCAGCAGTGTCAAATGCAGTGGAAAGGTCAAGGAGAATAACGAGGGAGAAGTGACCTTTGGTTTTAGCAGCAACTACAGTAAATCATTAGTTACCTTGGTCAGCGTAGTCTCAGTAGAGTGCTGTGACCGAAAGCCGGACTGGTGCGGATCAAGCAGAGAGTTAGCAGCAAGAAAACCAGGGAGCTGGTTATAAACCAGGTGTTCTAAGATTTTGGAGGCAACGGGGAGCAGAGAGATGGGTCGGTAGTTCGAGAGGGTTGTGGGATGAAGAGATGGCTTCTATAGAATGGGGTGATCAGAGCATGTTTGAATGCAGAGGGAAAGGCACCAGAGGAGAGGGAGAGGTGGAAGATATTATTCAAAGCAGGGACAATAACTGATAGGACTGACCAAATAAGGTGCCAGGGGATAGGGTCAAGTGGACAGGTGTCCCGTACCACCTAGATATACAGTCAGGTCCAGAAATATTGGGACATCAACACAATTCTAACATCTTTGGCTCTATACATCACCACAATGGAGTTTGAATGAAACAAACACAATGTGCTTTAACTGCAGACTGTCAGCTTTAATTTGAGGGTATTTACATCCAACTCAGGTGAATGGTGTCGGACTTACAGCAGTTTGCAGATGTGCCTCCCACTTGTTAAGGGACCAAAAGTAATGGGACAATTGGCTTCTCAGCTGTTCCATGGCCAGGTGTGTGATATTCCCTCATTACCCCAATTACAATGTGCAGATAAAAGGCCCAGAGTTCATTTCAAGTGTGCTATTTGCATTTGGAATCTGTTGCTGTCAACTCTCAAGATAAGATCCAAAGAGACTTCACTATCAGTGAAGCAAGCCATCATTAGGCTGGAGAAACAAAACAAACCCATCAGAGAGATAGCAAGAACATTAGGCGTGGCCAAAACTGTTTGGAACATTCTCAAAAAGAAGGAACGCACCGGTGAGCTCAGCAACACCAAAAGACCCGGGAGACCACGGAAAACAACTGTGGTGGATGAATGAAGAATTCTTTCCCTGGTGAAGAAAACACCCTTCACAACAGTTGGCCAGATCAAGAACACTCTCCAGGAGGTAGGTGTATGTGTGTCAAAGTCAAAAATCAAGAGAAGACTTCACCAGAGTAAATACATAGGGTTCACCACAAGATGTAAACCATTGGTGAGCCTCAAAAACAGGAAGGCCAGATTAGAGTTTGCCAAACAACACCTAACAAAGCCTTCACAATTCTGGAACAAGATCCTATGGACAGATGAGACCAAGATCAACTTGTACCAGAGTGATGGGAAGAGAAGAGTATGGAGAAGGAAAGGAACTGCTCATGAACCCTAAGCATACCACCTCATCAGTGAAGCATGGTGGTAGTAGTGTCATGGCGTGGGCATGTATGGCTGCCAATGGAACTGGTTCTCTTGTATTTATTGATGATGTGACTGCTGACAAAAGCAGCAGGATGAATTCTGAAGTGTTTCGAGCAATATTATCTGCTCACATTCAGCTGAATGCTGCAGAACTCATTGGACGGCGCTTCACAGTGCAGATGGACAATGACCAGTGGTGTATTTAGGTTTTGTGCTGCCCTAGGCCTGACTAAACGCGTGCACCCCCTAATTTAAATTTGACGCACCCCTTCCTGTCAAGGGCACACCTCTTCCTGGTTAATCCCCACCCTTCCTCTTTAAACTCCACCTTTTCCTCTTAGAGCTCCGCCTTTTCCTCTCTTTATATTAAAAGTGGATACCAAGTGCCTACTTGTATATTTTGTATACCATTTCAAATGTATCTATTGAGATAAAGAAAATTATGAAATGTTTAAATTCAAGTATTTTTACAAAGAACAGCCACGCATGTCAAGTAAACGGGATCACAGCCGCTCTAATTGTTGGAACAATAAAATCCACAGAAACGTGCACTGCATATGAGCGTATCACAGAGCTGCATAGCAATAAAACCCACAGAAATGGGCACTGTGTATGAGCATATCAGAGCTGCAAAGCAATAAAACCCACAGAAATGTGCAGTGTGTATGAGCGTATCCCAGAGCTCCAGGGCAATAAAACTCACAGTAATATGCAGTGTGTATCACAGAATCCACAGCAATAAAACTCCCAGCAATGCAATGTGCGGTGTGTATGAGTGCATCAGAATTCACAGCAATAAAACTCACAGCAATGCAATGTGTGGTGTGTGTCAGCGTATCAGAATCCACAGCAATAAAACTCCCAGCAATGCAATGTGCGGTGTGTATGAGTGCATCAGAATCCACTGCAATAAAACTCCCAGCAATGCAATGTGTGGTGTGTGTCAGCGTATCAGAATCCACAGCAATAAAACTCCCAGCAATGCAATGTGCGGTGTGTATGAGTGCATCAGAATCCACTGCAATAAAACTCCCAGCAATGTAATGTGTGGTGTGTATGAGTGCATCAGAATCCACTGCAATAAAACTCCCAGCAAACCGAGTGTGTATGAGCACACAGCAATTATTTATTCTACATTTACCGGCCTCTGTCCGCGGTAGGGCTGTGTGCAGAGTCAGCAGGGACTGTGTACAGACTCAGCAGGAGGTCCCTCCAGGCCACGTTAGGATCATGGCTGTGCCTGTGCGTGGAGCCATCTTGTCAGCAGTGGGGTGCCACGGCCAGAGGGTGCACTGTGGCTTTGATTCCCTTCCCGGTGGGTGTTCAGTCCAGAATAGAGTGACAGTCCATGTTAACGAAAGGGCGGGCAGCTGCGTGCATGCGTGTCACGTGGTTCAGCCAGTCAGGTGGTACTGAGACTCAGTACCACCTGACTGGCCGGACCGAGTGTGACCTGCACGCAAGCAGCCTCACCAGGAGCCAGGCAGCTCAATGACAAATTTCTATCACTGCAGTGCTGGTTAAGGAAAGGTCCAATTTAAACAGCAGTAAGCAGACAGGGCTTCATATTCTGCTGAAACCTCCCCCCCTTTACCTGCCGTTTACTGTCATCTTCTCTCTCTGGACACAAATCACATCCCCCTCCCCTCTCCTAGAGCTGCTGCGGGGCAGGGGAGGAGCTATGGAGGGAGGAGAGGGGGATTTTTATTCTATTCGATTTTATTCCGTATGCAAATGCCATGCTCCGCTGCTCGTTGTTTGAGAACACAGCTCAAAGCTGACACACAGTGTCAGTGGCACCTCCTAGTACCCCCTAATGACACCCCAATAATCACTGGTACCTGGGGCGGCCCGCCCTCCGCCACTCCTCTAAGTACACCACTGCTCTGATATGCTCACACACAAGTTTGGCGAACTGCCAGCAAGTACGGTGCTGTTTGAAGGCAGTGCAAATCCCCATAGAGAAGTAATGGTTAATCTATTCAGAGAACACCAAACAGCAGAGAAATGTCAGTGAAATGCCCTGATGTTCGGTGGTTTCAATCAGCAGGTTTATTCAGGCGAACCCCATAGGTTTCAATGTTAAAAATATTCCCGTTTTTTATGCAATATCTAATAAGCCATTTATTATTTTAATCTGCAGTAAAAAGTCTTTATTTATTCATAGATTTTTTTTGTACCTTTTAGTGATTTTTCAGAACTTTTTGGGCTAAATTCCCCCCCTTTGTTTTAATAGCGGTTCTCCTTTTTCTGTAACAGAACTTTTTATTATCAATCATAGGATCTTATATGTAAATTCCAGACATTTTCGTTAGGTAGTTCTTTTGAAAACAGCAGGCCATAGGTTTGCGGTGGCAGCATACAGCGGCCGACTCCATGCACTTTGGGGACCCTGCGGTAAATGGTGAATTCACTGCAGGGTTGGGAAATTTTATTCCCCGAAGTGCAGGGAACTACAGAACACCAAAATGTTGGCGTCATTTCGGTGCTCTGTGAGTAACCCAATTAGTGGTGAGGTTTTTTGTTGCCCCTGGAAAGTGAAAGCCTAGGCCTTGCGTACCCAGGACATACTTGAAAATTAGTGACATCTCAATGTTTCCTTCCTGGTAAAATAGTTTGCAAAAGTAAAATGAAAAAAAATTTTTTTTTTTCTTTTAGGGGTGGGGCCACCCAGTGGGCCGCCGCCCCCTGGAAAGTGCCGCCCTAGGCCTGGGCCTTGTTGGCCTAGGCCAAAATATACCAGTGACAATGACCCAAAACATACTGCAAAAGCAACCAAAGAGTTTTTGAAGAGACAGAAGTGGAATGTTATGCAATGGCCAAGTCAATCACCTGACCTGAATCCCATTGAGCATGCATTTCACTTGCTGAAGACAAAACTGAAGGGAAAATGCCCCAAGAACAAGCAGGAACTGAAGACAGTTGCAGTAGCATCACCAGGGATGAAACCCAGCATCTGGTGATGTCTGTGCGTTCCAGACTTCAGGCTGTGATTGATTGCAAAGGATTTGCAACCAAGTATTAAGAAGGGAAAGTTTGATTTATGATTATTATTCTGTCCCATTACCTTTGGTCGCTTAACAAGTGGGAGGCACATCTGCAAACTGCTGTAAGTCCTACACCGTTCACCTGAGTTGGATGTACATACCCTCAAATTAAAGCTGACAGTCTGCAGTTAAAGCACATTGTGTTTGTTTCATTTCAACTCCATTGTGGTGGTGTATAGAGCCAAAGATGTTAGAATTGTGTCGATGTCCCAATATTTCTGGACCTGACTGTATAATGTCTAATCCTTATATGCAGACAAACTATACTACACTGCCAGTCCTTGAAGTGACTCGATGGTAATTCTTCCTATGTCCTAATATAAATAGTACCAAAGGTATGCACAAACAGGAATAAATAATAAACGCCAGGGGTTAATACCAGACATACACATGAGCCAGATATCAGGGGTTAATATACCAGAATGCTCATGAGCATTGTAGCCATCAGGAGGTGACAGCCCATGTTATGTTCAGGGGTCCAGTGGCTGAAGTGGCCTGGCCCTTACCAAACGCTGTGTCACTTGTCGTAGTGCTTCAGATATAAAGGCTACTCCATTACAAACTGAACTGCCCTATCGGGATACCAGGGAATTTCCCGGTGGGCCAGGGCATCTAGGGCTAGTTAAAAGCACTCTGGGTAATCCAGTGGCATAGCCGCCCCAGGCGCAATTTTCTTAGGGGCGCAAAATTTCAAAAGAAGTTTGAACCACTAATATTTTCCAGTAGGGATCAGCACAGTGTCCACTCATGGACACTGGTGTCTGTGAGAAACCGCCTGTTTTGCAGCACCGGCGTTGACTTAGCACTCAGCGACTGGAAGGGAGGACCGGATAGAATATTCTGGTCCTGTCCTGACTCCTCCTTAACACTGATATGAATCGCGTGAAGCAGCATAGCATTATTCGACGGAACACCCTGTACCACGTTTGTCAGCCCCCCTTGAAGCCCTGTGCCAGCCCCCCACCTCTGGCAGCCCTGCAGCCGCTGAACATGAAGGAGGGAGGGAGGCGCCTGCCCTGCAGCACATTTAAAATCCAGTCCCCACTAAGCCCCCCTGGACAGCTCCCCCCAGGCCACCAGCAACTTCACGCAGGTAGACAACATTGTGTGACACTAGAGCAGCGTGACCAACACACAGTGAGGGGGTACGTGGAGAAGGGGACTGGAGGTTCGGGGAGAGAATGACTGGGGGTACTTGGATAGAGAGAGAGTGACTGGGGATACTGGGAGAGAGTGACTGGAGGTTTGGGGAGAGAATGACTGGAGGTACTGGGAGAAAGTGGGGGTACTTGGAGAGAGAAATAGTGACTGGGGATACCAGGTGAGAAAGAGTGACTGGGGGTACTGGAGCGAGAATGTCTGGGGGTACTTGAAGAGAGAGAGAGTGACTGGGGGTACTAGGAGAAAGTGGGGTTACTGGGAGACAGTGACTGGAGGATACTGGCAGAGAGCGAGTGACTGGGGTACTTGGAGGGAGTGACTGGGTATAGTGTGAGAGTGGAACTATACTAGGGTATACTGGGACAGGGTGAATCGTAGCAGTGGCATAGCGTGGGGGGCATGTGTGTTTAATTTTTTATTATTATATTAGTATTTTGTTAATATACAATACATGTGCTTGTGGTGTAATGGGTCAATACTCTACTGGTGGAATGGAATCAGGGTGTGTTACCTTGTCCACAGGTTGGGGGGCACACAATTCTTGCCTTGCCCCGGGCGCCGACAACCCACGCTACGCCACTGGGGTAATCACTGCGCCTGCAGGTTTCTCTTTAGCATCCCCGCATTAGCTCCATATTACGGGGCAGGCACTAATTCATCATCCTGCCCCGTAATGCAGCGCTAAGCCTCGGGATGCTCGAGGCAAAGCTAAGCTCCGCTGCAAGCATCACCTCCATGGAGTCCATAGGACTCCATTGAGGCTTTCACTGCCCGTCACATGACCTGCAGGATCTCGCCTCTCGTGAGATCCGGCAGGTCGGCGAAGTGATAGCCAAGAGAGACTGGGGGACTTTTTCCCCTCTGTCTCCCTCTGCTCCAGGTGTCGAGAAGAAGTGGATCGAGCCACCGTTCTTGCTGCGGGATGAGAGGTGAGCATCTGATTTTTGATGTTTTTTTTAGCTGGTGCTGACTGATTCTACAGAAGTAGCACCAGCTCCTAGCTGTAGTTAACTTTCAGTTAACCGCACCTGGATGTAATTAGCGTTAGGACTTTTTAATCCTAACGCTAATGTCACGGTGGCCCATGTCCAGGGAAATGTTGCGCCTTCGCCCCATGTCCAGGGAAATGTTGCACCTTCGCCCCATGTCCAGGGAAATGTTGCACCTTCGCCCCATGTCCAGGGAAATGTTGCGCCTTCGCCCCATGTCCAGGGAAATTTTGCACCTTCGCCCCATGTCCAGGGAAATGTTGGACCTTCGCCCCATGTCCAGGGAAATGTTGCGCCTTCGCCCCATGTCCAGGGAAATTTTGCACCTTCGCCCCATGTCCAGGGAAATGTTGGACCTTCGCCCCATGTCCAGGGAAATGTTGCACCTTCGCCCCATTTCCGAGGAAATGTTGTGGCCGTCACAGCAGCTGATATCCAGAAAGCCTTGTTCCAGGGTACCGTGTACTACAGGACAGAGAATGGTGCTGCCCGCTAATCAGATGCAACATGCAGGAAGGACAACCAATCATAGCACATGACCAGCTATCCTATAGCAGAGCAGGGCGTCTCCTCTGAGCACCAATAGGAAGTGCTGTGGCTCTATTTAAAGGGCTTCCTTTCTCTTAGCAAGTTGCCCTAGCGTGGTTCCTGTTACTCCTAGTGCCTTGTTGTTATTCCTATTCTGACTGATTTCCTGGTTTATACGATCCTGGCTTGTCTCGACTTCCCTGTATTCTGGCGCCCTGATTTCTGGCATAGTATAACGGACCTCTATTTCCTTAACCCCTGCCTATGTGTGTTTTGTTGGCTTGCCCTGCTTAACCCGGCCATTATTAAGGACCGGCTAGCTAGAGCATTGTGGGTTACTTTATTCCGCAGGTTGTTTTTCTTTGCACTCCACCACTTTATTTGTGTTCGTCATTTTCAGTATTACTGACCATAACCCGGCCATTTCTAAGGACTGGTTGGTCAGGGTCTGTTGGCTTACAGTCTGCAAGCGGGGTTACCCGATCCTGACAGCTAATGAACTCATTGCGCTCCCATGTTAAGCATAGGGAGCACAAAGTACAGTAACCTCGCGCTGAAAAGCGCAAGATCTCAATCGCTAATGGTTTTTTTACCCCTTAGCGTTAGGAATGTAATATGGTTCACCCTCGCTAGGGCCACCTAAGCTAACGTTAACGCTTACACAGCTGAGCACTAACGTTAGCGATAAGAATGTAATAGGGGCCAATATCTGGTGGTCATTAGGGGGTTGCCTTAGTAAATTAAGGGCCTGTCTGATGAGAATATGCTCGACTCCATGGAAAGGGCCCTCTTGCTAAAATTCTGAGGTCTCCTGACCCAATCATTTTCATAATCATTTCACTTGTGCTGTTAAACTGACAGTGCAATCTTAGCTAAAATAATTACCCTTCACCTTCCATCTTCCAGTTGACAATTTAACCCGGAAAACGTAGGTGTCCAATCCTAATGCTTCGTGTCTGCGGAAAACGCAAAAAATAATTCTACTTGTACAAACAGAGAAGGCTTGATCTTTGACATTGTAAGGAAAAGAGGTAAACAGAGCGCTTGATTGCTGTGCATTTAATAAAAATGCTAATAAGGTTTATTTTTTTGTCCTTTGTACTGTCTGCTTTGCATATCAGGTTGGATCCACAATCAAATAATTTTTCCTTGAAACTGTTAGGAGCACTTTTTCAAATGATCTGTGATATGAGTGTCTGAAGGTTAAAAAAATATATAATTTATTTTCATTTGCTTTACAAGCCGTTTTACAGTCCATGGTGAATATACGAGGTGGAGCATTTTGAGTTATAGAAAGGAGAACTAACCCTGTGTATATAGGATCCTTTTCTTGATTTGGGGTGATCTATTTGTCTATCACTATCAGAGATATTCAGAAAGAGACGATCTGGCCCCGAAATGGCACTGAACAGTGAATTTCCCCATACGGTGACATTTCGTGGCCATTTGGCTATACAGAACGCAAGCAATTCGCCAAAATTTGGACAAATTTATGTCTCTTGGAGCCAATTCGCCAATTTATGTCTCTTGGAGCAGTGGACCATCTCCTGGGAGTCGACTTCAGTACTAAAGCTGAGTATTATTTATCCTCCTTCACAACATTATTTGTTATTCATCCACCTTTCATCCTGTACCTCTCCCACCTCACCCATTTTCAATTTTTAAACTGGCCCTCTGTTTTCTTCATAATTCAGTTCAAAATAATGGTGCTCTCGCTACGCCACTGGTGCTCACATACAAAGCTCTCCATAGCTGGGCCATGCCTACATCTCCTCCCTTATTAGCAGGTATCTTCCATCCCAGTCACTTCACTCTGCTGATGATCTGTTATTATTTTCCTCTTGTATTTTTAATGGAACTCCCTCCCTTGCAACATACAACTCTCCCCGTCCATCCGTTCCTCAAGAAGTCTCTAAAATCATGTTACCGTAGATACTCGAGTATAGCGCGACCCGAATATAACGCGATGGATAGAGATTTATTATGGAAATGAGAGAATACTCAAGACTCGAATATAATGCGAGGAGCAAATTTTACTGTACCGGTAAACAATTAAGATCCTTCCAGATTCTCTTAAGACAGTCAGGCTTCCCCTCAGGCCAGGGCGCTCTGCTCTAGAATGACTGCAGTTGTTACTATGAGTATGAAGCTGCCGGCCACCTGTCCTTCTTTACTAGCGATTAGATGACCGGCGGAGGTGAAGGATTGGCTTAAACCGAGTGTGCCCTCTGGCCGTGATGGATCCCACCGAATCTTGGAGTTTCGGGAGCCCGTATTCACTTCAGCAAGACTACCGGAACTTCCGGAAGACTTGGCTTTTTTTTAAATTTATTCTTTACACGCAATGCAGATGTCTCGAATATAACGCGACGCCTCTAATTTTAAGGTCAATTTTTGTCACCAAAATCTAGTGGTATACTCGAGTATCTACAGTACTTCAGAGTAGCTTATCAACTCGCTCCATAATCCCCGTTTCACCTTTCCTGATCTGTCTCCCATACAGCCCCCATGCATCCCATAACTTCTCATACTCTGCTATTTACCCTCACCTCTGTGTCACCACTCTCCTCTTAGATTGTAGGCTCTTGAGAAGGGTCCACTTCTGCTACTGTTCTCAGTGTGTTTATCTTGTCTGTATATTTGGTTGTTTTGTTCATCCCATTTTACAGCGCTACGGAATTTGCTGGTGCTTTATAAATACTTTTAATCGTAATTATTGGTTTGAGTTTTTATTTTATTCTCTCTCGCTTTTTGTGTCTGCGTTTTTATATTTTCTCTTCTCGCTCTCTGTGTATTCATCTATTCTATTCTCTCAGACTATTCTGTCTATCTAGAATACAATCAAATCTACCAAGTGAAATGATTTAACCCATGGTTATCCCATAGTCCTCCAAATCACCCAACAATCAATGATCCTGCTACCTAGTAAAATTCCTCTTGTCTTCCTCAACCCCAACCCCTCTAGATTGTAAGCTCCTATGAGCAGGGCCCTCTACACCTCTTGTTTCCATCATATGTCCGTTTATCTCGTTCCCTTTGGTTATTGCAAAGCGCTGCGGAAAGTGTTGGCGATATATAAATGATGACAATAATAATAATAATCCCTGGACTGTCAACTGGTTTTTGTGAGGACTATACAAATACATTCAGGCATTTAGTTTCACAAGTGAAGAAACATTCAAGACTATAAGGGTTATTCAAAGAGAGCAGATCTGGCCCTGAAAGGTAACCGAACAATGAAATTCAGCGTACGGTTACCTTTCCTTGCCATTCGGCTATTTTGAGAGCAGGCAGTTCGCCAAATGTTGGCGAATTGCCTGCACATACGGTGCCTGTTCGAGGCCAGTGAAATCCCCTATAGAGAGGCAATGCTTCGTCTATTCAGAAAACACCAAACAGCAGGGAAAAGTTGCCGAGATGCCTTGCTGTTCGGTGGTTTCATTCGACAGATTTATTCAGGTGATTCCCATAGGCTTCAATGTTAAAAATATTCCCATTTTAATCCAATATCTAATAAACCGTTTATTATTATGTGTCTTTATTTATAGATTTTTTAGGATCTTTTAGGCATTTTTTTGCAAATCTTTTTTTCAGTTTTTTTTTAAATCGTATTTTCGTTTTATATAACAGACCTTTTTTATTATCATTCATAGGATCTTATATGTAAATTCCAGGCATTTTTGTTCAGTAGTTTTTTTGCAAACAGTGTTTCAAATTTCAAACTTTCAAGAGTAAGTTTTTTTTTTCACCTCATTCGTCTGCGTGTCGGGTCTTTCCGGCAGCTGCTCTGCGCTGTGTTTGGCGCCTAGGCGGGTTTCTCCGGCGTGTTCGGCAGGGTTAATTCAGCAGTTTCTGCGTGTTTCGCTGAGTGTTCGGCGGGTTTTGCAGTGAATGTTCGTCGAGTTTGAGGCGGGTTTTCCCTGCCGTACGGCGGCTGCTTGCTGAATACACCGCAGGGTCGGCGAACTAGGATTGCCGAATCGCGCCGAATTGCAGAGAATGAAAAGTCACCGAACGTGCGGTGACTTTTCGATTCTCTTTGAATAACCCTGTAAGTCCTTGTCATTTTTTACTATGAATAAAGAAATATTACTGATGTGATTTCATTATTCTATTTCATTAGAAGCATAAACCTCCAAAGCATGCAAGTCCATCCTTTCTATCAACAATCTGCAATTCTAAATCAGGTTAAGAATCATGCTGCTGTTAATCAAAGTGGCCACTAGAGGGCTTTGTGACCAAGGACAGCAAATATGATACTGTGTTCCAGATTAGAATCCTTGTGTCATTCCAAAAATGTTGCCACTGGGTGGTAGCAGCATCCAAACGTCAACTGTATCTTGCTTATGTAGAAGGAATTCACAACATTTCCTGGAATATATTCGATTTATGACTTTCTGTCTAATATTTAGGTAGAGATGGGTCTCCCTAGAAAGGAATGATAGCGAGTGAGATTCAATAAACTTCTAATCTCTCCTTTTATTGAGGAACACCTATCTGGAAGCTACCTAGAATATGCAGGAGGTGCCCAAATTGTGCCCTATTCTAAAGTGACCATTAATGTTTACATTTAAAGCTGCAATATTATTGGCTCTGGCACCATGGTGCAGATGTCTGTGTGTGTGTGTAATACGTGTGTGAAACATGTAAAGTGGATGTGCATATGTGCAGTGTGTGTGTAATATATGCATGGTATCTGCAATGTGTGCGTATATGTAATTTGCGTGTGTGTGTATTGGGTTTATAATTTATATTAATTTCACAGTGTAAACCCTGTATTTTGTTTGAGTGGTCGCTCTGTTGTGAGATCTGTGCTCCCTCTCTACCCTCTGAGGGAGCCCTGAGAGGGTTGATTCAGTCCTGTGAGCACAGGGGCTTAGTCCCACCAAGTATCTGAACCCTGCACTCATGGTCTGGGGCACTCATGGTCACTCAGGTGAGCGCTAACGTTAGAACCAAGATTGTAATGTAGCCCTATGTGCACCCGTACTGATGTGCCTCCCGGCGTCCGTCGCAACGTAGTGACGATGCGACTGGGCAGGCCACATGCTGTTGCCCGTGCATGAATTGCACGCGCGACACTGGCCATGCTGCATGCCTCCCCGTCAAATCGCTACGACATGCATTCGATGGGCTGCAAAGCTTGATCCTCCATTGGAGGATCGAGCTTTGCAGCACTGAGCGCACTACCTGCCAGGTGGCCAGACAGGCGTCAGACGGGCGTCAGAGTGGAAGGAACATCAACTCTCACAGACGTTCCTTCCGCTCTTAAAAACGCTCGTCTGACACCAGTCTAAGCCATTGTTTCAGCGTTGGCTGTAGGTGCTGAGTTGCCTCTTAACCATACATGGGTAATAGAACGGTGGTAAGTGAATAACCCATACCACTGAGAAGCCTTGAGCTGACAACCAAATTGCAAACTTACTGGATTATAAAATATGAATAAAAAAGAATACCATATTTCTATTGGAGGTTTTCTGGTCACTGCAGGACAGAGACTGTTGTATAACAATGAAATGTTCAGGAAAAAAACATGTCAGAAAAAAGCTATATTTTACGTCATAGGAATATAATGTTTTATGTCTGGCATAAACAGCAGCCATTGAGATGCCATCCCTGTACTGCGGGTTATGCCTGGTGCTGTGTTAGAGCAGGGGGACATAACTGCGCATTTCCGCCTGACTGTTTTGAAGCTACGTGAATGAGTTGTCTAGTGCTTGGAAATGGACTGTGACCCAGAACGGTCTGAATACACAGAATGCTCTGGAGTGAAAGCAACTGTCAATGAGCGATACGTTTGACATATTTTATGAATTTTTTTATCCATAACCGGCTGGATCTCAAAATCCAGAAGTACACATCAATGTGACTTGAGACCGGCACTTCTCGGACTGATTTGTTTGTCTGATAAAGAATTAATGGAAATTAGAGATGGGCATTAGTTTCGGAGAAAATTCGGAATTTGTAATGAAATTTGATAATTTGTAGTTCGGAAGTACTTCCGAATAACGAATCGATACGATACAAATTAGAAACGGTATATAACAAATTTATTTCGTTTTACACTGTCATCATCATAAAAGAAAAATTTGAATAATTTATATCAACTATCGAATTTGAAATGAACTATCAAATTGATATTAACTTACAATACGAGTAATAGTCAGCAAAGGACTTTATGAAACAAATTAATTTGTTTCACTGTTTAATTTGACCCAAATACTAAATCTGTGACACACCTTAAAGTTTAACCCTAGCTTTTCTTTTAACAGCAACATTTTATTAATAGGGGTTTTATTTAGTGATCCAAAATTCAAATTGATATCAACTATCAAATTGATATATGAAGTTCTAATCGATTCGAAATTTCAAATCGATCCAAAACGAAACAAAAATGAAATAAGAAACGAAATTAGTTACGAAATTCTGAAAGCGAAATTATTTAAAAACGTAACGAAACGAAACTGAACAAATTTTTCAGCCATGCACATCCCTAATGGAAATCAGCAATGTTTTTATGGATAAAAAATAGTTTTTGGGAAATTTAAACTGAATCTGTTGTGCACACTGTTGGGCTCAGTTCACAGGGAATTATTCCAAATATATGATTATAAATCCCTACTACAGTTACACTAGCCCTCACTTCCGCAAGGTATGTCGCAGTGAGTGGGGCGCGACAGTGCTCCTCACTACGTGTGTCTTGCTGACTGCCGATAACAGCTTTGTGGTCCAATTGGGCAGCCGCAGTGCTATATGACAGTGTGTAGCAAGTTTTGCCCATGGAGGGGTAACATTGTGTTACATCTCGACCCTGCCCCTTGGTGGTGGGAGCAGGGAGTTTCCAATTTGTCTGGTTTTCTTGTTCAGGCTCTACAGATCATTCCCACTGGGCTGAAGGTCTGCAGTCACATGATCTGCTTGGCCCTATATATAGGGCCAACCAGGCATTTGATCCGCGGATCAGGATAGACTAAGTCTGTGATCCTCTAGTTCCTGTTCCTCGTGTCTATAAGGCTAGGGTCAGACGAACGCATTTTTCACATCGTCCATGAAAAAGTGCGGTCGAACGAACGTACGTATTTTTTCCCGGAATACGCGACAGCGGTCATACGATGCGCCTTTTCGTCCGTGATTTTGTACGGATCATCATTAAAACACTTTTTGCGTCTGGACGTTATGTTAGCCGGCCATTAGCAGCGTCTGACGTCTCCTAATCACACACACACGCCGCTATGCGGCCGCAGCGCACTCTGTACGTCAGTAGTAGTGGTTTGACGTTCTCGAAAAAATGCGTTCGTTGGCCACTTGCGTTGCGCGGACGAACTTTCGTGCGGCCGTTCGTCGTATGTTCCCCGGCATTGGACGTCATTTGCTGCTAGTACGGCCGTGATTTCGTGCGGCTAAACGCACGTTAAAACTGCGCTAGTCTGACCCTAGCCTTATAGTTCAAGTTCTGATTATTCTGTGTATGACTCCTTGGCTCTGATTTCTGGATATTCTCTAGTCTGCTCCCTAAGTAATATTGCATTTCTGATATCTCGTGTATGACCTGGCTTGGCTTCTGGAACTTCTTCTGTATGTATCTTGTCTGTTTAGATTTCTCTGTACGTGTCTAGTTCAGTTGTTTTCACTCTACAGGCATTTGGCCACAAAGCCATATGGTGTGAGTGATTCCCAGGGCTTTGTCTGAACTCCCTGGCTGGGAGTGTGAGGATTTGCAGTGTGCTGCATTCATTGTGCATTCACGTATCAAGTTCTGTCTTGCACTATAGGATTCACATTTTATAAGTATTGGTTCCTGTCCTGCAGTGTGTAGAATTCATCGTGTTTCTTAAGTGTTGCAAGGGATTGCTGAAGTCTGCAAACAAAACCATATACCTGCCCTAAAGGCTTCACTCTACACAGCCTGGGGGCTCCCCATCACCCTATAGGGGGCCTACCGTTACACATTTCTGCACCCAAAACTGGAACCAGAGGCACGTTTAGTTCCTCAGCCGCTGCAAGTGCAACGTTAGCAACTTGGCAGTGAATGCTGTGCTGCAGTTCAGCGCTTAGCACTGCTAACTTAGCACTTGCAGTTGAGTGTGACGTGGGAAAGATGGCTGCCTCCACGAAGCAAATAATCCAATAAGGAAATGTTCAATTTGAAGTTTTGGTGGACCAAAACACCAAATATTTATTGGAACATGGCAGACATTAACACTAAAATGGTAATAAAATGGACAACAGTGGATATTGCAGAAACAGCACCTTTCGTTAAGCAATCCTCTGCCCTTTTGCTTCAATATTTACAGCCAAAGCGTTCCGTGAGACTGCTGCAGCAAACCGAACAGCTGCAATGTAGCAATACAGCGGCTGCTGAGGAACCGAACAGGCCTCAGGTAAGTAATGACTTTGATATTTCATTAAGGGATGCAATATCATATTAAATTGTGTTGCGTAGGGTATTCGAAATGCACATCGCTCAGAACTGTCACGGATCCCCCTGATTACTATAGTGTTGGTCCCTATACGCAGGTCTCTCTCTAACCTTCCGATCCTTAGAGTGGTCGGCACGTCTAGACAGACTACTAGGATGGCAGTACAGAGCACATACAAAAAGAGACGTCACGAATCCCTCTACTCTCTGACTAGTAGTCCCTTGAGACAGGACACTCTCTACCCTTCCGATCCTTAGAGTGGTCGGCACGTCTAGACAGATTGATAGGATGGCCGTACAGAGCACATACAAAATACAAGGGGTGGTCTGATGTGCTTAGGGTGCCACACAGACTGACCTCCGTACCAGAATAGAGGAGTGATACAAATGCCAGGGGTCAATACACGGAATGGTTCGTTCGCCAAGCCAGGGGTCAATACACAGAATAGTCGTTTTGCCAATGCCAGGGGTTGATACACAGAATAGTCGTTTTGCCAATGCCAGGGGTCATCGATACACAGAATAGTCGTTTTGCCAATGCCAGGGGTCGATACACAGAATAGTCGTTTTGCCAATGCCAGGGGTCGATACACAGAATAGTCGTTTTGCCAATGCCAGGGGTCGATACACAGAATAGTCGTTTTGCCAATGCCAGGGGTCGATACACAGAATAATTCTTAGCCAGAAACGCACAAGAGCTCTGCGGGAAGTAACTACCACGTCAGGGCACTGGCATAGTGGAGAAGCTGGGTTTTAAACCCGGCGGGTCCGCGTCATCACGCGAGCCCCGCCTCCCGGCGTCCCACGTGTGCGGAAGCGACCGGCGCTATTTACTCGGCGCCTGGCCAGCGAGCAGCGAGGACGCTGCTGCCAGGCGCCGCCGGAACGGGGGTACGTGACAGAACCCCCCCTCAACGGGCGGCCACTGGACGACCCCCAGGGGCATGGGGATGAGCCAAATAGAAGGCCTTCACTAACCGAGGGGCATGGACCTCGGCAGCCGGAAGCCAGGAGCGATCCTCAGGACCGTAGCCCACCCAGTCAACCAAGTAGTACAGCCCCCCCTAGACCTCCTGGCGTCCAGAATGGCCTGCACCTCAAACTCCTCTTCGCCCTCCACAGAGACAGGAGGCGGAGGAGCACGGACCCTGGAGTAACGATTACACAACAGTGGCTTCAACAGACTCACGTGGAAAACGTTGTGTATCCTGATATGGGAGGGCAGTGCCAAGGCATAGGAAACCGGGCTGAGTCGCCGCAGTATCTTGTAAGGGCCTATGTATCTGGGGGCTAGTTTCATCGATGGTACTAAGAGCTTAACGTTCCGCGAAGAAAGCCAAACCCTGTCCCCGACTTGATACACAGGTGCTGGTCCCCTACGTCTATCGGCCTTCGTTTTCTGGACAATACTGCTCCTCTCCAGTGCCTGTTTAACCCTCCCCCAGGTCTCAGTCAATGACGCCAAGTGCTCATCCAGAGCAGGAATCGCGGTATCAGGAAATGCAGTGGGAAGCACGGGAGGATCAAATCCGTAAACCGTGAAGAAAGGGGAATGACCACTGGCTTCACTCACGGCACTGTTTAGGGCATACTCGGCCCAAGGTAGCAGGTCTGACCAATTATCCTGTCGTTCAGATATGAAACACCTGAGATACTTCTCAACATTTTGATTGGCCCTTTCTGCTGCTCCGTTCGTTTGGGGGTGATAGGCGAGGAGAAGGACAGGTCTATTCCCACATTCTTGCAGAACCCCCTCCAGAATCTGGAGACAAACTGGGTCCCCCTATCAGAAACAATCCCAAGAGGGATACCGTGTATGCGGACCACATTGGCGATGAAAATGGGCACCAGCTCGGCTGCTGACGGTAGTTTCCTAAGAGGAACATAGTGACCCATTTTGGAAAAGCGATCTATAATCGTGAGTATAACAGTATTCCCTTTGGACTCGGGTAACTCTACTATAAAATCCATGGCTATCTGCGACCATGGTCGTTCGGGGATAGGCAGGGGCTGGAGTAAACCAATGGGCGCTGTCTTAGGACTCTTATTTCTTGTGCATACCTCGCACACGGCTACGTAATCTTTAATATCCCGGCGCATCGTGGGCCACCATAGCAGTTTTCGGATGCTAGCCACTGTTTTGGTGATCCCCATGAGCCAAGAGGTTTTATTGTCATGGTAAATCTTAAGGACTTCTTCTCTTTCCTTCTCAGGTACAAAGAGCTTCGCGGGAGGCCTCCCCCCCGGAGCCTTATCTTGCACAGTCTGCAATCGGATCATCAGAGGGGACGAGACACTAATCGTGGTAGAGGCTATAATCCTCTCCTGAGGTACAATGGGATGTTGATCCTGAATGTTATGTTCATAGGATTCATACTGTCTAGATAACGCATCTGCTTTAATGTTTCTTGACCCAGGTCTATACGTGAGGACGAAATTAAAACTTGAAAGAAACAAAGACCATCTCGCTTGTCTGGCGTTCAATCGTTTCGCGTCTCCAATGTACGTGAGATTCTTATGATCGGTTATGATAACGATTGGGTCTGTAGATCCCTCTAATAAGTATCTCCACTCTGCCAAGGCTGCAATAACTGCTAACAACTCTCTATTACCGATATCATAGTTTCTCTCGCCGGAGACAACTTCCGGGAATAGAAACCGCATGGATGCAAAGGTTTATCGGGTGCCCGACTTTGGGACAAGACTGCTCCAAGACCGAGTTCGGAGGCGTCAACCTCGAGTTGGAAGGGCAGAGCTGGATCAGGATGTCGGAGAACAGGGGCAGTCGTGAATGCCTGTTTGAGGGCCTCGAAGGCTTGCCTGGCCTGGGGTGTCCACTTCTGATTTCCCACCCCTTTCTTAGTCATGGCCGTGAGAGGAGCTACCAAGGCCGAAAAGTCTTTAATGAACCTTCGATAATAGTTGGTAAAACCTAGAAACCTCTGGATGGCTTTAAGCCCTTGGGGTAGGGGCCAGTCGAGGATTGCCGACAATTTACCCGGATCCATCTGAAACCCCTCAGGGGTTATGATATACCCAAGGAAGTGCACCATCTCTATATCAAATAGGCACTTTTCTAATTTGCAGTATAACCCGGCCTTCAATAGTCTCCTTAACACTTGTTGCACATGGGCGTGATGGGTCTCCTTATCTGGAGAGTATATCAGGATGTCATCGAGATACACTATGACGAATGTTTGCAGAAAATCCCTTAGGGTGTCATTTATGAGATCCTGAAACACAGCTGGCGCGTTACATAACCCAAAGGGCATTACCAGGTATTCGTAATGCCCGCTACGCGTATTAAAAGCCGTCTTCCACTCGTGCCCCTTTTTCACCCTTATCAGATTGTAGGCTCCGCGTAAATCGAGCTTCGTGTATATACGGGCCCCTTTCAGTCGGTCGAACAACTCTGTTATAAGGGGTATGGGATATGCATTTCTTATGGTTATTCTGTTTAAACCTCTATAATCTATGCATGGTCGCAAGTCTCCCTCTTTCTTGGAGACGAAAAAGAAACCAGCTCCTGCTGGGGAGGAGGACCGTCTAATGAATCCACGCTCAAGATTCTCTTTTATATATTCCTCCATAATATCGTTCTCCTTTTGCGACAAGGGTATACATGTCCTCTGGGAGGCATAGTACCGGGGAGTAACTCTATGGCACAGTCATACGGGCGATGTGGTGGTAAAACCTCAGTCCTGGCCTTCGAAAAAACCTCTTTTAATGCCTGATAACAGTCAGGGACTACTGTGGATAAAGGAGGTGCTGTGGCGATATTAAGGCTACCAATAACAGTGACCCTGCCCATACATTTCGACTGACAACTGGGACCCCAACATTTTATGTCTCTCTGGACCCAATCAATCACCGGGTTATGCTCAGTCAACCATGGAAACCCTAGGACGACGGGGCATGAGGGAGAGTCAATAATCTGGAATCGTATGGTTTCCCGGTGCAAAACTCCTGTTTTCATGCATACCTCTATAGTGTCGTGGGTGATATGGGGACATGACAAGGGTTTCCCGTCTATGGCCTCCACCATTAGAGGTCTTTCTTTGAGAACTAGAGGCATGAGGTTCTTGGAGGCAAACACTCTATCCATAAAGTTACCTGAGGCTCCAGAGTCTAGGAACGCCTCAGTCTCGAGGTGCACCCCCCCCCAGGTTAAGGAGATGGGCACCAGAATCCGGGTTTTTTTTTTTTTCGTTATCAACAAAGGAGGCATAGAGTGAACCGATTACCTGGCTAGTAGGTGTTCTCTGGCCCGGCTTGCCAGTGTCACCCCTGCCACCCCTGGGTCTTTGAGGACATTGAAGACGAAAATGCCCTGCCCCGGCACAGTAAAAACAGAGCCCCCTTTCCCTTCTGTGAGCTCTCTCAGCCTCCGAAATACCTGTTCTACCTATCTGCATGGGTTCCACGACCGATAGATCGGTTCTTTCTGGCTCTGGAGTACCTGACGTACTGGTGTGTCTGGGTACTAAGGGTAAAGGAGGCAAAACCCTTCTGGGTCTGTCTCTAGAATGCCTCCTGTCCCTAATTTGGTCGTCCATGGCAATACAGAAATCAACCAAATGGTCCAGATGTTCGGGCAACTTCAAGGGAGCCAGCTCAAACATCAAAGCCTCGTTCAGGCCTTCGGTAAACGCCAAGGTTAAAACGTCGTTAGGCCAGTGTACCTCAGAAGTCAAGGTCTTAAATTCTATGGCATAGTCAGAGACTCTCCTATTACCTTGCTTAATGTGGAATAAGGACCTGCCTGCATTGGTGGCCCTTCTAGAGGGGTCAAACGTACGTTTTAGTTCAGAGGTAAAGCCCTCATAGTCATATATGATGGGCTTTTTGTTTTCCCACAATGGTGTGGCCCACAGTAACGCTTTATCAGTTAAATGGTTAATTAGGTAGCCTACTTTGGCTTTATCGGATACACAGGACCCCGGATTGTTCTCGAATAGAATCTCCAGTTGGGTCAAAAAACCCCGACACAAGTTAGGCGTACCATCATAGCGTATGGGTGCCTTCATACTGAGCCTACACCCCTCGGGTGAGGCCGAACTGGCCCTAGGCAATACTGGTTCTGGAGGACTTGCAGTACCAGCAGTGGATCGATTCAACAGGGTTTGCAGAGCAAGAGCAATCTGGTCCATCCTGTGGTCCTGCTCTTCTTGTCGGGCTGCAATTCTTGTTAACTGAGAAGAGAGGTCTGCGGGATCCATTGGCCCTGACGTAATGTCACGGATCCCCCTGATTACTATAGTGTTGGTCCCTATACGCAGGTCTCTCTCTAACCTTCCGATCCTTAGAGTGGTCGGCACGTCTAGACAGACTACTAGGATGGCAGTACAGAGCACATACAAAAAGAGACGTCACGAATCCCTCTACTCTCTGACTAGTAGTCCCTTGAGACAGGACACTCTCTACCCTTCCGATCCTTAGAGTGGTCGGCACGTCTAGACAGATTGATAGGATGGCCGTACAGAGCACATACAAAATACAAGGGGTGGTCTGATGTGCTTAGGGTGCCACACAGACTGACCTCCGTACCAGAATAGAGGAGTGATACAAATGCCAGGGGTCAATACACGGAATGGTTCGTTCGCCAAAGCCAGGGGTCAATACACAGAATAGTCGTTTTGCCAATGCCAGGGGTTGATACACAGAATAGTCGTTTTGCCAATGCCAGGGGTCGATACACAGAATAGTCGTTTTGCCAATGCCAGGGGTCGATACACAGAATAGTCGTTTTGCCAATGCCAGGGGTCGATACACAGAATAGTCGTTTTGCCAATGCCAGGGGTCGATACACAGAATAGTCGCTTTGCCAATGCCAGGGGTCGATACACAGAATAATTCTTAGCCAGAAACGCACAAGAGCTCTGCGGGAAGTAACTACCACGTCAGGGCACTGGCATAGTGGAGAAGCTGGGTTTTAAACCCGGCGGGTCCGCGTCATCACGCGAGGCCCCGCCTCCCGGCGTCCCACGTGTGCGGAAGCGACCGGCGCTATTTACTCGGCGCCTGGCCAGCGAGCAGCGAGGACGCTGCTGCCAGGCGCCGCCGGAACGGGGGTACGTGACAAGAACATGCGCACTTTCTGAACACAAGCTCTGTAGCGCCTGCACAGACCAATGGATCAGAGCATGCGCAGAACTTATCCTTCGGCTGCCTCTCTCAGGATGCCCTATAATACGCTTCAAAATCCTGGCTGCCTGTTGATGCTCATGTGGGCAAAGGAAACTGCTCCGCTTCATGCAGTGTTTCCTGCTAAAGCACGGTCACATTAAAATATGTGGAAGAAGTCACCTAAATAGGATAACCTCTTAATTAACCCAATCAATACCAAAGACAAATCCTCCGCACACGGTTATCACCCAAACATCAATTAAAGCTGAATGTATCACAAGCTATACCTGTTTAATACGCTAACAATACACATTGACATGCGGTGACGCGAGCACCATATTGACAAATTCAGCGCCCACCCACCTCTTGTCTCCTAATTAACTACTAATGAGTTTTATTTTTGCAAGTGTTATCTTTTCCTTCGATTTGATTGGCTGGGCTTTGTGCTCTCTATTTCGACAGACTCGCATACAAAACCAATTTCCTCAGATATTCTTATCTCAAGCACCTTCCGCCTGTCACTCAAGTAACTGGAATGTTGTATTGGGGGAAATAATGTCCGATAAAAGATGTAAAATCTATTTTTTTAATATTTTATTGCTTGCCACAGTCACCTCAACCTGATATGGGGCCCTGGGCACAGTGTGGCAGCAATCCATCTTTTCCTTTGGTCATAGGCAGGTTCTGCGCTCTGCTCTATCAGATGACGATATTCGCTCCCCATCTCTAATAGCAATAACCTTATCCAACAGGAGAATAAATAATCCCTGTGGGAACATGGGAATTGATTTTTTTTTTAAGGCACTGGCCTCCCATGGGCGCAGTGCCTGGTGCCTGCTCACTCCTTTCTGAGGTTGGCTGGAGATGGAGAAGCACCCTCTGTCTCTTTCATTATATAAAAGCTGTCGTGTGTTTAATATATATATATTTACATAGGAGGCTTTAACCGTAATTAGGCAAAATAGGCAGCCTAAGACCTTGCTCTCCCTGGGGTCTCAAATGATGGAATCAATGTAGAATCGTACCAGCTGAGTGGAGTAAAGGTAAGATCACTGCTCTATAATAGTGGAGACACAGGTTTGAATCCTGGCAAGAGCACCTCTCCAGTAATTGTCCTTGGGCAAGACACCTCACAGTACATACTCGCCACCCAGGACATACTTGACAACGAGAGAAATCTCAACATATCCTTCCTGGTAAAATATTTGCTCAAAAAAAATAAAAAATACCATTTATCAGGGTTATTCAAAGAGAATCGAAAAGTCACCGCACGTTCGGTGACTTTTCTTTCTCTTCAATTCGGTGCCATTTCGGCGACTCTGCGGTGTATTCAGCAAGCACCACATCGCCGTCGTAATGCAGGGAAAAGCTGCCGAAAACCCGGTGCAAACTGACTGCAAAACACGGCAAAGGCACACCGAAACCCGCAAAAACATCTGGATTAACCCCGCAGAACACGCCAGAGAAACCCGAGCAGGAGCCGATCACAGCGCAGAGCAGCCGCTGGAAAAACCCGACACCGCAGACGAATGGAGTGAAAAAAACAAAAAACGGTACGCTTGAATGTTTGAAAAGTGAAACGCTGTTTGCAAAAAAACTACTGAGCGAAAATGTCTGGAATTTACATATAAGATCCAATGAATGATAATAAAAAGGGCTATTACAGAAAAAAGAAAAAATGATTAAAAAAACCCAAAAAAAAAATGTCTGCAAAAAAATCCCGAAAAATGCTTAAAATATCCTAAAAACATGTAAAAGTAAAGAGACTTTTTACTGCAGAATAAAATAATAAACGGTTTATTAGATATTGAATTAAAACGGGAATATTTGTAACATTGAAGCCTATGGGATTCGCCTGAATAAACCTGTCGAATAAAACCACCGAATGGCAGGGCATTTCGGCAACCTTTCTCAGCTGTTTCACTATGGGGGATTCACTGCCCTCAAACAGGCATCGTATGTGAAGGCAATTCGCCAACATTTGGCGAACTGCCTGCTCTCTGAATAGCCGAATGGCCAGGAAAGGTAACCGTACACTGAATTTCAGCGTTCAGTTATCGTTTGGCCCCAATTCGGATCTCTTTGAATAACCCTGTATATGTCTGTGCCACAAAAATACACCCCTATTTTCACATACACCTGTCTACCAAAGATATCTGCATTATCCTCCTTAACTCAAACTTATTGGGTTAATTTCTTAATTATTTTGCACAACAAGGGGCTTCATATTGGAACTTGGCCTATGGACTCATTAACTCCATATACACTATATTGCCAAAAGTATTCACTCACCCATCCAAATAATCAGAATCAGGTGTTCCAATCACTTCCATGGCCACAGGTATATAAAATCAAGCACCTAGGCATGCAGACTGTTTTTACAAACATTTTTGAAAGAATGGGTCGCTCTCAGGAGCTCAGTGAATTCCAGCGTGGAACTGTGATAGGATGCCACCTGTGCAACAAATCCAGTCGTGAAATTTCCTCGCTCCTAAATATTCCACAGTCAACTGTCAGCTGTATTATAAGAACGTGGAAGTGTTTGGGAACGACAGCAACTCAGCCACGAAGTGGTAGGCCACGTAAACTGACGGAGCGGGGTCAGCGGATGCTGAGGCGCATAGTGCGAAGAGGTTGCCAACTTTCTGCAGAGTCATTCGCTACAGACCTCCAAACTTCATGTGGCCTTCAGATTAGCTCAAAAACAGTGCGCAGAGAGCTTCATGGAATGGGTTTCCATGGCCGAGCAGCTGCACCAAGCCATACATCACCAAGTGCAATGCAAAGCATTGGATGCCTTGGTGTAAAGCACGCCGCCACTCGACTCTAGAGCAGTGGAGACACGTTCTCTGGAGTGACGAATCTTGCGTCTCCATCTGGCAATCTGATGGACGAGTCTGGGTTTGGTGGTTGCCAGGAGAACGGTACTTGTCTGACTGCATTGTGCCAAGTGTAGAGTTTGGTGGAGGGTGGATTATGGTGTGGAGTTGTTTTTCAGGAGCTGGGCTTGGCCCCTTAGTTCCAGTGAAAGGAACTCTGAATGCTTCAGCATACCAAGACATTTTGGACAATTCCATGCTCCCAACTTTGTGGGAACAGTTTGGAGCTGGCCCCTTCCTCTTCCAACATGACTGTGCACCAGTGCACAAAGCAAGGTCCATAAAGACATGGATGACAGAGTCTGGTGTGGATGAACTTGACTGGCCTGAACAGACTCCTGACCTCAACCCGATAGAATACCTTTTTGATGAATTAGAGAGGAGACTGAGAGCCAGGCCTTCTCGTCCAACATCAGTGTGTGACCTCACAAATGCGCTTCTGGAAGAATGGTCAATAATTCCCATAAACACACTCCTAAACCTTGTGGACAGCCTTCCCAGAAGAGTTGAAGCTGTTATAGCTGCAAAGGGTGGACCGACGTCATATTGAACCCTATGGATTAGGAATGGGATGTCACTTAAGTTCATATGCGAGTCAAGGCAGGTGAGCGAATACTTTTGGCAATATAGTGTATGTATATATATGTTTTTGTATTATTTTAAGCATGGCTGCCCTATTAGTGAAAGCACCTCAGCTGGGAATTGGATCCATGAGTAGCCAACCTGCTGTAACTTGGGTTATTTTAAGCCATGTCTGAGTCTTGCTTTCCCTTTCCGACATGAAGTGTACGCATTAAGTGTCGTTCATAAAAATTCAAGCTGTGGGACAGCGTGGGTACATAACGAGCGCGTTTTAATTATTCAATCTGCTGCTAAGCTAATGAGTTAAAGTGATTTTCTGTATGAAATCAAATGTGTAGCATTTGCAATTATTCCTGCGAGGCAGAGACTGTATTCTGCAACGACGGCTCCTATGATGCTCAGGCATCCTATGTGACGGGGAGGCATCTCCATGGGTGGTCGTTGAATTACATAGGGTCCTCCTAGCTTTAACTTACAATACCATCACAAGATAATTATCTCGGTCTTTGTTATTCATTTATTTTTGCCAAACAAGGTGTTGAATATTTTACGGCAAGGTAACCGAGTCGGGAAAATAGTTGATGTTTTCCATATTTATGAGCTAAAGAAAAGAAAATCCTGTTTGGATAGCATTGCATTGAATTCCTCGGCTAGTGAATAAACATCTGTGTGCGCTATTTTTATTAGAGATGTTCGAATCATTTCGGTCCAAATCAAAATTCAGACAAAATATACCGATTCATATTTCGGAAGTAAAAAAACTTAAAACAATACAGGCGCAAATATATACCAGGGGACAGTACAGATAAGGGTAAGGCTAGGGTCAGACGAGCGCAGTATTAACGTGCGTTTAGCCGCACTTAATCACGGCCGTGCTAGCAGCAAATGACGTCCAATGCTGGGTAGCATACGAAGAACGGCCGCACGAAAGTGCGGCAGTGCAACGCAAGTGGCAAACGAACGCATTTTATCGAACGTCAAACCGCTAGTACTGACGTACAGAGTGCGCTGCGTCCGCATAGCGGCGTGTGTGCGTGATTAGGAGAGGTCAGACGCTGCTAATGTCCAGCCAACATAACGTCCAGACGCAAAAAGTGTTTTATTGATGATCCGTACAAAATCACCGATGTAAATGCGCATCGTATGACCGCTATCGCGTATTCCGTGAAAAAATACGTCCATTCGTTCGAACGCACTTTTTCACGGACATCGCGAAAAATGCGTTAGTCTGACCCTAGCCTAAATGTTTTCCACAATGTTGCTAAACACCAAAAGATCGTCTCTCTATAAGACGAAAATAAGTCCATACAATGCATTCCAAAAAGGTGAAGCGCTTTGTCCTGGAGCTCTTCAGTGGTTTTCATAAATTCCATGATATCTCAAAGGAAAAAAGAAAAAAGATCACCACATAGTGTAACCGCTGTACAAATTGGTACATATGTATAAATTCAAAGCCAAATGCTAACTCACACTTTTTAGAGCCTTAAACTAGGGTCACAGATGCAGACGTGTGGGTTTTTAAGGGCATACCCACCAGCCAATCTGCGGGAATCTTCTCCACCTTCCTCCTCAGTCGGCACCACATAAACATAGGAACAAACAGGAATAGGCAGAGAGTAGTGCAGGTAGCAAAAACAGGTACTATGCACCAGATAAATCCTCCACCACTACTCACACCACTAGTGCTTCCGAAATACAAATCGGTTCCGTCCTAAACGGAAATGAATCGATTCGGTCCGAAACGGAACGAAAATGAATAGTTTCAGAATGAAACGGAATGATATATTAGACTCAGCACTGCGTCCCTGACCACGGTGCTGAATCTGTTGTATTCAGCACCACAGGCCATGGACAGAGCCATGGTGCCGTTCGGTGCAGCTCGGAAGCAGTGAAGTTCCCCATAGACAAGTAATGGTTAATCTATTTAGAGAACGCCGAACAGCACCGAAATGTCAGTCACATGCCCCAATTTTCGGTGGTTCATACGACAGGTTTAAACATGTGAATCCCATAGGATTCAATGTAAAAATTATTCCCCGTTTTTAATAAATTTATTCAACTGTTTATTCTTTTCACTTGCAGCAAAAAGACTCTTTATTTATTGTTTAGGATTTTTTGAATTTCTAATTATTTTAAAACTAGGCCTTTTTTCTTTGCTGTACGCAGCAGGTTTTTTCCTTTCCTTCAGTCTGGCTGTGTTCTGCGGGTGCAGTCCTTGGTGCTAAAATCCTATTCAGCCCAAAGGACACCAGCGCTGCGGGGCTCTGGAACCCTGTGGAGCTGCTGTCCTTGGTGTTGAAACCTATTTTGTTGGTCTAAAATAAATAGGAATCCACTTACACCCCATGTCTCCTTGTCCCTCCTACCTGTGTCCCCATATGCTGTCATATATCTTTCAGCTGCTATATCTTGTCTCAGTTAGCCTGGAGAACAATAGAATTCCTGAATGCCTTATCTAAACAGTCCTTCCTCTACCTCATTAACTGTTAAATAATGTAGATTAAATGTATCCTCATACATTGTTTCATACAAGCTCCATGTGTAATATCTGTGTCCTCTCAGCTGGACGACATATTGGAGACCTGTCTCTGTGTCCCTCATATCCAGCAGACCATGTGATTGGGAGGGAGGAGATCATGTCTCGAGTAACTCCAGCTGTCACTGGATGAAATATAGCATTGGTTCTAGTGACACATTGTCTGGCTGCAGAGATCACAATGTGACAGTTCAAGGTGCGAGAATAGACTTTAATACAGATATTTGTCAGTAGGATATATCACAGGCACCATTCCAGACCTCAGCACCACTCGCAACATCATCTACAGCATAACATTTTGCGCATTATATAATTTAGATATTAATGATAATTCCAAGAACCACCCCCTATAACATTAATTTCTGAGCTTCCGCTTAACACCCTGATAATGTTTTAGTATTATGTTCACTTGTCCCTAATATCTCATCTATCCAACTCCTACTGTACTTCTGTCATCTATCCTCGTTGAATCTGTGTCTCTCATTTCTAAATACTCTTTGTACGATGCTCCTCAGGTGCTGTGACATGTGCTGCAGTCTTGCAGGTAATCAGAGGCGTAACTAGAAACCTCAGGGCCCCGGAGCAAGAACCCATGAAGGGCCCCCCTTGTCGGCTGTGGGGAGGGGCCAAGGCAGGCCATTGAAGTCAGCGGGGCATACCAGTACGCCCCGTGCCTTCAAGACCCATCCTCCGCGTAGGCCCCAGATATCAGACCCCCAGTATCAGACCCCAGTAATTAACCAGCCAGTATCAGAACCCCAGTAAATAGACAGTCAGTATCAGACTCCAGTAATTAGACAGTCAGTATCAGACCCCAGTAATTAACCAGCTAGTATCAGATCCCGGTAATTAGACAGCCAGTATCAGACCCCAGTAATTGGCCAGTATCAGACCCCAGTAATTCGCTCGTATCAGACCCCAGTAATTAGCCAGTATCAGACCCCAGTAATTAACCAGCCAGTATCAGAACCCGGTAATTAACCAGCCAGTATCAGACCCCCGTAATTAACCAACCAGTATCAGACCCCCATTAATTAACCAGCCAGTATCAGACCCCAGTAATTAGCCAGTATCAGACCCCAGTAATTAGCCAGGATCAGACCCCCACTAATTAGCCAGGATCAGACCCCCAGTAATTAGCCAGGATCAGTCCCCCAGTAATTAGCCAGTATCAGAACCCCAGTAATTAGCCAGTATCAGACCCAAGTAATTAACCAGTATCAGAACCCCAGTAATTAGCCAGTATCAGACCCCAGTAATTAGCCAGTATCAGAACCCCAGTAATTAGCCAGTATCAGAACCCTGGTAATTTAGCCAGTATCAGACCCCAGTAATTATCCATTATCAGACCCCCAGTAATTAGCTAGTATCAGACCCCCAGTAACTAGCCAGTGTAAGACCCCAGTAATTAGCTAGTATCAGAACTTCAGTAATTAGCCAGTATCAGACCCCAGTAATTAGCCAGTATCAGGCCCCCAGTAATTAGCCAGCCAGTATCAGAACCCCAGTAATTAGCCACCCTCTGCTCACTCACACACGCATACAAACAACCCACCCCAGCATATTACATACTTACCATAGGTAAGTATGGTCTCCACTTCCCCTCCCTGCATGTGCTGGACACTTCCAGCACAGCAGGGGAGGCTCTGCTTTGTGTGGCTGTGGAGGGGGAAGGGGCGGGGCCAGCACATCCCCATGTGAGCAGCTCTCCTCTTCTTCCTCCTCCTCTCCCCCCAGCAGGGCCTTTACATCTGGCGCAGCGGGTGGGAGTTTGATCCCACACGCTGCCGATCAAATGGAAGAGCAGGTGCCTGACCCCTGCCTGGACTGTGGGGCAAGCAGGGCTAGTCCGGGCCCCCCATCCATCCGGTTGTGGGCCCCCGGACTCAGGGGCCCGGGTGCAGTGGCACCCGCTGCACCCCTGTTAGTTACGCCCCTGATGGTAATGTATTATCCTATTGGCCCCTTGGAGACAAAAGGAAGCTTTGAATAAAGGTTTTGCTTTTAAAGGGCCACAACCAAAAAATGTAATGTCCTTATTGTGTTTATTTTATGTTGCTGATATTTTACATGTGCTTTGTTTTTCTCTTGATAATTTAGTTAAGAAAATACTTTACTTTATAGGGATTATTCAGGACAGTTCGATACTCTCTCGTTTGGAGCACTTAGGCGAGTTCAATTTCCCCCGACCGCGCATTCAGAATTCAGAAGTATGTCAATCGACCCACACTACGCATCCAATAAACCGCAGAATCGATCGGATATACTGCTGAAAAAATGCCGAAAAACCACTGAACAAATCGAAAAATCACCAAACGCATCCGATAAGCCGTCCAAAAAAAATCACCAAATTAATCCAATAAACCGCCGAATGCCACTGGAAAAAACCGACCAGCCGCCAAACAGAGGTAAAAAGACAAAAAAAGAAGAAGCTTTAACCCTTTCACTGCTGAGGACATGTGGGGAACGTCCTCATTGACTCCTAGGTAAAGATGGGGTGGAGATAGGGGGTTCCTTTGAACCCCGATATCTCCCTACTATTTGCAGCTAGCATGGTCCTATTTGGTATCATAATAATAACCCACTACACAAGTAGTGGTAGAGGCACACCTTGAATACACGAGATGAAACAATGTGATTGTATCACAAGATGCTAAAGGTATTGAAACCCATTAGATATACATAAAAAATTGATCGACTAGACGAGTCAGTGGAAGCACAATTCATCAGTGAAAACAAATGTGAAGAAATTTAAAAGGAACGAAATTTTATTATGGCCATGAGCCAAAATCTAAAAACCAAGGTATGGTGATCACCAAAACACATATACACAAAAATAAAATAAAAACAACAAGTATTCTCTTTGGTGTAAGAGCCAGCATGTGTATCAAATATACAGGGTAGATAGCTGACTGCTACTGGGCGCACCCTATTGGTGTAGAAATCGTTTGTGTCCAGTATGTAGTTCATTCACACATGCGGGGATATAGGATACTTGGTGAAAGAATAGGAATGTGAGCTGGGGGTGCAAATTATTCACAAGTAAACTGCAATTGGTCATGCATATTGAAAATAAATGCCCCAAACCAACCACCACAGACTCCCTTCAATGTTGCTGAACTGTAAATTGATTAATGACAAGACTGCCCACAATAAGATAGAGTAATGGATCACGAGTAATCAAAGGTACAATCAAAAATAAGCCAGAACCTGACAAAAATTGAGAGAAAGGAGATTTGGGGGATGGAGAAGATAGCTCACTGCTACTGAACGCACCCAATCGTTTGTGTCCAGTATGCAATTCACTCACACATGCGAGAATATAGGATACTTGATGAAAGAATAGCAATGTGAGCTAGAGGTACGAATTATGCACAGGTAAACTGCAATTGGTCATGCATATTTTAAATAAATGTCCCAAATCAACCACCACAGACTCCCTTCAATATTGCTAAGCTGTAAATTGATTAATGATAAGATTGCCCACAATAAGATACAGAGTGATGGATCGCGAGCAATCAAAGGTACAGTCAAAATAAGCCAAAACATGGCAAAAATTGAGAGAAAGGAGATTTGGGGGATGGGGAAGGTAGCTCACTGCTACTGTGTGTATCCAGTTGGGTACTGAACGCACCCGAAGCGCGTTTCGCCTTGCACAGGCTCGTCAGGAGTGCCGGCAGGCTGTGCCCTTCCAAACGGTGCCTGCCTTTAGATTGTGCATCAAATGCATTATGCATGAAAAATACTGGAAATAATATATATAAGAATACAGAAAAAATGGCGTCGCGCCCATACTCACTTATTTTTGGAGCGGCGGCAACTGCCAGGAGTAACAGCCCAGTAAATGTATAAAACATAACAAGGAAGGAGAGTGTCATCTGCGCTCATTCCTATGTGTTCCATGTACAACAAAAATGAGGTTTTGTTTGTTTCAATGGCCATTGCAACGTAAGCCCACTCGCCACTTCAAGGCACCTCTTTAGAGTGGGTACCTAACAATTGTAACCAAAATGCCGCTCTACTGAGCAGCTCCAAGCCCCTCCAGCTGCTTTTCAGCAAGGAGAGACAAAGATGGTGGGTTTTATTTATACACGCACCAAGCACTTCCCATTTGGGATCAAAAACAAAAACATGGAAAGAGGAACAGCTGCAAAACGACGACTGGTGTTACAAGCATGATATACATAAATACAGAAAAAATGGCGTCGCGCCCATACTCACTTATTTTTGGAGCGGCGGCAACTGCCAGGAGTAACAGCCCAGTAAATGTATAAAACATAACAAGGAAGGAGAGTGTCATCTGCGCTCATTCCTATGTGTTCCATGTACAACAAAAATGAGGTTTTGTTTGTTTCAATGGCCATTGCAACGTAAGCCCACTCGCCACTTCAAGGCACCTCTTTAGAGTGGTACCTAACAATTGTAACCAAAATGCCGCTCTACTGAGCAGCTCCAAGCCCCTCCAGCTGCTTTTCAGCAAGGAGAGACAAAGATGGTGGGTTTTATTTATACACGCACCAAGCACTTCCCATTTGGGATCAAAAACAAAAACATGGAAAGAGGAACAGCTGCAAAACGACGGACTGGTGTTACAAGCATGATATACATAAATACAGAAAAAATGGCGTCGCGCCCATACTCACTTATTTTTGGAGCGGCGGCAACTGCCAGGAGTAACAGCCAGTAAATGTAAAAACATAACAAGGAAGGAGAGTGTCATCTGCGCTCATTCCTATGTGTTCCATGTACAACAAAAATGAGGTTTTGTTTGTTTCAATGGCCATTGCAACGTAAGCCCTCTCGCCACTTCAAGGCACCTCTTTAGAGTGGGTACCTAACAATTGTAACCAAAATGCCGCTCTACTGAGCAGCTCCAAGCCCCTCCAGCTGCTTTTCAGCAAGGAGAGACAAAGATGGTGGGTTTTATTTATACACGCACCAAGCACTTCCCATTTGGGATCAAAAACAAAAACATGGAAAGAGGAACAGCTGCAAAACGACGGACTGGTGTTACAAGCATGATATACATAAATACAGAAAAAATGGCGTCGCGCCCATACTCACTTATTTTTGGAGCGGCGGCAACTGCCAGGAGTAACAGCCCAGTAAATGTATAAAACATAACAAGGAAGGAGAGTGTCATCTGCGCTCATTCCTATGTGTTCCATGTACAACAAAAATGAGGTTTTTTTGTTTCAATGGCCATTGCAACGTAAGCCCACTCGCCACTTCAAGGCACCTCTTTAGAGTGGGTACCTAACAATTGTAACCAAAATGCCGCTCTACTGAGCAGCTCCAAGCCCCTCCAGCTGCTTTTCAGCAAGGAGAGAAAAGATGGTGGGTTTTATTTATACACGCACCAAGCACTTCCCATTTGGGATCAAAAACAAAAACATGGAAAGAGGAACAGCTGCAAAACGACGGACTGGTGTTACAAGCATGATATACATAAATACAGAAAAAATGGCGTCGCGCCCATACTCACTTATTTTTGGAGCGGCGGCAACTGCCAGGAGTAACAGCCCAGTAAATGTATAAAACATAACAAGGAAGGAGAGTGTCATCTGCGCTCATTCCTATGTGTTCCATGTACAACAAAAATGAGGTTTTGTTTGTTTCAATGGCCATTGCAACGTAAGCCCACTCGCCACTTCAAGGCACCTCTTTAGAGTGGGTACCTAACAATTGTAACCAAAATGCCGCTCTACTGAGCAGCTCCAAGCCCCTCCAGCTGCTTTTCAGCAAGGAGAGACAAAGATGGTGGGTTTTATTTTAACACGCACCAAGCACTTCCCATTTGGGATCAAAAACAAAAACATGGAAAGAGGAACAGCTGCAAAACGACGGACTGGTGTTACAAGCATGATATACATAAATACAGAAAAATGGCGTCGCGCCCATACTCACTTATTTTTGGAGCGGCGGCAACTGCCAGGAGTAACAGCCCAGTAAATGTATAAAACATAACAAGGAAGGAGAGTGTCATCTGCGCTCATTCCTATGTGTTCCATGTACAACAAAAATGAGGTTTTGTTTGTTTCAATGGCCATTGCAACGTAAGCCCACTCGCCACTTCAAGGCACCTCTTTAGAGTGGGTACCTAACAATTGTAACCAAAATGCCGCTCTACTGAGCAGCTCCAAGCCCCTCCAGCTGCTTTTCAGCAAGGAGAGACAAAGATGGTGGGTTTTATTTATACACGCACCAAGCACTTCCCATTTGGGATCAAAAACAAAAACATGGAAAGAGGAACAGCTGCAAAACGACGGACTGGTGTTACAAGCATGATATACATAAATACAGAAAAAATGGCGTCGCGCCCATACTCACTATTATTTTTGGAGCGGCGGCAACTGCCAGGAGTAACAGCCCAGTCAATGCATAAAACATAACAAGGAAGGAGAGTGTCATCTGCGCTCATTCCTATTGTTCCATGTACAACAAAAATGAGGTTTTGTTTGTTTCAATGGCCATTGCAACGTAAGCCCACTCGCCACTTCAAGGCACCTCTTTAGAGTGGGTACCTAACAATTGTAACCAAAATGCCGCTCTACTGAGCAGCTCCAAGCCCCTCCAGCTGCTTTTCAGCAAGGAGAGACAAAGATGGTGGGTTTTATTTATACACGCACCAAGCACTTCCCATTTGGGATCAAAAACAAAAACATGGAAAGAGGAACAGCTGCAAAACGACGGACTGGTGTTACAAGCATGATATACATAAATACAGAAAAAATGGCGTCGCGCCCATACTCACTTATTTTTGGAGCGGCGGCAACTGCCAGGAGTAACAGCCCAGTAAATGTATAAAACATAACAAGGAAGGAGAGTGTCATCTGCGCTCATTCCTATGTGTTCCATGTACAACAAAAATGAGGTTTTGTTTGTTTCAATGGCCATTGCAACGTAAGCCCACTCGCCACTTCAAGGCACCTCTTTATATATAAGATCCTATGAATAATAATAAAAATGTCTGTTACAGAATAAATAATGGCCATAAAAAATCCCAAAAAATACTTAAATTCGAAAAAAATAAATAAAGAGACTTTTGCTGCAAATGGAAAGAATAAATGGCTGAATAAATATTTAAGAAAGACATTTTTTTTACATTGAAACCTATGGGATTCACCTGTTTAAACCTGTCGACTGAAACCACCAAAAATCAGGACATTTCGGTGCTGTTCAGCGTTCTCTGAATAGATTAACCATTACTTGTCTATGGGGTCGCCGGAGGTCACTGTAATTCGCTGGCAATTCGCAAATATTTAGCGTATTGCCCGACTTTTGAATAGCCGAATGGCCATGAAATTCACCATTCGGTGGACAATTCAGTCCTCTTTTAATAACCCCTTATGTGAGTCACTGGGTGCCTCCATTTTGTGATCTTTTGTGTTTTAAACTGCCCCCCACAGTATCTTTACACCACTTGCACCTCACTCTGTGGTTTTGGCCATATAATGGAGCAGAGGCGTAACTAGAACCCTCTGGGCCCCGGTGCAAAAAATTCATGAAGGGCCCACTCCTGGCCCCCCAAAAAGGATCCGTATTTTAAGATTTTTTTCTGCAAAGTTGATGAAGCGTACTAACTGTGCTCACGGAGGTGGCCAGACGGGTGTCAGAGTGGAAGGAACGTGTGGAAGAACTCATGGAGGATTGCGCTTTGCAGCCCCGTCAACGCACATCCTAGTGCATTGACGGGGAGGCTTTGATAACGGACGCTTGTTGCACATGCATTTCGTGCGGTTGCACAAGCGTGTGTCCGGCCCCGTTCTAGAGTCATAATGCTGCGCCGGGCGCCGGTTTGCACGTCAGTACGGACACACTCAGTGCGCTCGTCTGACGCGGCCCTTAACCTCTTTTTTTGTATGCCCTGCAGAAGAACAGGTTTAGCAGCAGCAGCAAATAACAGTATAGGCTTTACAATAAAGTGTTCATTCACAGCACATTCATAATATCTGCCGTATTCTATTTTGAAAACACTTTTCGACGCTGTGCACCGAGCTACAAATCAGTTTAACATGCAGATATATATTTATCGAGAGAGATAAAATATTAAGATGCCGATCTCATTATTCAAACATTGAAACATGCCCTTGGAACAATAATATCAGCGGCGTTACACAGATGAGCGGGAGCAGAACGGGGAGTCCAGCGGCGCAGCCCAAGATGAAATTTATCACGAAGTGTAATTGTCTCCTCTCCGAGCGCGTGTTCGGGAGAAGGCAATAACAGTAGACGTGCATTATTCATGGTTAGGGTCAGAAAAGTGTTTTTTTTTCCTTCCCTAGCTGATCGAGGAAAGATAAATACATAAGCGTCCTCGTGCATCCAATTCTATCAGACAAGCTCCAGTCTTCCTCATTGCAATAAAATCGATTTTCAATAACAGGCGACAACCTAAAATAAAAAAAAGAGAAGAAATAAAAAGAGTCACTCTTGGGCCTTTTAAGATATTGATACCATTGTCTGAGCCAATCCTGTGTCCTACACACAACTGACGCGTTTTACCTGGTTTACCAGCTACTGACATCACAGGCTCATCGAATCCTCACCCAAGCAATATAGGAGAATAAAATTATGGGCTTTATTAAATTCGATTTTTCAGTTCTATTTAGAAAACAGTCTGGAGGTGGTTTGTTCTTCTGATGGCCAAGGATCGGCAGTGGGAGGATTAAACATGAAAGCAAATATACTTTACGAGTAAAAATAATTAGTGCCTTTGCTACTTTTGCGACATAAATCACTTAATCATTCAAGAACGACACATTGAGATAAGCTTTTATAAAATATATATTTTCTCTGCTATTTTAAATCAGCATTTTTTTTATTTTCTTTTACATATTTAGATGTTCATTAAAGTACCAAATGCATGTCTGCTGATGACATTTAATCCCCCCTCCTTTTTTCCCCCCTCTTAGCTGAGTCTTCTTTTAGACTGGTATTTGCTGGTCCCGGCTGGGGACGTTTTGGACTCTTTTTAGTTCCACCCATGCTCTCCGCTGAGTGATAGCTGACCTGTTTTTCTGTTGCGCTGTTGGTCCCCCACCCTTCATTTTTACTTATTTTATTTCTTTTTCTCCTTCCTTTATTATTTTGGCGTATCCGGGATACCTCGATGAGTGCCACTGCGGCCTGGTGCCCAGCTTAGCCTCTGAGTGCCCGGGCCAGGTGCCACTTACCTCTCATGGCCTCCCATGGGTTCTTGGACCCCTGGGAATGCACCGGGGATGGCACCTAAACAGCCTTTGCCATTTCCCCCTCGTTTTCCCCTCCCCCCTTTTTATTTCCCTTCCAATTTTCATTGTACTGGATGTTTTGATACTGATGATGTCGCGGTTTTTCACGTTTTGACGAGATCCCCCCCATTCGGGGATGTTTTCGCTGAACTCAGATGGCTTCTGCTCTTGTTACTAGACATGTTTATGACTTTCTGATTACCTCTTACTTCGCAATTGATCTTTATTTCATTTTTCACGATATGCTTATGTAGCGCTGCTTTAAAAACCACTGTATTCTGGTGCATTGAACTATTGCTGCCACCAGAGGGAAACAGAGATATTGTTAGACTATGCTGGACAAAACTGAACTACATGTACCATCATCCTTTGCGTGAGGACAGGAAGGGGGTGGTACAGGAAGAGGAAAGGGATCAGCAGCCTCGTGCAAGGCAGAAGCAGAGTGAGCGGAGCAGTGAAAGGTGGAGGACGCACGTTAGAGCTGTCAGGGATCACAACCAGGCTGGAGTACAGACGCTGTCTTACGGGTGCTGGAGATCAGGACAGTAATCGCGTTGAGACCTACCTGCGCAGCACTGAGAGGTCTGGAGGAAAAAGCTAGTTCCGGCAGGACCCCGTGTTAGGAGGCTGCGCTGATCGATTGGGAGTGCAGGCAGCGGATCGGTGTTCCAGTTGCGGAGATTGGGCAAGCTGAGAGCAGATTCAGCAGCACGGAGTCCCAGTACACAGCGGAGAAGATCTTGTGGCCGAGGTATCGAGAGCTGGACAGTTTCGTTCCAATCCGGTGAGAGGCCTCCAGGTCGCAGTTCCAATACAGAAACGCACGCTGCAATATTGTTTAAATTCACAGCGCCCAAACGGTGACTAGTCGAAGAGTGTTTTGTTTCATTCACTGGCCAGTTGAACACAGTACCCGGGTACCCTAGACAACACACATACATATTTTTGAGCTATTATTCACGGGACTTACACTCCAGAACTGAGGGGGTTAACCGTTTCTTTTACCGCCGCGTGTTTTTCCTGCGTTACGAATTCTTGTCATTCAAATACCATATATGCGTAATATATGCTGCTTTATTGGGATCAGTGAAGAATATAATATATAAAAATCCACAACAGTGCTGGTGTATAGTTATTTCCTAGTGCGGTGAGACTAACCCGAGGTTTATTCAGCGGCTCCTCCGGGAGTGAGCGCCACACTTATATTGATGACTACTCGTGGCCCTGCGTGGTCCATACCTTCTATTGTCCGTTTGTACGACCACTTTGTTGTGTAATAAAAAATTATAAATTAAAAAAAAAGTACCAAATGCAAAACAATAATAGCAGACAGACATATAAGGTGACGCAAGGCCCTTAGTTGCAATGATTTTACAATATCATATAAGATCAGACTACAAAAACGACGGTACATTTTGTAAGTATAAAAATTTTAAGAAATAAGAAAAAAAACACAGTCCAACTCACATTATCAATAACCATTCCAGAGGATCTGAAGGATACCCATCCCGACCACCCATCCTGGTAAAGCAGCAACGAAACATGTACTTTAGCAAACATTTCTTCATATTTACAAATCCCGTCAAGATTTTTTTTTTTAAAAAATGCCTCATATTTCAAGTTATAGCCATGTGGGAAAAAAACACAACACATAAAAAGTGACGGGTTAGGCCCCCGGCACACGAGCGTTAACAGAGAGAGGAAGGAACGTCCGTGAAAGTGGGCGTTCCTTCCACTCTCTGCGCTCAGAGTACAAAGCGCGATCCTCCTATGGAGAATCGCGCTTTGTATCCTTTCAGCGTCCGTTTAGCTTTTTGACGGGGAGGGCTTTTTCACGTCCGGTGGAGGGCTTTCCCCGTCAAAAACGCACGGACGCAGGGAAGTGCGGGCGCACATGAGCCAAAAATACGCTCGTGTGCCGGGGGCCTTAGTGGGTCACCTACGCTGGAATCTTCAGTGCAGTGTCACAGACAAATAATGTTCTGTGAGGATATGAATTCTAAAAAATAAAGAAAAAACACACAAACACGAAAAATACATATAGCAGAAAAAAAAACATAGTAGTTCAGTCATAATGATAATTTTGACAGATGCTCATCTGCAACGTAACAAGGCGGCTGCCGCGATCTGAGGACTTGGTGTTAATTGAATCTTCGATTATATTTCAACCAGTGGATGATAAAAACAATGGGGCCCTATTTCGACCGAGCCTTTATGATAAATGAGTGAGCCATTAATTATAACAGTCCCACTCATTAATCTTAATGGCTCTCGTCCTATTCCAGCCGGGGCACAAACTTCCCTTGTGGCTCATCTGTAGCACCGTGTTGCTTATCTACTTTGTGTAGGAAACGCATATAAGCAGGCAACCGTAGAGAAATGAGTGAAAAGAATTTTTCTCTTTCTATAGGTGTATCTATCTATATGTCTGTCTATGGCTAGGGTCAGACTAACGCATTTTTCACGTTGTCCGTGAAAAAGTGCGTTCGAACGAATGGACGTATTTTTTCACGGAATACGCGATAGCGGTCATACGATGCGCAGTTTCATCCGTGATTTTGTACGGATCATCAATAAAACTCTTTTTGGGTCTGGACGTTATGTTGACCAGACATTAGCAGCGTCTGACGTCTCCTAATCACGCACACACGCCGCTAGCGGACGCAGCGCACTCTGTACGTCAGTACTAGTGGTTTCACGTTCTCGAAAAAATGCGTTTGTTTGCCGCTTGCGTTGCGCGGCCGCACTTTTGTGCGACCGTACTTCGTATATTGGCCGTCATTGCCCGGCATCTGCTGCTAGCACGGCCGTGATTAAGTGCGGCTGCACGCGCGTTCGCACTGCCTCAGTCTGACCCTAGCCTATATCGATACGTCTGTCTATCTATTTACTGATGAACCTATTTTACACATATTCTAAAGGGGTTATTCAGAGAGAGCTAATCTGGCCCCGAAATGTCAACGAACCGGGAATTTCCCCATATGGTGACATTTCGTAACCATTCGGCTATTCAGAGAGCAAGCAGATCGCCAAATTTTGGCGAACTGCCTGCAAGTATGGTGCCTGTTCGAAGGCAGTGAAATCCCCCATAGAGAAGCAATGGTTAATCTATTCAGAGACACTGAACGGCAGAGAAAAGTTGCCGAAATGCAACCTGTTCGGTGTTTTCATTCGACAGGTTTATTCAGGCAAATCCCATAGGCTTCAATGTTAAAAATCTTCCAGTTTTTATTTATTATCTAATAAACCATTAATTTTTTTAATATGCAGTAAAAAGTCTCTTTATCTATAGATTTTTTAAGGCTCTTTTAAGCATTTTTTTCGTCAATTTTATTTTACCTTTTTTCTGTAAGAGAACTTTTATTATCATTCATAGGATCTTATATGTAAATTTCAGGCATTTTCGTTGAGTATTTTTTTTGCAAACATCGTTTCAATTTTCACACTTTCAAATCTTTTTTTTTTGTTGTTTTTTTTTTACCTTGTTCGTCAGCTTGTCGGCTTTTTCCAGAGGCTGGTCTGCGCTGTGTTGGATGACTCGTTAGCTTTTTCTGACTCGTTCAGTGTGTATTTTGCGGTGGTTCTGGTGGGTTTTCGGTGGGATTTCGGCGGGTTTTCCCTGAAATCCGGGGATCCAACGGTGAATGCTGAATTTACCTCAGGGTAGGGAACTTTGATTCGCCGAAGTGCAGGGAAGTGCGAGGAACGAGCGAGCACCGAAATGTTGGTGACATTTCGGTACTCTCTGAATAATCCATTATTTGTCTATCTATAGGTCTATGAATATGCCTTTTTTCTGAAACAGACCTTTTTATTATCATTCATAGGATCTTTTATGTTAATTTCAGACATTTTTGTTCAGTAGTTTTTTTGCAAACGCTTCAATTTTGAAACTTTCAAGCGTACTGTTTTTTTTTTTTTTTTACCCCATTCATCAGCTTGTCGGCTTTTTCTGGAGGCTGGTCTCTGCTGTGATCGGTGGCTTGTCGGCTTTTTCCGCCATGTTTGGCAAGGTTTTTCCGGCGGGTTTTCGGCTGATGTTCGGCAGGATTGCGGCGGGTTTTCCCTGCACTACGGAGACCCTGCGGTGAATGCTGAATTCACAGCAGGGTGAGGAACTTTGATTCCCCAAAGTGCAGGGAAGTGCGGGGAACGAGAGAGCACCAAAATGTCAGCAACATGTCGGTGCTCTCTGAATATGTCTATATTATATCTCTTAGACATATACAGAGATAGACATAGTATAGCTATAGGTCTATATGTATGCTTTTCGGTTTGTCTGTCAATACCTTTATCTATCTTTTTACCGACCTACCTATCTGTTCATCTCTATATCTATGTCATCCTGTCCATAACTGTTCAAACAATGAAAGTGTCACATTTAGGAGAAGATTCTTTGAGTGGCATCGCTTGTTTGCGAAATATGTCTAATTGAACCACTTAATATTTTCTGTGGCAGATTCTTATTTTTATGTCTGCTTTTTAGTTACACAAGTGCCTCAAGCTGCTGGTTCTTTCTTAGTTAGTATTTATGCATGCGAACCGGTGGTGGGACAAGATTGATTACTGATTGAACACGTGGAATAATATGACTTTTTGAAAAGAAGGTGAGCTGAATAAAGTCCACACCATAGAGAATAATATCTGTAAACTAAATAATGCAAAGCCACCAGGGTGCTCAACGCGTTTCGCCCACTGAACTTCATCTGGAGCATAACGTGGGTTATGATTAGTTTTGGTGTTAATTTTAGGGTTGGGGTTACTGTTCCAGCTTGTTTTGTGATCATGATTAGAGATTTTTTTAGGATTAGGGTTTGGGTTACTTTTAAACTTAGGGTTTCTGTTATGTTCGGGCCAAACCAAAACGCATAAGTTTAGCAGTTATTTGGTTGGTAAGCAAGGCTTCTGTGATCAGGTCTAGAGGGAGTCAAATGACCATTCTTTTAAATAGGAATAACAGTCTATTGACAGGACTAAACCACTAGAATGTCCATTTAAGTCTGGCCAATGTCTGTATTGCAGAGCTGCCACTCGACAAAATCATCTTCTGGGCTGTCAGTTTTATTACGTTATCATTTTCAAATGTCTAATCCATAGCAAAATTAGTCAATAAAATAAATACAGTTTCCAACAAAAGGTCACAAGTTTACATCTTTTACAGTCTGAGAACAAAATATTGACTACTCAGACTAATATGTGCAATGATTAAATTATTAATTTTTTTTCTATTCAGCAAGCTGAAATTTTACAGCGCAACACAGCAATAAAACTCACTGTGATTTGCAGTATGCAGGAGCATGCCACGGAGCTCCACAGCAGCAAAGCTCACAGAAATGTGCAGTATGTATGAGTGTATCACAGAGATCCACAGCAATAAAACTCACAGTAATGGGCTGAATGTATTCATGGATCGCAAAGCTCCACAGCAATAAATCTTACAGTAATGTGCAGTTTGTATGATCATATCACAGAGGACTGCAACAATAAAATTCATTAATGTGCAGTGTGTATGATCGTATCACAGAGCTCCACAGCAAAAAAATTCAGTAATGTGCAGTGTGTATGATCGTATCACAGAGCTCCACAGCAATAAAATTCATTAATGTGCAGTATGTATGATCGTATCACTGAGCTCCACAGCAATAAAATTTGGTACTGTGCATTGTGTATGATCATATCACAAAACTCCACAGCAATACAATTCAGTAATGTGCAGTGTGTATGATCGTATAACAGATCTCCACAACAATAAAATTCAGTACTGTGCCGTGTGTATGATCGTATAACAGAGCTCCACAGCAATACAATTCAGTACTGTGCAGTGTGTATGATCGTATCAGAGCTCCACAGCAATAAAATTCAGTAATCTGCAGTGTGTATGATCGTATCACAGAGCTCCACAGCAATAAAATTAAGTAATGTGCAGTGTGTATGATCGTATCACAGAGCTCCGCAGCAATAAAACTCAGTACTGTGCAGTGTGTATGATCATATAACAGAGCTCCACAGCAATACAATTTGGTACTGTGCATTGTGTATGATCATATCACAAAGCTACACAGCAATACAATTCAGTAATCTGCATTGTGTATGATCGTATCACAGAGCTCCACAGCAATAAAATTCAGTAATGTGCAGTGTGTATGATCATATCACAGAGCTCCGCAGCAATAAAATTCAGTACTGTGCAGTGTGTATGATCATATAACAGAGCTCCACAGCAATACAATTTGGTACTGTGCATTGTGTATGATCATATCACAAAGCTCCACAGCAATACAATTCAGTAACGTGCAGTGTGTATGATTGTATCACAGTGCTCCACAACAATAAAATTCAGTAACGTGCAGTGTGTATGATCGTATCACTGAGCCCCACAGAAATAAAACTCACATAATGAGCAGTCTGCATGAGCGTATCACAGAGCTCCACAGCAATAAAACTCAAAATATGCTGTCAGTGTAGAAAATGCATGATTAACTACATATACATTTAATTCGCTCTTTAAAACTTTATTAATCAAACATAACGTCAGTAGGTCTTGACATTAATCTAATCAGTGTAAGCAACCTGCCATAAGCTAGTGAGAACCCTGGAGATAAAATTGTCCCTCTTTGGCCATTTTGTTTGCCGGGAGGTGTTCTTAATGAGGGCTTTAGAATCCAAGAGACACGGCGACGTTTTGTCTGTTGTCAATTAGGGGTCAATGTCAGCTCGGCGCCTTTCACATCTTAAGTGGGACTTCGCATCTGACTGTAATAGTAGCAGAATTAAGCATGTGAGAGCTCTGACTGAGAATTCACAGCACGTCGCCCACAATTGCTTGATAAACTCGCGGGGTGACAGGTTTAGTCTCTAAAAGCAAAACTGACCTCTTCCCAGAGGGGAGGTCGTTCTTAGCCCTGATGTGTGAGCAGCATTCTTCATGAAATGCATTGGTTTTACAGATAAACAGAGCATCTCTCGCAGCTTCAGTGACTTTTGTTAAATGCATTTCACTTTAATGCAAATGTATTTTGTTAAACACCACATTTTTCTGACTTGGCAAACCGCTTGACTGTCAAAATTTTCATCATGGATTGGCCACATTGGAAAATAATTTTTCCATGTTAGCTGATTTTATGTAGGTGGATATGTCCATTTCATACCAGTTTACTTGATACAAAATTCAACTAAACATATTATTTTCCTGTCTAGAAACATAGAAACATAGAAAAATGTCGGCAGATAAGAACCTTTCGGCCCATCTAGTCTGCCCAATTACATGGATACTTTACCTGGATTTATCTTTTGTTTAGGATAGCCTTATGCCTATCCCATGCTTGCTTAAATTCAATTACTGTTTTGGCCTCTACCACTTCTACTGGAAGACTGTTCCATGTATCCACCACCCGCTCAGTAAAATAATGCTTCCTGATGTTACTTTTAAACCTTTGCCCCTCTAATCTAAGACTATGTCCTCTTGTTTTGCTATTTTGTTTCCTTTTAAATATACTCCCTTCCTCTACCTTGTGGATTCCCTTTACGTATTTAAATGTTTCTATCATATCTCCTCTGTCTCGTCTTTTTTCCAAGCTGTACATGTTAAGATCATTAAGCCTTTCCTGGTAACTTTTCTCCTTCAAGCCGTACACCATTTTAGTAGCTCTTCTCTGAACTCTCTCTAAGATGTCTATATCCTTCTGGAGATACGGTCTCCAGTACTGGATTATCTTTCTAATGGCCTATAAATCAGGTATCCATCCATCCAGAATGCTATGGGCTGTGCTTTAACATGCATTCTTCAAAAGAGCTGCTAAAACAGTTATTAACTTATTAGCAAATGCAGCTCCCTCTGACATAGGGATTTAGTTATAAGATATGATCATACTTTGCATGAACTGCCACAAAGGCAATATATCCCATTTTCGTAGGTCCTACATGAATGGGATGCTGGCAAGAAACATTACCTGTGACTAGGTGTGACGGAACAGCCACCACAATGTTTATTTTCGCATAAGTTTCTTACATTTCATTGCCCCTGTAGGGCCCTATTACAATCTGCACGCTAACGGTAGTGCTCACCTGCGTGAGCACTACCGTTAGCTGCGGTGTTTAGGGCATATCACAATCCAAACGCAAACGGGTTAAAAAACCCGTTTGCGTTTGGGACCTTGCGCTTCTCTGCGCGAGGTTACTGCACTTAGCGCTCCCCATGTTAAGTATAGGGAGCGCAAAGTGTTAATCAGCGCTGGTATTACAATGTCCCAGCGCTGATTAACACCTGGCTCTGGTCAGCGAGAAGTTAACCAAAGCCAGAACCTGGTGTTAATGGATTTCGCTGGTGCAGAATCCATTAACACCAGCTTAGAACAGTAAAAAAAAAAAAAATCAAATACTTACCCTCTGTCCCGCGGCGAGGACCGCGGCTCAGGTCGCCTCGTCCGGCCGGCGGGAGCAGGGAAAGACAGGGGGAAAAAGTCCCCCCTGTCTCTCCGTGCGTATCCCTACGCCGTCCGGCCGGATCTCGCAATGCGAGATCCGGCCAGTCACGCGACTGGCAGAGAGGAACTCAATGGAGTCCTATGGACTCCAGCCAGTGGATGCTCGCGGCTGTGCTCAGCTCTGCCGCGAGCATCCTGATTTTTAACAGGCGCTACAATGCAGGCAGCATTTTCTTGCGCCTGCATTGTAATCCCCCGTTAAACCGGGGCCAGTAGGGGGAATACCGCAGGTGCAGTTTTTTTCCCCTACCGCCCCCAGTTTAGCCCGGGGTTCGTAATAGGGCCCGTAGAGTCTTGTGTGATATACCGTGTTGGTTTTCCTGTGTGTATCTGTAACAGTTACAGGTTTTATAAAGCGCTAACAGGTTCCGTAGCACCGTGCAATGGGTGAGACGGAAAAAACAGATTCATACAAATTGGACAGTAGGAGAGAGGACCGTGCTCGGGAGCTTACAATCTAACCATTTGTCTGCTTCCACTCCCCTCTCCCCCTCAGAAACTGGTTTGAACTGGATATCCCATCTCTCTTCCCTCTGCTATCCTGAAACAAGCATCAAGCATACTCTCACAGACTCACCTCCATCTCTCTTCCCTCTGCTGCCCTGAAACCAGCATCAAGCATACGCTCACAGACTCCCCTCCATCTCTCTTCCCCCTGCTGTCCCAATCCACCCAGGGACGGTCCCTAATTTCAGCTCTCCTTTCCAGCTGTCTCCACTTCTCTCTCTAATTACTTTTATTAAGCCCAAACTTCTGGTCCTTCCCATGCAATCCCTAAGATTTTCTTCTGGCCACCAGTTTCACCTTCCCTCTGCTCCCATTTGTTTCAGTTACCCCATCCCTTAGATTGTAAGCTCACAAGATATCTGCCTTAGCACTTGGTTTAAAGTGCTGTATTAACTGGAAAGTTGTCCTACGGGCAGGGTTGTCTTCCCTCTTGTATCATGTATGTCTCCTGTTTGTGCTTCCCCATTGTAAAGTGCTATGGAATCTGTTGGCGCTGTTTAAGTATTTGCAACTGTAACTATATCCCAGCCGTTGTCTGTAGACCAGGGTGAGTGTGTGGATGGGGGAGGATTTGCAGCATGGCAGCACTGGGGAGTGGTTTTACTTTGAAATGTTTGTAACTGTTGAAGAAAAAAAAAGGCATTCCGAGTTTGGTAAGGATCACAGAACTAAGTATCCTCTCTAGTCTGTGGAGGTACGACTTCCTTGTACAGAGTAAAGGGGCACCCAGACAGAGGTACCGAGTGTGGGGGTACCAGGAACCGTAACACTAGGAAAGAGAGGGGTCTCTCCAGAGAGGAATGGTTGATAAAAATTATATTTATGGTGTTTAGTACAGTACAGGACTTTAACAGCCAGCCCAGTGGCAGCATAGAGTGTAGAACGCCAACTAGCGACTCCATAGACCATCACGCAGTCAAACTGCAATGCCCAGTGCAGGGCGCTCGAAACATGCAGTTTTTGGTCTTGCCAACTGCCTCACATGTTAGCAACCTGTCACATCACTTGCAATGCACAGAATGCAAAGTAAATGTTTAAACATTTACTATGTATCTTTTTTATGGCTCTCGGTGTCCTCACTGGATACAAAGAATCAGAGAAAGCTAAATCAGAGCTCCCTAATACATGAAAAGCAGTTAATTAAAAAGGAACGTTGCCGCCCCCATTCCCCAGTGATTGAAAAAAGTAATATATATACTTATACTTGTAATTATTATTAATCTTTATTTATAAAGCGCCAGCATATTCCACAGCGCTGTACAATGGGCACAATATAGACAGGGTTACAATACATTGAACAACATTTGACACACCAGTACAGGAGGAAATGAGGGCCCTATTCCTGTGAGAACTCACAATCTAGAATGGTTGGGGGTGGAAACAGGAGGAGAGGACTGCAAGGTGGGAGTGATGGACTGCAATGTGGGAGTGGCGGACTGGTTGCGTCAGTGAGTTGGATGGTAGGCTTCCCTAAATAGGAAAGTCTTAAGGGAGCGTTTTAAGGAATAATATATATATATTTGGCACATGCGCACATGCACAGGGTCCATACCAGGAGAACGCACACATCTGATGGGTGAGTGGCTGTTTAATTGATTTTTTTCTTATTTAAATGGAATTGTGTTATTTATAAGTTTATGTATCTGTATCCTGATGAAAGCTCCCTTGTGAGCGGCTGAAACGTCAATTTTATGGACCAATAAATACAGTCAGGTCCAGAAATATTGGGACATCTACACAATTCTAACATCTTTGGCTCTATACAACACCACAATGGAGTTGGAATGAAACAAACACAATGTGCTTTAACTGCAGACTGTCAGCTTTAATTTGAGGGTATGTACATCCAACTCAGGTGAACGGTGTATGACTTACAGCAGTTTGCAGATGTGCCTCCCACTTGTTAAGGGACCAAAAGTAATGGGACAATTGGCTTCTCAGCTGTTTCATGGCCAGGTGTGTGATATTCCCTCATTACCCCAATTACAATGTGCATATAAAAGGCCTAGAGTTAATTTC